>CM061043.1:46814829-48014829 GCA_030762985.1 Adelphocoris suturalis | reverse complement strand
CCGACGATCGTGGAAATACTCAACAATATATGGGGAGTTCGTGGTAAAGTGTAACGCTGACACTTACCGCTGTCTCCACGATCTTCTGACTACAGGTATCTAAAACGGTACGGTAGTTGATTCGCCACAGTGTGCGTGCGTGTGTGTGTCCCTCTTGATCGAAGCCTGGAAACACCAGTCTGAAAGGTGTCATCAAGTCTTATGTCACGCAATGATTCGGACGACAACCTATTACTTTTATTTGTCGAGCTTCAAATTCTATTACGACCGTTTTTATTTCGAAGGCACACGTTACAGGGGGAACGAAATGTCAAAGCGACTCTAGGGAATTATAGGTCCTTTTAAAGCTAAATGTCGACTGCGGGTCAACGT
The DNA here is from genome assembly GCA_030762985.1 of Adelphocoris suturalis. NCBI lineage: Eukaryota > Metazoa > Arthropoda > Insecta > Hemiptera > Miridae > Adelphocoris > Adelphocoris suturalis. Next base: position 48,014,457 of record CM061043.1, on the reverse strand, counting down.
GAAATTATCGCTGTAAAGAGTCAATTAGGAAGAAAAGGGTGGTGACGGAGGTAGAGGGGGGGGGGGGGGGGGGGGGGGGGGGCACTCTAGAGAAAACTGAAGGGTGAGATCGTTTTTCAATGTTTTTAATTTGTTTCATCTCTTCCGTTTTTAGGGGAGGTAGTTTGAACGATGGGCGTCAGATATAACGAATTCATGATGGTCTCCAACTGAAAGGGTCTTATATAAAAACATCATTTCTTGTCTCCAATTCCGCAATAACGTCACCCGTATCTCATAAATACGAACTCACCTAGTAAAGTATGAAAAACTCATTCCACCCAAATATTCTCGAATGATGTAACTTAAATCGAAAATAACGGCTACCAACTGCCAATTTCTTCTTAAGTAGGTTGTAATTCTTGTATTATTATCCTTCTCGTTATTATTTTTTTTTTTCTTTCTCTTTCGCAGCTGCACAGATAGGTTCGCAGGAAGAGTACAGGACTGTATTGTAGCACTTCTGGAAGTTCAATACAGAAAACCCTCTAGATGTACTTAAGATGAAAGAGTTCACAGGTGTGTTCCAAGCACCCGTCTGAGTTCGCGAAACTTAGGTTCAAGAACCCGTCGGTGGGAACACTATAGTTCACCTGACACTCAATGCACTAACCAGCGCCAGCGTCGTCTTTAGTAACGTGAAAACCTCGTCACGGTTATTGACATGAGCGACATTCCCTCATTTGTACGTTTATTCATTGTTACTTCAAGATTAGAAGAGTCAAAATAAAAGTGTGCGTCCATCCTGCTTCATCGAAAGGCACGACTCTATCCGAGTCAAATTCCTGCTCATCTAACTCCTCCTCATCAGAACTAAGGATCCTCTCCCAATCGGCAATGGAAGCATACAATTCCGATTCCGAATCAGAATCTTCTAGGAAGAGCCCCGCTATTCTATTAAGATTCATGACGTAAATAAAGTGCAACGCAAGCGAGGAACTAAAGAGATGTGAAAAACGATAACGCAGCAAGCATCAAGAAGGCGACTGACGAAGCAAGGAGCTGACAAAGCAAGCGTGAGGATTCGCGGTGAAATGAAATTTTTGGAAGGTTCAGAAATGTTTCCTTCAGTTCGAGTTCTCAACCCTATTCCCGAGCAGGTCTGAAAAGTTCATGAACTCAGTAAACTCAGTTCATGAACCCAACGCGGTGGGAACACCTTAGCGAGTGTTGAGTTCCTGAACTCAAAATGCTTGGAACACGATTCACGTGCGCGTAAGGTTCGAGGCCGAACCAGTTCCGAAAAGTTCATGAACTCGCGGTGCTGGAAACACAGCTAAGTTCTTTAAGCTAGAAACAGGTAGCGGAAAGTTCCAAAGCTGTTGAATCTAAATTCGATTCCAAAAGTCCAAAATTCAGACCCTGCGCAGTAACCTATTGGCCCTACTGACCTCTCAAGAATCGGAAAGATCCTGACCCCCCCTTCCACCCATCAGCTGGACGTATTATTGAGGTCGACACCGAATCAAATATCCGGACCCTGCAGCCCGCCCTCTGTGTTAAACCGACAGCTCTGATTGCTATTCCGGCTCCCCCATTCTCCTCCACAGTGGAATCCCATCGGGGTGAATTAGGCCGGATCGAATACCGGCGACTCCTTTCACGAGGCTAATACAACTTCGGGGTATTGAAATATTGTTAGAGTTGATCTGCCGTTGATTCGACAATCTTCGATCGTCCATTTATTGACTCATGCCATGATGAACTGGTGCAGCCGGATCATAACTACTCTAAGAACTATCTCTAAGTTCGATATTTTTTTTTTAGAGAGGAAATTGACGGTATTGGTTTACTATTATCAATAATGAACCTTTGCAATCAACCAAGAGAAACAATTTTCTCCCCTCCATCAAAATTTGTTGGTTTACGTTGCAAGATACGTAGATTCCAAAATCAAATAAAAACGAAAGAAACGGCTGCCAACTTGGGTGGACAGTATGGCTTACGGACGTAGGTAAATTATTATTCGACGAAAAAATTACGAGACAAAATCATTTAATCCAAAATACAACATGTATTGTGTATACTCATAGGTGCTTAATGGGCGAAATAGGGCTCTTATTCATGTTTGCACATGTGCATACACTACCATCAATCCAACGGCATTCACCTTCTAAACTAAGGCTTATAGGAGACCAAATAATTTTATCAAAATCGGTCCATTAGTCTTGCAGTTTTCACCTATCAACCAATTTAAGTTTTCCAGATGTGCAATAGTTATTACTCATTAATCACGATTCGATTCCTAGAGCTTCATTGTTGAGCTTGTACAAAACTGAGTTTGAACGAAATCGAACCAATAAATCATTGAAAATCGACTTTGTAGGAAAATCACGTTTGCGCATGAACACACGCTTCTACTCATACTTCTGTAAGGAACCGCCTTGGAGCTAACATGCATAATAACTGAAAATTTCATTAAATTCGGAACAAAACTTAGTGCAGTTTGTGCTTGACAAGGAAGTGGCACATACGTACAAGGCTAAATACATTAGATTGACAGAAACGTATGGAACCAAAATTGATCGGCAATCTCTGAAACAAAAAGCAAGTGGAAATTTTTATTTTGAATTTTTAGCTAATCTAATACGAAAATAATGAAACTCTTTAGTCATAGGTGGCAGCGATTTTAATGATTTGATTGGTGACCATACTATCCTTAGGAAGTCCCGGCAGAATTCTCAGATCAGAACATTGGGGCATCAGAAATGTAAGAAATCGAATGGAAGGAAGAATGTACCTGAGTTCCTTTCCTCGCTAGGCCAATAAGTGGCAACGTGATGATCGGTGAGCAGACCCCATCGGCATGCTTTAATTTTTACCTTAAAACCCATCTGTCTCTCAAGATAATGGATTTCAATTGCTTTGGGTTTACCCATTGATATGCCAAATGAGGATGAAGAATTATGTATAAAGTGACTAAACACGAAATAAAAATCTCAATTAATAACATTTTGTGTAGAAGACGAAACTCCTATCATTATGGCTCATCCTATGAGAACTATGCACTATTTATGGTTATACGCCTCAAAATTGTTCGTAGAACATGATGATAAGGAAAAATAATTTGGATTTGATTGAGAAAATTTTATATTTTTCTAGAGAAACCTCCTGTTTTTCCTTCCGGGTCTACCTATAGGTATAGTGGAATCATTGTATTCACTTTCGGGAAATGAAAAACTGTTTGTCTCAAAAATCAAAATTTCTCTCGTATTTAACGGTTTAAACCATTCTGAACAACATTCATTCCGTGTCTATCTGTCTGTCTGTCGTTTGTCAGCGAATACTTGTAACAAGCTTAATTTCTACAGGTTTCATTAGATTTTGATGAGGTTTCCAGGGAATGTGTGGATTAAAGAGTAGGTAGTCTCCCCCCCCCCCCCCCCCCAGCCCTATCAGTTTCATTGTCCCAAATAAATACTTCACTTGTGAATGCGCAAAATAAAATTCCATCAAGCATCATTTTCTCACGCTCTGGTCATCCAATCGCGCTCAAATTGGGTGGAGAGTGAGGAGACGACAATTTAAACATTCCATATCAATTTCAACCCAATCATATCTCCTTCGCTCGCACAAATGTGAAATCCTTGTAACAAGCTTAATTCCTATAGATTTCGACGATTTTGATGAAATTCTCATGGAATGTGTGGATTAGAGTGTGTGTAGATGGTCCCCTATCAGTTTCGTTGATCCCAATTAAATATTTCACTCAGCGCATGCGCAAACGTAGATTCCATCAAGCATCATTTTCTCACGCCCTAGTCGTATCAAAACATACTCCCTCTTAATATACCATTTCCGTCAACCAGTGGAACCAGCTATGGAATCATAAGATAATTGAAAAAATTTCAGTGATCTGTACATTGATGTTACGGATACGAGGAAGCTATGCGCCACTACCGACTAGGCAGACGTTTTATACCATGTAATATCCTACAGGAAACCTGGACCTCAGGAAAATACCACCTCGGAAGGTCAGGGCTAATAAACCACGACTACTCTTATCACGGCACGGGTATAGTAGTTAGTTAAGGAATACTAAACCACAATGGATGTTATTATGCGAAATGGTTAATTTATGGGGCGATTATGTTAGCACTCAACATTATTAGTTTTTGATCGATCAAAGGCGTAAAACTTTGAGAGACTCCTTTACACCCCGAATTTTATGGCTTACGAGTTCCCTATTCCACTCTTGGTACCTTCTTTTGATTAGCTTAGAGCTGGCTTAAGATGGGTGGAGGGGGCCTCGGGATGTATCAACAATCTGATGAATTAAAGATAAACCGTTGAATAAAACAAGTCCACTCCGCTCCGTGAAGAGACCACTCTTCGGCATGAATCGTTAATCGAGTTGTAAAGGCTAACTCGGGGGAGTTGACAGGGTCCTGACTTGAAGGCCGTGGGGCGAATCACTTAACTAACTTAGGATTTACGAGTCTACTTAATTATGGTTCGAAGCCACTCAGTGTAGCTGCTAGGAAGGTAATGGGAATGAGGAGTTTAGCTAAACAAACTGCCTGCTCTTTCTGATGTGGATGCGGTGTCCTTATTGGTTCGAGAGTAAAACAGTGATAAGAAATGGCTTTGAGGGAGAGAAAAGAAATTGAGAGGAGAGCAAAGGAAATGATACCTAAGTCAGATCTTTAATCGTTGCAGCACTGTGTGCCGTACCTGTGTTGGTTGATTCCCTTTGAAGCACGCTTATATCGTCGCATCACACTTTGTAGTTTTCTAGTGAAGATTATTGAGGCAATACGGACTAAGTGGAGCAGTGTGCACTGTGACAGGGATAGCTTTAAAGGAGATCAACGAGATTGAAAAGGGAGTAACGAGGTTGCCAAGGGATTGGTAATGGCTGCTGCGATTCGAATACACGTGCTCACCACCTGCTTGAGGTTTCACTCCGTGCATTTTGTTCTTTATCTTGATCTCTATAGAGCATCATACAGAGTAGTGCAGAATATCAATAGCTTTTGAGGAGCGACGAAATTGCCTTGTCAGAGATACTAATTATTCACATAAGGTAATTACTGTTCTGGGATGAAGGTTATTGCATATTTCGAGTGGTAAGAAGAGAAGAGCACACTAGACAAATTGGTTTTGTTTGGGAGGTAAAAAATCTGGGAAGACAGCAAAGTGAAAAGCAAGTCAAATATCTTCTATCCGCAAGCTTCAACCGTACTGTCCCGTCACCCATCCGTCTCCCAGTTCTTTACCAGTGTCAAGTCCGTTCCTGTGTTAGTGTTTTCTTCCTTTTATGCACGATAAACTCTTTGCATTTCTCTTATCACCCAGTTAGCCTTCAAGTTTTCGCTGCTCTTTTGTAGTAATATTTATCTTAGGCAATCATAGCTTTACTCGTTGTAACAATCTGATGATACCCTACTGGTACTCCTGCTATTCAGGACTCTGAATGGAGTAATGCTAAGCAATGACAGTACCTAGAACAGATAAGAAGAATGGTAGGTTATTGATACCCTTCAAGTTTTCTTTGCTATTCTTTAGGCACATAGGCCCGGAAACGAGAGCGCTCTATCGGCAAAACATGGCGTAATCCGGTCCTATTTTCCTCTAGGAAATTATCACTGGTAACATACCATCTTCCTCCGTGTGTAGAGAGTTTTCATTCAGTTTCCAGACACAAAGAATGCGTTTGATGACACCCAAGTCATCTCACTTAAAAGTGGCAAAAGAAGAATGATGACAAAACTGTTGAACTGAGTTGTTAATAAACTAAGATGGAGGAAAAATTTCACTATCACATTAATTTCAAAGTGGTGTATTGTTGACTGAATTGAAAATATCTGTTAAAATTAAAAACGCGTTTTTCTGACCACATTACGTGAAAGTTATTTTAGAAAAAGGAAGGTAAACAGAAATAGAACGAGGAAATGAACAACGTTCTTCACTAACTTTCGTTTTATTCATTGAAACGGGTGTTTATAAAATCATCTCTCAAACTGAATCACAACTTTGTCTTGAGTGATATAGTTTGTGTAAGAATTGCCGGGAATATTCAGGACACGGAAAACAGCTATAATACACTTTTTGAAGAAATAGTATTTAAAATGGGGATGCCAACAAAACAAATTCAAGCTTGTCTATGCCATCCATAATAAAAATGCCTACCTAGCCAGCAAGCGTGTTAGGCAATCGTTCTCATAAGGTAATATTATATCTGGTGTAATAATCGATGTACAAAGTATTTTGGACTCACTTCCTTCGACTAATAGCAAGAATCCATTTCCGCCTTCGATCAATTTCATAGGACTTCGGAGGGAAAAGGAGTAATTACCTACGAGATTAGATACGTTGGGGAATCGGATCGACCATAACAAATAACACAATAAACGCTTCCAAGTAGATGTTTCTCATAAGGGTTAATATTTCATAATGATAAGTAATGACATAAATATAATACTTTCAGCTTAAAAACTGTAGGAGCCGACCATAAAAACAATCTGATACCTACACCAGGTTCAAATGTTAACCACCCCAACGCTTCTCGGTGAATACGAATTTCCTTTGTATTGAATATTCATGCGGTTTCGTAGCACGGAGGAAAATTTTTTATAATTTTTGGAAGACGTTTATACAGAGAAAAAAGAAATAGGTAGTTCCGTAAAGCCCCTTGCTCCCAGGCGCTCTTGTACCTTTGTATATCAGTAGCTTACGCCATCCACCACCGCCAGCGCTAGAATCGATATGCACGATGCCTATTGCTTGACGCATAGTACTTTTCTGCTGACATCCTACTGGGAGTCAGGATTAAAGGATTAACTTACAGGACTAAAGATTGGAACGGAGAGCTGAGTAACGGTGTAGTACCTTTCAAAGATAAGAAGGACGCAGGGAGATTGGTTTATCATCCTTCTCCCATCCGGCCTTGTACATCCCTGATTTTGTGCTTAGCCGGTATCCAGTTGCTATTACCTATACAAGCTTCCAGTCTTCACTTTTCCCTAAGGAATCCAATGATTTTAATTGTAGAATGATAAAATTCTCATTTTAATTTTCTTCTCTAGGTGGGATCAAATAATTTCAACACCCGACATTATATTTGGCTTTAGATTACCAACTTATTATTAGCTTTTGAGGGTTATTAATTCTAGATAAAACGCTTAATTCGAAATATTTTGGTAAAATTCATTCTAAATACTCTAAAGAAGACCACTAATATATAATGCTTCCTCGCTTAACACATAAAAGATCTAAAAATTTATTCAACCACATTAATAATTGAATGAGTGTCTAGAAGAAGGACGTATGTTAATAATTACAAACGAGAAAGAATCGGTTTTGGTATCGTAAACTACCGGTAGATTGCAGTAAAATGCAATCAAAGAGACTTGCACTGGAAATGATACGATAAAGGGCGTGTTATCAACCAACTAAAAAATATCTGAAAAAGTGAGTTTTGAAATTTTCTTCGTCCTCCTGAAAAGTTTCGAAAAATAACATACGTCCTTCTTCTAGACTCCCATTCAATTTTAGTCTAAGAAAATACTAACTTAATACAAACGCAAATGAATGGATTTAGAATCTGGAGGCGCTCGTTACTGAACAGAACCTACAAGAAGTCACATGACACATGAAGGTACCATGTTGGAAGTTCAGAATCCCCAGAATAACGCAGGAAGAACAGTTGAGGTGCGAGGCGTTCAGATCATTAATTTGTCACTTGATTGTCTGGGCGACCTGTCAGTCTACACTCTGCTAAACACGATATACGGACAAAGTTTCTATGACAGGGCGATACATCTTTCCAAGAACGTCGGTAGATGATTCTGAAAACGACGCTTCATCGGTTAAACACATCCGACGCGACGTGGGTTGGGATTTATCCGTTTTCCCCGAGGAATCTGTCACCACACGCACGGAACGTGGGAAGTTCGGGGTAGGTTCGCCAACGTCATCCGAGTTATCAAAGACCTCCGTTTTGGTGTTAGAAGTGACGCTATTTCGGGATGGTAACCCTACAAAGGTCGAAACGTCCAGGCTCAACCGCGGAATATTCAACGAGATTTCACGATTTACGGTGGTCTCCCCAGGTGTCCGATCCCTGAATGGATGACGGTCGTGCATCGTTAACGCTTTACATTTGTCTCGCTTGAGTCTTGCGCACTCCTAGACTCGACTTTTGGCATAGCAAAACCAACTTACTCAAGATATATGTATTATACGAACTAATACCTTCGTCAAACGGTGTCCAGTTATTTGCGAACATCAAATTAATGAATTATCTCGTAAATGGCAGCAGAGTGTGATAGTTACGCTAAAAGACAACTTCATACTCCTGATTAAAACCCTATCGATTTAATAAACTGCGGGATCACTCCAGTGTTAAATAAGGAGACTCAAAATTGAAACAGTTTTGTTTACCTATCTAAAATCCACAATTACGTATCGCAAAATTGTAGGTACCTACCATATTAAATCTAAAGGGGCATTTCCGCTAGTATTAATAGTAAACTTATTACTTACGTACCTTTCGGGGAAATCCGTCGGTCGTCACTACTGTTTCGACGGCCTGATGATGTTGTTTTTGCAACGAAAGCGCTTGCCCCCGGTGCTCGACTTGCTAGTGACGACGGATTCCTCCGAAAGGTACGTAAATGATAATTGTAGGTATCATTCTTAGTATTCAATTAACTAAAATTACTTTGTAACTTTCTTGCTCTGGTGATAAGAAAGGTTCATTTGTGTCTTAGCCCCATATTCGTATTTATTATACTCCTCTGGCTTCCCAATAGTGCCAACGTAAAATTTTCTCAGTTCGCAGATCACGTGGCTATATTGGGCAAAGGAACCTGTGAAGATACCACAAGGACATTGAAAGAACATGTAGCTCATTTCGAAACGTGGTGTGACAAACGGGGAGTCAAAATGAATCCACGAAAATCAAAGGTCTTAAAATTCACCTACAAAAAGCATATAAATCACTTTTCAATGATGAAACTGTTCCACAAGTGAACGAGGTGAGATATTTTCGTCTCATCCTTGATTCAAAGCTCACATGGTCATCTCACATCAATGCAGTGTCTCAAAAGATGAAAATGAGATCCAAGCAACAAAAGATTTTAGTGTCAGCTAAATTGCGCCTCCCTTTCCTCCTCAAGAGATTAATATACCTAACTCTTATCCTATCTGTATGTATGGGTGTGAAATCTGGAGTTAAGCTTGCAAAGCATAAAAATATGAAAAGTATGGACAAAACAAAACCTCTACCTAAGGACCATCGTAGGTTCTCCATGGTTTTTACGCAACACCATAATTCACAATGATCTCCAAATTTCCAGGGTAGAAGAAGTTATCAAGACCCTTTACAACAAACTGCATACATCAACGACAACTCACCCAAATCCACGCTGTACACGCTACAGCAACACATTCCTGCGCTACGAGTGACACGACGACTGAAGAGAAAACGACACATGGACCTGTTGGACGCACGAGACGTCTAACCACAAGAGAAAATGACTTTTCACTGATAATCGGTGGGCAGCCAATGGGCATGTTGCTCCTTCAAGTTTCATGTGAATGAGGAAGCTCCTACTCAATTCAAATTACTTATAACAACCGAGATGTATAATACTAATTTACAAATAAAGTTGTTTCCTTAAAAAAAAAAAAAAAAACCTATGTTTTCACTCACACTTATGTTGGCGCCATGTGTTTCTGCAATAACTAAGACTACACTATTAAACAAACGTTAAGTCATATATTAGGATTATTGAACTGGAATTTATTCAAATGGAACAAATATGAACAGATCGGAAGGAATGGAAAGGGTGAAACATGTTGAACTTTTTCTTGGCATTAGGTTGCCGGAGAAATGCTACTGTTAACGTGTTTTCAGATGCTGCATGTCTCAAAAAGTTAACCAACAAATTATGATAGCGATAATTCAATAATGAAAACTGTCGTGCATGACTTGTATATAAAGTAGTTTTGGTAATAAGCAGCGCAGAACCGACCAAGCTGCTCCCAGAAGTCGGGAAAGTAAACTGATTGGAAGGAAAACTGGTCCTAGAGTTGGAGATTAACAGGGTTTATAACTGGCTGCAGGGTAGTTGGTGCATCCACTCTCGTATTTCTTGTTCTTTATAAACCACCTTACCCTAACCTACTCACGTCTCAAAACAATGGCGTCCATAGGGCTCTCGGGTTTTCCAACCCCTATTCGGAAACTTTTCTAGTTTTCACTTCTAACGGGGTGCCTTGTCCTGTCCATCTAAGTACGACGATGCTCATTAGGCTCTGGAATTATACCTTTTTGCTTCCTTTCTTCAGTACCTACGAGTATTAGTTCCTCAAATGAATATCGTCCGATGGCGTCCTGGTTAATCAGATACTATCTAACCATGGTTCATCTAGTTTGAGGGTCCTTCGGGGTTCTATCAGTTCAGGCTTCACCACGAGTAATTTTTGTTTATTTCCACCATTTCACAAGCACAAGTTTCAAGTTCGCTAGACTCACATAGCTATTTTCTGAAAATTTCCTCACTCGCAGCCACAACAGGAATGCTTTATTATTATTATCTTGGTAGGTGCCTATTAAAACGGATTGTTAATGTCGGTTGGCCCCCTATGATTGAAAACTAGTTTGCTGTTGTAGAAATGCGTTGAGGTTCTTCACATCGTATTAAGTTGAAAAACATTTCACTTGGACGTACAGATCACGAAAAACCCAAAGGGTGATCCTTTACCGTTTTCAGGAACGGTACAAGTAAAATACGATTTCCAGTCATTTGGCCGCCATCTTTGACGGTCAAACGACAAAGCCGATTTCGCGGAAACTTTTCCATGGTCTCTCAAAGAAGTCCAACAGGCTTCATAAAGATCATCCGGCTTCCTGAACCTCTGCCCTCGTCGTTAACAATAAGGAGCGGACAAACCGAAATTGTGTTTCTACTCATCTATTATTACACAATGATACTTTGTGGATTGTAAAGAGGCAACCCCTCACAACCCCTGACGATTTCATCAATATCTAACTGTAATTTAATTAAGTGTATGTATCACAATTACTGGTACACAAAACTGTGAATACACAAAACTATCTGGCATGTTAGGTGTGGTATATAGCTTACTTGTTAATTACAACCGTAACGAAGTGTGTAGATTATTTATAAATATGACTTACATAAAATTATATTACTAAGGGTCGAATTTAAAGAATATATTATTATGATTATTTGTGTTACCAAAGCGGGTGTCAGTAGCTACCTTAAACCCCGAAGCAATGAAATTTATAGAAAACACCATCTCAATCACAACTAGCAATATCTAATCAAAATCGGATGAATACTATCCATGACACTTGAATATTACGTTTGCTCATGCACAATGAATACCGTGTAGACACATATCGATGGAGAAAAATGTCGATCCTAACCCTCAAATCCCTAATGATTTCATCAAAATCGCTAAGGGACACCGAGGATTCATTCCGAGAGTATTGAATTTCATGTGGAATCATCAATAATGAGCTGGAGACCGGCCGAATTTCAGCTCGGATACTTTAATTTCTCTTGAAAGCCTTCGGGCAATGAGAAAATATAAAGCAGCATCGTCATCTAAACTGAAATATACGTCTAATAAATACCTCCTCGAATTGCTTTTCGTGCATGGAATTTAGATTCGGCGGATAGCACGTCCCGGACCTATTACGGAAACCTTCAACTAATTCGCAACCGGCTTCTGCGGTTTAGGAAGGGGTCAACCCCCGACACCCCAACTCTTGTGTCCGTCCTCTTTGAATCCAATTACAACAGCCACCACCACCACCTCCCTATCAATCCTAACGAAATTCATTTTCCCCGAGATTAAACTCGGCTCCTAACCACATCTAAAACAATTTGGGCTAGATAATAAACTGAGTTAACCGCGAAATGCGCCTTATCTTGTATTGGACGGAGAGCCATATTTAGTGTCATTTGCGATAGGTGTTATATCATGAAAATTACAATTCCTATGTTTCATAGCCCAAACGGTAAGTATTGATACGTAGTATTTACCACCATGTAAAATATTAATTTAATTAATGTTTAACCTTGTAAACATTTAATTTTCTTTTTGACTATCTTATTTCATGTAAAGCCCTAAAGATCGTGTGATCTTTCAGGGAAAGTTTCAATTTGTAAAGTAGTATAGTCAGTTATTGTAACATAGACTTAAAGAATTAGTTGAAAGAACCAACTACGACCGAATCCACATCCGCATGCACACACATCTACAGCTATGAAATTATAGGTTACCATCCAAGAACTAACCACGCAATTCGTTATAATTTCTTCGAAATCACTCCATCAGTTCCGAAATTTCACGTGTGTAAACCAGCTTTAGTTTTGAGCATGCGCAATAATTATTTCTTTAATCTCGATTAAACTGATACTGTACCTTCCTGTAACCAATAACCAACAACCCTTCGAGTTTGAACAAAATCGGGCGGATAGATCGTGAGAAATCGACGTTATATGAAATTCACGTTTGCGCATGCGCTCACGTCACAATTGATCCGACGCTCATTTCTACTCGTCCTTCGTTCTTCAACTAATTCAATACTTTCATGTTACAATATGTGAGGAAGCTATGCTGCCCACCCAACTTAGCAGACCTTTTTTCACTAGAACACTGTTCGAAAACTGTACAAACATAGGTAGGTAAGTGAAGAAAGTGAAGATTGTGACAGTTCCCGTCAGAATCCAAGAGGATGGCGACAGTCGCTCCGGCGTCGAGCGTGATACGTTCTTGAAAGGCTGCGTTTGGTGATAGATGGGGATCCGAGAACCGGAAAACCAATCTACTCCGAACATAGCACATCAATGCTATTAGTACGAGTGGTATCTCTCGGAATACTGTCACACCCTCTCTCTCTCGAGGACATAGGCCCCATTGTACCTCTGGGAGGTTACCTAAGTCCTTGATAAGATTCCTACTTCAGTATTATGGAAATAATAAACCAAAATAAAAACAGTCACAATGAAAGGGGTACAAGCAGTAATACTGGGATCTTGTGATATAGCTGTAATGTTTGTATAAAATCTGACTATATACATGGAGTAATGTAAGTCCTAATGTGTTATCTGGTTCAATCTGGACGCTTCAATCTAATGCGGAACAACATCCTACTGCCCACTCATAGTTTGTTCTCAACGCAGGTTGGAAATCTCTATTAACTCAATTGATGCAGCAACTATGTATTCTCTATTCGCGTTTTCGATTAACGGTAGTTGCACCACCGTCGCATCGATAATGGTGGGATGGATCCTGACTTGACTCAACTCGCACAAGGCCTGGTTGTGACGGTCATTTATGCCGGTAATGGGTTTTACGTCGTTATTAAAAGTATTTACCCAGTACTTTATTTTAGATTTTCATAGAAATGATCAAGCTAGATGTGATTGTACTTAAATTACGCAAAATGCACATCCGATTCTCGTAATTTCACCGAAGGAGAACAGCTCAAAATACTCAGCATATAATATTGTGTGGTTTCTTAGTAGCATTTATGCACTTGTTCCACAAAGTTTATCAATTAATGAACATCCTCACACTATAAGTGAAACGATTTTGCAAGATTTCAAGAATATATTACACTTCAAATGCACCTCCGGAATGGAACAGCAGATCATCCAAGCATATATACCTAGTAGCAGTCTTGGTTTTCTCGTAGCTGCCTACCTATTCTTATTAAAATGATGAAATAAAAGTGTAGTGCATAGAAATTGTAGGAATGTACTACATTTAAAAATGTAGGATTTTGGTTTGGCAGAATTTCTGTGTTCCAGTTAGTACCAAGAAATTTTGTAACGTCTGTTTGGGAAACAAACAAGAGGCTCTTGTGTTCTGGTAGATTTTTTAAATCTAAATTTGGTCGATTTCATATTGCCTGTCATATTCCTTAACGATGTGTTACTATTCTACCTTCATGATTCAAGACTCCCTAAAGTGATTGCGAGAGAGGTTTTGTTGCAAAACACCTCATGGGCTGGGTACTTGGGCCGCCTTTTTTCAGAATTTGGTTTGCCGAATGACTTTCCCTCGTTGAATGCAGCACTTACGAAGACTCAGGCAGGGAACCTGTTGGAAATGCTTAGGGAACATAAAAAAGCCCTGTTTTGGCAAAGAGTGTTAAGTGTGCCAGACTGGTGAAAGATTCGGATTTGGACCTTTATTCCAGTAGTTGGCTCTTCAAGCTCAGAGGTGAGATGCTTAGCCTTACACTACCGAACGATGTGAAGAGTGTTCGCTCTGCAATTCTCACGAGAAAGAAGACCTCTTCCACTTTTTATGCTCCTGCCGTGTTTTGATTGAATTCAGAGTTCATGCATTTGACCAGCCAGTTCTGTCAAGGGATGAGGCGGTCAGACTTCTGAATGGTGGAGGTTGGCCGCGATTGGTGTCTTACTGTAAAGTAGCATGGCGCTATCGATCATCATTAGTGCGGGAGTTCGACTATAGATCGTAATTTTGTTCATTTCTCATGCCAAATATTCATGGCCTAATAGTAAATTTTAGTTTTAATCTTTTTAAAGAAATACTTTTTTCCATTAAATATTCGGTTTTCTATGATTTTGGCACACATTATAGTTTGCCCATATTATTGTACCTACTCGCATTACCATTTTCATTCGGCGTCACTTCCGACAGACGGTTTAATTAACCATGTCGTATTGTTTATTTTTTATCTAAGTGGAATTACTAATTTTGTTAACATAATTTAATAAACTTCTTTTCTTCTTCTTTCTTCTTCTTCGATTCTACCAATCCTCATTCATAGTAAACTTCAAAACTTTTGCGTATAATGTTAGGTACAATGTATGTTAGGTATTTAGGTACTTAACTCTACCTAATTAGGGGAAGGGAGGCTCCATCCGACCTTCTAACCAAAAACGATGTCTCTAGAATGCTTCGAGCACCTTAGACTCTTCCCCCATCACTGAAAAAACGAATGGAAATAAAACGAGAGAAGAAGAATATCAAAGAATGTTAGGTACAGATACGATCTTCAATGACACGAGAGTCGGAGATCTACTTAGTTCATTTCGCTACCGCTAGGCTCGCATCCTTATTTGAAATCGCAAATTACCTGCTGTGTTCCGTGATGTCAGTTGATCGTCCCAATATCGTCGAAAAAATGACAAAGTGGCGTATTTTTTTTCCACCACCACAAAAGGACATATCTACGAAAAACGCATTTCGAGATATTCCTGTTTGAAAGTTTAAGGGCGTTGGAAAAATCGGAAAATAGAAGTACTCAACCGAACATCGTTCATTCCACCTACAGTTTACTTGTTCAACAATATGTCGCTCTTCGCCCTTCAAGAATGCCTTAGTAGCAGATACGTCCTTCTCTCATTGCCAAAATTGGTACCTTTTCAGGTGCGTCACTCGACCGATTCAATTGTGGAGGTTTTGTAAAGGGAATAATCATTATTTTTCACACTTGTATTAACATCTTACCAAAATCACTCGGTACCTACAAAACTGTTTCAATGAATTAATAAAAATTGTTAATAAAAATGTTGAAAGAAAAACGGTAAATTTATGAAACTGGGTTAGTAAAAATAATTAATTATCAATAATTGAAAGTTTTATAGTCTAGAGTTTCGTAGTCGGATTCTTCATCCGCATTGGGTCCAGGTAGGCAGTCTCTTACCGCAGTCGATGGCTGAAGACTCTTATAAAAATGATGGTATTCCGAGAGGATGTTACCATCATCGCACTTCTTCATCAAATCCTTGAATTTCCTTGAAAAACGACCTGTGAAATTGAATAAATATTTACCGAAACATGAAATTTGTACAAAGGCTATTATTGTAAAAGTACTAGACGTGTGTACCAAATTACCAATAGCTAGAATCATGGAGTTCACTTAGGTCATTCTGAATTTCTTCATTTGTTTCACGTTGTGACTAGTGTTGTGATGAAAGGACACTAACATCATATTCTTGATTCTCTATAAGAGCGAGTTCGCCAGAACTCGAACCTCCATCGCTGCTCTCAGGCTCATACACCCGTCTTATTTCAGTGAGTTTTTTTCCGATTGTTGTAGATACGTCTTTGGTACTCAAGCATTTGCTGTGTTACTAAGCGACGAAAACCTGTGGGGTTTGTGCTAACTCTTAGAGTCACTTATCAGGGTATTTTATATGAAGTTAACTCAAAAATCGAATTTTTGCAGTTACATCCGTTTGTGTTGGTGTAAAAAAGATACGCTACTTTGTCATTTTTCCGACGATATTATCTTGATATTATACCTACGGCTTTTAGCAAGATTTGACTAATATTTACGAATCATTTCAATTATTAATCATTACCTAGTTTGAGTGCAGATCAGGGGTGTCATTTTCAAGGTAAAGCCTCTTAATAATCCTGTAGTTTTAGTTTTTTATTTATTTTTTAATTTTATTTACTGTTACTTTATTGATTTTTTAACCCAACTTTTTGTATAAAAGGGGTACTGCAGCCGTCGGCAAGGCGGCCCTTGAGGTTGGGGATGCATTTTCCATGCGTTTCAGAGAGGTTGTAGAACACGTTTACAATAGTAATATTCATTTTCAGATTTCTTTATATATGGACAACATTTTGTGCTCGCTACTTCTCCGAAACCGCTGGTCCGGTTTGACCCAAATTTTGATATGTTGTAGTACCATGTCGGAACATGTGCTTTGGTGAGGATCCGCTGACCACGTGACCACGAGCCGTAATATCAATCATAATGACCACATAATCGTGCTCAATTATCTCTCATTCGCCGGAGAACGTCGAAAATCGATAGAGAGCCTCTTCGAGCAAAGTGAGGGGGGCCATCCTGATCAGCTGAGTGAGTTAAAATCTCTCCTGTTCACCGTAGGACATGGAAAATTGATAGGGAGCCTCTCTGGTTCAACAACAGACTTCATGACCACCTACATATATTTTACCTATCTTCATTTGAAAATTAGGTTCTGCTTTCGCAAATTGCGTGTTTATTTATTTATTTATTTTTTTTTTTTAAGTTTACTTTTTTTTATGGTCGATTACAAAGGAAGGTTCTAGGGGAAAAATCCTGTCCTTGACATTTTTGATCAAACCCCAGTTGAAGTGTTCACTAAATGTTTTTGAGGCGTAGAATTTGGTTGTGCTATCGGTTTTGAGAAATTACTCTGCCATCCCAATCGGTAAAGGAGGTCAAATATTTGCTATACTGGGAAAGAACCACGTAATAAAAAGCTTTTAGGTGGAAGAACACCCTCATTACAGTTTAAAAATGGCTCCAGAGCCCCTTGCCATCACGCCGTGCAATCGTTTGTTGTTCCCCTTTGATCTTTGTTCACGAAAATTCCAGTTTCCTTTAGAGCGTAAATTTTGAAATTCGTTTTTCTCGAAATCAGCGGTGACGTGATGACGGGGATATTCAAGATTTATTATTGGAAATAGTAAACCAAAATACGATGACATATTTATTCACTCCATTGACCTATTTCTCTGTGATCTCTGAATCACTTAGCAGATAAATTTTGCTACGAACATTTTTACTTAGTGTTGAAAACGTAGAAGAACAAATTTCTGTCACACCTCCAGCTTTTCGGAGCCTATTTAAACACGTAGAAATCTCTAGGAACGCTATATTTCACACAGCAGCCAAAGTGCAGTCATTTGCAATTGAAGCAGTTCGAAAGTGCAATTTGTTCTAAGCAGTTAACCCTGTGTTACAAGCTCCTAATTACATACTTACCGTTTCCATCTTTTCACAAAATATTTGTTATTAATTATTCAACCCATCTTCCTGATATTGACAGACAGTTAAATTCTGTGATATCAGATGTGGAATTAAAAAATTTCCGCGCTCACGGTTACTTTTTACGCGAAATGCGGACGATTTCGAGTGTGATCCTTTGCCTCGAGGTGCGCAGTTATTTCGGGCGAGACGCCATTCTACAGCTTCGTTCTTAGTGCGAGTTCTGCGAGTTCGGAACGGTTTTGGGAAAGCGCAGTCGAGTTTTGTCGTTTGCAGTGCCAGAACGCCCAGTTCCGGAACGCAAAATACGCCGAGTTCGGCGTTTGCAGTGTTTTGCGAACCCAGTTCCTAACGATTCCGTTTTTTTCCGGAACTGTCAGAACTCGAACGCAAGGACGTAGTTAACTCATGCTCATTTCACAATTTTTCGTATCTCGTGGATAAACGACTCTCTTCTTCTTCATCGAAATCATACTTAATCATACTTTAGTCTCTATACGTTAGTATAAGTACCTATTCTATGATCGAAATGCCAACTAGCTCGTCAAGTTCGGAAAGTGATAGTTTCGGCGATGGTGTTTGGTTTGTAGACGATGAGGACGAGATTGAAATTATAGCTGGATTTCGTCTACATCCACGAAACTCATACTTTTCGAGTATACTCCTCAGTCATCGTGGAATTTTATTTTATTTATTTTTTTTATTGCCGTGGGGTAATAGTTAAGTATTATTCACGGGCATAATAAGTAATATATTCAAGGGCACTAAAAATATTCAGAAAAAGAGCACCAGAAGGTAATTCGAGTCGAGTGAGGTTACAAACAACAACACAGGTTATTCCACTTCTAAGTTCTGAAATCGTTCGCAGTGCAGAACGCGGTTCCGCACGTTCCGGAACGCCCCGGGATTTCCCGTCGCTGTTCTGATGAGTTCGAGAACTGTCAGAACGCGCACTGAGAACGAAGCTTACTACGCGTCACCTCTTCAAGTTTTCTCAAACATTATCAATACTTAACATGATGGACCGGCTTGTGAAGCACTTATCAACTGATGAGAGGTCCAGCAGCAAGGGTGAGGGATCCAAACGAGTCTCCCCTTGCTCACCGTCACAAACGCCTCCAACGATACCACCAATCCTTGACACCAAACCACTAGAGGCGTCGCCCATCTGGATAAATTGACGAAGGGCTCCGTCGGTTGGCGAGCGCCCATCTAGGTAAACAGTGAAAGGCACAAGTGGGGACACGGACTTTCTCCAATCAACTCGCCGAGCCGATAAGCCTAATCATCGCCGATGGTACGTTTACGTACGCCCCGAAATATTATTACCAGCTCTATACTGTGCTCGTTTACTCCAACGGATTCAACATTCCAATTGTTTTTGTACTGTTAAATGGCAAGTCAAAAGAAGATCACCTTCAATTTCGGAACACATTAAGGGAGCTTTAAAGGAGATGGCCACCGCTCCGACAGAACTCCTCATTTACCTACTACGTCCACACAACCTACATTGAAGATGACGCCTCGTTTCCTCCTACTATGTGGGCTGCTTCGCCTCCTGATAGCCATCTGACGACTACAAACGGTGCTGAACCGTACCTACAGTGCTCGTTCCTATGGTGCTGGGACATCATACTACAGGACAAGGACGAGATGGCCTACATGACGAACATCGCCAATCGCTGTAATTTGCCTAAGTGAGTTGTTATAATTGTTTGACGGAGGTTCCTATTGTGTTCCTGATATAGCTAGTACAATAAATCAATTTAATCAGCTGTACTTCTCTCTGGATAAGATTTTACCCAATTCTTAGCCAGATGAAGCTTTTACACAGATGGGCCGTCGCGAGCTCGGGAAGGTGCACCCAGTTAGGTCTATATTTTTTTACCCAGTTGGGCGGTAGTTTGACTAGGATTTACTCAGATGGGTGCCGCCCACTATTAGTGGCTCTACCTCAGTCAGTTCCAGACTACACCACTGCATTAGACGATCAAGTAATTAATATTACTATGTATTAGGTAATGAAAGTACTAAGTACTGGCGCTCCTCCCCAATATTTATATTGTTGTTGTTGTTGTTGTTGTTGTTTATTGTTTATTTATACGGGCCCAATTACATAATTACAGATAATTTAACAGAAAGAGTTAATATGAGTAAATACAAAGTAACATAGATTAACAGATAGTTGAGCAAATTATACAGATATGCATACTCAAGGAAATTCACAACCAACAACAGACTTTACATAAAAACTTAGAAGATCCGCGCTCACTGACGGTTCTGGCTTCACTATTCAGCGCTTTAAACTTCTCTTTAAAGCCGCCACAGAGTCTGTAAGCATATTCAATTCAGAATTGCCTGATCCGAATAGACGATTACAAAATTCCTGCATACGAAACAGAAACATGGGGCTATTTCTGAGGTATTTCGTGGATGCTCGTTCTCAAATAGAATGGCTGCTCTAGTATCTTGCAGTAAGGAGGAGCTTATATATTCGAATATGAGAGGTGCAGGGGGCTATCTGTCGTCCTAGACAATAGCATGAAGAAATAGAGCATCCAGCATCCCTCGGCGGCATTCGGCGGAACATGAAATCCATATTTATTTCCTGTTTAGGGGATATCTGTGTAATATCGTTATGGACGTTACAGCAAAGGAATATGGTTTATCGTGTATTGGGCTTACCTAGCCCGTTACCCTAAAAACAAATATATAAATTTCGCGAAAATGTCGATATCTGATTAAAGGTAGGAGGTTCTGATGCGATGCCGTGAAACTGTCAAACTCACCCATGGATTGGAACATCCATGTTCCCGGGTAGTATGTGAGCGTTCTGTTGTCGTCCCCCTTCTTCATCAGGTCCACCATCACACCGGGCTTCACGCGGGAGAATCGAAATAAATCGCACTTGGAAACGAATCGGTTCTCTAATTTACATCCCCCCTATCTTCTGGCTGTTCCATATTCATTTGTTTTTCTTCCATTCTCGTTGTCATCTGCGTACAGCGATACAAAATTGTCAACAACCCTCGCGCCCTTCCTGTTCAAATAAGTCAATTCATCTTCGTTTTTGGAGGAAAACAAAACACATTTTCACTTATGTACATCCATTACGATCTTGCGATTAAAAAAACTGTCTGCCGAATAGGGTCGGCAGTTATGTTGCTTTCTCACGTGTTGAAACCAAAATTAATTGATTGATCGATATCATCTGGCATATAGCAGTATTGATGTTCCAAAGGTGATTAACAGATCAGCTAAAATGAACAATTCTTGTAAATATCATCATCATTTCCTAGCTGCCGAAAATTTTGAACTAATTATGAAAACTATAATAAATAAATCAACGAAAATAGTAAAAAAAACCTCACACAGAAACACGAAATTAAAGCCTTGGATGACACCAGCACTATTGAACTCGATACGGACAAAGGAAAAGCTTAGCCAGCGTTTGTTTCGTCAACCGCTCAACGCCGGCCTCAAAAGGAAACTCGCTAGGTACAGGAATAAACTTACAGAAATGATCAAAACTGCCAAAAATAATTTCTACGCAAAAGAAATTGAAAAAGCGGGCCGAGATAGTAAAGGTGTTTGGAAAATTATTAATCAGAGTGTAGGAAGGAACAGAAAAAAGCAAAAAATCACCTCCATAAATTCTGAAGGGACAGTCATCAAAATAGGGGACAGCCCATTAGACATAGCCAGGGTACTTATAAATATCCACTGTTGGAGAAAACATAGCTAAAAGGGTCTCTAATGAAGAAATAAAACCAGCCAATTCCACGCTAATTTCTTAACTTTCGCGTTTAGAGAAAGTGATATCCCACAGAGAAAGAACATAAAATGCCATGTACCGGAATGTACAGATAACCTTCAGTGCTGCTGTGAAGTAATACAACAAGTTGCTTCTGTTCGATACCTAGGCGTGGAAGTTGATCAGAACCTAAGATGGGACAAACACCTGAAAAAAGTGACATCCTCGATGAGAAAGATGATCCATGTGTGTAGGGAGCTGAGGAACTTTTTAGATATTGATAGACGTAGAATTGTATACTATGCGCTCATTCAGTCGCTCATGATCTATGGTGCATCTGGTTGGGGAGGATGTAGCGCGTCCCTTCTTGATTCGTTATTCCTGACCCAGAAACTCTTAATCAAAGTCTTACTTAAAAAAAAGACAAGATATTCGACAGAAGCTCTCTTTAAAGAGTTCGCGGTACTCAAATTGGGAGAGCTTATTTACAAGATAACTATAATTAAAATATATAAGGATTTACATAGCAACCACCTGAAATTTTTAGATGAGGGAAAAACAAGAACTTGTGGGCAATTTCTTTCTAAACTGCCTTTCCGTAGCCAACGGGTTACCATGGCCAACGGGCGTATGATTACCGGTGAGTAAAACTGTTCAATGCCCTACCCCATCAGCTCCGCTCTATTTCTAAAATTGAAAAGTTCAAAAAAGAACTGAAAAAACATATAATAGTGAGGCAATCTGAGACCCATTAGATAATATTAAAACTTTAAGATGGCAACTGAATAATTCCTATGTATTCTGATTTACCCGATGAATATGTACCTATTGATTCTACTTTACCTATATTTACTTACAAGATTATTATTGAATAAGGTATTGAATGAGTGTGCTGATTATGTATTACTCCTCCCCACAGCACAAGTCTACGGCTTATAGTGGGGAGTAGCATTTATTGATTTCTGTAACTTTTTTTGTATTGCAATACCTATCTAAATAAATGCGTTAAAAAAAATAAAATAAAATAACTTGGTAGCATAGTTTTGGCGTTTTCCCTCTGGCAATAATGTGTACGTTTTCGCATGCGCAATAACCGCAGATGATCCAGATGCAATGAAATTCATGTGCAAGTAATTTACCATCAGTTCACTCCGCGACTTTTCGGGATGAATTCGGGGCGATGCAGATCTAATGAACTGCCCTGCTCCTGATATGCAGATGTCGTTCCTAAGCCCACTTCTCCAATTTCCCCCTAGCCAGGATTCAGATCAGTGTGCACGGATTTCTCTCTTATCCCCCAAATGCAAGTGTTAAAAAATATTCATATACAATGAATTTTTTGTAGGAACATTCGAAAATGCCGTTGAAATCAAGAGAATATTGATAGGTACATACTGAGATGTACTGCTATGTAAAATTAAAGAAAACTTTCGAACAAACTCAGATTCGGAATCGTGGTGGCCAGATCGTAAAATACCAAGCTATTCACAATGTGGTAAACATAGCTTCCATCCCAGTTTTTATACTAGAAATAAGCCATGCACAATTGACATTGGATGATTTTATGTTTACGCAGGAGCAGTGAAAACTACTGACTTTTATTTGATTCCCAAACAAAATGACCCACTAAAATCGAATGGAAACGTATTCGCTACTATTGCTACGATCATGACTAAATTTATACCGGATGAACTAATTTTATTTTTCTGACTACCTCCCGAATTCGAGCGAGGTCGAAAAACTCGGAAAAAAATGCTTGATGAATTTAACGTTAGCGCATGCTGGGAGAAAATTATTGATTTATGAGCATTTCAAATTGCTGGGGAATCTTAATTTGATCAAACTGACAGAAAATTTTATCTATGAAACTGTAGAAACTAAGCACAGACAGGCACAAAGCCGGAGCAGCTCAGACTAAAAGTCAGTGTAAAACCTTAAAAGCTACTGGAAACGGAATGGGAGTGGGAATGGAAATATCACACCGTATGTTTATACAAAATGTGTAAATACACAGTAACCTGAATAAATCGAAACCCACCTAATGAGAGAGCATTGAAAAATAATTTCAGAGTGCATAACTTTCGTTTGAACCTAAGGGCTTGGAAAGTAAGGAATAAGTCCAAACCTCAAATCCTCGGTGTCTTCTTGAAATCAGAAAAATCTGTGATACAAGACTGGTGGGCTCTGAAATAGTGCTCTAGCATGAAGCACATGAAACGGAGACAAAGGGTGTTGATACTTTGTGACGCCGCTTAGGAACGGAGCTTGTCTCTCACCTATCACGTCCAATAAAGGCGATTTCCAATAAAGTGCTGATAGTGGGCCATGATTCGAACGCTCGGGAGGTAACGAATACCCACAAAGCCTCTTCGGGAAAAGAAAGACTAATAGATGTTGGAGCCCTCATGGTTCATTCACGACCCCGGAGAGGTAGGTAGTCAGATACAATGGCTCAGAAGAGACGTGGTAAACATGTTCAACTTTTCAAGAATAAATGCTTTCACAGAACCGAATAATCTACCATATTATTGAACTATTCAGTTTCATAAATGCTTTTAGAATGAGTTGACGTCGCAAATACTCATCCCCGTGCCAAAACCTCACCTGTAATAAGTACGCTGGCTATCACACATATTAGGAAAGTGGGTGGCGCTTTGTTCTTGTGAAAAAAATTGGTGGCCGATTGAACGCATTATCTTTGGAAGAATAAGCATAGGAATTAAAACCTCTTTACTAAATATTAACGACGCCCTAATGACCACAGAAAATAAATTACTGAGATTAGCATCACGGGTATTTGGTAGGTAAGTGCATACTTTCGAACCGACCATTAAAAAAGGATTGGGAACATTACATTTTCCAAATTTCAAAAAATGTGCTAAAAAGTACTAAAAATGATTAAAAATCGTTGATGGTGACAATACTGAGTTGACCTTATAACAACTAGGTACAGAAAGGACGATGTAGCTAGTCCCCCGACCCCACAGCCTAGGTTCATAGAGATAGTCACGCTGTATACACAGGCCACCTTCCGTAACCGAGGTAAGGTCCACCTCAGCCCTCTAATAGGAAACCCATGCTTTCAAATGGAATTGGTCAATGCTATATTAACGACTGCTAGAGGGCTTCCCTTAGGACTAGAATCCAATCCCCCAATACTCAATATACGTGTAACTCGTGGCACATCTCCCTATAACCAAACGCTGTTCCTTTATATGTTCCAGGCAAAGGCCGTCATTCCTGTTGTTAGGTTCCCACCTACATAGTTTACCAGAGTTACCCCTGAATCTCTGGTAGTTACTACTTGTTAGTCATTTGTAGGGCCTCTACCTGGTCGTATTTTACGTAGCCCCATACTTGCGCACCGTAGCACGCCATAGCTCGTGTGGTTGCCTCATACACCCGGTGCTTGGCGTCCAGCGGCACTCGCCGTTTTCTAATGAGTGTTCCCCATACCATACTCATCGCATGTTTTGCTTCCAAAACCTTTTTTCCAAAATGGACTCCTAGATCCAGGCGTGGGGTTAGTGTTATTCCCAGATACTTGTATTGTTTGGTAACTTCGATTGGTTGTCCCAGGTAGCTCCACTTCTCGTTTTTCGCCGGTCTCCCCTCCTCCTTTTCCGAAAATCATAACTTGAACAACAGTCGAACCTTGACAGCGGCTATAACTATTTATAATTCTTTATGTACAGTTCACCATTTAATTTTTCGTCAATCACATCAATAAACTGACATTACACATTTATCGTTTCAATATTGAGATCTCTGAAGATGTTGGAACTAGTTGTGCTCGTTCTAAGGTGGTAAGTTGAGATAGTACCCGTCATTTCCGAGAGAGCGTGGCTATCTTCCGCGTAAAGTTGGGGATTGGGGACATAGCCTCGTCTGTTTGATCAGAAAGGATATTCCCTGAACGCAGCACATATTTGCTCTAGTAGGGGAAAGGAGCTGCCACACCTCTGTTCTGTTTATTTATCACTCGAATTTCGGCCCTGGACGCCCAGCACCAGGTATCCTTAATCTGTGGCATGGTAGCAGAGCGTGGTAAGGATTGTGCATCTGTCATTACCTAGTAATCCGATCCACTATTTTTGTGGGCCAAGCGTTTAAGAAGAAACTCACAGTTCATCGTCCAGTTGTTTTTCAATGGCATCCAGCATCCCCCTCCGTACTCCAGAGTACTTGGGGCATTTCATGAAGGTATATTCAGAAGAATATCTTCTGGCAGTGGAAACAATTCAAAGATTTGGCCAGTACGATGCAGATACACACACTCTCTAAGAAACGTGTTTATACTCAGAATGTTTGAGTTGCAACTTGAACGTTATTGTCTAAAAACAAATAGGAACAGTAGTGTAAAAATGGGCATTCTGCCTATCACCCGCCTTTTCTGGAGGAACAGGAACTATTTTCATCTACTGCTTGTGATAATTCTAACCCTACTGTATTTTCTTGTTACTCAGAGCCATCCTCCAGTTACAGAGAGCAAAGTTAATTCATAATTCCCTCGTGATTTGATGGTCGATAAGATCGCCTTAACTAAGCAGTAGTGAGGGACGTTCGCTAAGCTTTGAACTTCACAAAATTTGATTAGTTCATCTATAAAGAGCACTTCAGTTTTTCTTCTCTTTACTTGTAAGGTCTACTGTACCTAACTTGTGACCTATTACGTTTTCAAATTTGATTACCTATTGCTGAATACACTTGGTATTTTTGGTGACTGTACGTAATTACTTTGAGACTGTCCGCTTTCCCACATTAATATCCTAGTAATTTTCAAGGTGGTAGATCAAACCAAAAGCACTGTGGGCCGACAACCGGACTCTCCGACCGTAACGACTAAACCAGCTGTGAGAGCCTCTGGGAAAAGAAAGGCTAATAGTTCTAGAGGCCTTCATGATTCATTCACGACCCCAAACGGGTACTCGGATGCCCCAGCTGAGAGGAGATGTTGAAAACGACCTTCCCTATCAATTATGCGAGGATGCGTGTCTTCGGGAAGAACACAAGGGACTTCACGTGTCATGAAGGATTCACGACGTTTGATGGGATATCGAGGAGTGAGATCGAGGGAGATCGAGACGGCCTCTTTCATCTTTGACAACGGTCGTACAATATGCTTTTAACGTATTTGCAACATTGCGAATTCATGAATGATAATTCGGCATTTCAGTAAGAACGACCGAATCAGGTTTGATGTTTTCCCGCTCTTAAATAAACATCAAATTCCTTTCCTCTTAATAACAACTCACAAATTACCACCAAATTAAGCTGTACATTCCTACAATGGAATCCAATTAGTGGTTCTAGAATTAGAACGGAGTACGAAGGAGTGCGCTAGAAATAGATATTTAGGCTTAATTTCCTAACATTAGTTCAATCAGTTGAAAAACAGATCTTGGTCTTATTTCGGTTTATTATTTTAAATAATCGGCCTTTGTAATAAAAAAAAAAAAAAAATACAAAATTGTTAACCCTTAAAAAAAAAAAAAAAACGTTATTTTTAAAATATTGGACTAAAGTTTATGAAACTCAAATCAACAGTTCACGAGACTTATTTGTTGACTGGTCCTAAATCTCAAACATCACCCTTGAACAAACCCAAAGGTGAAATTAAAGAGATGATCCTATTTGGATACGGATCATCCGTTACGTTTCCTTATGAGCAAGAGCATGAACTCATGGGCAGAAAAAATGAACTTCAACATGAGCGTGAATGAGAAATCGTGTTTGTTATGCGAGAAAATAGTAAAAATCCTCTTAAACTACAACAATCACATATTTCTATCACGAATTTTTTGCCGTAAAATTGTGTGTTAACCATTTCTATGTTCACAAATTGCTCGAATTTCAAAACATTAAATAGTCCATTATTTTACGAAAATTCGCTCATACGATAATGCTGCATGACTGAAACTTTCCAAATAGAGATCATCCTTTTTATTGCAAATTCGGAATTTACGTTAACCTTTATGGAATGACGGCCCACAAAATGAGTTTTGAGTGCGCAAATACGTGCGCATTTCCATACAAAAGGCAAAATTTCGACGTGATATATGGTTTATGGGTATTTTTCACTTTGAATCACGTGCTGATGTTTAGGTGTACATATATTTACTGATATGCGCATTACGAATTTTGAAAAACACCGACAAATTGACCAGAACCGCATGCATGTTTGATGCATTATTTTCAATATGGAATCTTTGTAACCGACAAAACTTGTGTGATTTCTGACAATACTATAACATAATATACACAAGTGATCTGTGCAGAAAGGCTATCTAATACTGAAATGAAAAACCTTAAATATAAAGTAATACCCCGTGTTTTATATAAATATTAGATTATCTCAAGTCTAAAACTCAGGATTACCCCCAAGAGACATCTTAAAATATTCAAAAGACCTAAAACTTTCCTGGTTCCTATGTACTCATGATATTACTGACTGGGTGGTGAAACTTGAAAAGCTTGAGGGGATTTGTAGCGAGCGAAGGCATAAAAATAATTTAGTAATTCCCACGTTAAGAGCTGTCTCGAGTTGAAGATTACTCCGACTAACTTAGTCCAGGTCTAATCATCTTTCTTCTTTAAACAATTAGGTAGAAAAGCAGGTGTGGCGTCTTATTTCCTTCGGGAAATGACGTTTAGTTGATAATGAAGTTGCTTGGTTTGTTATCCGGTTTTAATTTAAACTTTGGTGGTCCAGTTTTTAACTCGGTGTCCTAAGCTCGCTGGCGTTTCAACTGACACGGACATTTAGCTTGGTTTTTTACGGATCATGGTAGTTTAACATTAGCATCGTTGCTGCCAGCCGAAGTTACTTGGACCGCCAAAAATAAGAATAGCAAAATCTGTACGTTATGATTTGCAATATCAGAATATGTATAATGGCTTGGGTGGTGTATATCACCATGGTTTAGTGCTTCTAACCCGTCTCCTCAATTAGTTTAGGGGCCTTTTCAAGGCCACAAAAGTTGTGGAGAATTTCTATGGGAATCCGCGTCAGGGAATGACTGTGGAAGACGGAAGAACGGGAAATGTAGAATTTATATACACATAATTCATATTATTTCTCTTTTTTGTTGTTGTTGCGTGTATGCTTTTTAGAAATATCGGTACTCTCTCTCCCAATCCACTTCTTAAATTATTTATAAGGATGCAGCTTAGGGTAGTACAAATAATCAGTTAACTGCAACATTTTATTCATTAATACAAACCAAGTAAGTTGATGTACCTAGCTGATCATCCAACTCAGGCTCTGTGCTCACCGAACACTTGCACATCTGAAACACACGAACAAGTTCCGTTTAATGAATTGGCGCCTCAATCTGTATTAATCTATGTCCGCTGCTAAAATATAGATTAGTTGGACAAATAAATTAGAATGCTGTGTATGTGCTGCGGTGCCACGGGTTATATAGTTAGATGGATTTCTTAAAAACTAAAGGATCTCATAGGCTAGGAAGTGACAAGTGCTTACGAGCGTGGTAACAGTATGTTTGGTGGTCTAAATGCTCGCAACTCGCATCTCAAAAATAAAAAATATCCTAAATCAATCCTTTTAGTAAAGTACAGATAAGTTGGACAATTAGATCAGAATGATTTTTATTGCTTGGTGGTCTGGATGCTCGCAAGCTCGAATCTCAAAAGTAAAGAAATCCTAAGTCAATCCTTTTAGTAATACTACAGAAAATGCCGTTTGAATTGAATTGTTTTGTATTTTGAATTGAATTCGAATACAATATATATATATATATATATATATATATATATATTACCGAATGGCTTTAGCTCACAAAATGGTGAGATTGAGCTTTTGCTCAACTTCATGCATACCACTTAATGTTTCGCAAACTCATTTTCACCAGGTGAACTCCCAAACCTGCGTTCTCTCCCAAACGTTTCAGTGTCCGTTCATCCTTTGATCGCTCCGAGTTTTGCGTTGTTTGTCCGCACGTTTTTTTTTTTTTTTTTTTTTTTTTTTTGCCGAGGGAAACAGGGTGTGTGGATTTAGTTGTCATGGACTAAGGGGAATAAGAAAGGCAAATTCAACTGCCCCTCACGGGAAACAAAGGAAAAGTGCTCGAAGGTAGAGAGATTGTGTGGTTTCATTTAATTTCATGATACATGTGTTGTACAGTACCTAAGTAATGTATATCAGAAGCTGTTGAGTGCTCCGTACTGACAACCCTAGTGCTCTGTCTTTTGCGCATTCAGATACATCTAGTCTTCAGAATCGAGGACTCAAACCGTTTCTCTAATAATTATGAAGTTTTAGTGTATCAAAAAATTGTACAACTCGTGCATGTAATGCGGTTTTCTATTTTTTTATTTAAGTGGAGTCCCAGAGAATCTATGTATATTCTCGAGGATATGAAAAAACTCGTGATAAAATAAGATTTCTGCAGCTCTTTTTCGAAATGCGACGATTTTAATCACGATTCACAAAAATTTGGAGGGTAGGATTCGGTCGTGTGGCGAGGAATAAATTTCGTCCTATTCGGTTTGACCGTTCGGAAAGGCAAGCACAAAAGGAAAATTCTCTGCTCACGTATAAATTCCACCTCAGCGCTTGCAGAGGTGTTCAAAAACCGGAATATTTGGCTCCTGAATTGGGTTCAGCGCACCTACTAATACAATAACAACAACAACTAACTATTTTATAGGCGATCCATGAAGTTGGGATGTTTAGAAGACGTGGGGAGGAGGTGGCTGTTGACCAATGGAGGTGTCTCAAATCAGATTACTCAGAAACGCTGCAAATTGTTACACAAGGGTTTATTATTTCTGTATTGGATAGCCCTCCTACGCACAACACAGGTCCATACAAAATTACCTATCAAACTTAGTCTATGGTGCATTATCGAAATATAACTGGACGATATCACCTACCAGAAGAAAATAAATAAGTTCACTAAAAAGAACGGAAAAAAAAAAAAAAAATCTTGAGAGTGATTAGGAAGAAAGAATTAGAACATTCATTGTCTCCGCTGGGATACGAACCGCCGCCTGTTCGATTCACGGCCAGCATGCCGCCCCGAAAATCGAGTAGGTGCTCTAAGCTAGGATTTTTCAAGATGTCCTTAACTACTATACCCTTTAGGGCTGATCAAAATTGATGCCGATGTTACTGGCACATCCCCGGCCTATGTATGATTTTTGAGCCAAATTTCAGAAACGTTGATCCAGTAATTCAGAGAAAAGCTCTGGACGGCGGACGGACGGATTTTTTCAAATTTGATTTTTGGATTCTACGAATCGTGAAACGTGAACCAACAAATTTTGACGGGAGGGTTAAACTTTTTTTCTTGGTCGATTGTAAAGGTTCATTATAGAAAATAAAATAAAAACTCAAAAGTAAAACACGAAAAGATCATATCGGCAAGATATAAACGGGAATGCAATATATTAGCAGAGTGGGAAATGAGACCAAAATCTTGAGAGATGATATAAGAACTATCCATTCTGCTCATCCACAATATTGCTTCCGAGTCTACCTAAAGGTAGCGGAAGAATTGTTTTCACTTTCGGGAGAAAACAAATTTTTGGTCTCCAAAATCAAAATTTCCACTCGCATTTTACGTTTTAGACCATTCTGAACAACTTTGGTTCCGTGTCTGTCTGTCGTGTGTCCGCAAATCCTTGTAACAAGCTTATTTTCCACAGTTTTCATCCGATCTGGATGAAATTTCAGGGACTGTGCGAGCTAGGGCGTAGACGGTACCCTATCAGTTTCATGGTTCCCGACTTAATACTTTACTCTGCGCATGAGAAAACGTGAATTCCATCATGTTCCATCTTTTTACTCTCTTGTCGTTCGAGTTCGCTTAAATTTGGATGATAGTTGGAAGAAGATGATAGGTAAACGAGGAAGCTATGTGCCACACCCAACTTGGCAGACGTTTGCTTTCTCGTATCTTAGTCTGAAATGGAACTAACTAACTGAAACAATGTCCTACCTGATTCACATCGGATTCTCTAAGGCGTGCAGAGTCGAAACGAGAGTCCTGTCAACATTAGTTGAACTGGATTGGAGTCTCTTCGGTCATTCGGAGCTTCCGAATCAGCTCATCAATAACTGAGTCTCTGATCAGATGGCATAGACTGATTTTCTTTTTTTAGTTTAGGGTGTTGGTACTATTTTATAAGAAGATCAACTGGATTGGTGCGTAAGTTTGTATCCTCGCACGCTCTACCCTGTTCGTATATGGGTTCTGTGATTATGTATCCTTTGTCAAAAATTCCTCAATGGCTCAATGGCTTTGTCAATTTCTCTTATTCCTTCACCAGAAATGACAACAATATATTCCTCGAATTATGCATACAGTTTCCACATCGTGTATGTAGGTATATCATTTTCTCTCTCATGTCCAAACTATGTGAGGAATGAGACAGTTGGATAAAAATATTGCGTGAGAATAGTGTCATCCTTCGAGCAGAACCAGTGTTTTATCTCATCATCCAACTTCCCTCATTTCAACGTGTTTGTTTATGAGATAAATCTGTTGGAGAAGAAAATGTGGATACAAACTGCTTCAACTCAAACATTTCCTGAACTAAATTGAACTTGAATATAAGCGAGGACTTCTATAACAAACCCTAACTGGTATGGTTAGTTTGTAATCACGAATTATGGGTGTACGTATCTAGTATCTATAAGCTCTTAATTCGTATAGTGGGTTTTCGTTCCTTGGTTCTGTGATTCTATTACGGGTTCTCTGATAGTTTAGCCTTCTGCCTTTTCCTAGTCCAGGGTGCGGTCCCTCCCAAGCTTTTCACACCATACGACCCTCCCTTGGAATGGTTCGGTCAACAAACACGAGGAACGGGAAAAGCCTAACGGAGTCGCGAGTTCAAATACAAACGGAGTTGGCCGGCTGCCGAGGTACCGCGTAAGGGGAGGCAGAAGGACCACGTGTGAAGACTATTTACTCTGTGAAGCCAGGAAATGAGCCGCCGTGTTTGGGTTCCTGATTGAGGTGAATAAACTGTCTTTTCAGCGCCCTTTTCTGCGGAGGCCATGATCGCATCCGCCCTAACAGAATTGCCTTATTCACTCTAAATGTAGTCTAAGTCGGGAAATTTAGACTGTGATGTTAGAGCTCTCACTTTTTAAAGTTGTTAATCAGAACTATGTCTATCTTATTTCGAAGTGCAAAACATATATTTAGATAAATACACAATAAACCTCGAACATTTGTTGTGATGCAGTTGTAACAATAAATCATCAACTATTTAATCTAATGCAATGAACGACAATTATAAGTGGAATTTTCAATCAAAATAAACTACAATTGACATTTAATTTGCACTTTTTAAAATATATTTATTTATTTGGCATCAGTTACAAATTACACTATACAGCCAACACTAAGTAATTGATATGAAATATATATAATACATATAGCTACAGTAGTACTTAGTAGTATCACAGCTTCAGACCGCACGCTTGTAGGAAGTTGAATAGAGAAATGTCTACAGGTGGAAGTTAGGAGCAGAGTACGACGTCGAGATTATATTATGGTCTTGATAGTTCTTTGTCCCACTTGTGGAACAACGTGGCTCTTTGGTTGTGTCTTGGTGAAGTCCATAATCAGGTGCTCTGCAGTTTCTTCTGTTCCACGGTCACCCAGCTTCTCAATCGTGTTATCGCCTCATAAAACTGTTTTGGCAGGCCAGCGAAGGATGGATGGGAGTGTCAGGGTGTTGGTGATGTTGCAGGGAACCTGGTAGTGTATCGTCGGCCAGAAGGATAAGTAGAGTGCCATTCTTGCCATCGAAGGAGACACTGAGCTTTAAAAAAGCGCTTAGTATCTCTTAATAAATATTTTGTCCTTGTGATGTTGTACTCATTAACTTATTTATGTGTTCATTTCGGTCTGTTATTTTCAACATTTCCAAAAAATAGACATTGTGATCGACCTTAAAAAAGTTCCAGTCATGCAGCGTGATAGTATGGGCGAATTTTCGTAAATTATCGCAATGTATAACGTTAAATTGTTTTGAAATTTTAGCTTTATGAGTGCGAAGAAATTTTTAACTGTTAATTTTATTGCAAAAAACTTATTCTAAATAATAATCTACTATTCAAAGAGAGATTTTGGATTTTCAGCTTTTTTTCAGTTTTTATCGATTTTTAGTGATTTGTTTAGCACATTTTTTGAAATGTGACCAATTTCATGTGTTCAAAAAATGTTGGGCAACGAACTCATCCTTTCGTTTGGGAAGCTTGATCTTTTGGCGCAAAAACGGAATTTTTATCTCAATCCTAAGGAGAGTTATCTTCGGAATGGCATATATATATATGTATATTATATATATAAAGCGTTAAACTTTAGGATTTGTTTCAGAATGTCTCTAAACGGATTTCAATAATAAAGACAATTTTAGAAATTTTTGATTTAAATTTTTTTCGAACCATTGCAATAGCTTCATGTTTTACGAAATTCGCTAAAAGTTTCAAGATGCGGAAATTCTAAACAACGACTTTAAAAAATGTCTGTCCTCCGTCCGGAGTTTTATTTCTGTAACTACTATATTTAATTTAAAATAATCGTAATGCCTATACGTCCATCTGTTCGACATCCCTAAGATAAGAAACATGTGAACTTAGTCCAAATTCCCATGTAAACTACGACTAATCGCCTAGGGTATAATTACAAGTGATTTTCGCTGAAGGATTATGTAATACAGAACGAACCTCTGTAAAATATTTTGTAGCTTTAGTCTTGTTTATCAGCTACCGAATACAAACTAGGCAGTACATCCTGCGTGATTTTGTATAATTCAGTTTAAGTTAATTTGATTTTGGAAGTTATGTTGGTAAGTTTTATTTGTGATCTTTAAACTAAAAGTGATCTTTCTGTGACATAACATTGCTCCCTTCTGGTATATGGGATAAATGTTTATTAATATCTTAATGTTTTCATAGGCTAAGTAGTGTCCAAGATGTTCATTAGCTATAAGAATACCTATCGTCTTTCCTAAACACCATTCAGATTTGAATAAACACGTTTTAATTCTTCTTCTGTACCTTACTTTATCACTACCTAACTATGTGGAAACGTGAAGGATATCTAGATTTAAGAATAATAAATCGCTTATCTAATTCGGTCATTTCTTTTGGATATCTTACAGGAAAGCTGACGGCTGAGATGTCATCTGAAACCGGATGACGTGAGAGAGGGGGAAGTTGGTTCAGCTGAGCAGGTCGAGAGAGCGATTCGGCGCGGGATGGAGCGACCATGAGCCGAAGCGAGGGGCCCATCAGCAGCAGCAACAGCCTCCCGAGGCCGCGCGGCGCCGGCGCCTTCTCTGACGGCCACAATACTTTGCCGCGGCAGAGGGAGAAGGGAGCCGTCAGGATCAAAGAAGGTCAGTTCACACATACGAACGAATAATAGAAAGTTTATAGTCCAGCCCATAGTTCCAGAACATGAAGTTTTTACTCGTATTTCCCGAACCAGCACTTTATCAATTCCGAGGTACCGCACCACATTGGCGCAAAACTTCTTTATTTACCTATCAATCAATAAATATAATTAATACTTTCGCCCCTCATATTTACGAACTAAACTGTTGAGATCTTCTAATAATAGTTTTAAATTCAAATTATTAAAGGACTATTATGATGAACTTAATACAGAACGAAAATAGCATCATTTAGAATTTTTGAAGTGTAAACTTCTATAGGCGCACCGCGTCGAAAAATTTAGCGGGGTGTGAATACGAGTTTACCGTCACGTTTTTTTCCGTCACGCTGTTTTGACAACCAAGCCGTTGCTGGGGAAATGAAACTTCTTTATTTTTCACCGGACAAAAATCGTTCTCCACTCGTTGGTAAGCTCTCGATTTATCACGCATTTCTTTCGTACTTGTTCTTCTATTCATGTCGTAGTTTTATATTTATTTATGTTATAAATGGATATAGTGAACAATGCCGCTTATTTTGTCGTCACTTGGTTGAGAAATTAATCTTGCTTATATTAATTGTAGAGGCGCACCATAACAGAAAATTACCTACTTAGGTACTCTGTTCTAATTTCGATTTTTAAAATATTTATGTCATAGTTTTAAATTTATTTACATTTACGAATTAGCGGGAAGAAAGCATGTTCCATGTTTTAGCATTTTAGCCGAAGGCTCAAGGCGGAAAGTTACCGAGGGTCCAGGGGCGGAGCCTGTCCACTTTTACTTTCCCAACATCCCAACAGAGTGGAAAGTAATGTCCAAATCGTCATAGAAGCTTACACTTCTCCCGTGTGGTCTTTAGCACTCCTGGTTTTTTTAATTTATTTATTTTCTCTTTCTTTCTTTATTTTTTTTAATGTATTGCGCAATCTTCTTCAGTTCTGTTATCAGTCATATTGATTTCTGCTGGCGGGACTGACTCTTCCCCTACCGTGGGAAGTAGCCCATATTGGGGAATAATTGTCCACCTATGTAAGGGTTAAGTCTAACTTTAAGTAGAATCAACATGATTTCTGTTGTATTTAACCCTATCGATGTATACTACTGTGATCATTTTGTTTATTGGAAATTAATTACTTACTTAGTTTTTGGTGAACACTAACGTACTCTTAACGTCACCCTAACGTACCCAAGAGTACGTGTCATTGAGGGGACGTTAGCAACGTCGTACGTAAGAATGGCTCATTTAACGTCACCCGTTTGGGGACATAAAGGCACACGTCACGAGCCTAATCTTCCTGTTAATGTAACACTAATGGGCACCTCAAAATTACTCAAATACTGGTGAAGTAAATAATAATAATTTTTCTTTTCAAAAACTTCATGACCAACTAATTATGTTGATGTAACGGGTAAGTTTTTGAACATCCCTCAAACTTCGTTATTTTACGTTTCAAGTCGCGTAGAAACAGAATGTGCCATCTGAAGTCCGCCTCCGCTGTCTAGCTTTACTAGCCTTCAGCTCGATCGAAAAAAATCTGTTCTTTTGCGCACAGGGTCTATTTGGTCGATTAGAGCCTTGTTTCTATTATTATTTCACATATTTTAAATCAGAAAACTGAGTTTTAAGACACATAGATACCTACCTACCAATATTTACCATAATATGATTCCCTGCTCATTCAGTATATTAATTGAATTCATATTGTATAATTAGTGTGAAGCGTCGCTTCTGTTTTTCAGGAGAGCGAGATCGGCCGTTGAGCCTCTACGACAACTTAAAGGATGAGTCGCCGCGGGAGTCGCCATCGCGTAGTCTTGGACCGTCGATGGCTTCGGCGATGGTGACGACGGTCCCCCAGAATATCGCGGCCCCCAAAATAGAGGGCCGGCACGCCCCCACGCGGACGTCCCTCCGCCACTCCAGGATGATCGTTCTCACCCGACAAGGAAAAGGTCAGTTACTAAGATACAATATTCACGTAACATGTCTCATACAAAGAACAATGTTCTGCTGAATTCAATCTTTAGCGAATTTTTAAAGAAAAATATATAGATGACTTCAAAATTTTAAATGTGTGTTTGGGGGTGGGGGGGGGGGGGGGGGCTGCAAATCGGTTTCGTACATCCTAGATTTTAACGTCATATATAGCAATCGCACTATGAATTAAACCTTTCGCGAATTGAATTAAACTTTCCGCGAATTGAATATTAGACTTTTCGCAAAATGAATTAAACTTTTCGCAAATTGAATTGAACTTTCCCCAAATAGAATTAAACCTACATAGGTACGTGAAAGATCAATGACATTAAGAAACCCTTCTGGTTGAGACGTGGCTTAAATTTAAAAGAAAAAAAGTCCAGTCATGCAGCATGACCCCATGAGCGAATTTTTGAAGAAATCTTCGACTTTTTTTTTTAAATTTAAACAAGCACCTACTACCTACGTTTTAAACAGCATGGTTCTAGGATTGGTTATACAGGGATACTTCCATAAGAGTAGTTCAATCTGAATTTGGACAATGTTTCATGCAAATATTACCGATTTTTACAACTAGCAAACGGCATCATTTCAATTTTTGACTATTTTTCAACTTTGAAATTTTTGAAAACTTGATACATATTCTTTTAGGAAATTTTACGCTGACTCCGAATATACCATATGTTAGTATGCCAAAAAAATTATTTCGCACAACAAATCGCAAAAAACATGCTATTTTGAAATTTTTGACTACATTTTTGAAAATTTCAACCCGAAGATGTAATCCGGTCATGCTAGCCAACGAACTTGAACTTTCGTTTTGTGTCCTTAACATTTTAAAATTTGTTTGAAGTTTCTAGCACAATTCTACGGAAAGTTATCGTCTGGAATGACACATACATACATACATACATACATACATACATAAAAAAATGCGTTAAACTTCAGAATATAATTCAGAATAGCCTGAAACGGATTTCTGCATAAAAAGTTTTCAAAAATTCACATTCTACAAATTTTGAGGCGAGAGCAATAGCTTAATTTTCTTCAAAAATTCGCTAAAAGAAAAAACATCAAGAAAAGAACACTGATCCCTCCCTGATGCTATGTACCAAAGTTATCCTCATATGACGGCTCCGCATTTCTGTAAGTTACGTGATGGATATGTTTCTGCTGCTCCCAACTGCTGCTCTTGGACGACCTCTCCATTACCTTTTGCTTTTAGAAGTCTTCTTGCTAATGCCTATAAATTATATAAAATGTCAACTATAGATGGATACGTTGCGAGCTCAGTATTTTTATTACTAAATAAATAATTTACCTTCAGATGTGTTTAAATCTATAATTTTTATGCTTGTTTCATCATTTGCATGATTTGTTACAATATATACATTTTGTTGAAGTTTTACATTTTGTTTTGATTAAAACAATAGATTCGCCTAAGGTCATTTTGAGAAAAGTTTAATTCAATTTGCGAAAAGTTTAATTCGTTTTGGGAAAAGTTTAATTCATTTTGCGGAAAGTCTAATTCAATTCGCGGAAAGTTAAATTCAATTCGCGAATAGTCTAATTCAAAGTGCGGATGCTATGTAATGTTCGAACAATTTTTAAGGAAAAACGATAATTCACAACACGAAGCTAATTTTGCTTCCGAGTCTACCTTAAGGTGGCAGAATCATTGAAAAAATTTTTGGTTTCCAAAATCAAAATTTCCACTCGCATTTTACGCTTTAGACCATTCTGAACAACTTTGGTTCTGAGTATGTTTGTTGTGTGTGTGTGTATGTTGTGTCTGTCGTGTGTTTTCCACAGTTTTCATCCGATTTGGATGACATTTTCAGGGGATGTGCGGGCTAGGTCGTGGACGGTCCCCTATCAGTTTCATAGTTCTTGACTCAATACCTCACTCTGCGCATGCGCAAACGTAAATTATACCAAGCATCATTTTCTCACGCCCTAGTCGTCCGATCTCGCTCAAATTCGGACTATAGTTGGGGAATGGCAATTTGATCATGCTATATCAATGTCAACATGATTGTATCATTAATATAATTAATTAAATAATTTATTGAAAAAAAGATACGTAATTCACAGAAACTAAGTAAACAAATAAGGGCTGGATGTAATAAACGACTTAAGCTTAGTAAGCGAATCAGAGAGAAAGTCAATACTGGGATTCGGATTTAGAAATAGATTGGCCGTACGATGAATACGAAGAATAGGGCGATTTCAGGTAGTACTGGGCGAGGATCCAATTTGGAAAGCAAAGCTGGACAGTTGAGACGAGTATTCAGCAGTTTATGCGGGAATAGCTTCATTTTCTCTAGTTTTTTCTAAAATGAGGTCTGCTATGCACCAGCATATTTCGACAGAAAGCAAATGGCACGCGTCTAATAGATAACTTGTAAGCTATGTAATGGAGGACTTGTTTTGCACTCCCTCAAGGCTATACTTATAGATACTATAGCTTGGCGATCAGACTGGAAAGGCATATTCTTGCTAAGGGAGCACAAGGGCCATATTTAATACAGCTGTAGCTTATGTATCACTAAAATCTCGAGTACTCCTCTTAAGAACGAGGTTTTTTCAGGTTCGAGGTTCTGTTGCTTGGCAGATGCTGCAGCAAGAATGAAAGCTTCGCATGCCATTCGTAAGTCTCTGGTAGGTGTTAGTTTCGCAATTGCGGCTGGTAATGTGCTGTGTCATGGGAAAGGTTTTGCGACCTTCCCCGTTTCTATCTCTTGCCTCATAGTGGTCCGCTATGTGTGTGCGTTATACCGCTACATTAGGCTTTAGGGATTTTCTATTCAGTTACATAACTCACATGTCATGTAACATAATTTATTCAAGGCCGATTCAAGTTAATTTATTCATGTTCAACGAGAACGATAGGTTTATCTAAGTTTCAATTCAGTTCGGTTTCGCAAAGTAGAGCTCAGTTTCTATAGGATCGAGTTTCCGACTGAACTCAGATAACGCAGGTGCGGGAAGCTCAGTATTTTTGTTGTCACTTGTCAGCTTGGCTATCCATCCTACGAACTTGTGTTTAGTTAGTGTTCTTTGTTTATTAATTTTGTGGTGGATTCAAACATAGACATCCATAAATGGATTGTATATAGTTTTGGTGAGAATTAAAATAAGAGAAAAGAAAATAAATAAATGTATGATTTCTCGGAAATACCCCCCCCCCTTCCCATCATTTAACCTCTTCACCTACATTGAATTTAAAACTCTCAATAATTATCAAGAATCAAGAACTATCAAGAACGAGAATAGTTGAAACATCATGAATTATCAGTATTACTCCCTCCATTCACTCCCTCTCTTGATGAAATTTGAAAATCCTGACATTCTACCTAAACTATATGAATTCATAATGTAATAATATAAGAATCACGGAAATCGGTCGAGATTTGTAGCTTGGTCAGCGCCTGAATGAATCGGTAATAATCCACTCCACCCCCAATACGACAGCAAATCCAAAATTTCCAAGGTTTGTTGCACAATTAGACTAAAACTGAAATCGAACAAAAGAAGAGTCACGAAAATCGGTTGAGAATTGTAGCCTGGGTGACGCCGACAAAATTTGTCACACACACAGACACACACACTTTTTTTTCTTTTCTTAGAAAACTCCCCTTAAAGGCGGAGGGGGCACACGCACACCACTTTAATACAACAAAATAATAACAAAAATAAAATAAAGAAATAAATAAAAATAAAGGAAATGGGAGGACGCCCAGGTTTACACGACACCGGCCCCTAGGATCAAGGAAGCTGAAGGAGGAGAAGGGAGAGTGGGATAAAAGGAAGTAGGTACCCCTATGAAATGACCACCAGTTCAGATAAGAACCCCTCAGGACGCTTATATATATGATATATATATATATCATGAAATCTGAAAATGAATGACTGTTGTAAACGTGTTCTATATAATTATATATAAATAAATAAATAAATAAATAAATATATATATATATATATATATTTATGTACTCAATGTTTTGCTCACTACTCCTCCAAAACCGCTGGTTCAAATTTTGAAATGTTGAAATGTTGTATTACAATGTCGGAACTTGTGCCACGCTGACTTTGGTGAAGATCAGCTAACCATAAGCCGTAGCATTATCATGATGGTGTCAAAATCGTGCTCTAATCTTTTCTATTCACCGTGGGACGTCCAAATTCGATAGGGAGCCTTTCTGGGACCAAAAGAGACGGGCAGTGAGAGGCGCCATCCTCTGCTGAGTGAGCTAACATTTCTCCTGTTCACCGTAGCACGCTGGTTCTTTGAGACAACAAGGCACGAATGACCTTACGTGCTCCATCCTGATCAGCTGAGTGTGCTAAAAGTTATGTCGTCTGTCTGATTACAACGAAATTCGATAGGGAAACTTTCTAGGACACCAAGGGACGAATGAAATGACGGGCCCCACCGAGCTCCAGATGACCAATTCGCGTGGCTTTTTTTTTTTGCAACATGCTCCGCTAACCAGCGGCACGTAGATATGAAAGCATTTTGTAAAAGTTGGTTCTACTTTCGCAAACTGCGTTTTTTTTTTAAATTTTATTGAAGTTGGCTATAAACGGTATGGCTCTCTTTGAACGCTGTTAGGTCAACTGATTAGTACGGTGAGGCCCCTCGCTCGCAAAACACTGAGGCTTTTAGCGTCAGAAAACATGACGCTTTTATTTTAAGTCGACGGAACGAAACTAGTTACAGAGTTCGAAAATAGATACTAAAGTGTTTGAAGAGCGGGGACACTCAGACAACTACCAGCCCGCTCCTATAAATAAAAGCTACAATTGAAAATTAACAGAAACCCCCCACAGACGTAATCAAAACAATGTGATAGGCCCCATCGTAGTAACCGGTCATTAATCAACATTGGGGTATGGCGGTGTGTATAACGGTATTGTATTTTTAATCGTTCCAATTTATTATACAAATAATGGGAATGTTTCTGATGGATAGATCAAATCAAATCAATCTTTATTGTTTCAGGTCCTTGACCCATAAAATGTAAATTTATAATTTGTCACAATTAACATTATTATAATCTAAATCAACGTCTGTCATTAATTGGTGAATAAACTTTCCAATTCTAATATGTGCTCTAACATACTGGAAAACCATGAGGAGTTCTTCTTTACTTCCTCCTTTTAAAACAATATTAAGCAAATGCTCTTCTGATTGCCTTCTATTCCCTAGATGTTTTGCTCTATACACCGCTGATTGAGGGCACTCCTAGCGTAGAGTCTCCTGCGCTCCCTTGTTGCATAAAATACAGGGGACATTTTTTTCAACTTTAAGAGGGAGTTCTTTGCTTAAATATAGAGATAACCATGTTTTATTACTCGTTCTTAATTGGGCCAGCATTACTTTCTGTATAATAGGTACATCAAGTTCTAATTAGTGTACTGGTTTGAATATGTTCGTAGTCAAATGCTTATACTCGTCACTATAAGAATAATACAGTATACGTTTGTAATCGTTGTATTTTGACCTCGAAACATAACTTTGAACAATACCTGAATGTTTTGACATGGATATGTCTATTGGCTAGGCTACACGAGTACGAAAATTTCTACTATAAAAATGCTTTACTTTGGCACATAAACGAAAAAAGCGTTAACAAAAAGCGTTAAAAAAATGCGTGAAGAAAAAACGTTACGGTTGGTTTTCTGATGATTTCCGCTTACAACCGAGTCGTTGCTAGGGAAATGGTACTTCGTCGTTTTTCATCCCACAAAATTCGTTGACCATTCGTTCGAAAGCTCTCGATTTATCCAACCAAATTATGTTAACTACTGCGAAGTGCATGGCCAACGAGCTGGTTATAAGCATGGTTATTTGAATAATTGTGTACACAGGTGATCATTCTCAATAATTGATATTGTGATCATGATTGCAACCGCTTGATAATTTCTGATAATTTCATTGAGCTGGTGTTTCGATGATTTGATTCATAGCAGGTGATCCGAAT
Source organism: Adelphocoris suturalis (assembly GCA_030762985.1). Lineage (NCBI taxonomy): Eukaryota > Metazoa > Arthropoda > Insecta > Hemiptera > Miridae > Adelphocoris > Adelphocoris suturalis. The sequence goes on along the minus strand of CM061043.1, from coordinate 47,971,549 downwards.
ATTGCGAGAACGGTTTGATTTGTGAAGCGTTGGTTAAATCATTTTAATATGTAATTTCTATACTTTACACTCTTGGAAGCTGTAATTTCGTATGTAGCCTCTTACGACTAGGACATTTACTTGACGATGCCCAGGGTTCGGATCAGATGAGTGGTTCTTAGAGCAATTTCTATGCTTTACACTCTAGGAAGCGGTAATTTCGTATGTAGCCTCTTTATGACATTTACTTGACGATACCCAGGGTCCGGATCAGCTGAGTGGCTCTTAAATCTAATTTCTATGCTTTACACTCTAGGGAGCTGTAATTTCGTATGTAGCCTCTTTAGGACATTTACTTGACGATGCCCAGGGTCCGTATCAGCTGAGTGACTCTTACAGCTTGTATACGAGTCTGCAACACATACGAGTCTGCAACTAAAGACATAAAATATCCCAATGTGTTACCGACTTGTATGCAGCGTTTGTTCAAATTGTTGAAATTTGAGGGTTTTTTCTATTGATTTTCACGTACAACCAACGCGTAATTAATATATTTTATTTATTTTTATTTTAATATTTAATTTATTTTATTTTTTAGATAATTTATTTTGTTTGAATTTTTACTTGCATTCGCACCAAAAATTGAAAAATTGAAATTTTCTAAAATCCTTAACAAGGATTAGAATTAGAAGATAGTAACAAGAATACTGGGTAGAACTTCAAAAGTAATAGCTATAATTGTAGGTACCAAGGAAATGTTACCCAGTGACTGCTAAATTTTCAAAACCAAAACTTATTGTATTTTAATTTTAGTCTAATCCTGAGAATTGAGATAAAATTCCGTTATTGCGCCAAAAAATCAAGCTTTCCAAACGTCAGGACGAGTTCGTTGGCCAGCATTTTTTGATCACATAAAATTGGTCACATTTCAAAAAAGGGCAAACAAATCAATAGAAATAGAAAAAAACGGCTAAAAATCGTTGTTTATATTTTTTTAGCAGAGTATTGCTAAAATAAAGTTCATGAACTATAAAACAGAACACTTGAAAATTGATGTACAAAATCGTGCTGGAAAATGTAATTCAATTTCGTAAAACATTTTTAAAAATCGGTAAAAACGGCATTAAAAGATAAAAATCCAAAATCTCTTTTTAAATAACAGATTTTCAATTAGAACGAGTTTTTTGCCATAACATTGGTTTTTAACTATTTCTTTTCACTCATAGTCCTCAATTTTCAAACCATTTTAACAAAAAATATAATACGATGATTTACGAAAATTCGCTCATACGATCATGCTACATGACTGGAACTTTTTTTCCCTGTTATCTATCTTCTCATTAATCAGTCAGTTGCATACGAGTTGTCGTGAATATTGTTTGTGTGATGGAGATTATCTCCTATTCTTTTGATGATCTATTGTAAGCTTGTCTGCAGCCTTTCTTGGAGAGATTTTATTTGGATCAGTCCGCCCAGTACACGGAGGAGGGCCCTCTTCGCTCCGCATCTCAAAAAGACATAACGTGAAGTAGTAAAAAGACTAGTTGGAAATACAGATTAGTATCCTGTTTTGAGTAGTTAAGACTCTACTGTTTCTGCGGAAAGCTTTCAATTCCAAGTTACTGTACCTAGATACTGCTTTTTATTCGTAGGTACTGTACTTGCATATAGCCACATAAAAAAAAAAAATATTTGGATAAACAAAACCTTAAATCATAAATTGGCTCATATGTTCTTCTTCTTCTTCTGTTGAATATTTCTCACTTTCTTTTGGCCTTGATGATGGATGAGCTAATTCACAATTTACTGGGTGGCTATGAAGGGCAAGTGATATGTTGCCACGTCGTACAAGCGACGCTGGAAAGCCACAAAAATGAAATAAAATAAAAATACAGCGAGAGGCCAGAAAGAGAAAAACGTGCTGGATGTTATGCCTTCTTCCGTTTTATTACCCTTCTCGGGCTGAGAGAAAATCGTGTATTATTCATTCGATGAAGAAAGCGATGCTCAGTAGAGTTGCAGTAGGCCCGACCTGGCTACTTGATATATTTTGTGGCTCCGTATTTATTTCGCGCAGCTTTTTACGATTTGTGACGCAGTAGGCTCAAACACTCTGTGGGATGGTTCGAATCACTTTATAATTAAATTTTTATAGGTGTTAGTACTGTTTTATTACAGTGCCATTATCATTTTGATGATATTACCGCTTAAATTGGTGCCTCAGTGGGTTGAAGGAATTTGTTAAAGACGTTGCCCCCCTCCCCCCCATGTTTGGGCTACCAGAGGCGGGGTTTTCACAAAATGCAAAACCAATTACCCAAGGTATACCTCAATTTTATTGTAGTTATGGTCAAAATAAAATTAATCGAGAATTATACAAATTAAGGAGCTCCTTCTTATTTTTATTGTTACGTTCATAAAGGACTGTAAATAATATTTGTAAATGATATTTGAGTCCTTCGAGCGATATTAACGAAAATTATAATCATAAGACTGTACAAGACACGGAGGGGCTGAGACGAGCGATGGAAAGCGATATCGATGAAAACGGTGCCCAAGAGTGTTCTTATATCAGGAATGGTTAGACTCCAAAGATTCATGAAATCTCGCTCTAGATAAAGGGAAGTCCCAGCAATAAGGCATTTAGAAACAGCAACATGCGGTATTTCATGGGTAATGAAATCAAATGAGTCTCACAAATTGTGACGGTACAGAAAATTAATATTAGCTAGTGGGAATGAATCCACTTGTACGAACTGCAAACCTTGTATGAGCTGAGTTCAGGACAAAAATAAGAATATTCATCGTTGGGTACTGGAATACTTTATTCGAACTATTCAAAATTAAATGAAAAATAATGCGCTCTGGAAATTTGTTTAAGTATATATAGATAATAGAGTCGAGAGAACGACCGCTTTGGAACCAACTTGGCTCCTGTTAGTCTGTTACTCACAGTTCCGACGGCCGTGGAATAATGCTTAAAATAAAGGTACAGCCTACTTTCTATTTGCTTCTTACGAAATATTAGGGAAGGAGGGCAGACGACAAGTTAAGGTAGGCTTTAGCAGCTTTGACGAACGAAGGAGTTGATGAATTCCACGAGGTGTACCGGCGACGAAATAGGTAGGTACATGTGCAGGGGAACCTTAAACTGACGAAAGAAACGGACTCGGCAGCTTTTTCTTCAGTTGCTGAGATGTGAACCTAGGGAAAAGCTACAGCTTCTGGCAACGATGTATCCGATGGATGCAGTCTAATGACAAGATGACAAAATGTTGAGAATTTGAAGGAATATAAGTTGATGGAAGTATGGGGACTGTTGTCTGAAGCCATCTTACCTTGCGAATTCGAAATAAGATGTGACCGCAGAAGATGAATCCCAGAAAACGATCCGAAGGCTCTAGAACGGGAGCTGACGCTATTTCTTTTCCACAGGAGAAAGAAATATGGAACATTTTCTTTGAGTTGAAAGGGGAAATTTGGCATAACAGGTGTCGGGAGCTGGTGACGAACGATAACAAGATGGCTTAGCAGCTCCATCGCTGTCCACAGGTGAGAAAAGCGGGTTTCGAGAACCTGCTCGATAAATTATAAGTTATTTTGATTTCAGCAAAATCACCTTCATGTTAAAGGCATTTAATTGTTGAACTGAATACACCAAATCCGGAATGTTAAATAATATAAAAACGAAAATTAAATTATCCTTTCATGCCCAACTTGGCATGGATACTGTATCCAGTGGTGGGCCTGAAGCGCCGTGACCGCCGAAATTCAAATGAGGCGGAAATTTCAAATGCTTCACGCTACAAAATTAGGTGGTTATTCACGTTGAAATGAGCAGAAATCCTTGTAGTTGATGTCCAGACGTAGTGCTAAAGAGTGATGCTGAGAACCAGACAGCATCAAGAATGAAGAGAAATTTTATGGGATGCTGAAGACCGAGATACAAAGGAGAGCTGGTTTAGCAACTTTGTTTCATCCAATGAGGAAAGTAGGGTAAGCCTGTACACTTACATTAAACGCTCATTAAAATTGACGTCATCATCTGTTTTTTCGCATAAAAACGCACGAAAATAACTGAGATATGGTTGCTTTTAAGCTCCAAACCGGCCTATTCTGAAGCTTTTTCGCTGGGAAACGCACACACACACACACACACACACACTTAAATTACATGTGGTCTGCTTTTTAATTAGTAAAAAAGGAAAAAAAAAAAAACATGGTCGGGAGCTGAAAAATGCATTAATTTGGCTCGCACTGGTGGTTTGGCCGCCAGCAAAAAGGCGCATGAAAATCTCAATACGATGGTAAAGGCTCTTTTGGCCAATTGGTATGCGTTTCGTGCTTTTTTTTGGGAGGGGGAGGGAGGCATCAACATTATAGTCTATGATACATTGTAAAATTACCGTACACGTCGACTCGGTATGTTGCTGCTGCCTCCTCCCGCTGCTGCTACGCTTAACCGACTGTAGTAAGTATTTTAATCAGCTACTTATTACACTAGTAAGTATTTTATAAGGTTGGTATATGGGACAGTATTTGTGAACTAATAAATGCGGTAATTTTTTTAGTTTTTATTGCATGAACCAATCAACTTAAATCCATGTACCTACCTACATTCAGGTTTAGATCTCTTTGCAGCATTAATAAAAGCTGATCGTTTGACAGTCAGGACATTTGCACATTCTTCATATTCGTGTGCATGCTCAATCCATGAGTCGTCGCTCATTTCCCAATCTTGAATACCTCCTTCGTAAGCATACCAGTAGGCAAGGTCACCCTGCTGTTCGTTATAGTGAAATCCAGCACTGCAGAGGTCGTCAACTAGATGGTGAAGTACTTTGGACCATCTTCTAAAAGTTGCATACCTCCCATCAAAGGTGCATACCTCCCCTTAGCGGCAGCCCCCACCTTAACCTGAGAAGGACGTCAAAATCTCTCCATTTTCCGAGAACGATTCCACAGAAATTGCATTGCACGAAACGTACACGAATTGGCCAAAAAGCGTTTATCATCGTATTGAGATTTTTATACGCCTGTTTGCTGGCGGCCACACCACCAGTGCGCGCAAAATTAATGCATTTTTCAGCTACCAACCATGGTTTTTTTTTGTTCCTTCTTTACTAACTAAAATCAGGGATCATGTAATTTTACTGTGTGTATGCGTTTCCAAGTGAAAAAGCTTCAGGTTAGGCCGGTTCGGAGCTTAAAATCAACCATATCTCAGTTATCTTCGTGCATTTTTATGCGAAAAAACGGCTCAAGGATGATGACGTCAATTTTAATGAGCGTTCGAATGGAAGGGTACAGGTTTACCCTACTGAGGAATGTATTATGTATGATGGTCTTACTGCACAGTTTCCTATTGAAGAGTTTGGTTGTTGAGGAACTATCATAATTGGGTCATTTGAAGAGGGTAGTATGAGATTTCCACAGAGATCTCCATTGCAATTTAAAGGTTCTTAAAATGGTAATGTGACAACTCCCTAGCTTACCAGAGTAAATATTCATTGAAAATTTTATTGCGTGGGATTCAATATGGGAGCACGGTGCATATTACAACCGGGTTCGGGAAAATCGTGAGTGGTGCGTGCCTCTTTTTGTAAATTACGTAGCAGCCAGCGAGTTGTGGCTGTTGAACGACGGGTGAAGAGAGGGGGGGGGGGGGGTTCAGTTCAGTTCATCCGCGTTTATTATGGGGAGAGAGAGTGAGAGAGAGGGAGCGAGTGACAGAGAGGGAGAGAGAGTGAGTGAGATAGAACGAGAGAGGGAGTGAGCGAGAGAGACCCCTTCACGTAGCGGGAAAGGCAAAATTAGACTTCACGCCCGGGCCATATATCTTAATAAAATTTCCAATTATCCCCTCCCCAAGAGGGAGGTTACACGGTGGTTCACCGGGGGGGTAGGGGAGGGCCGTCAAGTGGAAACGGATATCGTTCCTCATGTCAATCCACCGATTCCGCACACCCTGCTGCCGTACGGAGATCGTGATTATCAAACCAATTGAATACATTACTGGGCCTGTGTACTTCTGCACAACGTGGCTCTAATGTGTCGTCCTACATTGAAATATTTGTTTCTTAGCACAGTGCAGTCACAATATCCGGCCAAAACTCTCGCACTCTTACAATTTGAACACGAAAAAACACTCAAACAACCGTTCACCTCTATTTCAGCGGTTCTTCTTGGGTTTTCAAGAGATTTACGTTGATTTGTACGAAATTTCGTTTTTAGTTTATGAATCTCATACTATTAGTCAATTCAATTCAATTTTATTGTATAAACCGTAGGTATTACAAGGAGTTCGTTAAATACTTATTAATAATAGCACATGATATCTTGCCTTCATTTCTGTCTCAACAAACAAAGTTAGACTTTTACGTATGATGTATCAAATAATTACTTATATAGGTCTACATAATTTACGTATAATAAATTAGCACTGCATAGTTAACAAAGATCACAATCAATAACACCTACACTCCACTGCCAAATTTCAATAATAATCCCGAGTCATTGCCAAAATTTCCAAAGCGGTATTGATGTTCGTTCTATCTCTTGTAGATTTTCATCTTCTTCTTGGCCTGTTCTTCTGTGGAATTGTTCTTTTTAGGGGTGCCTCAAGGAAAGGGTGTACATGTTGTATAATGTAGGAAGCTGAATTTTGAGTTGATGCCAGTCGCGCTAACATCGCTTTAGTTTATGTCGCTTCCTGCGTGGAGCCCCTACTCTCACTACTTACAGTTCCCGCCTTCGAATATTCCCCTCCACTTCTCTCCCACTACTCCCTTGCGTCTCCCCTGACGACGAATTATTAATCAAGTCCTCATCATTCCGTTCGTACGTTTTCCTAAAAAAGTCTATATTAAAAAGTGCAACTCTTGTGTTTCATTCCATCACTCTAATGTTCCTGACCAACCATAAAAAGTACTAATATAACCCAGGGTCCCTGGATCAATTGAAGGAAGCTATCATCCCTGAAATCAACATTTCTCGGGACGCTTTGGACAAAGTGTCAGGAGCTTCCGCGAACGTTGGACATATACATCCGGCCCAATGCTCGTCACATGCTTGACGTAATCATCAAAAATTGAAACATACCTTTGAGTTTCCGCTCTTGACTGACATGTCAAGGCAAATAAAAAGTTTTTACCATGAGAAATAACCGAGTAATGATTTTTCAAAATCCGTCCTACTTTAATCCGTAGAAGATAAATTCAATACAAATGCAAAGGCAATAACACTGAGGGACTTTCAAGTCAATTCATCAGGGGTGTTCGGTATAGAAGGGATACAGAAGGGACATAAAACACCGAAATTGAAATAATAAAAGGGTATATAATAAAGAGTGCCGACAATGCGTTTTACTGGCCAGGCTCTGATCTACACAGGTCATGCTTTGTAATGTATAGAGAGACCAGCTACGACTTCGAATCTCGGCGATTTATCAAATTATGGAGCCATACCAACGGGCCACGTTCGCTTCGAACCGGACCCCTCCTACCCTTGAAACGGCTTTGAATTTTTGATTGACGATGTCCCTGATTTCCGATTCCGGCGATCCGTTGAATTCGCTTGGAACCCCGGGCCGACGGACCCCAGTTGCGGTTATCGCCGGCAGATGACTCCTGAAAGATAAATTATGAATATCTCCCTTCTAGAAACGTGATGAGACTCCTCAAACATCCCGGATTAAACCCCTCGACGCGGCCTCCTATCCCCAAAAATATTTCTACTTTCCCAACCTGGAAGTTGTGTGAGAAGTAATGTAATCTACGTGGAATACTTTTTTCTGGTACTCCCTCAATATATTGTACATTCTAAATCTTATTTATTTGAGTAACGGCTACCATAGAACCCAGAATTACTATGGTACTCCCTCAATATATTGTTCATTCTAAATATTAGAGAGTTCCTAGTAGATCGTAAAACACAATACGTCGCGCGTGACAATACGGCGCCGTAGCTCTCACGCATGCTTCTGTACAGATACGTTAATGGATTGCAATCCGGAAAAAACGTACGTCTAAAATAACCTCCTTCCATGGACTCAAATAATCTCCTAGGGATAATTTCTTCCTTCGATGGATTTAGCGATACAACTAGATCCGTTAAGGTGCGGTAAAGTTTCTCGTTACCGCACGCCGTTCTCAGACCGACGGATCTCTAAGAACTCCCTACATTTGATTAACGGCTACATGAAACCCAGAATTCGTCAAAACTAGCATTAACTAGCAATAACGCGAAACGAATCGAGTCGTATATAACCAACTAATCTGAATTTTTACTGTACTGAATGTTTTGTATTTTTGCGGTATCCACGTGCGAAGCAAGCATCTTGACCTCTGATATACCTAAGCAAAAAATTGATTTGTGTAAAACAGCGGTCTTTCCACGGACCACTTAACTTTAGTAGTATTATTTAAATTTAGTTTTTTTTTTTAATCACAAAATTGTATTTAGGCTACAAAGTTTTACGGTTATCAGCATTTTAATCGGAAACAACCATTATTTAGTCATTTTCTTGTGGATTCGTCAGGATATAACCTTAATGGGATGAAGAATCCAGAAAAAAGTTACCTAATTTAGGTTCAAATTAGAGAAGTCCTACAAGCTAGAGGAATCCCAGCCAAGATACATGACCTAAAGAGCGATTTTTTAAAATATCCTTTCTTTTTTTTAAAGATTTTCACTACACATCATTTTTAAATTTGACCATCATTACTACACAAAAATGTAAAACGTTGGAAATAAATTTTTATGGGATGCCAGCGTTTCTGAGTAATTTTCTGCCACGCCAATTTGGCCTTGGTGCACGCCTCACCGTTTACCCGTCGGTATACCTAGGAATTAAGGAAGTTGAAGAGGGTGGACGGTGAAGAGCTCCGTATAAAATTACCACCAATTTCAGTGACTATGGCTTCCTTTAATTGATTCAGGGACAGTTGTTGATTTCAGTGATGATGGCTTCCTTTAATTGATTCAGGGACAGTTGTTGTTGATTTCAGTGATGATGGCTTCCATCAATTGATACAGGGGCAGTAGTTGATTTCAGTGATGATGGCATCCTTTAATTTGTCTGCGATGTCCCGCGAAATGTTGTTGATTTCAGGGATGATAGCTTCCTTCAGTTTATCCAAGGACCCTGGGTGATATTTGTACACCAATTTCTTGAGGCACCCCTAAAGGCCGTCCACACATGTGGGTTGCTCGGAGCTGATCATCGGGGTATTTTTCGGGCTCACCGCCCCAGAGTCCCAACACAACTACTCCCATTCAGAATCTCTGGAAATTCTCAATTTTAGTTTCCCATTTGGTCAATCGTATACAGCATGTCTATAGAGGCTCCATATTAAATTGCAACCTCCTAGGTCTATCAGAAGATATATGAACCACCGAGCTCACTAAGCTGATCTGTGTAATCCTCACTTGGTTAATCGTACACAGCATGCCTACAGAGACTCCATACCAACTTTCAGCCACCTAGGTCTACCAAGAGAGAAATTAGCTCCCGAGCTCACTTAGCTGATCTGTGTAGTCCTAACTATGACAATCGTACACAGCAGGCCTCTAAATGATCAATTTCAAATGTATACTAACTCCAACCCCCACTCTAACTTCCAACTCTATAGCCTCCTATTACAACTCTATAGCCTCCCACTTAAACTACTTAGTACGTATTTAGGTAATGGAGCGATAACTGCATAAGCAGATAAATCTGTACCATGAAAGGTCGGTATATTCTTGATTAACCAAGTAGATTCCAAAATTTGGACGCCATAAACAAAGGCACCTTGTGCATGAGAACAGGATGTAATTACCGGCTAGTATTTTCCTTTCTTTCAAAAATAATTCCATTGGTTTCGAGTCAAGTAAGCTGAGAATTTTCGCGCTTCATAATCAAAATTTTGATGTCACAATCAGTATTGTGATGACACAACGTGACCTTATTTTCCACTCTCGGTTATAAGGGAAAATATTAATTTACGAGGAATACTTAGTAGAGTCTATATTCCCTCTGCAAACGTTTACTCACCCGGGCTGCCGCACGCCTCCTTAATTCGTAGTGGTATCAACATTATATTTATTATGTACTCGTACTCAAGTAAATAACGATATATTGAATATATATACCCTTATTATTGTTTACATCAAAACAACATACTTCCTATCATTTTGTTACACCGGTACAATGGAGGCAGAAAGAAAACAAACCCACGAAGACCTGCGTTTGAAAATCCATTTCGTTTGAGACCCATTCTGAAAATTACTAAATGGTTTTCCAACAGTTGAAAAACTCGTGATTATTATGAAGTGATGGCATCGAAAACAACAACACAAACACTCAAACGCCCGTACTCGTACACAAGATCACTTTACCATGAACAACCTTCCTTAACTGAATAAAATCATTATTCACGGCGAAGCGAAATAAACGTACCTACAAACTCAAAATTAAAAGCACGAATCTAATAACAACGAAAAACTTAGCTAGCAAGAAGTACCTTCCTACCCTCAAAAACCAACTCGATACAGGTTTGGCAACCAAACAAAAAATAGTAAATACTATCGTCTGTATACGAAAAACTGTAGATATAGGGAATTAAACCCAACATCAAGAGCATTTTTCTTCATTCTTCTTTTACTCAATAAATATTTGTTAGGTGCACCGTGTGTTGGTGCGATGTGGTTACTTCTTGAGGAGGAGTACATAGATGTTGAAACATCACAGAAAGGAGCGAGAAAATGAAGCATAATAACTTACTTTCGGCCAAGTCACCTACAGGGTTTAAAAAGTTGGCTAGCTATAGGTACAAGTTCAGTTGGACGAATTCAGGAAGGAGATGGAGGGGGTAGAGCCTAAAAACCGTGGTTTTCTCCGACAAATTCTCAACTGATTTTTGTGATTCTTATTTGGTTTGATTCCAATTTTAGTCTAGTTGTGCAAAAAACCTTGTAATTTCGGATTTGCTGTCAAGGTGAGGGGTGTAGGGGGATAATTACCGATTCTTTCAAACGCTGCCCAGGCTACAAATCTTGACCGATTTTCGTGATTCTTACGTTGTTCCATTACGAATTCAATATAGTAGGGGGTCATAGTAATAAATCATGATGTTCTAACTAATTTCGTCAGATTTTCGTGATTTATTTTTTAAACTAAGAATTTGGTCTAGTTTTGGAAGGTATGACAGGAGTTTAAGTTTCATTGGAGGAGCTAATAGTAGTAAATCATGATTTTTTTAAATTTATTTATTTATTTATTTTTTATTTATTTATTTTTTTTTTTTTATGTTCAAGATGAATTCGGTCTAGTTTCGGAAAGTAGGCATATCAGGAATTTCGGAATTTCGGAATTATGGAATGGGGTTCATGGAGGCGGTAATAGTAATTACTCATGATGTTTCAACTATTCTCGTAAAATTTTCGTGATTTTTTTTTTTTTTTTAAATTCAATTATGAATTTGGTCTAGTTTTGGAAAATGAGCCAAGAGTTTCAAATTTCATGCTGGAAGTTTTATGATGGAAATTTACTGTAGGTGAAGGGGTTCTTGGGGGGGGGGGGGGGATTCTTAGAGTTAATGATTTTTTTTCTTCATATTTAACTATCGTAAAATTTATATAAAATTCATCCATAGGGACTTCCCTATAATACATGCATTATTTACCAATATGCTTGTTGGACGAGGTCTGGCAATACTGGTTAGCCCTTCGGGTTGTAGGAGAAGTACCTAATAAATGAACCGTTGCGTAATAATTTTCGTTCTTATAAATTGGAGAGATTCGACTACCAGTCATCCCTGAAAGCCTGAAGGAGATGAATGAACAAGCTTCCACCTCCTGTAAACGGACTAACCTGCACACGCCTGATATCCCTGTTTGAACAACCCGACTGCGGGAAATTTTTTTTTTTTTTTTTCGCCTCTCGTTCTCCGAGGACTTCACCATTCTCACAGTGTCGTTTTAAGACCACGGCCAAACTCACCGCCTCTGAAAGCTCCCGCGAAAAACACGTTTACGCCCTTTGACGGAGTGCGAAAGAATCGTAAATATGTGCAGAGTGTAGGGGGAAAAAAGGCAGATTTACGTTGGGTGTGGGAGGGTAATTCGACGCGAAAATACCTCCGACCACCGCTGTAAGCATATAAAAACCTCCGTTGTGGTCTGGAATTGATAAGAAAAGAGCGAATAATCTTGTAGACATATCCTTCAACACAGCTGATCAATTTATGTGGTTTAACCAGTTGAATCCAATTCAAGGGGCTGAGGCTAGTTCTAATATGTATACTACAGGGTGTCCAAAAACTCACCCCCTTCCCCTCCTTAATTTTCCCTCACAATTTTTGAGTTGACTAAATGAAACTTTGAGACCGTTTTTTGGGTGCCTACTACTAAGTATTAAAGAAAAAGAAAAATAAAAAATCCAAGTTTAGGAGGGGGGTGGTACTGGGTACTTGGTTACTTGGTATTGGGGACACCTTACAATTAATATTGTTTAGCACTGAAAACGATAGTAAAGCCGGAATTGCGATATTTTATTCCTTTCTTAGAGTAGAGCTGTTGAACTATGAAGCGCAGTTTTTTTTAAATACCCAAATTTAAAAAAAAACATTGAAAAATATCTGAGAAGTGGGTCTCGACGAAATAAGCTGAGTTGGGAACCACAGCGATAGTCAATACTAACCGTGAATACTAACCCGCAGTACTGGACGGTCTTGAAGGTGAGGAGAACCTTGTGCGCCGTTTGATAGAGATCGTAACAGTGAGGCAGGTATGTAAAGCTACCTAGGGTGGAGGGACCAAAGATTGACAGGGACCCCGTGATTGACCCACCAAGATGTTTTAATACTAAGGCATTTAAAAGTGTTTTACGGACTTGGTCCATTCGAATTTTGAAGCAAAATACCTTCTCAGTAAAGCACAGAGGCGGGAAAAAGGTTTCAGGTGAGTTTTTGTGAAATGTGGAAAAGGTTACCCAACAGAACCTCGTGTTGTAATTTCTTCGGTGATGTTTCTTGTGATTTTGCTAAAAAGGTAAGCGTTTTATTTTGCTCCACCATCCCCTCCACATTTTTAAATTCGATTGTTTCCATGGTTTTTCTCAATAAGTTTTTTTTAATGCTTTCATTTTTTGGGAATAACCCAAGATAACATGTGAAAATGGAAATGTCAATTATTAGATCCCAAACTGATGCTCCCCTCAGTGATAGACAGTGCTGTCAATATGGATCTCTATTCGTTCTTGTCATTCGTTCTTTATTTTTTATAATTATATAAGAACATAGCAACTCACGAGCTGCTAGTTTACCATTAGAAACGTATTGTGCCTGTGGTATCAAGAAAACATTGTACCTGTTTTGTGATGAAACATCCGGTGATATTTTCAACTTTTTCTTTATGAATACTCGTATTAATTTTATATTTAGATTAATAAAACTAAGTTCAAATGCTCAATTTATTAGTAAAATGTTGAAATAAATGTTTTTTCGATACACGGAATCATAATTGCAAAAGAACTGCTGTGTCAATCATAGGGTGTCAATCACAGGTACAACAAAAAATTTGGTTGTCAAATACTGGGTCAAATAATTGATTTCGAAAAATCTAATTTGTGATGTTTTGTGGCTGGAATGAGTGATTTTTTCAATACCGAGCAGTTTGAGGACATCCTGATGTAGCAATAGATGTAAGCTTCAAGTTCGAACAAACGAAAAACATAACTTAATTGCTTGTCAAAGTCAAAATGCCTCTTAAGGTGTCAAACACTGGCCCCACCACCCTATACGTTTATCTGCCTCGATCTTGCTGTCATGAATTTATTATAGACTGCTATATTGTTATTTCACTAGGAACTAGTTATCCAATACCCCCAAAAACAAAAGTACTTATTTGGTTTATTATTTTCGATAATGAACCTTTTTTATGGACCAAGAAGAAAAATTTGTTCAACTCCACCTCAAAATTTGTTATTGGATTAGATTTCAAGATGCGTAAAATCGAAAAAAAGGGGCCGTTGAGGCCAATTTATTGGCTAATCTGCGGTGATAAAATTTGAAAAAGTGCGGTTCTGGAACAATCAGAAAACATTTACAAGGCATAGAGGCGAACTGGTCAGCTGAAGGACTATGTCGATGTTAGATGGCAATTTTCGGCAAGAAGCCTTCCGTTAAGAGGTATTCTCCGTTTAAAGTACATTTTAGGTGGATATATATATTCTATATACATAAAACAAAGTAGGATTTGATGTTATAGAATTTATAACTGGAAAACGGGTAAACGGATTTGGATGAAATTGGGCACTCAGTTAGTTTATAACTTGGAGTCTAACATAGACTACATTAAAATCGAGTAAATGAGTGCGCTGATCTGCTGAGTGAGCTGAATTATCTCCTGTTTACTCTAGGAAGTTGAAATACGGTAAGGGAACTCTATGGGACAATGAAATGATGGGCTCTTTTCTGATCAGCTGAATTAGCTTATTTCTGTCCTGTTCACCCTAGGAAGTTGAAATTTGATAGGGTGGCTCTCTGGGACAATAACAGACGATTGAAATGACGGGGTCTTTCCTGATCAGCTGGGTGTACTAAATTTTATTCTGTTCCCCGGGGCGTTGAAATTTTATAGGGAGACTCTATGGGACGTCAAGAGACGAATGATATATCTGGCTCCATCCTAATCAGCTGACTGATGTGAATTTTTTTCTTTTCTTTTTATGTATATTTTATTCCAATAAACTAGTGAACTCAATAAGTTTATATGATTCATTTTATTACGTTAATTAAATCCTAGATCAAGTTTATTCCGAGCCATTGCAATAGCTTCATTTTCTACGAAAATTCCCTAAAAAAAGCCAACATCACATTGGTTCTTGGCTCACTCCAACTTCTCTCATCTTGGTAACATCTTAGAGAGCCCTAGGAATGTCTATAGGTACGACCGTTAACATTTTCCCTCTCAAGCAAGGAATTCTCATTTTTAACGAGAATGAAGATGAAACGGGCCTTTCCCTTCAAGCTCCCGCCAACCGAAATTTACTGATTTTCTCTCAGAGTCTTCCCGCAATAGTCTAAAGCTCTTCGCGGAGTCTTCACCATTTGCTCCACCTCTTTGAGGTCGTAAAACCTCCGCCCGCAGATTGTGACCTACGTTGAAGGAGTAATATACTGTTTGCCTTTATTACAACTCCCAAGGAATTTATGAGCCTTGAGACTCTCATATAAATGAAACAGTTTTTTTTCCTGGCAGGGGAGTTACGGGAGATTTTTCAAACTGACATTTAGCCCTGGTCTCAGGATATGTGAAGATTGTGAAATTTGTAAGATTCTAGGTTGTAGGATCGTAAACAATTAAGGGAAACTATACCACAAGTATATACCACACAAAAAAAGAACATGCAGAGGAAGATGGCAAACAATGTACGTAATAATTTATTGTTGTAGGAAAATATTTAATTAGTTTCCATCTATACAAGTGGAATTCTAAATAACTCGATGTAGTTGATCACTTATATTCCGTTTCAAATTTTCTCCCAGTTCAATTCAATCGTGGGGGCCCGAAATAGTGAGAACCATTGACTTTCGTCTTTGCCTAAGAAGGCCCATGTCCAGTCTCCTCCTGGTTAGATCCTAGATGGTCCCCTATAAATTTCATTATTCCAGCAAGTTTAATGCAAAGTACAGACCGGATGTAAAAAGTAATGTAGGGATTGGTAAAAAGAAAATGAAATGAAATACCTAATTCAAAGATAGCAACCATATCAGCCCCAGGTCCTATGGTCGTACCAGAAAAAAAAAAAAAAAAATTAATACATAATAAATGAAGTGTTGAAATAGACAAAAAGAAAGAATTGAAAAGTTCAAGTCATTTAGCATGATCTTATGAGCAAATTTTCTTAGATAGTCGTATTGCATATGTATATTGTGTTACTTTGTCCTGAAATTTGTACACTTTGAGTGCAAAGAAACCGTTAACCACCAATTTTATGACAAATATAATCGTACTAAATCATATTCTACGATTCAAAACAAATTTTGAATGTGTAGCAAATTTTCAGTTTTTTAAATTAAATTTTCAGCAAATATTAATGAAATTTTAAACAAAATGTTCACCATTATTTTGTGAATAAATTTTTCAATGTTGTAGTACATCGTTAATACACTTTTTTCGAGTAACCTTCTGCTACAAATATAAATTCAACGATTTTAAGACGTTTATATATATATATATATATATATATATATATATATATATATATATAATTCAGGAAAATCTTGTTGACTAGTAGGATTCGATAGAACCGAGGGTTTTTATGAGGTGGTGACCAATCTAGTCTTGTGGTTGGATGTAGTTTTTTATTGTTACGTATTCATAACAACGACGTTTCGGCTCTGGATCTGAGCCCTAATCATGTTTGTGTATCTAGAGAATTGAAGAAACAAAGATAACGTGATTGTTGTATATATATATATATGAAAAAGTGTTAAATTATTTTTGAAGCCATTGCAATAGCTTAATTTTCTACGAAAATTTGCTAAAACGAATCATATAAACGAATAAATTTAGCTAGCATCATATGAAAGAAAGTAAATTGTGCTATCACAAATGACCCTAAAAACGAGGTAAGGAAAATAATTTACCTTGAGTATAAGATTGTTTCAAGGAATCCGGCTGAAACACAATATTTTGTTGGGTATGGAAAAATGTTCTACAAGAACAAGAGAAATAAGCACTTGGCGTATACAAAACTCAAATAAATAAATCCTGCAACGTGCAGATGAATACGCTCACAATCGAAATTCTAACTAGCAGTGAGAAATGTCGCCCAAAAGGACGAGGGCAAAGAAAGGATCGAAATCTCTATCAATATCTATATCTATATCTATATCTATACTATTATCTATCTATACTATTAATAAGAATGAAACTCCGTCCGTTTGTCGTGTCTATGCACGGCCAAACGGCTGAGTGGGCCGGATCTACGAGTGGGGGGATCTTCTTGGGATTTTCCGATAGGGTGTATAAGCGAATTTAAAATTTTCTAATCCCACCCGAACCATGGGCCGTAGGGCGGGAGGGGGGTCGAAGTAAGAATTAATGTGCGCTTTTTGGACTTCCCCGCTTCCCCTACCCCTCTAAACGGACGTTGACAATTCCGGAAAAATACGGGTTTCGTAGGTTTTTGAACGAGGAAGACGACGGCGCGATCGGATCGCGAAAAAAGTATCGGGAAATGCGTTAAAAAAATGCGAGAGTACGGACCCGTTTTCTCGAAAAGTCCGCCGAAAAACTTGGTTTTTTCCGATTAAAATATACCCCATAAAGGTACGTTTTTCGGAACGGTTTTCGCGGGCGAAATACAGCTTTGGGTCCGCCGAATCTGAATCCGAAATCGGATATCGAAAAAAGTGACGAGAAGCGTGACGAATTGCGAGCAGAAGCGAGCAAAGCGATTAAAATGATTCTGCCGTGGACGAGAGAAGGCTCAAGAATTGACGTGAAGGGTTCGATGTCACAACATTGCGAGGCGAGCAGGTATGCCTACATAGGTACCTACCTTGCTAGCGAAGCGAGAGCCATTTCAAATAATAAATACGGACTTTGTCCTACACATATACAGGTATACCTTGCGAGCGAAGCGAGCAACATCCCCGAATAAACTTTTCGTGGTTTTAATTTGTTTGTAATAATTCCCAACTGAAAAAAACGTCTGCCAAGTTGGGTGGGCAGTATAACTTCCTCAAGCGAGCGAAGCGAGCAGCATCCCCTACAGAAGTTAAGCCTACCCTTAGAGATCTACCGTTTACGAGCGAAGCGAGCAGCATCCCCTACAGAAGTTAAACCTACCCTTAGAGATCTACCGTTTGCGAGCGAACCGAGCAACATCCCCTAAATGCCATACTTTGCGAGCGAAGTGAGCAACATTTTCTACATGCCAGACTTTGCGAGCGAAGCGAGCAACACATCCTACATGCCAGACTTTGCGAGCGAAGCGAGCAATATTCCCTACATGCCACACGTTGCGAGCGAAGCGAGCAACTTAATGGGGGGTCCGGGGGGCTTGCCCCCCGGCTGGACGTGGAGGCGAGCGTAGCGAGCCGGAGCGAATACATAATATAAATGGGATATGAAGCCTGCGGGGTCAAATCAACAACACGGAATAAGTTGAGAGGTGAGGCGGTAGGCGGCTTATCGCGCTAATCTGATTATTGGGTTGACCAGATAACTATAGTGCGAGAGATATGAGAATGGGGCTGGCCGACAAGGATGGTTGACGGAACGGAAGGCCGGACTCTCCTTCGAACAGCTTTTACTCTACTAATCTGCACACCAGGGTTGCCAACTCATGGTCATCCATTACCATACCAATCTTTTCCAAATTAGGTACCGTACATTCTCGCACTTTCATCCTAAAACCTACCGAATTTCACCGTCCGCATATTTCAACAAAACTTGGAAGTTCATCATATATATTTAGACAAAAATGACAAAACTTATTTTATTTTAAAGTCAAGTACAAAACAATATAATACAACTTCATACGAAAAAAGGTAGTTACAGGAAAAATTCATCTTCGATTGAGCCCTCAGACTGGGGGATCCAGGTGGCTCGAGCTTGGATTGTAAATCTGTGAAAGTATACATAGGCAGACGTTATCATAATTTATCGCATATCACTGGTCGAAATTAAGTTCAAATGACTCCAAAAACAGGCTTGCACTTTTTATTTCATGGTTTTGTTTTTATATGATTCATTCTGCTAAAAATCCACTCGCATTGTTCATTTGAGTGAGGGAGAGCAAATAAGTTCAATGCAAATTATGGATGAAATTGCATTCATTTTTCACCCTACCTAGATAGTAGGTACTAGTTTGTAATTTTCCATCTTCAAAACCTGTTGAAGGTAACCGTTAGCTATGAACTCATGCTAAAATGATATAATATATTAATAATAATATATTTACCTAGGTTTTTCCATTTTACCGTATTTTCGCGTACGGTAATGAGATTACTACCGTACACCGTACGTGCATCAAAATTACCGTATGTTTACGGTAATGACCGTACTGATGGCAACCCTGCTGCAACCTTGAACGAAACCTAGTGATAACACCAGGTGGATGCTGACCTGAACGCTAAACTCTACGGTCACGAGACCTATCTTCGCGGCGTCTTATCATACACATTCATCCCGCTCTGAATAGAGAGATTTTGTTCTTCCCGTTCCCCCCGTTAACGCGTACAACTCTAGAGCAAGCAACTGCAGATGCTAGCTCTTTGCTTAATTCTACACGTATGTACATGACACGCTAAAGTCTCTTTAGTATTTCAATGTCAACGATTCTCTTGAATTCGAGATCTATAGAAGAAGTTTGAAATCATTTTACACTCTGCTTTATCAGCCATCTTCTTCACAGTCATCGAATAACTAGGTTCGAGTAACAGACCTACGACCTAAAAAAAAAAAAAATAAAATAAAATAAAAATAAAAAAATAATAAAAAAGTATTTGCCAACGCATATTTGGTTGAATACATCGATTCTCGTCTTATCGCCGAAGTTAAGCAACGAAGGGAGTTAGTTCTTGGATGGGTGACCCTCAGGAAGCGCCGCAATTTCGGCATCTTTATTTTTTGTCACATTATTCAATTTTTCATCTATCTACATCATGTTTACTTCAGGCCTCGTGGAATACAGTGGAACCTGGATAATTCGAACTTCTTTTATTCGAAATCTTCTTTAATTCGAATATTTCTCTTGGTCCCTTGCATTTTGTATTTAAACAATGCTAAAAAATCGTGGATAATTCGAATTTTATTTTGGATAATTCGAATTTCCGGCGTGCTAATTAAGGTATACATTTTAAGCTGCGACTCAAAATAATAGTAAATTTATCGGGAAAACCGCTTTTAGTTACGATATTCGGCAAAAGGTTTGCGTTAGACCAAATGCATGCAAGTCAATGCCATCGTACAGTCTGATATAACTGAGACAGTTCGGGAGACGAGATCGCTGGATCATCAGCAGAAGAAGTACCGGTGCCGAGTGCAGCTGACGCCATGAATCACGTACAAGAACTTTGACGTTTTTTTTAAAGCCGAATTAATTTAAGTGATTCAACTCTTTGAATGCGTTGGAATCTTTTATAATGGCCGAGAGACTTAATTCAAGGAAACAGGCCAAAATATCATCCTTTTTTGAAAAACAAAAGATTGTTTTTTATGGTTGCAATTAAATACAGTACCATTCCAGTTGTCTTTATATTTACTGTTCAATATTCTGTTGATCAATACAGTATCCAATGTTACTGTCTGTACTTTACTTCGTACTCTAGTTTGTTAAAATATAATTTATTAAAAACTTCTTTAATTCGAATTTTTGGTGAATTCAAAGTTTTTGACTGGTCCTTTGAGGTTCGAATTATCAAAGTTTCACTGTAGTTCGTTTTGAGTGCTTCCCTGCTTTATCAAATAATCATTTCCAAGATATGAGTGGGTAGGTACCAGGGCCGCCACATCTCCAAGTCGGGCCCGGGACCAAATTCTGGCCACGGGCCTCCCCCCCCCCCCCCTTTTTTTTTTTTTTTTTTTTTTTTTTTTTTTTTTTTTTTTTTTTTTTTTTTTTTTTTTGTCGCGCCACTTTTACTAGAGATGGCTATGATAATTGTTAAATTGAACCTTCTCTAACCAAACGAAAAATCATTTATACTTCCTACCAAGGTTCAGTGTTTGAATAAGAACTCTTGAGGGGCTGAACTCTTACTACTTCACTACGTTTTATTCAACGTTTAATCAAAAGGAAAGTGTAACTTAAGAATTGAAAATTCAAGTATTCATACTCTAGTAATTACCAACCAATTACAAAACCATAAAAATGCCATAAATTACCTTGAAACAAAAATTCTATATCCAATCAGTCATAGGATTTTTATTTTAACTACTTTAAATACAATTGTTTGTGAATAGAGGGCGTATTCAGAGAAGTTCCAATTTACTCATTCCTCAATTGGACGATTGTAGCAGAAATTATGATTGACTAAATTTCATATAATCATTAATCAACACATACAATTAACTTTATTTTAATGTTATGGACGGATTAAAAAGGAATTAATTGAAACAATAATTATGTTTGAAAGAATACATTTATTAATTTTGGAAAAAATAAAATAAAAATCTACAAAAATATAATTGTTATATTACAGTTTATCTACTTGTGACGAAGCTCTGCAGTAAAGAATTAGATTTATAACAACAAAAGATACAAGAATTATTTAGTGAAAAACTATCAAAAATATGAATTAGTAAAATGAGAAATTTGTTTTGTTGAGTTATAATAGCATTCTGTAATTGTAATTATAATTGTGGAAAACTTTTTAAGTATAGAAAACTGTAATAGGCTATAATTTCATGTTTTATAAAATGAAACATTTTAAAACTAATAAAGTGAAGCGAAGAAAAGTGTATTTGCATTTGAAAAATACAAGACAAAACACTTAAAACTTTCGTGCCTTTTTAAGTGAAAATTCTTTAATAACCTTAGAAAAGTCAAGTTTGGATGTTAACTTGTGCTTAATGCTGAGAATGGCAAGGGAATTCAACCTTTCTTGGCCCATGGATGCTCTCTCCCAAGTCTTCAGCCGAGTGCCTACTAACTGACGGTAAAGGGTAAAGAGTAATATTTTGGGCCATCCGCAATCATCACAACTGTTTAAGAGAAACAGTCTGGTGTAGTAAATCAAATATAATCTGATCCGGGCCCGTCAAGTGTAATACACTCTGTTTTAAGTAGGCCTAAAAATTCTAAAATAGGTACTTTATTTACTAAATTCAGGACCGGACCGGGCCCCCTCTGGGCCCGGGCCCGGGGCAACAGTACCCACTTGCCCCCCCCCCCCCCATGTGGCGGCCCTGAGGTACCTAGAACAAAGTCTACTACCAGCCTACTCAATTTGTTATTGGACTGACAACAGCTTTTATATAAAATCGTATTATTTAATCACAATCTTGATTGTTGTCTGAATCTTTATGTTGGCAGATACAACTTTGCAGTACGTAATGCACTAGCGAATGCTTACGAATGAATAGGTATCTAATTTAAATTGGAAAAGTATCAACGATTGCATTTACTTTCAAGTAGGCGAACAGGATATCTGGATGTCGAAGTAGGTACTTTGTTCACATAATCAACGGAATTTGATTTAATAATCCAATTATTATATTCATCACAGGTTTTTAATTGTGTATGCCGCTTACGGTCTCTTTCCCGTACACGCTTAGTTTACGCGTTGACGCATAAATTCACGCATGCACAGTTGGTATTTCAGTCTTTTTGCGTACACGGGTAGAAAATTACGAGAAGAACAATAACTCTCTAATAAAACAAACAAGTAGAATGAAAATGAGAACTAAGCTTACCACTAAGGTTACCATCAGCGTATAGGTGTCGGAAGCCGTGGGGCAGCGAGGTAAGGACCTTCGAGTTTGCGGTCCGCCTTCATTTGTTTTCGGAACGGGAGCCAATTCGAGTTAGTTCGTTTAGGTTAGTGTTAGGTTTTAGGTTTAGCTGACTTCGCCTCATGGCCACGTACGGTCAGCTTTCGTAAAAAGCAAAAACTCTCAATTTTCGAAACACAACAAAGGAATGGGCATGGGTATGGTATTCAATACTTTTCATCTTTTATCACTTTTTTTTCGGAGAGGGGAGTTACAGTCCTTTAAGCTCTATTCCCTGACATCAAAGAGTTATTGCAGAAGGTTCTCTCACTCTCCTACATGTCGCTCGTATTGAAATAACCCAAAATTGCCCTCCCCGTGGTGTACACATTGACCCATCGTAGGGAAGTGCGTTTCCCCCAATATTAGGTGCTTGCAATTCCCACGATGATCCCGTCGGTCAGATGGGCGCGGCCATGGAGATCAAACGCTTTTTCCCCGAACCGTTATTCAGTTTGTTCTTGAGACAACAGAAACGTCTCTTTCATCTCCCAAACGAATTAACGTTATTGAGAACTTGGGTTCTCTCCTGGCCCGTCTAGTGGGTTTATTGAAGTTGAACTGGCAAATCCTCTCATCGGTCTCAATAAAATGGTCGAACACACGGCCTGGGAGCGTGAAAGGTATTTTCACCATGACTTTTTTAAGGAATTGTTGGCGTTTCATTCTTACCATGTAATTGAATGTTACATGTACTGGCAATTGTTGTGATGTTTCATCGATAGCAGTTATTAGCAAAACATTGCTTTTTTTTTCGTCTGATATTACGTCAAATTTACTAATGAACGTCGAAACTTCACAATAGCTCGCAAATTTTCCAATAAAGTGGAGCTGTAGAAATTGCCAGTACGATAGTTGCAGCATGGTCAAATGAGCGAAATCTCAAAGCATAATTCTCCTAGATTTATTTTTTAAAAATTTAATATTCATTGTAACTTCCAAAATTTTGCGAAACTTACAAACAACAGCAACCCCCCCCCCCCCCCCCCCCCCCGCTTAATTACAATGGATATAAGTCATCTTGAATATCAACAGTTATCAGCAATAAAGAATACCGACTGTTTGTTCTTTGTTTTATGAAGAAAGCAGATACAATTCTGAACGTACAGACACTTATTGCACTTTTCTACGATAAATAGCTTTAGTATGGAAGATGCTATTGTCGTGGACTAACTGCTCGAAATCGTTACGCGGTTTTTTTTCTCGAAGCTCTTAGGACCCAGGTCCTAAGCCATTATCATTCTGTCGAACGGCAAAATACGTGTCGACTTATTTTCAATGTAGAAACTCAGTAAATATTTCATTGAGACCGGCGACTTTGTGAGGCCCAATGGTCGTTTATTGTAATAACCTTTGCAACTCCTATTTCCAATTTTACTGGAACCCCATTTCCTTCAATAGATTTACTACAAGATCGAAAAATAAAACAATACTCTGGGAATCGACTCATGTCTGATATTGAGTTGTTCTTTTTCCAGAAACAGGAACTGAGAAAGAAAAGAAAATAACATGAAAAGAGCTGACCATGGCTGCCTGGAAGGTTAGGAATCGCCTTTGGTTATTTCCTTCCTTAACGAAATAACCCTTCGAGGAACATAACAATTCTCTAAAAGAAGGAAGCAGAGCGGGAAGACTGGAGACAACCCTCAGGTGTTTGAGTCCCAAAGGACGCTCCGCCCTAACACCACCCACTCCCCCCCCCCCCCCCTTCACAACTGAGCCCGTTGTCTGTTTTCTCCGCCTTTACAGTCTGCGGGAAAGCCAATTTGGTTACCGGGTCCCCGCCAGCGCCGAGGAATACAAAGAACCTTCTTATAGGTCTGCCTCGCAAAACCCTTATCGAGTCCCGGGAACATTTCCAACAGGTTGAATTGGGACAAGAAACAGAAAGAGACTGTAGGAACAGCTAATTAGTTAACTCTCTAACGCGGTGCGTTCCACTGACGTTTTTCATCACCCTTCATCTCCAACGGTATAAACCTGTTACAGGATTTTTTTAAAAATAAACCTTCTCCGATATTTTATCCGTAAAAAATAGAGCTGTGTTTAAATTTAAAATAAAAGATTTTCTAAAATGTTCACCAGGGGTTTAAGATCCATTTTGAAAATCAAATCGACGAAACTAGAATTCATCAAAAAGTTATGGTTTCTTGAAGCCACAACGGAAATTTTTAATTTCCCTGACGGAACTTCAGATTTTCCTGACAAAAAATATCAAATTCAATTTTTTTGTTTTCCCGTCGTTTTATTGTACCTTTAAAGCTTCTAAAACGAAAATCGTTTAATATAAAGAAGGAGAAGAGAAAAAAAATAGACTACTAATATTTAATAATATCAATGCCCTCGAAGTGCTCAAATATCATAACAATTACGGTAATGTAATACGGTAAATTACAAAAATTCACCCGTACGATCATGCTGCATGACTTTTTATATAATATTTTATGGTCCCTCAATTTGTGATCTGAAGCTATTTGTTGAAGTACACTTTTCCTTACATGGATTTCTTAGCTCTGGGGATAATTCCAAATCTTCGTCCGACAGCAAAAAATGTCTCGCTTTTTTTCATCTACTACCAATCGTTGCCAGAGAGAGTATAATTTCCTGATTTCCCATCCCACAAAAATCGTTTGTTGGAAAGTTGATCTGTGAATTTATAACACATGACTCTACATTCCAACGGGCCAATTTCCCCCTCCTTAACCCTCCTAAGAAGTCCTAGCTTATGTACTCGTATATACAAACTAGTTTTGGGACTGTTACTGAATCAATCCACTACTCTGCTGGGTTTTTTCTCCCTAGTTCAATACCCCTTCCCTGACTTTTCCTGACTCAAAGAATTCCCAGACAATTCCAGGTTTTCCCTGACTTTTACAGTTGGGGGCCACCCTGTGAAGCTCTCCCGTTGGAACCATGCAAAGCCGTTGATCAAACAAAGAAAGAATCTCGAAAATTGATTGCGAATTGTGGCCTAGGCAGCGTCGATAAAATATGTCACGTACACACATACATACACCTATGGTTTTTTCATGGATTCTGTTTAGAACGGTTTGAAACGAATTTGAACGGGGTAATTTTTTTCTCTTGCTTTGTTTGTCCCCTACTCTCCTGGATCAATTACAATAGGTCGTCCCTCAATTGACAAAGGCTAGCTTCAGAGGGACTTCCTAAAAAATAGAAACAAGTTTGTGTTTGCGTTCTTTTTTATGACGTTTAAAATTACAAAAAAAAATCCACACCTATTTATTCCCCTGTATATTATTTACAGTATTTGAGAGTAGATGTGTGTGTGTGTGTGTGTGTGTGTACGCGCGTGCGTGTGAAGTGTGAACGTGTTTTGCACAACATGTCTAAACTACCGTGTCGTCATTATGGATTTAGGACATCTCCACCTCTGTCATGACAGTCAATCTATTGATTTATGTAAATGTTCGGACAATAATTATTGTTTAACACCCTATGTTTTCATTAATAATGTATTTTGATTAAGAGGTTAGCTTACAAGCAATGTATAGCAGGGGAATATTTTTTCAACGAGTACAACTTGATTTTATGTACTTCAAAACTCATGATGACACGATAGAATAACATAAAATAATATCGATGTGAAATAGACGTTATGTTATGTTTCACGCGTTTAGTTCCAGGTTCAGCAAAAACTGATTTTACTGTATAGTAATTTTAGAAAGATTTTATATTGTTTTATACATGAATATAATTCACGCTAAAAATGAATAATTAAAAATAATATTAGTAACAACGTGATTTCCGTGACTTATTTACCACATTAAACCTTTATAGTCTGCTAGACCCACTTAAAATCAAAAATAAATAAATAAAAAATCTACAGCGTTGCGGAGGGAGTGGGAGGTAGCTGTATAATAGTTTCTTCTTTTATGTGACATTGGCGTATAAAGAATCAGTAATATTCAAATCGCAATGCTGAATATTTACTTCAAAATCGGCCGCATGCGTACAAGAACCCTCAACGATGGAACTTATTGGAAACCTTATACGAGCAATCCCGAACAATTCAGCAGATTTTGACAAATAATAGGTTCGGCGTTCGATCTCTGACAATTTTCGAGTTCGCGCGAGCGGAGTAGACATAGTTGATCCGAATGAAATTCATGGGAATTCGCCGTGGGTTTGGTTTATAACTAACTACCTATTTTGGGCAAATTCGGGCCATCAAATCGTGAGGAGTAGTTATTTTTGGAAATTTATGCTTACTCATGCGGAGACGTCTCTACTTGTACGAAGGTGATGAAACCTAGCGATACGTATGGGAGCTGATTCGCACAATCATTGAGGGCTTCCCAAAGATTGGTCTATATTTCGGTATAGTGTTGGATTGTGAGATAGGTTCCAAAGACTCGTTTGTAGGAATGCTTGATTCCTGGATTCAAGCTACACAGTTTACTGGCCGCTCAGTGATGTTGATACGGTGTTAGAGGGACACTTCTAACCAGAATCATGAGTGGATTGTGCTGTTCCTCTACAATAATTCGTGCTCTACAAACATTCACGAAGAGAGGGGATAAACTATGTTTCCAATTCGCACTTCAATTTATTATGGAATTTTAATTTTGATAAATACTGGGGGGGGGGGGGGGGGGTTTTATGCTTCTATGGTGAAAGACTTGGTTTTTCAATGGAATCGAGGATTCCTACGAGAACCTACGAATTCGGCGGATATGTTACTGACGCGAAAAATTTATTAATACCATCCTTAAAGCGGTCTGTATATTGTGTCAAAATTTGAGCTCAATCGATGGGGGACTTTTCGAGTTTTTGAAGCTTGCACAATGACACATAATATTTTTATATATAGATAGATAGATTTAGTTAGACACTGATGTTTAACGTACAGTCATGTTGTAAACCGATGACAATTAGTGTTCTTAGGGTCGATACTGGAGATTTCTATAATTTAGTCCATAATGTTTCGAGAGGGGTATTATATTCCTCTTCCACTAGCTCTAATGCACAGATTTTCATTATGAATGAACATATAGAATTATTAAATAATGATTGTCGATGTTGCAGCGTCATAATGAATACGTTACCTGATATCACCCGTCTTTCAATACAACACACACGGTGTTTGTTGAATTTCGGAGATAATCACGATGAAGAGGTCGGGTGTCCTTGTTTGAGGACGGAGGCAGTAGGGCCATATTCATTAGCATCTGGTGTATCCATTAGCTGGAGGCGATGGCAATAGAGGCGGTGGCAGGGAGCGGGAAACGCCCGCCATTGTGCCCTGAAAAGGGTCTCGCAGGTGGACGAAACGTCCTTTCTCTTCTGGGTCATTATTCGAAGGCGGGAAACTGAAAGGCGAGATTACCCGGGGTTGCTTTTCCCTGCCGCTTTCAATAGATACCAACCAGCCTCATATCACGAGTTACGCCTATGTACCTACGCCAATCTAATCAAACTAGATTGGGAACCGGGAAAATTATTTCGGACCTGCTCGTAATCCGCCTCATTGCTCGAGGTCCTGCATTTTCATCATAGCTGGTACAAGTGCTGCATATGAAATCGACGGTTTCGAAGAGCAATCAAATTAATCATTTTGTGGAACCGTCCCACAGCAAACGTATAGACGTGTATTTGTGACCCGTTCTATGAAAAGGGACCTTATCTTACCGAATGTCAAAATTGAGTTATTGCCATATCTGGATTCTTGAGATCCTGCTGGAAACGCTGGTTTTTTTCAACCAAATTCTATCTTTATTATTTCCGGAGATACCTATGGTTTTTCAAAATCTGGTATCCTGGAAACATCATTTTGAGAAAAACGTGTTTAAAGTTTAAGCAACACTCGAAAGTGAATTATGGATTTTTTTTAAAAAGATTTGTGCGTATGTTGGGTTTATTTCACCATCACTGCAGGTAATTTTGGATGTGATGGAAAAATTTCAATTTTGAAGAACATAAGTTAAACCTGAATAGAATAGAATAGAATTTTGCCGATTTCATCAGAAACTTTCTCATAATAAGGTATAGGTTAACTACCACCTATACTTTATACCAAGAATACTTATCCAAGAAAAACAATGGATAGTATACCTTATTATGGGAAAATTTCTGATAAAATCGGCAAAATTCTATCATCGAGGGGTTACAAAGTGGGTTTTAAAACTAGAAATAGTCTTAGATCATTACTAGGTTCCGTTAAATACAAAATCAATGTTCAGGATAAAAGTGGGATTTATAAACTAAAATGTTCTTGCGGCTACAAATATTGCTGTCAAACTGGTGGGAAATTATTGGAAAGAATAGAAGAGCATTAGGAGAATTTCAGGGGAAATAAGGGTAGGCCTACATTTGCAAAACATCTTAAGGAATCCAATCATACTTACAATGTTGATTTGACAGATTGACAGTTTGTAGAATTTCTTCATTTTCGTCCAATGGGAGGTATATGTTGAATATACTTGAAAAATTCGAAATGATCAAAATTGACGGATCTGGTAAGTGTTTAAATAAGGATATCCCTCAATATATTTCACCTCTGATAAGTCCATTTCTGTAAAGCTTGGAATTATCCCTTCAAACTGTTGAAACCAGTAATTCTTCCCGTCCTTTCACTTCATCTGATTAGCTACAATCCCCCTTCACTTTTTATGATCTTAATTGGTTGTACCTCCAGCCCCCTTTCCTTTCTCTCGACCAATGGGATTCAATCTCCCTTTACCTGTGACAATATAAGCTGTGTCCTTTCCAGTGTGTGTTGAGTTATTGTTTGTTACTGATGATGGCCTAACCGTCAAAATCGATTTAACATTGTAACTCATTATTTCTTCGTGGAAATAGACAACGTTTTTCACTAACTTCCGTTTTGAAATGGGTATCCATAACTTCGACGCGATTGATTTTGTTCGTAGAAGTCCCTTTTGTGTAATCGCAACTACTTATCGTTTTTCGATATCATAATCAGCTAAACATCGATAAGTGACTATTGTACTGTGTAAAGAGATAGATAGTTATTACTTCAGAATCGATAAAAACCTAAAAATCAATATTTTTGACCATTTTATCGAAAAACGCTCTACTGAAAATGTTGCCAAAGTAAGATAAGGTATCTTTTCATAGGACGGGTCACATTTAGAGTCTGTCTGTTTGGCTGGCTATATCTGGTGAAGAGTGCTGAAGTCTTTTGGATTGACATGAACGTAGATCAAACACACCAGACTGATGAGTCTGTTTGAGTTAAAATCAAATTTTAATATAGCTTGATAATTGAAAGGGGCCATGGAAACATTGTTAAAGACTGCTATAATATACCTACACAAAACAAACTATTCAAACCTATAGTATGGTCCATTGATTCATTACGCGAGTGGTAAACTGAACAGGCAACCTTTCAACTACCTACCACTGGGTAAGTCAGACAGATTGCAGTCCTACCCCAGGTGAGTTGACAAGTAGGTACACTCCGCGCTGTAGGGTGGACAGTCTAGTCAGTAAAGCACAATGTTTACAAGTTGTTTCACAATAAATTAACTAAATCTAAAATCAATATAATTTTAATACATTGTTAAATATTAAAAAATGAAACTCGAAGAAAGGAAAATATAACCCTTGGATCAAACTGTAGCACTTAGTAAGTGCCTGAAAGCACAATGAAGAAAGCTCTAGTAAGTGCCTGAAAGCACAATGAAGAAAGCTCTGAAAGGGCAGTGTCAAATCTGACTTATGAAAATATAGTTTCGCCTAATGACCAGAGTAGAAACCGTCCGACCTGGAACCAGAAGCCGGGAAAGTAAATCAGAGAGGTGAGAATGACAGACCCGGGATAGGGAGAGTCCTGCACTTTATATGCTTGTAGACCGGGTGGAAAATGCATTCTGGCATTCTATTCTATCATTCCCGCGTTCCAACTCGTTCTGATATATTTGCTCAAGATTCCTTACCTTACCTCAACCACCTTTTCCAATCGACGGTGTCCGACAGGACTCGGGGTTTATTAATTCTTTATCCGAAAACCTCCCAGCTTCCTTCCTAAGTATCGGAAACGACATTGGATCTAATCGGACTCTGGAGCTTCTCCCTTTACGTCCTAGTTCCTCGTAACGGGGTCTGTAGACTAGTTCCTTCCTTCGTCCGAACATCGACATCGGTACGATAGTGCTCTTGTGGGCTCTGGGCTGTTGTCCGAAACTTGCCTAATCATCTGAATATTTGTCCAACGATGTCTTGGCCACTCCAGGGAAAATAACCAAAATCCATCTTTCCAAGCACTCATAGTTCCATAAGAACTCAGGCTCTAAGGCAATCAATTTTTCTAAGTTCAATTTCCATTCCTCAACTCGCTAGATTCATGTAGCACTAGTTTCTTCTAGCCAGACTCACTTGGTTTGATTCCATTTGAATTCCTGAACTTCTCTCTTACGCTAATCACAACTGAATATTGCTTGAGAGGTACATAAGAAAATCCTTACTCAGCAGACGGACAGTGTCTAACAGGCGCCATAGCTTTTTATGAGCACTCACAAAAACTGAATGAGAGGTGGAGGGAAATTGATCTCATTTTGGCCTTAAGTTCATGTTGAACGAAAAACATACAGGGGCTTTGATTCCTCACAGGAACAGTACAGCCCACGCCATATTGAGAAATTCCACATGGGCCTAACAATCACAATTCATACATCAGGGGTTTGAGTAGCTTTGGGCTCTCTAAGAGGTACCATTTCAAAATGAATGAAGGAAGTAATCATCCTTGTAATGACGTTGTCACTACATCGTCCTCATTTTCACCAATAACCATAATGTCTGCCCTCGAAATTTCCTCTGATTCTATCGTAACAGTTATAATTGAAGAATATTATTACGAGCGGTCTATGCTCAATTAACTGGGTTTATAAGTCTACTCAATGCTTAATTACAAGAATTTTACAATAAATTGATTGTTACAACCGTAAGTTATTATGCACTTAACACTCAGAATTGATCTGCCCTTTGTTTCTTTCAGGTTTGTTGAATTCAGCCAATCCTTCACAAAGCACTTCCAACCTATCGTAAGTTACTTTTATTTACGCATCTATCACCATGCATGGTTGTGTGAAGTTAGCGATAGATTTCCTTGGCACATTGGACATTGGCAAGCAGCTATCAAAGCTGTTTGTCTACCTTGAACTTTATTTTCATGAATCAAAAACTACCTGCTTACTACCAATGAATCTTTTGTAGACCACAAACATAACTAACTGTTATTTACAGGCTATTTTCCATTTTTTGAAAAACCAATTTTATTCGGCTATAAAACCCTCTATTAACCTGCGAGTTCGGGGTCAGTTTCTACGTAATTTTTCCACACTGATTCGAAAGGAGAACATTTTTCGCACATCAACTCATAATCACACATTGGGGTCTGGCGTTCTGCCGACCCTTCTTCATATTCAGCTGATGACGAGTCGCCAGTGAGTTGCCATGGCACGGCACATGATGAAACGTTTGACGATTATTTTGGCATCAAAATTTTGAATATGATGAAACCAAATGCAAATAAAATTATCCTGCTTCATTCAGATAGAGCACATAGTAATGTGTTGGGTGCTTATGACCATCCAGGCCTGAATATTAGGCGATAACATTGTAACTGTTTTTCTTCTTGGCACATCTGCGTATCAACATCAAAATTCCCAAAATCATTCTTTCTTCCTAGTAGTTTTGAAAAATGATTTTTAAGCCAAAATATAATAATTAGTTCCGTGTTTTACGGCCTTGTTTTCCTTTAAATTAAAAATAAATAAATATAAATATAAATAAAAATAAATTTAAAAATTGTGATCATATAGACGCTCTCCTTCATTGAATTATGTTATATATAAATAGATCAGTAGAGGAAAAAGGACAGTTCGGCGATATTTGGCCCTTCGAAAGGGCTGAAATTCGGGATTTGATAAGAGGTAGCCCTTCTTTATCTGGTCAGACGATAAATGGAGGTGGTCCGACAATTAGCGTAGGCACGAGAGGGATTTGAAAAATGTAGTTATTACACATCGGCAAGTTGAGGTAGGGAAGGGGGTATGTAGGGATGGAGTCAGTGGGTGGTTGGACAAAGGGCTATCAGAAAAGTGTTCGCCCAAAATTTGGAGGTGCTGGGTCGAAAAAGGGTAAATTAGAGGGGGTAAAATTGGACAATTTTGAAAAATTGGTAGTTAAGAGCGGGCGAGTGGTAGGTTGGATAGAGGGCTATCAGAAAAGGGTTCACCCAAAATTTGGAGGCGCTGGGTCGAATAGGTAAGAGTAAATTGGAGGGGGTGAAATTGGGAGACTTTGGAAAGTTGGTAGTTAAGAGCGGGCGAGTGTTACGAGGTTGGATAGAGGGCTATCAGGAAAGAGTTCGCCCAAAATTATTTTAATAAAATATATTATTTTATATACATAAAAGCGTTGAACTCCAGGATTGGTTTCTGAATGAATCAAGACGGATTTCAATGAAGAAAATTTGTGAAATTAAAAAAATTTTTTACCCATTGCAGTTGCTTCAATGAAATATTTTGACAAAATACTCAATGCTAACAGTGCTACAGGAGGACTAAAAGAGTTGTGCTACAAATTCAAAAATGGTGCCTTATTCGATAGTAAAATCCTGGGGAAGGCTGTTTAGAGGCGTTGGTAACCGAGTGAAAGTCAGAATCGATTTGACCTGGAACAAAATAATGTGAACTCCATCATCCCGTTGCAGGTTGATTTGAAAACCTCCCTACCTCCGATCCGGCTATAAACATAGAAACTAGGTCGCTAAGTGCATTCTTCTTATAAATCCTCAAAGGGATCTTCCCCGTTCTCCCCGAAGTAATTCTCCGGAAGCCCCTAAAGCTTTTTCAAATTTGACCTCAAAACCCGAGGAGAGTTTCCCAACTTGCACAATATAGTTACGAGGATTCCGAATAGGTAAGGAGCAGCCCCTAAGCGTCTTCTCCAACTTGACGCATAAATTACCCTCGGCCCTCCTGATTAATCTAACTTGTAGTATTGAATTGCTGGAAGGGGCTTCCCAACCTTCCGACTCAGGAGGCGATGGAAGGTTAATTTCAATCGCATCCGCGAAGGCACAATGGGGTCCCCGTAATACAAACGCCTATATTGTCGGCGTGAAGACTGGGCTGCGACGCCCCGACGCGATTCCTCTAGTTTCTAGCACGGTTTTCTCGAATTGGATTTCTCTGCTGATTGGTCCGTATAGTGGGGGTTTGTCGTTCGAATGAGCTCCAATTGCCGATTGATGTAGTGGATTAATTATTCATTCGTCAATCTACGGCAGTACCGCCGCTCGCTCAAAATCAGACTAAGGTACTAACCTGATTACTTTGAAAATGTCATCATAGGGAGCAGAAACCAAAACTCAAGTCTACATTCCTTTGTTTATACAAAGGTTGAACAAATCTGAGAATTTTACTTCATAGAAATAAGAATCAAATGAAACTCCAAGTGATTGTAACTAAAATGCAAATTATTACACATTACTTCAGTATCAGAAACGTTCACTCATGAATATTCTTGCTGGCTGGTCTGCGTCTTAGTAACCTACTTCCACCCACCGAATGAATCTGATAAATTGTAATGCTCTACACTGCAAAGGAACAACTATTGCTTGTGTGATTAACAGTGCAAGACATAAAAAAACATTTTTCAATGAAATCGGCTACGCGAGAAAACATCGTTGCGGGAGACCGAAATTGTAAAAATGCTCATAACTCTCAAAAACTCTCATAACTTCGTAACTGCATACCTTACATTTTGATTCATGATTATAACACGCACTTGCCAGAGAAAACCAAAGAAAACAGGCTTTTTAATTGACTCAAACTATTTTGATGAAATGCACACAAATTATTCAAGAGGTGGACTAAGAATTTCATTCGGTACGTTTCAATATTGAGATTACACATTGGAGATTCTAAAAAGCCTTAAAAATGTGATACTGAAGTGTTTTTGACGGCAGAACATCAATATCACCTCTGTGGATTTAATATTGTTGGGAAAGTAACCTGAAGTGTAGTATGTACGTATTTCGTTACGTTACGCGGAATCTTCCTGTATAACTCAAAATTGAATAGGTATGAGGAAAACGTGAGGTTGCCGCGAAATCGCTTTATTAACTTGAATTTATCAGCCTGGAGGAAAAGTGTAGCGGAGGTGGAACGGAGGTTGAGTAGGTGGGTACCAGATTTAGAATGACTTCGTGGCTTATGGCTCATATAACGGTGAAGGTTTTAAGGTAGAGAAAGGCTCAGGATATGGGAGTGTTATAACAAGCCCTTGTGGCCTCTCACAAGCTAATACGAAAGTGTTACGAAACTTGCGTATTCTAAACATACATATTAGTAAGTAATGCATGCATTACAGGTAGTCCCTTCGGATTGGTTTTATATAATTTGGTTAGAAGTAAAATAAGAGGAAAAACGAAAATATCATGACTTCTAGAAACCACCCTTCCCCTTCACCGACAGTAAATTTCTATCATAATACTTCCACCATGAAATTTGAGACTCCAGACATATTTTACAAAACTATACCAAATTCATAATTGAACAAAAATTGACACGAAAATCCGACAAGATTAGTTAAAGCATCATGATTTATCGCTATTACCCCCTCCATTCACCGTCTTCCACAATGCAATTTGAACCTCCTGATGTACCTGATGATTCATAGTTGAACAAAAAGAGGACCACGAAAACTGGACGAGAACTGTTAAAAGATCATGATTTATTACCCCTCCATTCACCTTTTATAAAAATAAAACGTCCATTTAGAGATTTATTGGTCCAGAAGTAAGAATAATTTTTCGTTTCCCACATCGTATATATTACAGGAATCAAATTTGAATTTCATATATTCCCAATTTCATCCACACGTTGCCGAAACAGAGAGCTTCGGACATCTAGAACCATTTAAAAGATACGGAGGTGCACTGAATGCAATAACTTCTACACAGACAAGAAGCAAATTTAACGCATCTCCAACGTCAATTCGTCAATTAGCGTTAAACAAACTTTTCTAGAACGGTGCATTTTTATAAACAAAAATTCCCAATATGAAAGAAAGATGAAGTTCACCTTTGGGTCGCATCTTAATGTCATAGCACTGGAGTAGGTATGACTAAAAAGGAGAAGAAATCTGGAACGATCGATTTCGCCATAGAAGGCCTGACGTGGCGGCTCCTCGTCAGAATTTCTCATCTGCTTCGCATTCCAATCTCAGTGTTCACTTCCTCGGCCTTCGGTATTTTACCAACGGCTGTCACGATATAAATTAGTGATGAATCACCGTCCCATATGCAGCATCGAATGGTAGAGGCGGGACATTGACTGGTCTGAATAAAAATACGACGCTATTACACAGAGGTTATATTACACAGAGGTTTATTATTTCTGTATTAGATAGCCATGCTGGGTAAATGTCAAAACATCAGATTTGCCGATAAGGGCAAAGGAAACAAAAAACTTATCAATCAACAGTCAATCCGCACTGACAGTTTCGACAAATTATCGTTCTGAGTGCGTCAGGCTTTGTAAGATCGTCTCTGGACTCCATCGCACATCGGAATTTCTCGTACTCTTCAGGCAAACTATACAACAGAATTATTAATAAAAGTTCATCATTAATTTATGTTGATTTCCATGCCATTCAACTTATCAAAAGTTTCGGAAAATACCAACATGTGAACCCTGACATCGTCAAAAATTATCATCCTATGCAGAATAAGCCTTTTTAGAAGTGTTGCTTTTCATAGTGGCCCCTTGGGCAAACCATGAGGAGCTTCGTCCACACATCATTCGATGTCAGACATCCTTTTATCAATCTCAGTTCGGACGGCCTTATTGATAGAATTAGATCAGACTGGCTTTTAGCAAATTTTCGGAAAATTTTAAAATAGAAATTTTTGATAAATTTCTTCATTGAAATCCGTTTTGAGGCATTCTAAATATATATATATATATGTGTGTGTGTGTGTGTGTGTGTGTGTGTGTGTGTGTGTGTGTGTGTGTGTGTGTGTGTGTGTGTGTGTGTGTTCCAGATTCCCGTTCTCCTTTTTGAATAGCAGATTAGTATATAGAATACGTTTTTTTCTATAAAATTAATAGTTAGGTACCTAACAATTTCCTTCCACTCAAAAAGCTCAAATTTCAAAACAATTTTACATTATACAACAATATATGATAATTTACAAATATTTGCTCATACGATCATGCTGCATGACTGGACTCTTTTATAAGAAGGCATGTTTCGAATCACATAGACTTCGATGCCTTAATAAGAAATCCATAAAAAGTAAACTTTGCAGGTAAGTGTCCCAGGGACTGCTCAGCTCAGTCCTTCAGTAAGATGTTGACGTCAGTCCAGATTGAATGTTAAAATTAAATATAGGCATTACCTATGAGCTGAAAAATGTGGTTATTGTAAATGTGTATTGTGAATGTGTTGTATTGTAAATGTTAGTGGATTCCGCAAATATTGTGCTTATATATCAAGGAATTCGGATGTATGAAGACATTCATCTTAAGAGTTACAGTTCATTAATGACTTTGCCATTAGCTCAGCTGCATTCATTTTCGGGACGATTCAGACACCTTGAGATTTCAGCTTAAATTACTTTCCGTCCTTGTTGAGACCTTGGGTGCCATCTCCGTTTATGTAACGGAGGTCTGGGTGCGTGCTGTGTGCCAAAAATTATCTGACAATGGTTTATTATTTCTGTATTATAGAGACGGTTTTATAAATATATTGAAGCATCACACGAGCGTAGGCAGTTATAATGTGAAAACCAAATAAGATCCAGTCGAATTCAGTCTACTATTCAGAAGTAAGAATAATAGAAGAAATCGTCATTGGGGTAGGCCCAAGATGGTTGGTTCCCTATGGATTTCGTATCTACCTCATACAATGTTATGAAATAACGATGCAAAGCTTTAGGTTTTAGAGTGGAAGGATAGTTTCCATAACTCGTGCTATGAATTTTGTACATTATAGTTGTATGAATCTTTGATTGAAACGCAAAATCGTCCCTTCATTTGTACATTTTTCCGCTAACTTTGACGAAAGTTGCTAGGCTTGTGTGAGTTGAGCTTCCACATAAATTTCATGGCTGTAGGATTAATGGTGTATCGTGCACATTTGTAAAATTCTAGATGGGAGAGCCCTCTTCCGTTCGCAGACAGATTTCTTGTAGACATATTTACAACACAGAATCCCAACGATTCCTGAAGGTGTTTCAATTTGAGTCACAACTCTGAGAGAATATCTGAGAGGAAAAAATGTTAGGCCAGTTACGGAAGTTTCTTTAACACTTTTGATATCGGGAAAGTAAAAAGTAAAAAATAAAAACGCGAAGTTGAAATACAAGGGGTCGCGGCGAAATTTCCAGGGCGGTCTGTTTATTGCAAATTCCGATCCATAGTGTTATGTGAATCCCAATTGATAATCATATTAAAATAGTAATAATAATACGTCTGGCAACCTTAGTGGTCGAATCCTTCAACATTGTCGCTTTCACCACGGTCCAACGACGTTGAATTTCATTAAATCCATAATATCCAGTAAGCTTCCCCTAGTCTCTAAACAAGCCGTCGCGATTTGATACGGAAGTTTACTCGAGGACAAGTGGGATATAACGGGGCGACATAATCCGAGAATATTATCTGGACAAAATAACGCTTCCACACCCTCATTCTTGTCCCGCTTTAATAAGGCTCAATTTTGAATGCATCGCCGCCGGCGGATTCCCTTCTCGTTCGAGTTTCGCTGAAGATAAATAACACAACAAGCTAAAAACGTCAGCACATAGCTGGGTGTGGCACATTGCTTCCTTTTATCAGTAACATGAACTGTTGGCCATTGTACTGTTTTAAATACTCTTCAAAGATTTCAAAGCAGGTTCCTACGGTTTGGGGAAGTAGCTTACCAAGATTGAGCATAAGATGTAAAAACGCTGCAAATAATTAAACAAAGGTCTACTGTTTCTAATTACACACCTCAAAAGAAATGAGGGATCGCTTTTCCTTGTAGACGCCAAAGACAATTTTAGAAAATGCCCAATTGTTAAATAAACATGAATAGGTATCTTCTGTTCTTAAAGACAATTTAATGCTCCATTTTAAACTGAGGAAGAAAATGGAAAAAAGATAAATTAGTAGATAAATAGAGATTTCATGATCAGAACTCGGGATTCATCGTAGAAACACGGAGGGAAGAAAATCATATCTTTTGAACGCCTGTTCTTGATGAGTTATTCTACATTTTTCGTGAAGGTTATCCGAAATTAGAAATACCATAGAATAAAACAAAGTCGTAAGCGCAGCTATCGTTTCAACAACTTTTACATATTTTATACATCTAAGATTCGGGAAAATGCCGGGACGATAAACAAGATCTATGTGTAATAAGTCTTCAAGCTTAATGTTTGCGTGTTGGTTAGAACCCTTAATTGGTTGTTTGCGTGCCAGCACGATTTAGCCCGTGGTGAAACTAGACATGTTCGGGCTGAGACCGTTGAAGTTGAAAACTTGTAAGTTGAAGGTCGAAACTTATTCCTCCTCGAAGTCTAAGTGTTTATTCGAGTGAAACTTGGAGCTTCGATCGCTAGCGCGACTCGCGAGATACCTACCTGAACTAAAAGTCAGTTATAAGTCTTAATTGTCAGTGAAACATGCGCTTCGTTGGACAAAAAACGGATTTTAAAATTTTATATACTACATCTCTATATTATGCTCACTAAAGGAAAGTACCAGCGAGAGGTTCCTTTTCTGACCTGAGAAGTAAATAAATTCGACCGACATGGGTGAAAGGGTTAGACCCTGACGGTCGAGTAGGCGGTCGTGCTGGAGCGCGGCCCGATCTATCGCTAGAAATCTATCGCCTACTTCACATATGTATCGTCAACAATTTTAAGGGAGTTCACAAACCCCAAAAAGTTCTGTACGTAGGTACCAAGGTTTTTATTGAAAACGTTATACCAAGAGACCCACCAAAACTTTTTCAGCATTAGCAACAGCATATTTTCCACAAAAAATCCCCTTTAAACAAAAAAAAAAAACTGTTTCATTTCATGTTGAAGAGTTGCGCCTTCAAGGGGTTGGGGGCGGGTGATAAATGATCGTGACGCTCCAAGCGGGGGTAGCGAAACCATTAATAAAATAAGGAACGTCAAGGAATAGCGGAATAAGTAATGCTAAATAAAAGGTCGTAACTTCACTTTTCAAACCGCCCACTGGATACCCACCTAACCCTAACCCAGTAACCACACCTCTAAGAAGGAACACGGAGAGGCGGACAGAAACGTGATGGGAAATTCGTCGTGTTGATTAGTGACAGCTTTCCCGAGAAAACGGGGTTGGAAAAGGAAGAATCAACTTGAAGTGATGAACCTTTTCGAAAGCCATTTCGGCACCGAGGGAGAAAATTGTGTTCCTCGGCATTCAAAAGAGCGGTGAGCTTATTTGGAAGCAATTACAGCGACATCGGGGGTAGATTGCTGTTGTTGGGGTTGGCTGTTACCTTCACCTGTACCTACACTACGCGTCTGCCTGTATAATATAGTACCTTTTACTTACATAACTACTCGAAGGGTTAAAGTACTTTAATGCAACGGGCTTCCGAATCCTGGTACCAACCCAACTACACACTTATTCTTATAGTAATAGTATAGTTTTATTATAAAACACCATTATGATTATTACAATGAGTACAAATCTTTTTAATAGTCACTACATAATAAATATTTTACACCTAGACAATTTGAGTATGTACATGTAAAATGTATGCAGGGTGCCCCAAAAGTCCCCCCTAACTTCTCTCCACAATTTTTGAGATATAAAAGTGAAACTTGGAAAAAGTTTTTGGAGTGCCCTATACTACGTTGTAATCAAAATAAAATCAGAAAAAAAAATCCAAACTTTTTGGACTACCCATAGGGTGGAGTATTGGGTACTTCTGCATTTTTTTCTCCCATTCTTTGACGAGTGACACCTCATTTTAAATGTTTCAAAAAGCTGAACACGATGGAGAAACCAGAATAGCAAAATCTTGATCCGTTCTCGGATTTAAGCTGATGAACCATGAAGTGCATTTTTTTCTAGAAAAGTAGAGCAGGGTGGGGGAGATCGGGTGACCACATTTGAATTGATGGTGGTTTTGGAGGGGTGTGAGGAGTGTCTCTCCACCAGGGGCCTACTTCATAAAACAACAAGTTAAAAGAGTACAAGTTAACAGGTGTACAAAACCTCACCTTTCTACAAGTGTAGAAAAGTTATAGTCCTGGAGCCGAGGCCGAAAATCGCACTTCATTTAGGGATACGATTTGACGACAAATTATGAAAATCTTGTCCATTCTGAGAGAGAAAATTCAAGTCTGCCATTCCAAAACGGTTGCTTTCAAAAATGGCGGCAATTTGAAATGTTCAAAAATCGCGAAAAATCATCATATCTCCGGGATGGATGAAAACTCCGTGAATGATAGATTAGGTCCAACCATGGATGTTTTTATCAGTCTGCCACTTTTCAGCGGTTGTTAAACCTCGGCAGACTCAATTTTAAAAATTGTACACTTTTTGTGCAAAAATCCACAATGTTTGGGACGTCCCAAATTTTTACAGCTGGATTTTAAAAGTCTACTTAAGGGTTTGAGACTTGTCTGCCAATCCTAAGCAGCTGAAAAGTCCTGGCAGAGTTAAATTGAAAAATTGTCAAATTTGATTTAAAATTCAGACAATTTTGGGATGATTCGCATTTTAACACGTTGAAGTATGAGTGGTATGTAAACAATAGAGCATGGTCTGCCTTGGATAGCCCGCTGTCTTCTAGTGGCAGAATCAAATTCAAAAATTGTCGATTTATTCATGAAAATTTGTTGATTTTGGTATACTCCAAATTTTGGCTCAATACTGTACTACTTTATTGAAACTCAAACAGCGTGGTCTGCCTTCAGTAACCCATTGCTTATATAAGGCAGACTAAAAGTGAAAAAAATGCAAATTTGAGGGTTAAAATTTATGTATTTTGGGAAAGTTGCAATTTTGGCATGTGGTACTAGCACGTAAGTAAAAACTTTGTAGCACAGTCTGCCATCAGTATTTCGTTGCTTTCTAGCGGCAGACTGAACTGAAACATGAAAAAACGTGATTTAACTACTTGGAAATTCTTGCGGTAACGATTCATTTTCTTCAAGACTATTCAAATTTTCGATCGAATACTAACTGCAGTGCATGGAAACAACTAAACTAGATACCTTTTAATCAGTATTAATTTTTTTGGTGTTGAGGGGGTGGGGGACTAACAGTTTACTTCCGGGAATTGATAAAATTGTCTTATTTCTTCTCAAATTTAAAAAAAAAAAAGTGCTTTACCTGATTTTCAACATCTTTATTTTTCATGTTTTCTATTTTGTACACTTTTTGATAGTAATATGTATTAAATATTTTATGAAATGTGCAAAAAATGTTCAATAAATAACAATTTGTTAGAATAAATCGCATACGAATACAATGAACAAATTGCTAGGTTGATGTTGAGCTCAATAATAATTTGTTGTTTTGTATTGATCAATGAAAAAAAAAAAAAAAAAAAAATCCGTTGGGTTGTTTAGAAAAGCTTTATTCAGGTAAATGAGTAAAAACCAAAAAATCACCTCATTTTCCATACGGTATATATAATAATATATCATTAATATTGCAAAATAAGTATATACTTATTTACTTATTAAATAGACACTGTAGGTAACTTTCATGCTTTTGGCAATCGCCAATTCGAATCTTGAAATCTCATAAAATCAACTTCGTAGGGATACACAATCATCTAATTTTACAAAATTATACTTTCTCATGGTTTCTTTCTGTTCTTTCTTTTGTTCATTGTATTCGTATGCGATGTATTCTAACAAATTGTTATTTATTGAATATTTTTTGCACATTTCATAAAATATTTACTACATATTATTATCAAAAAGTGTACAAAATAGAAAACATGAAAAATAAAGATGTTGACAATCAGGTAAAGCACTTTTTGGTTTATTATTTCCAATAATAAGCCTATGTGATCGTATAGCAAAAAAATTTTATAACCCCCCCTCAAACTTTGTCACTTTACGTTTCAAGGTGCGTAGAATCCAAATTTGAAATGTCCGTCCGCCGTTCGCCGTCCGCCGTCCGGGCCATAAAAGGCCTAAGAATTGACTTAAAAAACCCGTCCTTTCGCACATAGACTCCATTTGGGGTCTAGTTGGTCCTAACGTTTAACCATCCCGATCGCTTTACTCGCATAGATGCTATGGGCCAAAAACGGGCGAAAAAGTGTCATTTCAAGGCTTTGTTAGACTTACGCACGCCTGGCACGCTTGGCAGGGGGTCACGGTGGGTGGTGAGGGGGGTGAGCGGGGGGTGGAGTGAGAGGAGGCGCCGCGGCACCTTATGGTGGGTACGGCGTTCCTTCGAGGCATGAATATATGTTTTTTTCTAGGTCATATTTGTGTGTTAATACCAATGCTTTTCCTACGCATATTTAATTACATATCCTCTCGACTTTTCGTTCGTGGTTAGATAATGATATTATTAAGGCAATAACTATTTGAATAGATAGGAGCTCAAATCGAGAAATATAAACATGCGTATATGATTATAGAAGTATAGGTTGTGGCAACTCGAAATGGGACACGCCGAGGAGTCTGGACGGGCCTTATGACGTACGCAAGCCAACTAAAACTACGATCATACTCAATTGAAAAAATAATAAACCTTTGTGAAATAATTTGCAGCGTTTTTTTAAATTTGAGAAGAAATAGGACAATTTTATCAATTCCCGGAAGTAAACTGTTTGTCTCCCACCCCCTCAACACCAAAAAAATTAATACTGATTTAAAGGTATCTAGTTTAGTTGTTTCCATGCACTGCAGTTAGTATTCGATCGAAAATTTGAATAGTCTTGAAGAAAATGAATCGTTACCGCAAGAATTTCCAAGTAGTTAAATCACGTTTTTTCATGTTTCAGTTCAGTCTGCCGCTAGAAAGCAACGAAATACTGATGGCAGACTGTGTTACAAAGTTTTTACTTACGTGCTAGTACCACATGCCAAAATTGCAACTTTCCCAAAATACATAAATTTTAATCCTCAAATTTGCATTTTTTCAACTTTAGTCTGCCTTATATAAGCAATGGGTTACTGAAGGCAGACCACGCTGTTTGAGTTTCAATAAAGTAGTACAGTATTGAGCCAAAATTTGGAGTATACCAAAATCAACAAATTTTCATGAATAAATCGACAATTTTTGAATTTGATTCTGCCACTAGAAGACAGCGGGCTATCCGAGGCAGACCGTGCTCTATTGTTTACATACCACTCATACTTCAACGTGTTAAAATGTGAATCATCCCAAAATTGTCTGAATTTTAAATCAAATTTGACAATTTTTCAATTTAACTCTGCCAGGACTTTTCAGCTGCTTAGGATTGGCAGACAAGTCTCAAACCCTTAAGTAGACTTTTAAAATCCAGCTGTAAAAATTTGGGACGTCCCAAACATTGTGGATTTGTGCACAAAAAGTGTACAATTTTTAAAATTGAGTCTGCCGAGGTTTAACAACCGCTGAAAAGTAACAGACTGATAAAAACATCCATGGTTGGACCTAATCTATCATTCACGGAGTTTTCATCCATCCCGGAGATATGATGATTTTTCGCGATTTTTGAACATTTCACATGGCCGCCATTTTTGAAAGCAACCGTTTTGGAATGGCAGACTTGAATTTTCTCTCTCAGAATGGACAAGATTTTCATAATTTGTCGTCAAATCGTATCCCTAAATGAAAAGCGATTTCCGGCCTCGGCTCCAGGACTATTACACTTGTAGAAGCTAAGTTTACTAGTGTAGCAGAAGAGAAAAATGGCGTGTGGGGACAAACGAAACGAACAACTTCAAGTGGGATGCCGAAATCATAAAATAAAAACGGTGTTAGGTACACGATAGGATGTTTATCGTACAAGAATGAAAGTTGTTGAATATATTCAACTAAATTTTTTTAGCAGTTGATTAAAACTGAAAATAGTTCTGTATGAGAATGGACACAAAATTAGCTTTTTGAAAATTAATTTTAAAAGAATGATGAAATACAAAAGTTTGC
This sequence comes from Adelphocoris suturalis, assembly GCA_030762985.1. NCBI lineage: Eukaryota > Metazoa > Arthropoda > Insecta > Hemiptera > Miridae > Adelphocoris > Adelphocoris suturalis. The sequence goes on along the minus strand of CM061043.1, from coordinate 47,926,955 downwards.
TCATCATGGTATGTACGTGGAACTTTTGGTACGGATATAAAGACAACTAAGAAGGTGTACAGATGCGTAGATTCAGTACAATAGATATAGCCATTTATTTATTTAAATTTTACTCATTTGATGATTTAATCAGCACTTCATCTTGAAGGGTGATTTACGGCATTGAACATGGTGTCAATGGTGACCCTAGAGGGGGCACGATTCTAAGGGGAGCCATGAAATCCCCCTCACTAAACGGATTGCCATCATGGACTCCACTGGCAGATCGGAGGAGAGAAAAAACAACGATAACAACATCCTGCAGAGATAGGCATGCCAGCACGCTGCCGCAAGGAGTACAGTGATTACCACTATTTAGCTCCTACAGCGGATAACCCCCACCGCACCCCAAAGAAAATACAACTAGGATTACTTAAATGTGGTATATATAGCATTTTTCAGTCCAATGAAACCTTTTTTCTACCAAATGAAACCTTGTTCCAATCAAACAAAACCTCTTACCTACCAAATGAAACCATGTACCAATCGAATAAAAGCTCTTTTCAACCAAATGAAACTTTTTTTTTTCAAACAAATAGAACCTTATTTCAATCAAATGGAACTTCTCCGAATCATCCAGAGAAAAATTACATTTTAGTTCATGATTTTTGCTAAAAAAGTTAATACAGGGGCACTACAAAATTTAGTGAAGCGGGTGTCCAGAAGCTGCGGCAGCAGTTTCATCATCATGTTATCACGAAGTTGGAGCAGTCTGTCGCGGTGATCAGCAATACGGTGGACCGAAACGTTTCATTTGAATGAAATGAGGTTTCATTTGTTTGAAAAAAAGTTTCATTTGGTTGAAAAGAGGTTTCATTTTATTGGTACATGGTTTCATTTGGTAGGTAGCAGGTTTAATTTGATAGGAACAAGGTTTCATTGGGTCGGTACGAAGTTTCGTTTGATAGAAAGAAGGTTTCATTGGACTGAAAAATGCTATATATTACTGCATATAATCAGCATAGTGGAATACAACTATGACTAGACCTATATAAATATATCACAGATTAAATATCAAAGTATGTAGTAGAGCCCAGCGGATCTCAGGTACAATAACAGAGACTAGACCTTGTCTGGTTAAGATAGAACGTCAATACATTGTTGGGGATATTTTAATAATATTACTTGATAGAAAAATAAAATAAAAATAAAATAAAATTGTAGTGAGCAGGAGATTTTTTCGGACTTTATCTACTAGTATTTTCCTTTTGGCAGCATCCTCCGTTAAAAGCGAATTCACCAGAAAAAATACGGAAAACTTCCGAAAAAAAATTCGCAAGAGCTCTTTTGTTATTCAAAACCTTCCTTCCGGCGGGGCACCCGACGTTTTCTCCCCGACACCTAAATTCACCTGTTTTCCCCTCTACTAGAGACACCCTCGGAGAAAACTCTGGGAGAAAAAAAAGAGAGGGAAAAATATGACAACATTACCCAGGCTCGCGAGAGGAGGCAGAGAAAAGGGTTCAGGGAACGGAGGAAGGACCGATCCGAGGGTGATGTGGTGATGGCATCACTTGATCACATGATCCCCGTCTTCCCAGGGGGATCAGGCAGGGCCAACAAATGTTCCCTTTTATGTGTTCCTGGTCGCACTCCTCTATAACGACGTGCTTCTGTATTCCGGAACGGTTACCGAGGGAGTGGGGGTGATGGGAGTTGTTACTTTGAATGGGAACTTGTTCCAATTGCAGTGGGAAAGTGAGTGATCAGCTTTATTGTGGCGTTGCAGATTTATACTCTTCCCCCTTGGAACAGCTCTAGCTCCGATTTCCGCACTATAAACAGGAAACATGCACAGTTAGTATTTTGTAATTTTGCTCGTAAAATGGCCTTACTTTAAAGTTGTTGATTGTGTACAATAGAGAAAATATTCACTTTATTTACAATAAAATTGGCGAGCTGCCCAAATTCTGGTATGCAGTAAAAGACAGTATAAAAAGTTCAACAAGACACATAAAAAAATATAAGGATTAGTTATTACAATAATTCAAACACTAAAACATCTGAAATAAGTTCGAATTTGTTATCATCTGTTTAAATATCTTAAGTATAATTGTATAAAAATCTTAAGAAGTCGTTAATAAATGTCTATGTAAAATGCACAAATCGCTACATTAACAAAAAAATCGCTAACAGTACTTTAAACATTCCGAATTTTCGGCAAGCTTTTCTAAGCAGTTTTCGGGAAAGCCTTGGCAGGGCTTTGGGGATTCAAGAACTGTAGAATAAAGGATACAATTTTCAAATCTGTAAAAAAAAAAATAAAAAAAAATAAAAATTGAGTACTATCACGTTTTTGAGGGTTCTGGACCACTGTGCACCATTTGCTTAGTTTCTATCAGGTCCATTTCTGAAACGCTTGGAATGTACTCCTTCACAAGTGGGTAGTTGAAACTAGTTTGAGAAACCCCCCTTTTCACTTGGTTCGCACTTGATTGGTGATATCTCCTAGCCTCTTCCTTCTTCTCGACCAATGGGATTTCTGAAACGCTTGCAATTTACGCCTTCACAATGTTGAAACTAGTTTGAGAAACCCCCCCTTTTCACTTTGTTGTCACTTGATTGGTTATATCTCCCAGCCTCTTCCTTCTTCTCGACCAATGAGAAATCGAGCTCCCTTTTACCTGTGACCATAAATATGAGAACCCTTTATTGCACGTTCGGTGATTGTTTGCTACTGATGAAGACCTCAGCGTCGAAATTGATCTAACATTTCAATTCTATAGTTCGCGGGAAATACAGCGTTTCTCATTAACTTCCGTTTTCATCATTGGAAAAACTCGTTAAGCCTCCCGTTTCCAAATTATCTGCTGCAGAAACCCTCAGAAACCTGTATTAGATGCTTTATCAAATAAGAACCTACATTCGGTACGTTCGTTAAAATAGAGGGAAGACCAAAAGAGAAAGAAGAGAGTTAAGGGTTTACTACCCGATCTCGCGGCCTTTTGGTTTAATATTGGAAAGTCGTAATTCCCTGCATTCCGCCTGTCTCGATCGCGGTGGTTTATTCTTTCCTTATAATAAACCCAACGTCATAAAAACTGACTATTCAGAGTTCTAAGGAGTTTTACTTGGCCTCCAGCTTGCAGATCCCGTTTTTCCAAAAGGGAAAAACGTCATTTCATTTTAGACAGGATTAATTTATAGGTATATATTCAGAATCACATTTGACTGATCTTTTGTGGTTTATCTGACGTGAAACGTAATAGGATAGGTAATTGAGTGCTTGATGATTAACGATGATAGTGGTTATTTTACCTGAATAGTGTAAACAATGAAAAATCCATAAATGTTGAGAAAGTCAGTAGCTCTCGCGTACGGTGGACGGACGATTTTTATGTATTTATTTTATTTTTTTAATTCATTTATTTTAACTTGATTTTTGGATTCTACGTATCTTGAAACATATTCCAACAAATTTTGAAGCAGCGTTGAAAATATTTTTTCTAGGTCAATTACACAGGTTCATTATTGAAAATACCAAAAGGAGTTTTAAGAAAAGAGTGGAAATTATGGGAGGGCCATCAGCCGAGCCGACCGTCCCCCAGCGTCCATCTGGGTGAAAAGTGGACGGCACAATGAGTACATGGAATTTTTCAGTGTGGCTCGCTGAGCCGACAGTAGGACTAACTATACACCGCTAATGGTGCGTTCATGTATGCCATGGAATTCCAACTCTATACCGGCCACTACTTCTCCAAGGGCTTCAATATCGTGGTAATTTTCACTTTCTCGGAAAGTCCGAAAGAAATTACATTTTATTGTCAAACATTTTGAAGGAGCTTTGCCTTTTCACAAGCTACCACGCGTTGAATACTGTAGACTTGCACTCTATATCTACAAACACCGTAGGTACACTGTAATCTACATTTACGTCTTGGACAAATGGTCGAAGAGATGAGCACAGCTAGTAGCTAATAATGTTGAAGACAACAGATTTTCTGCAATAATAAACCGTAATTCATTTCTTATTTCATGGATTCAGATAAATCAGATTTTTCATCAAACTCCATCTATAGGAGCTTTCACCCACATGGGTCTTTGTTGGTTCTTGAATTTTTGTCAGAGGTTGCGTTTGTAGCCAGAGCAAACATTTACCTAGATAGGTCGTAGTGAGCTCAGGAAGGCTTGTTATACCGAGTAGCATGGTAGTTTGTGATGGAAAGAGTAGTTTTTCCTTCTCGATTCTTGCAAATGTTACATCTAGGGGAATAGTTCGTGGACTATCAGCTCCTGGATATCCTCTAGGTGTAGCAGGTTAATCGCCTCTCCCCTTTGAAGGGATCACTACTCCACTTCCATCACCTCGTTGTATCATGGTAGCAGAGAGTGGTTTCGAACCAAATCTTCCCCTCCCCCACAACCTCTCTATTTTTTACTGACCTGGTGCCCGTACCCCCCCCCCCCCCCCCCCCCCCTTGAGGAAAAATCGGCAATCCTTAAAACTTTCAACAATTAAACATACCCCGCCCTGCCTACCTGGAGCCCACCATCCCCCCTGTTTTTTGAAGCCCCGGGAGTGTGAGGGATAGGAGTAGTTTCTCCTTCTCGATTCTTGAAAACGTTACATCTCTAGGGGAATAATTCCTGGGCTATCAGCTCCTGGATATCCTCTAGGTGTAGCAGGTTAATCGCCTCTCCCCTTTGAAGGGATCACTACTCCATTTCCATCACCTCCTTGTCACATGTTCGACTAGGATTTACCCAGTAGGGAACCGCTCACTCGTTGGTTTCCCGGGGCCCTGGATAGAATTAGATTTCCCATGAATGGATTGTATATTATGATTTAGGTGAGAATTAAAATAAGAGAGAAACTAAAATACACGACTTCTCGGAATCTACCCCCCCATTAATCCCCTCCACCGACAGTAAATTTCCATTATATAACATGATATGTCTTCCAAAGCTAGACAAAATTCATAGTAGAACAAAAAAAGAAGAAAAATTTGACGAGATTTGTTAAAACATCAAGATTTATTACTCTTACATTCAGCATTCACCCCCTTCCATGATGCACAACTTTTTATTTCAAGTTACGAGAGAATCTTCCTGTACACACACAACCGCGCGCGCGCACACACACTCCCACACACACACACACACGCACGCATATATATACATTTTTTTTTTAAATACCTATATATTTTTTTAATTTTATTTTTTTTCATTAAAGGTTAGGTATCAAATTAATTTGCTTAGCACAGTTTCAGCCAGGTAATATCTGAAAGTTTTTATTCATCAGTCCTCACGTTCATCAGACAACGTTTTTGAATCTGATCAGCCAGAAACAAGGGTGACAGTAACGGATGGTTTAGATTCCCTCATAAATTTTAATTATATAAGGGTTTCGTTAAAAGAAAAAACCCTCCCACGCTTTAGAATGATCAAACCTGCGGTCACCCATTGTCACAACGAGGACGCGAGCTTGTTACTTTATTAAATCCGACGGGTGGAAAAGATGCTTAACTCTGACAAATGCAGGAGATAAAAATCCCAGCTCCGGTCTGAGGGCCAATTAGCGAACTGCCATCGCATCGGTTGGGATGGTTCTCTCCCTTTTGTGCAAACATACCGGAGGGACGTATAAATCAAAATTTCTTCTTGCGGTCTTGTTGTATTTTCCAGCTGAGCGCGTAATCCTTTTTAAATTCTCACCGTTCTTGCATCCAATGCAAGGCGGCTGGGATATTGTTATTATTATTTTACGTATTATATTTTTTGTTCCTCTCGTCAGATGGACTTTCTTGTATTGGAAAATAAAGTCTATTTATTATTTGTTTTATTGAAGAGGGGTTATCCTTTTTACGGTCGAGTAAGTGGGTGCATGTATGTAATGTGTACATATGATATATATATATATATATATATATATATATATATATATATATATATATATATATATATATATATATATATATATACATCGGGGGATCGGAGGATAGTTGGGAGAGGACGATTTGAGCATTCCATATCAATGTGAACATGATCGTATCATTAGTAGCTGATGGGCATGCGCGAATGTTAGATCCTTATACCGAGCAACGATTCTGTTGTTAGCTCAACCTCATTAGACTCCTCCTTGAAGGACGCTTATTTTTTGGTTTTTCAAAATGTTGTAATGACAATGTAATATATGTTTCTATCTGTTTAATATCTGTGTCTTTTCTGATTTAATTTTTTGCATAATATCTATTACATTTTGTTTTATACTCCATCTTAATTCACCATATCCATCAACCATAGGAACCAGCTATAGAATCATAAGACAATTTTGAAAATTTCAATCATCTATACATTCATGTTACGGATACGAGTAAACTATGTGCCACACCCAACATGGCAGTCGTTTTCCTTTTATTTTATTTTTTTCTTTCATTTAGGGCCGGTTTATCAATCACATTTATCCAACGGATAAGGAGGATTAATCTGAGAGATAGCGTTATCCTACAGACAACACAATTGGGGTTATTTATCCATTCCTAGTTAAACCCTATCTGGAGTTTTAATTTATCTGGTCCGTGGACGGCAGGGCAAAAATTATATGTGGAGGTTAATGAGATATCTAGAGCTTTCTAACATCAATCAAGTTATTTTTATTTTTTATTCATTTATTTTTTTTTATTTACCTATTTATTTTTTTTTGTTTTCTTTTTTTTCTCAATCAAAATATATTTATTTTTTAGACAACATTCAATAAACATAGGTATTTGCCTGGAAGCCTACTCATGTTTTGCCCTTTATGGTGTTGGAATTATTTCTGCTACAGGACAGCTCCGTCTTCTCCGCCCGAACCGTAACTTATGTCTGGCGCCGCGCAGCCTAAGGTGAATGGCCCTAATTGTGGCTACTTGAATCTTGATTCTTGTCCAGCCAAGTACTTGGGCGTATGACTTCTGCCACTTGTCGCTTAACCAATATGCTATTCTCCTGAGAATTATTGCAGACTCTTGATGCAGGGCGCCATCACAAAAACTCACCAACGGAGTGAAGGAACCCCGTAAATCTTCAGCGGACCGGTCATATTTTGCGTGCTTTTCTTGAGCTACCCTTCTGGATGTTTCCCAGTTTTGGGAGCAGTAAGAGGTAGCGTCTGCATTAACTATGCGTGTATCAAAGAACGCTGGCCTCTCGCTGTCCCAGACCCCCTGGATCTTGATGTCAAGTTATTTTGTTTACAAATTTTGTTTGAATCACAAGTTTGGTTAATTCCCTTTATTTGAGTTCCTTCCAATTTATGTATTTTGGGATTTTTTTTTTTTTTTTTTTTTTTCAAATAGCTGCGACAACGAAGATTCTATTGTAGCCGAATTCATTGAATAGGAAAGGAGACCGTATACTTATAGTAAGACAACTTGATGATCACCTACTAAAATGGGACGAGTGCGTATTTTCATTGAGGTTTCGGTTGGGCAATGATACCGTTCTTTACATTCTAACGCAGATCGAAGATGAAATTGCGTCCTCAACTGATCGCAATAATTCATTCATAACCATTCATCATTCATAATAATTCAAGTTGGAATATCGCAAATCGTAAATGTATTTCTAACTTCTAGGTATAACAAACCGGTTCTAAGAATAGTATATTGAGATAACCTGACAACTCTTGTTCTATTGAGCGGGGAGAACCAGCCACGGCCTGGAGTTGGCGCGTGCTCCGATTCGCTTCACGATGCAACTCGCTTGGAAATCTAATGACTCCATTAGCACGTAATGGACAGGGGCGTATTTCATATTTAACGACTAATGGGCGTGTTGGCCGCTGACCGCTACATAACAACCTCTTCAACGAGTTAGGAAGCGACGGTGATGGCGAGTGGTGAGGGAGAGGGGCTTAATTAAACCGCGTGTTTCCCGGAAATGTACCTCTCTGGTTTGATGTAAAGCGATACCGGTTTTTGAGTTTTCGCGCACCACTGCCTTTTGAAATGCCTATAAATCATTAAAAGGACGTATCCATCCGTACCATCTGCTGGTACCTGTGTCCTGACTCGTCGACATCATTCTGTGTTTGTGTGTGCACGTATATTGGGGGGGGGGGGGGGGGGGTGGTGGGGACATTCCGTGGGAAGGAAACCGGTAACATAATCGCAAACAAGATTGATGATATTCATTTCAATACGGCATTACGATCAGAGATGGGCATATTCGTAATCGTGAATACAAATACGGATATATTCACAGAAAACCTATTCTGTGAATCCGAATGAATGCAATTGAATTCAGATTCACGTGCGCAAATACCTCTGTATTCCCAAAACTGAATTCACTTGTATTCGTATTCAGCTGTGTGATTACAAGTGTTTGCTCACACGTAAATATGTATATATTGTCGTTTTGCGCGTTGTGTCGGTTAATGTATGAAATAACTAGTTAGTATTATGCACGTTGGTCGCACATTTTAGAATGTGTTATGATGTGTATAGTTTGGTGGTCTCAAAAATACAGAATATCAAGTAGTCAATCCCTTAGGCCAGCCATACACAGGTGACCTGTACAGGTAAACCGGAGCCTGTGTGCCAGCCTCTTCAGGCAAACCTGCACGGGTAAAACGACCCGGGCAGGCGACCAGAGAAGAATCGAAATTGAATTATTTTTACCTGCACAGGTGCGCTCACCTGAGTATTCAAGCAAGTGTATTCATATTCACGTGTGTAAAAAACACCTCTGTACTCACAAAACTGAATATGAATACACTAGTATATTCCGCTGTGTAAAAACAGGTGTATTAATACAAATACGAGTATGTATGCCATACGAGAAATGTATTTCATGCCCCCCAGACGACCCCCCCCCCCTCCGTTGTTATACTATATACGGGGTCTAGTAATTATAGACAAATTTACGCAGAAGGCCTATTACAGAAATAATAAACCGTTGTGTAATAATTTGCAATTGTTTTTCTTCGTGGTGACTTAATATTCAAAATAATAACCGTTTTCTTCAACGGTTAAGCAATCATTTACCGGATACAAACATTCAAACTGACTCGCTTTAAATATTCATAAATATTTCAGTTTGTATTGGTGAATGTGATCAAATAAGATATAGATAGTAGGGATCAATAGTGTAGAAGTTAAGCCATGTACAGTAGGGTGCGCGCTATTTGGAGAAAGGTGGAATTTTGATTACCTCCACCCGAAATTTGGTTTATAATGTCAAGAAAAAATGACCCCTGAATTTTTTCAGATTTTTTGCATAACAAAAACCTACGCCGTTAGCTCGATTTTGATTTTTGAAATACGCTTTTTTTGCCAATATCAGGCTTTTGAATATAACTTTTACAAACTTCTTTGTAAAATTGTGAAACTTCGTATACTTACGTTTTTGGGGTCGTTGAACTCGAGTAAGCAGTCAAAACAAGTGGACAGCAACAACTTTTGACAATTTGAAATTTCAAAATCAGTTCAAAAAATGACAATTTTTCAAAGTTCATTGTTAAATTATGAAAATTTGTATTCTTATGTTTTTTGAGTCGCTGAACTCGATTTTGCTGTCAAATAATCAAAATGCTAACAAAAGTACGTAAAAATACGAATTTTTATACTTCTACAATGAATTTTGGAAAATTGTCATTTTTTGACATGATTTTGACGATTTTGAGATTCCAAACTATCGAGAGTTGTTGCTGTCGACTTGTTTTGACTCCATATTCGAGTTCAGCGACCCTAAAAACGTAAGTATACGAAGTTTCACAATTTTACAAAGAAGTTTGCAAAAGTTATCTTCAAAAACCAAAATCGAGCTACAGGCGTAGGTTTTAGTTATGCAAAAAATCTGAAAAAATTCAGAGGTCATTTTTTGACATTTTAAACCATATTTCGGGTGGAGGTCATCAAAATTCCACCTTTCCCAAAAAACTTTTTCTTCGACGTCTTCTTTTATAAGTATTCTTCCATACAGGTGGAAATATTATAGAAATTTCCGACCGATTGATTCTTGCAACCAATGCTTCCATCTTCCATGAAAGCAGTCTATTAATTTATGGATGGTATTGAATTAAAAACCAGTAAGGTCTCCGATCAAAGATTTACGGAACCGCTCTTCGAAACCCAGTTGCAATAACGTGGACTATTCAAGGATTTTCGGTTTTCTCCCGCTATTGTGGTCAAAGATAAATCAGAGCCCAATAAATCTTTCTTGCGGGATCCGTGCCACTCGATTTTCAAATACTCCCGGAGGCCTCTGTTTCCCTCGAAACTTCACCGTTTTCTCCGGTACTTCCGGGAAAAGTTTAGTCTCTCTTCCCCCGACCGATTTTCTTCTTCGTGAGTTTTCTCTGCTTTTCCAATAAATTTGGTAATTGTTGGAAGAAGATGCAGGGAGCCCGAAGAAGGAGTTGGAAGGGTTTCTTCGCTCGAGCGGTTAATCCATTCAAAACAAGTGGCGCTTTGTTCGTTTCAGAGGTCGAATATATTATGCATCTTAAATATTGTAGCAAATTTTACCTCTAGGCTTGAAATGGTCTCTCCTGATACCATTCTCTAGTTATTTATTTATTGGGTTATTATTTTCAATTTCGAGTTTTTCCTTCAACAAACAAGTTTTTAGTTCATTTGTTAAGCTCAATTTAATGTGCTTTTATCATTTAACAATGATTAACAGGACGTTTCCATTTGTTTTCGTCACGTCACGAGCGTCACGTCACGGTGGGGTTTTCTATTGATTTTCACGTACAACCAATGCGTTACTAGGGAAATGTGACTCGTTAGGGAAAATTGTTAGCCACTTTTTGGAATGCTCTCATTTTATCACAGCATCTCATAATCCCTAAGCCTCTGTAGTGTCCAGGAAAGCTGATCTATTACGCTCATTTATAAACTAATATTGCTAAGTAACCATAATGAACTAATAATGTGTAAAATTAATCTTTATTAAATGATCTGACCGTAGAACCGTAGGTCTACCGTCCGTTTTTTTTTTTTTAAAGGAAAAACTATGTAAAACTTGGTTGTAACGAAGTTGGAGAGGTTGTGAGTGTTACCATTCGATTCAGCGTGAAAAAATACGTAGAAACCGACCCCAAACTGGTATATTCTTAAGTGGTAATTTTTCACCAAATCCCTTGGTTTAATAGAACCACGATTTTCAGCATACAAACATACTTTTCTCTCCCAATTAGCAAAGTAAAATACAAATTGGCTACACCGTTGGAAAGCTGAGATTGCGATGCAATTTTTAGGCTTACAGCATGAAAATTTCCAGGACGTTTCGAGAGACAAACTTTGAAGAAAGTGAAAATTTTCGGAATTTAACAAATTTTTCAATTACGGAATATTTTTCACCCGTTCATTCCATTTAAAATATTTCAAAAAGTCATTAGGAAGGTAGGAAATCTTTAGCTTTTTTCAACGGTATAATCAGGTTTGAGTTTTGACTGAAAATTAGGGAGTTATGACAGTTTTAGTGACACAATGTCGAAAACACGAAAAAAATCTTAAAAGTGAAAAAAGTGGTATTTAGTGTGAATTGAAAATACATTACATGGGAAAAAAAAGTCACAAATTAGCAGTAGAATCGAACCCTAGCCAGAGGTGCGCCCGAAACTGCGACACCCTGTATATATTTAGCAAGAGTCTAGACGTCTTTATAAGATAATCTCTTAAAGACGCCTATACTTTTCCCCTTCAAAAACACCTAGTGACCTCAATCTTTGTCTGATTCAGGTCTGCCAAATCTCATTCGATTCAGCGTTAGGTAAATACTTTTCAAAGTTCGTTTCGAGCAAGTTTTTGCTCAGGCTGTTTCCCATTAAAGTGCACAGTAAAACGCCGTTTTTGCGAACTTTATGTGTAAGATGACATAAAATTGACAAGTTCGGCTGTAAGTCAATGGAGCAAGGTCGTCTCTCTCTCTCTCTCTCTCTCTCTCTCTCTCTCTCTCTCTCTCTCTCTCTCTCTCTCTCTCTCTCTCTCTCTCTCTCTCTCCTGTGGTATTTCTTTCATCTTTAAAAGAAGTGAATATAAGAAAATAATCAACCGACAGGCTAAATAGAAAAAAACCCTGATTACCTTTCTTTTGGAGCGACATAAAGAAAAGCGTAATAAATTATCCCAGTAAGTAGTAAGTAATTATTGAAATCTTGTTCTAATTATTTCACCTGAGTTCCAAAATTACATCGAAAGATTGAAATATACTATAGAAGTCCAAGAATTTTGATCATGACAATCGAATTTTGTCATGTTGATAGCTGATGGTACGCTTATATTTCCATTTTCAGTTTATATATTTTAGAGTTTACTAACGACGTTGGGTACACGGAAATTCTTTCTATACTTGGGGCCCATTAGAACTACGAAACCTCGCACTTTAATGATTCGTGGGAGTCGTGGGGTTTTTTTTTAAAGACCAAGAAAAGACTAGGCGACAAAGTTGGGACAGTCCTTCAATTTTTTAATCAACCTCCCTCTCTCTCCCCCAAACTCGGCCATCATTAATTCGAAGCTTTTAATCCTTGCGGTCGCCCGCCCTTTTGAAAAACTCCGCCTCCTTCGTAAGGGAAAATCGTGAGACCGTCAACCTCTCTCTCCCCTCTCTCATCATCAGACGATCCATTATATATGATTAAAAATTCGAAATGAATGGTTGGAAAGGCAAAAAAAAAAAAAAAAAAAAAAAAAAAAAAAGCTCCGGGTTAGGGATAACAGCTTGAGTAAATCGGGTCGCTTAATTACTTAGGAGCCGGCGGGGGTGGAGCTCTTTAGGAAAAGCCGAGTTCCGACCAGGTTTTTATCGATATCGAGTGTGCCTTGGATACTCCCTGGGGGACACCCGCCTTCGCAATAACCCCGATTAGCCTCGGGCTTCGGTAAATGCGGGCTCGTTTCTCGCTCGGATTTTCGCTGAGTTCGTTTTCCGATGGATTCGCGCTAAACGCGTTTTACCGCGGAGAACTGACGGCTACAATCGGTTTTAGAGATGCTCTTTAAGAAGCTTTGCGGAAATGTCGAGGTATTTTTTCATCGATTGAGTCTACATATGGTTATTTGGGTTTATTATTATCATTAATAGAGAGTTCCTAATAGATCCGTAAAACACAATACGTTGTGCGGTATCTACAATCCGGCGCCGAAACTCTGATGCATTGAGTTACGGTAAGCATCCTTCCGTACAGATACGTTAAAAACGTAATCGTATAAAATAACCTTCTTCCATGGACTCAAATAACCTTAGGGATAATTTCCTCCTTCCATGGATTTAGCGTTACAACTAGATCCGTTAAGGACTTGACGTGACTTTAAGGTGCGGTAAATGTTTCTCGTTACCGCACGCCGCATTGAGACTGACGGATCTACTATGAACTTTTTAATGAACCTTTCTAACCGATTGCAACTGGGAGAAAAAATTGGAAGAACTTCTTCCGTTGAGAGTGTTTCGGGGACCTCTGACTTGTTTTTATAACTAGACACGACAAAACGTGGGAATGTTGCATTAATAGTGAACAATTTTCCACTATCGAAATATCATCAAAAATGATAGATGGAATGGTGTCATGTACGTGCACAAATAAAATGTGTAATTATTCAGTGATTACTGACAAAGAATACAAAACGATCGTGTCGGTGAAAAACAGTCATACTCACAATGCTCTCACCAATCAAGTTGTTGAGAGATCCTGCCTACAAAGCACTTTGAAAAGGAAAGGTACGGAAGAGTACGCGAAACATACGGAGTTTCAGCAAAAGTACTCACACGAAATAACACTTCGAGATCCAAATAAATCGGTTTTCCGCTCATTAATCCTTTCAAAATCAATCAATTACGTCATTATGGGGTCTCAAATGAAAGGGCGAGATTCACTGAGTGTTCTTAGACCAAAACAAACAATGTATCTGAATTAGATCCTGATATATCAAAGGACAAAGCCATAAAAGATGGACTAACCTAATTTTCAATGCTTGATGACAAATCTATGCATAATAACTATCATAAAAAAAAAGATAGAACGGCCGTACTAACTGCCATTAGATTTCGTAAATTTTTTCAATATATAAGATTTGCATGTAACTTGGGGACGGTATGGCAGTTTTAATGTCATAGGGTAGAAATCACGAAAAAAAATCTCATCACTATGGACTCTCAATCAGAAATTAGGTATAAAATCGGTTCCTGGCTTGCGGCCGTCACCAACTGTAACATCCGGTGTAGGCGAAAGAACATGGATTTGCACCGAACTGTGATGAGAAATAGCAGAACAGATATCTCACCCCCTCAAACCACCCATACCATAGTAAATGGTTGGCTACCTATCAATTGGATTAGTGATTATCTTAAAAACCAAGCAGCCCAGAAGCTGGAAATGATTTATCAAAATTACAGGGGAATTATCTAGACCCCCAACCGTTAGTCAAGTAGATCGATATTGAGTATGATTCTTAAAATACATATGTTCGCGCATACATGATGCTAATTGACCCCAAACAATGATATTCATAGAGAAAATCTTTACCTCAAAACGCACTATGCGTGAGAGTATCATCGAAATCTTTTGGACACTATCTGTATTACGATGGTCAATTGTCAATGTTATGATTCTGATCGTTACAAAGCTTTTGCGTTTACGCATGAGGAGAGACTACCATTGGTTAGGTAGCGATGAAATTCATTTGCACACTTGGCTGGAAACATTATCAATTGACAAGTGAATGCACTCCACTGTTCTCTACTAGAAATATTAGCCTGAGACTTTTGTCATTTCAATTTCCATCTTCGAGTGTACGAAATACATTCAGGGTCATTCAAGCCTTTTGATTTGCTAAGAGATAAAATCGTTCATAAATTAATTTTAATACTCCGAGTCTCGATTGATTTGATTTGTCAAATATTTAATTCGATATTGCAATAAAAGAAGTTTATTGAACTTCGGTTTGATTCAATGTTAACAATAACGAGCGGAAAAACTTTTTAACACAAAAATAGCTTGATACCGCACAATTCACCTTGTATGAAATCATAGAAGTGCTGATCAAAGTTTGAGCGTTTCGAGACCGGGAAAAAGAGGAAGTTATTGCCCAGTATTCGCCTCAGGCGTTGAACTGTAATTTTTCTTCATAATTTCATCGCTCCGAATCTTCAGTTTAATTTTGTTTTCATTATGTTTCGCTACTTGGACCATCAACCCCTTGTTAGGAGCGGCTGTGCTAACACTGACTATCCCACGGTACATGTTTTCCCATCGTTGTGTATTTTCCGGTACCTAATTTTTAATTGGCCCGGATTCTTCTCAGCGATCCAAGAGGCAAAATTATTTAGGATCGACCTACACGCACTAGTAGCGTGTACGGCCGCAATCTCTCGTTCTTTAGTTTCCTCCATTTCCTTCTACAATCCGATGTTGTCGTCGATTTTTTTAATTTTTTTTTAAATATATAATCTTAAATCAACAGACTTTCATGTACCACAAATGTCATGGTCGATTGATCACCATTTCAAAATCCGCGATTTTCAATCTTGTAACGTAAAAGACCCTGAAAGAAGGAAAAAAATGCACAAAGGTTTATCTTTCCTGTATTAAATAGCCCTATTGCTCAGATTCATGGTCCTCAATTATTAATATCGGTTGAGGTCATTGTAAATAGTTGAGTTCATTTCTCCATCCCTCACTCCTTCTCAAAATAATCCTTCATTCAAAATAAACCCCTGGTTTTTGCATATCTGAACCAAAAGATAACAAAATTGCCAGAATTTTGTTTTCAGTTTTTTCAAAGGCAATTTAAATTCATCGACGTTATATTCTATTGATCTGACAGGTAATTAGATATTCAAGTTGAGCGTTACTTTGAGTTTCTTTAAAGTGATTCTGGGATTTCATATTCATCCCCGGACGATATGTGATTTTTGAACCAAGATCCGTGAACTTAGGTTCGATAAGTTTCCTATAGGAGACGGCGAACGGACGGATTCTTTTTGTCGGTTCCATTTTTGAATTATTGTATCCTTCATTTGAGTTCTTTTTTTCGGCTTTGACAGAGGCAATATGAATATATCGACAGTTTCGTGTTCTCAAGAGCTGACAGGGAATACGAAACTCAGGTAGAGTGTTTAGGCTCGAAATCCGTGGAGGTTCCAGGGCCTATTGGAGCCCACAAATCCACTGACGGACACTACAGATTCACCGGCCTGCGAATGATTGAGGGTCCACTCAGCCCCAATCAACGGACGTCGGATATGGCTCGGTATTGTTATCTGATAGAAGCGGCCCCAAGCCAGGCAAATGGAAGGGAACGTCAGGGTGGGCGTCCCCTCGGTAAGCGATAGGTTGACATCCCAAACCGCCTCTGACACTGGTCAAACCAAAATAAAAGAGAAACCGCAACAAAGGGAAGGATCCGCGGCGGGGAACGTATTTGAATTACGTTCTTCACTCCCGTCCAGACAACAAGAGCAACAGGATTGGACACCTGATATGAGTACCTTATTTAACCGATACTCCTCTTAGCGGACAGTTTACCCTCGACCTCACCGCAGAATACAGGCAACAATCGGTTTTACTTACCTGACGTCCTGATCCGATAGCCCGATAAAACAACCGCAGGTTTAAGTTAAACAACATGGCCGAATAGCTAGTGACCAAGTAATCATTACGTATATTATAACTGCTTCGATTACTCTAAAGGTGTCCCGACAGTTACGCTCACTCCCTTTATACCCTCTCTTTCCTTAGAGAAAAATGTATGACAAGTTGGGTTGGCAGTATAGCTTCCTCACATGGATAGAATTAGTTCGATAAACCAATTACGATTAAATCGACGTTATTAGTAATTCATGGTTACGCATGCGCATACGCTAATATTGATTCTACGGCGATGAACGGCTATACAGATAGCTATAGATTAAATGGCTGCAGATGGCTATTGGAGAGCTGGAGCGCTGATGGGTTAACAGCATCCTGTTTTTGAACACAGCGAAATCCTCTTTTATTTCCTTTGCCAAAACGGAACAGCGATTGGAATATCAGTACTCTCAACGTGATCAGCCTCTTACCCGGGCGAGGGAGATCGAGGATTTGGGTATCCAGCTGGATGAGCGGTATCGTTTACTAAACACGTACATTAAATCTATAGGATGTAATGGATAAGGGTAGTTCCTCCTTCCCGATTCTTGAAAACGCTGCTACTGGGGACATTCCTGAGGTTATGTAACTACATTAATTAATCCCTTAATATATACCTAACAACAACATTAATTAATTTTAATTAATTAATCTATTATTATTTGACAATTTCTCTCTCTCTCTCTCTCTCCCTCTCTCTCCCTCTCTCCATCCATCCATCTGTCTATCTATCTCAAACACTCACATTTTTGTATACATACGGGCACATATACATAAATATATATTTATTTGATATGGCACTTTTGGGGGTTAAGCATTTCAAAAGTACGCTGTTGATAAATTAACTAAGGGACAGTTCAACTATGAGTTGTCTTCAACTCTAGGCCTGTAGTTAAAACGAGCGGGCGACAATTAAAAGTCGAAAGGTCAAAAGCCCCTTCTGACCTCCCGGAAGTTCTCAAACGGGCCCGCCTTCATGAAAACGGTCGGGAAAGGGCGTTTACAGAATCGGTCAGAGGGAATGGGAACAAACAAAAGCTAAGGGAGCGACCAGCAGTTGTAGTTAAGTTTAAGGGACGAACAAAAACACGGATGAGCAGGGAGATAAGTGAGGGGGCGATGGAGTTGATAGGAGGGAGAGAGAATGAGGAGGGAATGATAGAGCGACGGAGAGGGAGATTAGTGTGATAGATAGGACCTAAATGAGCGATCGCTGGGGAGTGTTGGTTGTTGTCTAAGCTAGCCGGTGCTTGTAGACCTTTCCAACAAGGAGCGAGGTGGTAATGGGCTTAATTTTCATTCAAAGGTCGATTTCACCTGTTGTGATTTGATCGAGCACGAGCTAAGTGATTCCAGCTATGAATACAACTAAAAAACTACTATCCCGACCAATAAACTACAACTATATAAATCGTATTGGTAAGTAGGTAATGCACGCATTACAGGGACATCCTTAATAATAGATTATAGAGAGTTTTTGTACTTCTTGTATTCATTTTCTGGTATAAGAAAATGGCCTTTCCGAAACGAGAAGAGGTTTTCGTTACGCGGAAACGCTTTTCGGAACGGGAAGAGTCAGCTTTACTCGTGCTCAGCTTTTTCGGAATCGTAATTACGAGACGACAACTTGAACTTTCTCTAGGATAACACTCTAGAATAACTTACCAACTATCATGTAGATGGCATGGACACACACATACACACCCGACAAAATCGCCTGACTTTGCTGTCTTTTGTTGTTGGTTTAATCTTTGTATTTGTCTTTCTTTCGTGTTTTTGCCCCGCACCTCAACCAGAAGGGTCATTAGTGGCATTTTGTTCTTGCTCTCGACGTCTTATCGACGATTTCAGCTTTTTAATTCTCAAGATTTCATTTCAAAGTTCATTCTACACGTTTTAAAGATTCGTATTCTTCACGGCTGAATCTTTTTTCTAAGATGTAAAGGTAAGTGGTCGTTGTTTCTTACTTCATGTCATGTTATTATTGTGACAATCGAGTTTTGAGCAGTGGTTCACTACAAGAGTCACGTTAACGTCTCTATAAGAGTTCGCTTTCTCTCGGGCTAACGAAAACGCTACGAAAATCAATGTGAAAAGGTTAGCATTCATCGTGCTCGCTCTAACAGCTTGTTTTCCCATTTACGAGAAATACCAATACGAGAAATGCAAAACTCTCCTATACATTGTTTGGCGAAAATTAAATAAGTGATAAAACAAAAATATCATTATTTTCAACCGACACAAGGCTGAATCTTCCTACTAACCATTTAGGGTCATCAGCCCTCTCGTGAAACACAGTAAGGCGCCATTGAATTATCTCTGAAAGATGCACTCATTGCATTCATTATGCACTTGAAATTCTACAGCGGGATGCCCGATCTATGTCTACTACAACATCCCCTCAACACCCCAACTCAATAAAAAATCACTGAACATTATAAGAAGTCACGAATTGACGTATATAGGTATTCGTATGACTTACGAATTATGTATGTTAGGTTCGCAGAACACGAAAAGTGTCTTCAGGCGATTCATTGCATAGCGTGTCATTTAGAAGTGCAGTACGATGTTCATGGGATTTCCAAAATAATTGTAGCGGTCCTTCTTAAATTGTTGAAGACACCCCCATTTTTTAAATAATTTTGTTATGCTAAAGTACGCTATGTTTACCCTCAGAAGAAACTACCAGACCAGACCAGTCATATATTGTGATGATCAACCTTAGCATACCCAAATCAGATGTGGTACGTTACTTGGGAATACACCTTGATCAACGGCTCACATATTACTCCCACATAAGTGAACTAGTAAAATCACTTCGCTCTCGCAGTAACCTCCTCAAGCATCTTCTCAGCCTGACTTCGACTACCCTTTCACAATAATATTCTACTCTACATAACCATGGTACGTCCAGTTGGCATATAAATGCCTTTTTTATAATTCTTGAAATAGAATTGTGAGGTCACTGGTTTACAAATATCTATAAGATGGCAAAGTTGTGATTCAGTTCCTCAACTTCCAGTTTTCAGCTTTTAATCCTGGAATTATGAAGGTTTGTATTAGTAAACTTTTGATTAAACGAATTCTCTCGGAATGAGATTGATAAGTTGAGGGGTGGCGTAGTTTAAGGAAATGATGGCGGGAGGAGGGAGATGATGCGATGTAAAGGTCCTAAATGGGCGATCAAAGGGAGTTTGGCCTTGTTTAGTGAAGCAAACGAAGCACGTCATAGGGGGCAAGTTCAAAACCTACTTTGATTTGAAGAGATTAATCGGAATGAGGCCTTTGTCAGTTGTGTTTCAAATTACACAGGTTTACGAAAGAAAAGTCGTGTTAAGCCCCTTATTTCCATCTCATCAGGATTTGAGATATTGTCAAAATTTGTCCATTTTTGGCCCAATTGGCCCAATTATTCCAGCTTTTGTATTTAAAGAGTGTAAGGCATTGTTGCCTTTTGTTGTTGACCTCTTGAATTAAATGAGACCAACCGCAGGTCGCTTCGATTAATGGTTACGGAGAGTACTTTAAAGCCCAAAAATCGTGTTTTTGCCAAATTTTGCTAAAACTTGACACAGTTTTGGGCGTGAGAAGGATTTACCACCGACAGACTCACAGACATCAGACAGAACGGACAGACACAGAACCAAAATTGATAAGCAAGCTCTGAAACGCAAAACAAAAACAAAAAAACTGAAAATTTTGATTTTGGAGGACAAAATTTTTTTTGTGCTAGTTGCACCTTCGGTAGTGAGGAAGCAACAATACTGCCGCTACTGGACTCGAACGCAAAATCGTCAACACGTCTGTAAATCGCAATGCTACTTTGGGCTGTTAGTGTAGGCTGAACTTCAGCGTCTTTATAACTGTCTATTCACGTGTGATGTCTAATTATGTGTGTGTTAGATCAGAGATGACCGCAGAAGAGCTTTCTAATACAGAAATAATAAATCTTTGTGTAATAACTTCAACTCCTACGTTAGTTAACTTTGGGAAACATTG
Organism: Adelphocoris suturalis; assembly: GCA_030762985.1. NCBI lineage: Eukaryota > Metazoa > Arthropoda > Insecta > Hemiptera > Miridae > Adelphocoris > Adelphocoris suturalis. The sequence goes on along the minus strand of CM061043.1, from coordinate 47,906,365 downwards.
TTCCCTACAATGTTCTTATTTTTACTCTGAAACTGAAACATGAACTCGAATAACACTAAAATCCCTTTTCAACCCGCCGTTGTGTGGCACATGTTTAAAAATTCATAAGGTCAAGGGACCAGAGAATTGCTAAATCTATTTTTACGATTATCTCTCTCACCTTTATTATCGATTTCCTTCCTCAATTTTAATTCATCGAAACCCTGCAATGCGATTCTGCAACTCCGCCCACACATTGAGAATTTATCGTCCAGAAGAAAATTACGTAATTGGATCTGAATTGAAGATTAGTTATCTTTTCTATACGAGGCTACAGTAATAAATTAATTAGATTTATTTATTATCACAAAGGCCTATTATTTTTCTATTTGGTAGTCTTTCAATGCTGATAATTTCGCTAAAGTTGCACTTCTACAGCGCCAGTGCCCCGCAATTTCACGCTTTTTATTAAATGTTAAGAAATAAAACGATTAATACAGAGCTATTGTTTGTTACACCGTCTACTAGAGTCGCCTGCGTGTGTGTTAATTTGAAAATATGTTTGTTTTTTGCACACCAAATCCTTAATGACAATAATTATGTATTTCAGTAGATCAATTGAAAAAGAAATGAGTCTAAGAGAGCTCTCAGTTGATTAGCGGTCCTCCATTACTCGTAAAATTGTTTTCATTGTGTTCCAATGGCGCTCTATTTCAAATTCCACCACCGTAGCTCGCTTTCATATTCACATCTATGGACAACTTGCAGGAAATATTAGTCAATCGGAGTTGGAGCTTCTACCATCCCAGTCTAAACGGGTACTAGGAAACTCGTCGAAAGGAAACTCATAAAAAATCTGAACACAAGACTTTTAGATGAGTTTTCCGCCCGGGGGGAAATTTTTGGAAACTCCATGGTCGAGAAACTAATCGAAAAACTGCGTCAAATCAATTTATCCGCATAAAATTTTTCCTATAAAAATTATTTCTGTTCTAGAACCAAAAATTTCAACCATGTATCATGTTTTCTCCTCGATATCGGTTGCAATCATGTTCACAATATCAATTATTGAGAATGATCACCTGTGTGTAAACAATTATTTATATAACCATGCTCATAACTCAGTTTGTTGGACACGCACTTCGCAGTAGTTAACATAATATTGTTGGATAAATCGAGAGCTTTCGAACGAATGGTCAACGAATTTTGTGGGATGAAAAACGACGAAGTACCATTTCCCTAGCAACGACTCGGTTGTAGGCGGAAATCACTGTAACACTATATGTTTCGTGCGCGGAAAAAAATTGACTCGCAAAATTTGCTAGGACCCCAGGGCTAAAACATGATACATGTTAATTAGTAATGAGTTAGCATTTATCTTTCTTTCGACTGCTGTCCAGCACCATCGGACACTCCTCGAAAACTGGCATCAGGACACCCTTCAAAAGTACGAGCAGTCAGGACACCCATCAAAATGTGGTTCATGGGAAACTTGTCACCTTCGTGTCAACCAGTAACTCCTGCTATTATTAAAACTCGAAGCCAACATGAATACCAGGGGCCTATTTCATAAAGCAACAAGTGACAAGTTACAAGCCAATTTTTGTACAAGTTATAAAAAATGAGTGTGGAAGCGTTTCATAAAGGTACAAGTGTAGACTTGTAATGCACTTTGAAAATTAACAAGTTTACAGACGTATTTGGATGAGTTACAAGTATTTTCCCATCATTTTGAACAAGTCACTGTTTTCAACTTGTGAAAAATGGCCGATTTTTAACCTACGTCCGTTCACCTGTAAACTTGTTACTTTCCAGCATTGTGAGTTTACAATTTTTCGGTGTAATATGTGGGAATCATCTTCTGCTAAAGAATACATACAGGAAAGAAGCATTCAGCACAGAAGACGTCAACGATTTTTTTCGGCCACTAATAAACGCTCATGTCGTGGGTATTTTTTAGTTTAACGAGAGATTTAGGATGTCTTCCGAGACCCTTGAAAGATTTAAATGGTGCGTGACCCTGTGCAATTTTTCCTGATCGGGTATTGAGGATCTCCCCATCATTGAAGAACACAGTGAAGTGTGAAGATCATCTCGAAGTTACAGATGACATTCCTAACCCAGCAACATTAAGACGTGATGAACTAAATTATCATTACACCTTGTCATGAACGATAAACATCCTATCGTGTACTCAACACCGTTTTCATATTATGATTCAAAGACAAAACTTCAATTTTTGCATCCCGCTTGACGTTGATCATTTCGTTTGTCCCCCCCCCCCCCCCCCCCCCCCCACGTGCCATTGTTCTTTTCAGCTGTATTTGTTTTCTGTTTGTTTTCTTCTACAAGTGTAACTTTTCGACACTTGTACTCTTTGTTTTGGTGAAACAGTTGTTCTAGTTTACCGTGTATTACAAGTACCTGTACTTGTTAACTTGTAGAACAACTGAACTTGTTGTTTTATGAAATGGGCTCCAGTTCAAAACAGTTACCTATTATAGAACAGACGTATATTCCTTCTTTGGGATGGCGTACTGGTTCTTCGGGGTTTAACTACTCACTAGTACCAGTCTCTTTAATCACACAAAAATGTTGTTTAAACTACGAAATATTTTCACAGTTATTTTTACACATGTTTAAATGGTGTACCACTCCATGCAATCAGGTCTATTATAACTATTGTCACCTATAGTTGGACTTCGGTGAAGACGTTAGCAAGTATTATTTTATTAGCATTTATTATATTATTATTTTATAATTCTATCTCATTATTATTCTATCTCATTAATTTTCAGTTGGTGGGTGTTCTGAGTAAAAGGGGTAATCAATACTGTGTTCCTTTTTTCGCCGCCGCGCCGCGCGAATTTCGTCACCTTTTGCTTTCCAGGCACTCTTTTGTTCTATGCCTAATTTGAGTCTGTTCTCATGGAGCTAGAAGTCTCTATCATCATTCGAGTTTTTCATTTTAGGAACGAAGAAAAAGAAATTAGTTTTGTTTTGATTCTGCTTTGTTTTGGTTTTCGATTAGTTACGGTTCAGTCGGTCGTTTCCTTTTCATGTTGGTGCATTACGTGACTATAATTTTGAGTTCTTTCCAATATTTTCGTGTTCTACCATGCTATTCGATTTAAAAAAGTCTGTGTTTTTCATTTGTTCACTGCCGGGTGCCGGTAATTAACCTATGGTGATGACATTTGAAATGGAGCGCTTTTGGGACACGTAGAATGCAAGGTATGGAGGCGAAAATATCAGCTGAGGGGCTTCCGAGGCTAATTTCTGTCCTAATCGACCAACGGTGCTGAAGTTTGAAATATAATTCATTTGGAATATCTTGAAAATAATGTTATGAGCTATGGAGGGCTTCTTGACGACTGAGGGTCATCTGAGGCCGATTTATTTTCTAATCGACCTACTGAATTAGGTACTCAATTTATAGTACTGTACTATGCAAGAAACATAGCTTCAAATCAATACACAATCATATAACCCTTCTTCATGATGGAAAGACGACTTTATCATAAAGGATTTTATTATTAATATTTATTAAACAGCGTAAAATTAGACGGGGGAGGGGGGGATCCTGGCGCTGTAAAAGATCTAATATTTTTGCGTGGCGCGATGTTTCGGATTTAGATTAATGTATTTCGGTCTGGGTTTAATAATCATAGAACATAGATCAGCTTAGAAGAGCTACCAAATACAGAAGTAATATAACGTTGTGTAACGTATTTGATCTTAAGCTACCGCTAAATGTTGTGTTCTTAATGCTCGATACTAATTGGGGCCTCACAATTAGCGTTAATTAACTGGGTTGCCGCATCCAATCACCGCAGACTTACGTTCATCATCATTAATTTATTCTTTCCAGAATATCGAGGTAACTGAAAAATTATGTTCACTTTTGTGAATTTAACAACTTACATCCCATGGTTTTTTCCTCAAGTATGGATTCGGTATTAGAATGGTCTGAAACGGATTTGTCTATTAACCATTTTTCTTATGCTTGGGTTGTAGTACACCCGCCAGCGCCGGATCGATTCCAATAGGTCGTCCCTCTATTGACGAAACCTAGCTTCAGAGGACGTTCTACAAAATGCAGTTATCTTTCTATTAATTATTGCGTACAAAATACTTTGAATTGATTAAAAAAGATCATACACAGCAAAAATTATGAACTGATGTGTTAGAAATAACAGAGTATTTTTGTTGTTCGTGAACCTAACTTTGTTATCTACTAAGGGTTTATGTTGGACAAATCAAGAAAAAAAGACGTCTGTCAAGTTGGGTGTGGCACATAGCTTCCTCGTTTACCTATCATATTCTTGCAACTATCATCGAAATTTAAGCGAACGCGAGCGACTAGAGAGTGAAAAGATGGAACATAATGGAATTTAAGTTTGCGCATGGGCAGAATGAAGTATTGATTTGGCAACAATGAACCCGATGTGGGACCATCCACAACCTAACCCGCGCATTCTCTGACAATATCCTCGAAATCGGATGAAAACAGTAGAAATTAAGGTCGTTACAAGGATTTCACATAGGCGCATAGCTATTAATTATACAATCATGTTGAAATTATATGGGATGATCAAATCGTCATTCCCCAACTATCATCCAAATTTAAGAGAACTCGAACGACTAGAGAGTGAAAAGATGGAGCATAATGAAAGTTACGTTTGCGCATGCGCAGAGTGTAGTATTGATTTTGCAACAATGAAACTGATAAGAGACCGTCTACACCCTAGCCCGCACATCCCCTGACAATTTCATCCAAATCGGATGAAAACTGTGGAAAATAAGCTTGTTACAAGGATTTCCGGACACACGACAGACGCACACACACACACACACACACATACACACACACAAACACGGAACCAAAGTTGTTCAGAATGGTCTAAAACGTAAAATGCGAGTGGAAATATTGATTTTGGAGACCAAAAATTTTTCTGTCCTAAAAGTGAAAACAATGCTTCCGCTACCTTTAGGTAGACTCCGAAGCAAAAATTGATCAATATCTATCAAAGTACACTATGAAATACTGGAAAACTGTTATCACCTCTCTGAGAATCTGAACTTTCCCGTGCAACGTCAACGTCAACGCTAACAAAAAAAGGCTTTCCGTATTCATGAAACAAGTTTCTTCTCCCAAGTTCCTGTTTCCAATATCAAGGAAAAATATTGTCCCGGCGAAAGAAAAATATTATCGCTTAAACTTACTCCTCTCACCTGCCGGGGCGAAGCAGTGACGTATCGTGGAAAAATTATCGTCTGAAATTAATTTTTTTAAAAGTACCCAGTTGACAGTGAGCGCAAAAGAAAGGGAATGCCAAAAAGCTGAAAAGGAGTTGAAAAAATATTTCTTTGAAGGACTGGATTTTCCTCCCCTTCAGAAAACATCGAATAAATTTTTCTCCTTTTGAAACGGAGAAATAGAATCAGAAATTGATTGGAAAGCCGGTTATGATGGAATAAGGGCGTTATTCACACCGTGTAAAATCCTCGAAAACACGCTATTTTCCTGAAGTGTCGGAGAAGGGTTTGAATAAAAAATATGAAGAGAGATTCCATTATCCTTTTGTCAGTTTTTCGTCTTAGATATTTTCTTGAAGACTGAAGGTGACGCCGGCGGCGGCGTTTGGCCGAGGTCTAGAAAAAATGATGAGCTCCTCATTTTCAATATATTTTACAGGCTGCAAGTTCTTACACGAAAGAAAATCAACCGCAAGAGGTGAAATTTATTTATTTATTTTATAACTTCTATTTCAATGACTCGTGTAACCAAAAGCGTCACCATACGGCACTGTACCATACGTTCGCTTTCCATTAGGGTTGGAACTTTACCACAAACAAAATCCACCAGCTAAACTCCTTTACGAATGAGATTATACCAACGCGTTATTATTCATTAGTAAAAATCGCTTTGAGCATTTCGGCCTAGCCCCAGTAGAACCAAGTTTGATAAACCTCTAGTTTAGGGACTCCTTTAACTGGCGGACACGAACACTTTTACTGGTCTCCGAAATTCAGTAACGTGCAGGGACATTCTCCGTAGGAGTTGGCGTTTTCTTGTATGAACTCTGATTTACTTTTCATAACATCTGGTTCATCACCGTGTAAGTAGTTCTCGATTCTGCCTTAGTACAGCTGTAGGCTAATATTTACAGGCTCTAAGGTCTATGCGATATCCGACGGTAACCCTGTAGGCTAATATTTTCCGTACTTGGGGTGTTTCTGGACACTACACGTCTGGCATGCGTGCGGACCCAGGTCTAGGGGCAACTGTGTCCTCCCTGCTTGTTTTGCAATCATGCGTTCTTCTTCCAGCGTCTCGCTAGGCTAGGAACCTGGTCTAGCCTGCGACCTATTTGAGGATGGTTTCGCGGGGGTAGTAGGTTTCACGCCCTTGTCGTTCTCCCCTATCCAGTGGGGGGGGGGGGGGGTGGCGGCTAGAAAGACAGAGCCTTGTTGGGATGGCTGTCCCCCTTCCAGGTGGAATACCTCGGCCTCAAACGGGAACGCATTGGCAGGCCCTCCGGTCTTTACGTTTTCCTCCGAGCAACTGTAGGCTAATATTGACATTTTATGTCTTTGCTATGGCACATCTTTATATACGAGTATAATTCCGAACGGTCTTTGAAATTGTGAAGAACTTCGCGGTCCGATTTTTGTGTTAGACAGCTCATTCGAATCAGCACGGCCCCAAGTTTGTTGCAAAAGTGTCGCCGTTCGTCTCTATACCCACCTTGGTCGTGTTCTAAGCGGTCCTTATCAACGAGAGTTGTTTATTAGGCTGCGGCGGTAACAACAGGTGCCATCAATTGACGGTAAGTAAGAAACGTAGTGTAGTTACTATCATCTAGGAGAGTTATTTCTGAACGAAGAAATTGAAACTGAAGAACTTCCAACAGTCTTTATATATATGTAATTCCGAATCAGCTCGGCCCCAAGTTTGTTGCAAAAGTGTCGGTAAGTAAGAAACGTAGTAATGGGGTCTTTTCTGATCAGCTGAGTGAGCTAAATCCTTTAATGTTCACTGTAGGAAGTTGAAATTGAACACTGCCAAATTGAACACTGTAGGAAGTTGAACACTGCCAACATTTCAGTAATTTGTGTTGGTCCCGCCGATGTGTGCACAGTGTCGCGCAATGACGAAAAGTTGACACTACAAAATCCCGGTTATGGATAAAACCGGAACCGTCAATCTTATCCAATGGAAGAAACAATTCAATTTCAACTCCCATGACATCGTGGCAGCACACCTCATTACAACCAAAAAATTCAAAAATATATTTAAAGCACAAATTGGACATGACACAACACTCGAAATTAATCCAGACACAGAACAAGCACGAGCTTTGCTGGTGTGGTACCAGACACATCAGGACGAAGACAGATGTAGCATCTCCTACAACTCAACACCAGTTCGACATCTACGAGTTCTACCGATCAAAATAACATCAACGACATAAAGAAGGAGATAGAAGACACAGACGCGCAGATTCACACGCTTACAAAGAAACGAAGAAGACTCGAGATAGAATTACACCATCATCTCACCATGCCCAAATTCTGAATTCCCCGATTCAACGTTTTGTTTAGTCTCATAGTGGCGTGGACCACCTCAACTGGTGATATTTATTTTATTACATTACTTACATTTTGATCGGTATTTCCTCTTTTTTAATAATTTAATAACATTGCCTTACCTTTGCACCCGATCACATAACGCCGCAAATAGGTAGGACTTATATCGTTACTGTAATGTGCTGAGTTCCTGTTAGGTACTAATGTTATACGGACTAGATTAGGGCTTTCCAAGCCCTAACAGGCCTCTAGTACGAGTATAATTCCGAACGGTCTTTGAAATTGTGAAGAACTTCGCGGACCGATTTTAGTGTTAGACCGCTCAATCGAATCAGCACGGCCCCAAGTTTGTAGCAAAAGTGTCGCCGTTCGTCTCTATACCCACCTTGATCGTGTTCTAGGCGGTCCTTATCAACGAGAGTTGTTTATTAGGCTGTGGCGGTAACAGCAGTTGCCATCAATTCACGGTAAGTAAGAAACGTAGTGTAGTTACTATCCATCTAGGAGAGTTGTTTCTGAACGATAAAATTGAAACTGAAGAACTTATCGGACTTTATATATAATTCCGAATGGCCTTTATAAATAATTCCGAGGTAGGTATCATCATCAAATATCTCTCAAAACGTCGTTTTATTAACTAAATTACTTAAATCACATAAAAAAAAAAGATTACTTACATTTTGATCGGTATTTTCTCTTTTTTAATAATTTAATAACATCGCCTTAGCTTTGCACCAGGTCACATAACGCCGCAAATAGATAGGACTTATATCGTTACTATAATGTGCTGAGTTCCTGTTCGGTCCTGCTTTCCAAGCCCTAACAAGCCTCTAGTAAACTAAAAAAAGTCACGGAAAATTGCTCACAAAAATATTTTGATGATTTCCGCTTACAACCGAGTCGTTGCTAGGGAAATGGTACTTTGTCGTTTTTCATCCCACAAAATTCGTTGACCATTCGTTCGAAAGCTCTCGATTTATCCAACCATATTATGTTAACTACTGCGAAGTGCGTGGCCAACAAGCTGAGTTATGAGCATGTTTAGATGAATAATTGTTTACAGACAGGTGATCATTCTCAATAATTGATATAGTGAACATGATTGCAACCGCTTGTTAATTTCTGATGATTTCATTGAGCTGGTGTTTCGATGATTTGATTCATAGCAGGTGATCCGAATATTGCGAGAACGGTTTGATTTGTGAAGCGGTGGTTAAATCATTTTAATAGGTAATTTCTATGCTTTACACTCTAGGAAGCTGTAATTTCGTATGTAGCCTCTTTAGGACATTTACTTGACGATGCCTAGGGTCCGGATCAGATGAGTGGCTCTTAAAGCTAATTTCTATGCTTTACACTCTAGGAAGCTGTAATTTCGTATGTAGCCTCTTGACATTTACTTGACGATGCCCAGGGTCCGGATCAGATGAGTGGCTCTTAAAGCTAATTTCTATGCTTTACACTCTAGGAAGCTGTAATTTCGTATGTAGCCTCTTTAGGATATTTACTTGAGGATGCCCAGGGTCCGGATCAGCTGAGTGGCTCTTAGAGCTTGCATACGAGTCTGCAATACATACGAGTCTGCACAACGAAAGACATAAAATGTCCCAATGTGTTGCAGACTCGTATGCAAGCGTTTCGTTTGATTTACCCTCTCATTCTCATCTTTTAGGTACCGTCTCCCATCCTCGCGCACTGATAATGATAGAGCTGTGGGATTCCTTAGGTGAGGACAAAGCGGTAGGTACAGAGACATTTTCTCTGTGTAGGGCTAGCGACCATTTTGGCCTTAATGGAGGGGTTCTGTATGGCGCCGTCTTCAATAAATGGCACTGCGGACGGGGGGAGCACCAGAATACAGATGCATAGACTTTGTCAGTTGTGGTTGGATTTGAGGGGCAGTGGTTTCATCACCCCTAACATGCAGTCTATTCTGCAGATGTGGGGTGCAGATGATCTGTAGAGGTCCGTGGGAATTGACTCGCGAGGGTGGGTCTTCTTCCACGAACCTCGGCATTTGGAGTTTTGTGGATATCCATGAACTCGGGCACTAACCTGCTTGGTTGGTAATGCGAGCTAGAATGCATGTGTTAACTTTGAGGATGAAAAAGAATGTGCAATTCCGTTTGTAAAACTATATTCTAAACAAAAAAACAGAAAGTTCAAAAACGCGTCAATACATTAAACAGGTAACTTCAAAACAGTAACTAGACAACTAAAACTGGAGTAGGACTTGAACTGTTAATGGGTGTGAAGCACGATGAACGAACAGCATGCCTCAACCCAAGTAGGTCACAACCGGTACTTGGTATCTGTCAAGGACATTGACTGTGTGTACAGTCTCCTCTCAGTAGGATCTTCCCAGATTATGTCTTGGGGGGGGGGGGGGGGATCACAAGGCACGATTACCTAAGGACTCCCAAGCACGACTTCCACTCATTGGAAGGAGATATTGGATTCTCTGTAGGCTAATATTTGTTGTGCAAGAAATATGCCCGATTTTAAAACCTGTTTTGACATGTTTCATGACTTCAGGACGGCCCGTGATTTGAATTTTGCAGGTCCGCATTTTTGCGGGACCGCTAGGTAGTAACATGAGGGTAGTTAATAACATGTCGAGGAAGTACTATCAAATCATTATGTACCTTTTGATTGTAGGTAAATTTGAGTGAGGTAATTCTCTCCTTTTCACTGTATAATGTTGAAATTTAACAGGGAGCCTCTGTGGGACATCATTTTCTGACCAGCTGAGTGAAGTCCATTCTCTCCTTTTTGCTGTAGGTCGTTGAAATTTGACAGAAAGGCTCACTGAGACACCAATAGACAAATGATCTTATAGCAATCTCCTCATCAGCTGAGTGAGGTAACGGTGAGGTAAAGGTTCTCTCCTTTTCGCCGTGGGATGTTGAAATTTGACAGAGAGCCTCTCTGAAACATCAAAAAACGAACGAAATGATGGGCTCTTTACTGGCCAGCTGAGTGAGTTTAAAGCTCTCCTTTTCGCTATAGGGCGTGGGAATTTGTAACAATGCTGAAGGCCTGTTATCCTGAATTTGCTATACAAATAATCTTGAATGTTATATATCTATAATCTTCTATATGTATCTATATGAGGAATAAGGTGAAAAAATGGGTACACAGATGTAAAGGGAATACTTTGGTGGTTTATTCATGATTTAAGTGTTGCTCCAAAGATTCTACGGGAGGTTTTCTCACTAACCTGAGAGGAATTTACCAATAGTTGGTTCAACAGTTTGAATAGAAAAAACACTGCAGGATTTTTTGGATAGAGGATCAATCAGAGGATTCGCTAGAGAGGATAATCAAATAGGTATCTAGAATACTAATTGTAATCATACATGCGTAATTAAACTGATGAGATATCGTACCTTGATGTCTGAGCATCGGAAGGCGAGTAAGTGGGAGGACAGATGGCCTCTCCTTGGGAGCCCCCTTCCTTCTCCGCTCTCGCTCTTCCCCTTTCGCACCCACCGACTCAGCTGATCGCTGATGTCTGTGACTGACATAGATAGCCGATATATCGCGTAAGCATGCTACCCGTCGTCACAAATTTGACAAGTATCCACTCTGGGACATCAAGAGAAAGAGACGAGTGAAACTATGAGCTCTTTCCCGATCAGCTGAGTGAGATAATTTCTCTGCTCACATTTTATCATGGTAGTTAATATCATGAAGAGGAGAGACTATCAAAGAGTTACCTAATTTGAAATCATCTATGTTTCTATGATCGCTAGAGTGAGCTCCGGAGCGAATTTTATCAACCCTCATTCCACGAACTAAATCACTCGTGAAGAAGTTGTGGAAGCCCATTATAAAACGGAAGTTAGTGAAAAACGTTGTCTATTTCCACGAAAAATAAAGAGTTACAATGTTAAATCGATTTCGACGGTTAGGCCATCATCAGTAACAAACAATAACTGAAGACACATTAGAAAGGACACAACTTATATAGTGACAGGTGAAGGGAGATTGAATCCCATTGGTCGAGAGAAAGGAAAGGGGCAGGAGGTACAACCAATTAAGTGCATACAAAGTGAAAGGGGATTATAGCTAATCAGATGAAGTGAAAGGGGGAAATAACTAAATATGGTTTCAACAGTGTGAAGGGACAATTCCAAGCTTTACAGAAATGGACCTATCAGTGGTGAAATATATTGAGGTATATCCTCATTTAAACATTTACCAGACCTGTCACTTTTGATAATTTCGAATTTTTCAAGTACATTCAACATACCTCCCTTTGGGCAAAAATGAAGAAATTCTACAAACTGTCTGTCTGTCAAATCGAAATTGTAACTATGATTAGATTCCTTAAGATGTTTTGCAAATGTAGACTTACCCTTATTTTCCCTGAAATCCTCCATATGCTCGTCTATTCTTTCCCTAAATTTCCTACCAGTCTGACCGCAATATTCGTAGCCACAAGAACATTTTAATTTATAAACTCCACTTTTATCCTGAACACTAATTTTGTCCTTAACGGATCCTAGTAATGCTTTAAGACTATTTTTAGTTTTAAAACCTACTTTATAACCTCTCGATGATAGAATTTTGCCAATTTTATCAGAAATTTTCCCATAATAAGGTAAACTTATCCATTGCTTTTCTTCTAAAGTTACATCTTCCCGAGCCAGATTGGAAACTTTTTCCCTACTCTTTTTCCTAAGAACCTTATCCCATATGGTATCAACGAGATCTCCTCCATATCCGTTACTAGCCGCTATGCTTTTGATAATGGATTTTTCTTTTGATAAATTTTGTTCACTCATTGGAATAGATAGTGCTCGGTTGATCATGCTATGGAAGGCTGCATGCTTATGTACTAAAGGGTGACTTGAACTACTATGGATCGTTATATCGCTATATGTATCTTTTCTATAGATTGAAAAATCATGCTTCTCATTTACTAAAAAGAGATGGACAGATCAAGAAAATTTAGTTTATTCCCGCCGAATTCGAGGGTGAATTTGATAAAGGGATCTAATTTATTGATTTTTTCGTGAAAAGAATTTAGTTGTCTTTCTGTGCCCTTCCATAGAATGATAATATCATCGACATATCTATACCAATAGAGAAGATTATTTGTGTTAAAAGTTGTAAATATTTGTTGCTCAAGATAATCCATGTAAATATCTGCAAGCAGAGGAGATAACGGAGAACCCATAGCAACCCCTGGCTGTGTATAGCATTGCCCCTCGAATAAAAAGTAATTTTGATCCATACAGACAGACATCAAATTAAGCAATTCATCCTTTTCGAAAATATTAAGTTTAGAGCCGTGAATCAGCCTGCATACCACATCTTTGCAGCAAGCTACATCGATATTGGTGAACAGACTAACCACATCAAAAGAGGCGAGTTTAGCATTTGAGGCATCTGAATGTCCTACAAATTGGCTACAAATCAGGACATCTGAATGTCCTACAAATTGGCTAAAAAACTCAATATTTTATTTAGAAACAAAATCAACTTTCGGCCTCAACATACTGTACTAAATTCTTATGATTTGGTCTCCAAAATTAAGGACATTCAGATGCCTCCAAATGCTAAACTCGCCTCTTTTGATGTGGTTAGTCTGTTCACCAATATCGATGTAGCTAGCTGCAAAGATGTGGTATGCAGGCTGATTCACGGCTCTAAACTTAATATTTTCGAAAAGGATGAATTGTTTAATTTGATGTCTGTCTGTATGGATCAAAATTACTTTTTATTCGAGGGGCAATGCTATACACAGCCAGGGGTTGCTATGGGTTCTCCGTTATCTCCTCTGCTTGCAGATATTTACATGGATTATCTTGAGCAACAAATATTTACAACTTTTAACACAAATAATCTTCTCTATTGGTATAGATATGTCGATGATATTATCATTCTATGGAAGGGCACAGAAAGACAACTAAATTCTTTTCACGAAAAAATCAATAAATTATTTGTAAATATTTCATAACACAGAATCAAAACTTCACCTCAGCATAACTTCATTATCAATGCTTGATAAGTCCATTTTTCTGTTGCAGGTATATCTATGGTTGAATTACGAAGATCGCTGGGCATCTCCAAAGGTACTTAGGTGATTTAAGAGATCTGTGGCACCCTGAAATTGTCCGATTTTTTTTTGCCGTCGTAAGCCTTAAAGCCGGAAAGACACCAAATGATAGTTGAAACACTTTATCATACTTAGGGTCGTGCGTATAGCGGAGTGAAGCAATTTTTTATGACGCTTTCTGACAATCAGGATTCGTAGATTTGTGAAAGGATTTCCCACTGATCTCATTATTCATTCTCCAAGTTCTCGGATTGTATTTATAGACCAGGACTTGAAAGGAGTTGATTGACAACAAAATTTTGCAACGCAGTTTCTCTAACGAAACTAAGGAACAAATGTAAGCATATGTACATGTGTAATACAATAAGCAAGTTACATTTGTAATATATACATAAGCAAGTTACATAAATAATACAGATGAAACCTCCGCTCATGTGCATAATATACGTATATATAACTTCTGCCTTATCTTATAATACATGCCTATTTAGGTAGCTGTGAAAAAAGAATTCTCACCAACTTACTTGAGTCTTTATTTATGCTGATTTTATCAACTACGAAAATTTAAAAAAATACTACTGCATTTTATTAATGTTGAGTACCTACAATTTGAACGTTATGGGCAAAGATGCGTCATTCTGTTGGTACTTATACCGTTGTTATCATAATCACGTAGATAACCGATAACATCTCCGTCTACATTGAGAAAGCCGATTTACTTTATAAAAGGTATAAAGTTAATTTTCAATTATGTTATCTACTATTTAATTTCTTTAGTTGGAATAATTAATGAAATGGATTAAACATTTTAATTTTAACAAATCGTTGGATCTATCGAGGCAGGAAGGTTTCCTTCTCGTGGTTTCGGCTTATTTTTTAAAATAATGAATATTGGTGATCGATCTACAAAAAAAACTTGTAAACCCCGCTCAAAATTTTTTGCTTTACGTTTCAAGATGCGTTGATTCCAAGAAAAGAATAATTTAAAAATTCGTCCGAAGGTTTTCTTTGAAAGTGCTGGCCCGAACTTTATGAAAGTTGGCTCAAAAATCATAAATCGGCCGGGAATAACCAGAAAGATCGGCATAAATTTTGCTAGGGTAGCACTTAAAGGCTGAACAAAAAACAGCGATCTTGAAAACGTTTAAGGTAACAGTAATGTATTTTTAGTTGTTGTTGATAGATATTATCCCAAAGAATCGAATGAAACCACCCTGAACGCTATACGTTAATCTGTTCTCTCTCCCTTAGGACAAGCGCGAGTAGCGTCTTCAAATTACTGAGTAATTTGCTAAATTCCATTAATGGCCGCTAGAAAGTTCAAGTTGTTGTAAAACCGAAACACAGTACAACTCACCTAATGATTTCCGACGATTGTATCAGCTGATATAATTCCAATGGAATTCTGATTCCACGAAATCGAGTTTATTATAACTCTTTCTCCTACGGGTGGACTAGTGAAGCGTTGATAGGCGTTTTATTTTATCTCATAAATTTTCAGTTGGTGGGTAACTAAAAAAAAGGTCGCTATACCTAGATGAGGGGGACTGTGTAGATGTATTAATTAATTGTATAAATTTTCCTCTGGTGGTTCTTATACCTCTGTAGGCATATTGATGACAAAGTCAGCCTCTCGCCCGACCACCACGAAATCGTAGTACGCAAATGCGTTACGCTAAAGAGCGCATGAAGCTAATTTCATTCTTAGTAAACCTACCGCGTTGAAATTTGAAATGGAGCTCCTTTTTGATACCAGGAATACAATTGCAGAGTACGTAGATGCATTGATCGGCTGAGGGACAATCTTCTCAAATTTCATCATGTCCTCTTTTGACGAGTCCTCCCTTCTTGCACTTCAATGCATGGTTAAGAACGAAACAGGCATCACAACCGTCACATTTGTTGGGATGTTCGAGTAGAGTGAGCCCATAGCGTAGTGGGAAGGCATCTCCGAATTGTTTTCTGGACAAATCAAGGCCATCTACCGCCATGGGTAACACCGGATTGAATCAGACCGGTTCCAACCACTAATTTTTGTACTTAATGGTTGCAGTTTGCTGGCGAGTTCAGTACTTCTACGGACTGTAACTTCAGAGAAAATCTTTGTTTTGACATTTTCATGTCTGACGTGTCTCTACGTGATTATCAAGGATCCTAGTATCCAAGACGCAGCAAGTTAATTATGTTAAAACAATAAAACTTTACTTTCGCTTTTGCATCGATTGAGTACTGTCATTTTAGTGGCGACGGGATTTGGTATATTTCGAACCAATGGTTAAACCAAAGGTGAAATCGAGGCAATACTCACTAAAAAGCGAAGACGAAGAAGAAATGGAGCAGAAATGGAAGCCGGTGAAACTCAATATTCCCCCATTTGACAGCTCGAGTGTGTCTTGGGAAATTTACAGCCGAAGGATCAAAAATAATTTTGAACTGTACGAGATCCCGAAAAAGAAACAGACTTTAGCTCTTCTCGACGCAATAGGGGAACAGACGTATGCCAGGGTAAATGATTTATGTTCGCCAGAACTCCCTGAGGACAAGTCGATTGAGGAACTCTTCGATATTCTGTCGGGATTTCTGGAACCCAAGCCTAATAAGTACGCGGAAAGAGTAAGCTTCCAGGCGAGGAGACAAGAAGAGGGGGAATCTGTGCAGGAGTTCTACGCGGCGCTGAGAAGTCTTAGCAAGAGATGCGAGTTCCCCACAGCATGGTTAGACAGTGCCATCTGCACCCAGTTCATTATCGGGGGAAATAACAAAAAGCTGAGGAACGACTTGTTGAACCTCAATCCAAAACATTCGAAAGACGCTCTGGAGTTCGCCATGAACTTTGAGGTAAATGAGAAGGCACAAAAGAGTATGGAGAAGCCCGTATTCCCAGTACAGGTAACAGATGTAGCTATCATAAAGACTGGGAGGAAACGTGACCAGCCAGCTGTCAGGGCCAAGGAATGGTGTTGGCGGTGTGACCGAAAGAACCATGATGCCAAGCACTGCCGATTCAAGCATGCAACGTGCCACAAATGCAACAAAGCTGGCCATATTGCGACTGGATGCAAAAATGTCACCAAGGAAGTAAAGCTGACGGAAGAGGAGGAGGA
This sequence comes from Adelphocoris suturalis, assembly GCA_030762985.1. Classification (NCBI taxonomy): domain Eukaryota; kingdom Metazoa; phylum Arthropoda; class Insecta; order Hemiptera; family Miridae; genus Adelphocoris; species Adelphocoris suturalis. Next base: position 47,889,622 of record CM061043.1, on the reverse strand, counting down.
TACTGCCCAGATTCAACTTCTGTTGGGGGAGGAACATGTGTGGGCGCTGCACGCACCAAACCCATCCAAGGCAAAGCTTTGTGTGCCTGTTAAGTTGGGAAGAGGAATTGAGGAATTCCAAATCGACACTGGGGCATCAGTATCCCTGATGAGTGTGAAGAAGCTTCGAGGGTTGTTTCCTCATGTGAAACTGTCTCCTGCAGACATCAGGCTCCGAACATACACTAAGGAGATAATCAAGGTGGCAGGAATGCTCGAGATTCCAGTTACAATTCACGATCAAACGAGGAAAGTGAAGTTGTATGCAGTGGAGGGCAACAATGACAGCTTGCTGGGATTAAGCTGGCTGAAGGAGTTCAAGTTGGACTGGCGTGAGATATTTTCTAAAATGGATACGACAAGTTTGAAGGTATGTAGTTTGGCAGTAGTGAACAAAACGCAACTGGAAACTGAATTGAATAAATTGATTAGCAAATATCCGTCTGTTTTCCAGGAAGGGTTAGGGAAAATAAAGGGTTTTGACGCCAGAATTCAAATGAAAGCTGGGTCAAAACCTGTATATAAGAAGGCAAGGCCTCTGCCATTTAGTTTAATTCCGAAGATTACAAGAGAAATAGAAAGATTAGAAGGAGAGGGGGTTATTACCAAGGTACCTCGTTCAGATTATGCAACCCCAGTAGTACCAATTATAAAGAATGATGGGTCAGTCCGTCTTTGTGCAGACTATAGTGTAACAGTTAACCCCCAGCTAGTAGTGGATGAGCACCCCATACCTAACATCGACTTCTTGTTTTCAAAACTAAGTGGATGTAGTATTTTCTCGAAAATTGACATAAGACAGGCTTACACCCATTTAGAAGTGCACCCCGATGACCGACACTTTATTACTATCACGACTCACCAGGGGTTGTATGAGTACAACAGACTTCCTTTTGGGATTTCCAGTGCCCCTGCAATATGGCAGAGGACCATTGAAAGTATCTTGCAAGGAATCGAAGGAATAATTGTATTTTTTGATGACATTTGTAAAGCATCAAGGTCCTGGGAGGAACATTTGAAGACCCTGGAAGCAATTTTCAAGAGGTTACATGAGCATAATGTTCGAGTTAATAGGGAGAAGTGTCAATTCTTCCGAGAATCAGTTCAGTATTGTGGCTATTGCCTGACAAAAGAGGGAATTAGGAAAGTACGAGGCAAAGTGGATGCTGTTCTCAAAGTTCCTGAACCAGCAACGGTATCAGAACTCAAAGCTTTCATGGGAATGGTAAATTTTTATGGAAGGTTTATTCCACGTCTCAGTACTTTGGCACATCCCCTATATCAGCTTTTGAAGAAAGGAACCAGGTTCATTGTTAATGAAGAATGTCGGCAGGCAATAACCAAGATAAAAGAGGAATTAGTTTCAGATCGGGTACTAGTGCACTTTGACCCTACAAGAAAGTTAGTTCTGGCGACAGATGCCAGCCCTTATGGGGTGGGTGCAGTGCTATCACACATTATGAACGATGGATCAGAGCGACCGATTTGCTTTGCTAGCCGGACCTTGTCGGTGACAGAAAAAAACTACAGTCAGATAGATAAGGAAGCACTGGCTATAATCTATGGTGTAAGGAAATTCTATCCTTATGTTTATGGAAGACACTTCACTCTCATAACGGACCACCGACCACTCGTGTCTATTTTTGGGCCAAATAAAGGGCTGCCAAAGTTGTCTGCTATTCGAATGCAGCATTATGCGGCCTACCTGCAGGCATTCAACTATGATATTCAGTATCGGCGTTCAGAAGACCATGGCAATGCTGATACTCTCTCACGATTTCCATTACAGGGTGACGTGGTAGAAACCCTGCCTCCTGATGGAGAGGCTTATTTCATTCACCAGCTAGCAGTCCTCCCAGTGACACCACAGGTTATTCAGGAAGCATTGGACTTGGACCCAGAGGCCCAGCTGATCCTGACGGCTTTGAAAACGGGCAAAAAGTGTGAGAAGTGCTTTGGACATGACCTCATAGAATTTAGCCTGCAAAACGACTGCCTATTTTGGGGGCATCGGGTCTACATTCCTCAACTTCTGAGGAAACAGGTCTTGAAGGAAATACATGAGGGACATTTTGGGGTCGTTCGGTCTAAAGCACTTGCCCGCAGCCAGGTCTGGTGGCCCCGAATTGATAAGGACATCGAGGAAATGGTTTCAAATTGTGGGCCATGCCAGGCAACAAGAAACAACCCAACGCCAGTAGCACCCCATGTTTGGGAATATCCCAAAAAGGCCATGGAGAGGTTACACGTGGACTATGCAGGACCCTACCGGAATAAGCACCTTTTAGTTATAGTGGATGCGTTCAGCAAGTGGGTAGAGGTTTTCCCTGTGACCACAATTAGCACCAAGGTCACGATTGATTGTTTGATAAAATTCTTTTCGGCGTTTGGGCTTCCACAAATTATTGTCTCAGACAATGGAACTCAATTCACGAGTTCCGAATTCAAGAACTTCTGTGAGGCTCATGGGATCAAGCACAAGTTTTCGGCTCCCTATCATCCTGCGACAAACGGACAGGCTGAGAGGGGAGTACAATCCCTAAAAAATGGTCTACGACGGACGGCGGTGGCTGGAGACAGTATGGCAAGAGGCTTGGCAAGTTTCCTGATGGCATACTGAAGGATCCCACATGCAACTACTGGCGTATCTCCCGCAGGTCGAAGATACGTTCCTGGGTCGAAAGATACGAACCAGAGTAGATCTGGTAAGGGAGGACACAAGGCAGCCAAGTAGTGTGGAGAGGAGACAAGACGGGGTGAGAAGTTTTGAACCAGGGGAACAAGTGGCTGTGCGTTTTTATGGTCGGCATGAAAAATGGAAATTTGGTCGGGTGAGTCAGAAGTTTGGAGAACTTCACTTTCGGATCAAAGTGGGAGACGAGTATCACCGACGGCATGTAAACCAGATGAGGAAAGTTGGAGACAACCTCGATGAACAGGTGGCTGCAAACTAGAGGGGAGGATCTGACGTGTCTATACGTGATTATCAAGGATCCTAGTATCCAAGACGCAGTAAATTAATAATGTTAAAACAATAAAACTTTACTTTCGCTTTTGCATCGATTGAGTACTGTCATTTTAATGTCTTTCATATGGCACATAACAAAAATCCCTCAGTAGACTATCAATCAACATAATATTTTCGAATTGTGGTAATTTGTTGTAAAATTAAATGCTTGCATACGAGTCTGCAACACATTGGGACATTTTCATGTGTGTTTTCTTATTGTATTTATTACTAAGCAGATCTCAACCGTGCATTGCACGGCGGGGCGTACAGATCAATTGAATGGGCCAGTACCATTGAATTCTAGCCAGGCTACATCACCTACCCCAGTAGCGTTGTTGTTACACTTGTGTTGCCGGGATAATCGTAAATTAAGAAATCAAAGTTATCGCAAAGTTAATTTTATAAGGCGTCTAGTCTAATTTGATTAACGTGTAGTGTTAATTTTACACAATGGCACCTACGAAGAAATCCAAACGATCGGAAAATACAGAACAGGCACGTTCCAGCTTATCCCATTCAGTGGACCAACACGGCGAGGAGTGTGGAAAACAGGTAAAACTTCGACATGGCGAACCAACCGGTTTTGGTGTCAACCGGCTGAAAAGGCTTACCCAAATGGAATCTCAGGCAAACATGAACATCACTATGTTGGATTCTATTTTAAAGAAATACAGATCAATTAAATGGGCCATAAGAGAAACCGCCCACCCGTGGGTACTTAATTGAATTTGCGATCGTGTTGACTCATTGTTCCGACACCAGTGGGTACTTTATTGAATTCTAGAAAAACTGGATTCTAGATCCACTCAGCTGATCTGGGATCGGTCAGTTGTGTTCAGAAGTTCCTCAAGGGCCCACATACCAAATCTCAGAATCGTGGGATCATTAAAGAAAAAAACTAGATTCTAGAGCCACAGCTGATCTAGGATCGGTCAGTTGTGTTCAGAAGTCCCTCAAGGGCCCACATACCAAATCTCAGAATCGTGGGATCATTAGGGAAAAAACTGGACTCTAGAGCCACTCAGCTGATCTGAGATCGATCAGTTGCGTTCAGAAGTCCCTCAAGGGGCTACATACCAAATCTCAGAATCGTGGGATCATTAGGGAAAAAACTGGATTCTAGAGCCACTCAGCTGATCTGGGATCGGTCAGTTGTGTTCAGAAGTCCCTCAAGGGCCCACTGTACGTACACAAATGCAAATTGAACATTTAAATTTATAATCCACTATTTTAATAACGCACTTTTGACATTTTCATGTCTTTCATATGGCACATAAAAAAAAAATCGTCACGAAAATTGCTCACGAATTTCGGTCCCAAATGGCCAATTATGTGTGTGTGTGCGTGCGCGAGCGCGTGTGTGTGTGTGCGCGCGCGTGTGTGTGTGTGTTATGTGTGTGTGTGTGTGTGTGTGTGTGTGTGTGTGTGTGTGTGTGTGTGTGTGTGTGTGTGTGTGTGTGTGCGCGCGCGCGTGTGTGTGTTATGTGTGTGTGCGCGCGTGCGTGCGCGCGTGTGTTTTGTTACCCATTTTTCAACATTAGCTTTTTTGTACTATCTTTTTGATTTTATGGCCCCACAAATCAACCCCAAGCCCTTTATGAGGTCGTTATTTGTATTTCTGTTTGGGTGAAAATTATTGGGGTATCGGGTTATTACCCCCTCTTTGGTCCCCTTGCCTCTGGAGAATTCCAAACTATCGAATGTGCAGTATGGTAGTTGTGTAGGATAATCGGCACTGCTTATTATTCTGAACTCCGTTGACTCAAAACCAGCGATTGATGGGGAATAAATCAATTAGCAGAGTGTTGGTAAACCTCGTGAGTCAACAAAAGGGTTTCACCTAGTTGCAACCCACAGAACTATAGAGGTGAAGGAAAATCGATAACTCCAGTAATCCAAATAAAATGCGTCTCAAAAGTGCGGTCGCAACTTCGTATACTCAGAAGGTAACAGAGGGGAGGGTAATTAATTCACAAACGTGTTCGTTAGACAACGGCCAAGTTTGTAACGAGACCCTCCCGGCCCCCCGCATATTATATCGTAATTACCTAGCGGAGGTTTCATACTACTCATTAGAGTTGCAAGAATTTTACATGGACCTTTCGACTAATTAATGATCCTATTTATTGCGAATAAACGTTACTGACCCTTTGAAATTTACATAGTTACATGCGTGTTTTCAGCCCACTTTTCGAACTTTTTCGGAAGACTGCTCTATCTGTTGCCCTTTTCCGAAGCATCAACTTTAAACCCCCAAACAGGAGAATTTCTACTGACCGGCCCTGCATTAACCGGCTTTCAGATAAACAGGCCACCCATTTTCTATTTTCATTTTCCCCCTGATGACAGTCTTCACGTCTTCTCTCACCATGACCTTCCTGAAAGGCAAAGAGGAGAAAACATCATCTATCTTTCCCAGTTTTGCGTATCTCGGCGCTGCACAGCCTACCCACGCGTGCGTGCGTGTGTGTGTGTGTGTGTGTGTGTGTGTGTGTGTGTGTGTGTGTGTGTGTGTGTGTGTGTGTGTGTGTGTGTGTGTGTGTGTGTGTGTGTGTGTGTGTGTGTGGGTGTGTGTGTGTCATTCCAGACGATAACTCTCCTTAGGACTGAAATAAAAATTCCGTTCTTACGCCAAAAAATCAAGCTTTCCAAACGAAAGGATGAGTTCGTCGGCCAACAATTTTTAAGCACATTAAATTGGTAAAATTTCAAAAAATGTACTAAAAAAATCTCTAAAAATTCCAGTCATGCAGCATGACCCCATGAGCGAATTTTTGAAGAAATCTTCGACATTTCAGTCGCTATTGATTGTGTAGAGAAATTTTAGTTTATGATTTTGATAGACAAACATGGAATCAAATTATTAAAAATATAATTTCATGGCTGATATTTTCTAAGCCACAGTCAGTATTAAAACTACATCAAGTCCTAAAACAGTTGAGCGTAAAACATTAAAGAGAGCGACCGAGAGAATCGGAGGAAGGAATATTTCACAGAGTAAACTCATCAGTTGTGATTACATTTTTTGACATTTTCATGTCTTTCATATGGCACATAACAAAAAAATCGTCACGAAAATTGCTCACGAATTTCGGTCCCAAGTGGCCAATTATGTGTGTGTGTGCGCGCGCGTGTGTGAGTGTGTTATGTGTGTGTGTGTGTATGCGTGTGTGTGTGCGCGTGTGTGTTGTGTGTGTGTGTGTGTGCGCGTGTGTGTGTGTGTGTTATGTGTGTGTGTGTGCGCGCGCTGAGGCCTCACTGTTCAGATTGAGATAACGAGTTCTTCTATGACTTGCATAGAGGCCCGACGGGCTTGCCGTGATGACTGCATTGGTTTTTTTTATTCAACTACCCCATTGGGCTGGCATCTCTAGAAGGTTGCTTCCAAGGTCTTCTAGCTCTCGTCCTATGATGGACGGCATCAGCATATGTTGGAAAGTGTCCCATAGAAGCCTGTAATCGTCTTCGCACCCAACAACCACTCTCATTACATATCTCCATTCGAAATGTAACGATTTTGGGAATGCTGCATACGCAGCTTGAAGACTTTTTTGGCTGTTTATGCGAATTCCCTTTTTTTTTTTTTTTTTTGTTACCCATTTTTTTTTTTTTAACAAGCACCTACTAAATACGTTTTAAACAGCATGGTTCTAGGATTGGTTATACAGGGATACTTCCATAAGAGTACTTCAATCTGAATTTGGACAATGTTTCATGCAAATATTACCGATTTTTACAACTAGCGAACGGCATTATTTTGATTTTTGACTTTTGACTTTGATTTTTGATTTTTCAACTTTGAATTTTTGAAAACTTGATACATATTCTTATAGGAAAGTTTAAGCTGATTCCGAATATACCACATGTTAGTATGCTGAAAAAATTATTTCGCACAACAAATCGCAAAAAACAGTCTATTTTGAAAATTTTGACAACATTTTTGAACATTTCAACCCGAAGATGTAATCCGCCAACGAACTTGAACTTTCGTTTTGTGTCCTTAACATTTTAAAATTTGTTTGAAGTTTCTAGCACGATTCTACGGACAGCTATCGTCTGGAATGACACATACATATATACATACATACATACGAGTACATATACTTATACATACATACATACATACATAAAAAAATGCGTTAAACTTCAAAATATGATTCAGAATAGCCTGAAACGGATTTCTGCATAAAAGTTTTTCAAAAATTCACATTCTACAAATTTTGAGGCGAGAGCAATAGCTTAATTTTCTTCAAAAATTCGCTAAAATGGCCAAAAATCGTTAAATTTATATATTTTAGCAGGGTTTCAGCCAAAAATAAATTACCAACGATCTACTAGGACATTAAAAAATGTTTGCACAAAATTATGCTGAAAATGTACTTAAATTTCATTAATTTTTGCTGAAAAATCTATAAAAACTGCAAAATAAGTCTGAACATCCGAAATCAATTTTGAACCACCAAATTTTATTTATTACGAGTACTTTTGCCATAAGATTGGTTTTCAAGGATTTCTTCGTACTGAAATTGCTCAAATTTCAATGCAATTAAACATATATTATAATACGATAGATCATTTAAGAAAATTCTCTTATATGGTCATGCTGCATGACTGAAACCTTTTTTTTATTTAGTTGTTTAGGCCGCACCTCAACCATAAGGGTCATTAGCATGTAAATATACAAATAAATATATGAATAAGAAATCTGGAAATGAATGACTATTGTAAACGTTTCCTACACCCCCTGAAACACATAGAAAATGTTTCCCCACCCTCAAGTGCCACCGTGCCGACGGGTATAATACCCCCTTTTCCACGAAAAGTTCGGTAATGTTTCCCGATTGAAGTCAGATATCTTTTCGCCATACACATCTCGGAACTGCTTAGGCGTCCTGAAAGGTAATGAGAAGGGATGGAACATTTCTCGCTCATTTTTTCTATGAATCAAATGAAGGTGAACCAAAAATAAATAAACTAAAAACGTTCACCGTTCCTTCACTTTCTACGGAAGGTTTCTTTTCCCCACACTATGCGGTACACGCTTGCACTGGCTAACATTTCCAGAATTCCAAGTAAAGAAATCCTCCGCCCAACCGCTCCATCCACCTCTAGTCACTTTCCCCGTCACTCACCCCTTTATATAAAGTGACTGTAAATTGGTATGAATATGGTATCTAATGTGATGTAAATAATGTGTCCGCCAAATTCTCGTTGTTTGTATGTTTCTAATATTCTAATAATTCTATATTTCATCACCAAGACCTTTCACTTCTTCCCTTCCCCTCCGCTCGACCCCTAATCACGACCTTCACTTCACTTTCCCCGTCACACACCCCTCTATACAAAGTGACAGGCCAACTGACTGACTTTAGTACTGTTTCGCCGGCCCAATGATGATGTCTTAGCATCGAAAGTGCTCGCCCCCGGTTCTCGACTGGCTAGTGACGACGGATTCCTCCAAAAGATACGTAAATGATAATTTTACCATTAGGTAATAATAGCGGAAATAACCCTTTAGATTTAATACCAAAATAGCTTTAATCCCCACACACTTTTACGCGCACTCCCCTACCCAGGATTTTCAGTCTAATCTTCGGAAGTTTGGAAAGTACAAACATTCATGTTGCGTCAAGGTGTTGGTGTTAGAGAGAGATTTGGGTTTGGGGAAGCACATTGGGCCCATAAGGAAAGTTTGACACTAACCCGCAACAATCGGGAAGTCTGTAGACAGGTTGGCTTTTACTGGGTAAAGTTTACATTGGAAGGTGGTAGGTTGGTAAGATAGAGGTAGGTGTGGGATCTCATGAAAACTTTGTAGATGTTTTTCTCCTAATGAGGGATGAGAGAACTAAGCACGCACCTCTCTCATTCCGAGGCTGCCAGGAGCGGAGAGTCGTGCGACTATAAATCCGAGTCCGGGCCAAGAATAACATGCAAGTCTACAACCGCTTACGATTCTACTTTCTAAACAACCAAAAAGGACAAAAACTACAAATTCTTATACAAAGGTTTATTATTTCTGTATTGGATAGCTCCTCTACGCAGAACACCTGTCTATAATTATTTAACCAAGTCAATATACATTATCTAAATAAATCTGCATAGGCGTAAACGCCCACCTAGGAGAAATTAATTACATAAAATAACACACCTACACTTTACTAGTTCTTCTGTATTCAAGTCCAGCTGACCCAACAACTGAAAATTAATGACATTAAATAAATCATCTACCTACGCTTCACATGTCCATCAAAACATTACAGATTTAGATCAGAGCACCATTTTTTATTCAATGGATCCATGAGCTCCATTATTTATCCAGCTGATCTGAGAAAACGACGTAGAGATAGTGCGCGAGAGAGTGAAGTGGGGGAAGGGTCATTGAATTAGGTTTATCGTTTAGCGAATGAGATACCTCTCGAATGAGATACCGGTCGAATTTTTCGTAATCACGGAATACCCTTAATAAGTGCCTTCCATATTTCATAAGTACTTATATATTTTAATAAGTGCCAATCTTCAATAATTCTATTTGCACACAGTAAATATGCATGCATACAATCTTTCCTCTCTAATAATTAATGATATAGGCCTGAGCAGCTACTAAACAACATTAATAATGAGTACACCGTGTTTCAATTTCTCCCAGGAACCCTTTTTCGTAGTGTACAAGTCTCCAATGTTTAGAATTTCTTGAAAATACTGCGTACCTATTACAAGGAACGAGCGTCGTGATGAATTAATTGTCAGACATTTCTCATTCAAGCAAATGGGAAGGGGCTGATCCCTGAAAATTAATTTTTCCGAGGAGAGAATAAATTCATTTGTCCTTTCGTTAGGGTTCTCTTGTTCCTATCGACCAACTGCTTCTAACCCACGTTTTCATATTGTGCGAGACACGTCAGCTTTCGCAATGAGTCAAAATATTGTTGAAACTGTTTCCCAACAATCCAGAAGATCACAGGCTTGTTACGTAATAACACTTTTTGTGTAACTGTTATGTAACCAGGGGCGATTTCAGGGTATCATTTAGGTGGAGGGGGAGGGGGTGTGGAATACCTCCTTTCAAAACGGGTGGTCTAGGTTTGATGACGATATTTAACATTCAAAATAATGTCGGTATTCCTAAGCTTATTGTTTGTATTCTTTTTGAGCACCTATCTTCTTCTTCAATTTTTTTCAAAAACAACGGAATATCAAACTCGACTCTATTGTCCCTATGTCAGAATATTTTGAGGGACACACTGAGAATCATTCAGTTCTTTTCGTGTGCATGACTTCACCCAATGTAACCTTCAAAGGGTACACTTCGGATGGATCATCTGACCTTGAAACACGTGGAAGTTCATGACACCTACCACAGAAGTGGGGAAGTAGCCTGTGTCGTTGGGCAACCCAGAAGCTGAGCAGGTCCTTTGTTTTTTATAATAAAGTTGTTTCTCACTACTATATTACTTCAACTAACTAACTTGTGAACTTTTCAACTAACTGGTCAACAGGTTCCGACTCTCTAGCGATTCGTATTTCCTTCCACCTTTGCGTTCGCTGCTCGGGGCTGGACCCAAGTTGTTATGGGAGTAACATGAAACCAACAGCTTACCTACTAAGAGCCTGGGGTACAAGTCAACGTTCAAACTTTTTCTAATCGGTCATTTATTTTTTACAGAACATAACATAAGAAAACATTATTCAATGTTAAAAAGTACAATGTACAAAATTACAAAAGTACACCCACCCGGTGGAGAGACATGGGCTCGAAACCCAAGAGAGTTTTAGTTTGTGATATTCGAATCAGAAGTTTGTTAATTCTTGAACTCATGACATAGCTTTTGCTATTTTTGGTGAATAGAAAAAGGAATTTCCCCCCTTCACTTTTACTGAGCATGACAAAGACTTAAGTCATTGGCCCTCCCTATTGGATCGGGCTCTCACACACTCATGACATAGCTTTTGCTATTTTTGGTGAATAGAAAAAGGAATTTCCCCCCTTCACTTTTACTGAGCATGACAAAGACTTAAGTCATTGGCCCTCCCTATTGGATCGGGCTCTCACACACGCTCCCCTGAACGAGAGATTCTCGAAAAATTTTTATGAGAAATCGTTAGTCGGAAACTAGGTATACGATTGATTGTTGGAATAGGGATATAGCACATTTGTATAGCACCTTATTGAAACTATGAACGGGACTCTACTGAATCGAGCACCACCGTGATCGTTTCGTAGATCTTCAGATAAATATTGACAAGCCAAGGATCGGAAGAGATTTCTTAATGCGCCAAAGAGAAGTCTTAAGCCCCTGATTCCCTTCTGTAGGAGTATCTCTTCCACTTCTCTCTTTATGATTAGATCAGGAGCACCTCGCTTGCTAAGTACCTCAATGCCAAGACGTGCCCTTCCCTCGCCGCTACCTCATTACGCCAACCCCCGATCCTTCGCCGGCTCTTTGACTCCTCTCTCTTGAGATTAAACTCGATTGCCCCCCCTGAAAACCGATACTGTTGCCTTGATTCTGAAATCCTACGACGAGATTAACTGCATGACTTTCAATTTGGTGGACCTAACCGGTGCCTGGAAACCTATTTGGTTTAAGAGACCCCCCCCCGACATAATCGGGATTCCAAGGGCTGTAATTGAAATATATACCAACCAATGGGAAATAACAGGTACCACTAGTACCTACTAAAATGAAATTCAACGATAAACTTTACTGTCCTTAACTTCTAAACCTACACTATCTTTAAAGTTTTAAACATAGAGAAATTATATATGTAATCGCAAAGTGAGGGGAAAATTCCCACCACCTAACCAAATTGGAGATGTCAGTACCCATAATAAAATTAGGGTAGGAATTTAGGGAAGAGTTGGTATTAACAAAGAGAGTGATAATTTTCTCCCTTTAGTATACAATTCTTTTAACCCTATCCACTCTAAAGTCTCTTCTCAAGGTAACTTGATGCTTGATAGAGTCTGAAGATCTAGACGTCATCGCTAGCTGAGAGGCATAGAGAACTGGAGTTCTGATGGGCACTGAGGTTGACGAGAAGAAAGCTAGTCGTCTCAGATCCAATTCACGGTGCTAGGTAACAAGGGCCAATTGTTAAGAAGCCGTAGACTGTACAGTGCCGAAAAATGCCGGATTTCGGCGCTCGTAGGGGGTTATATATATAACTTCGGTCGGTCACGGTGTCGAGGTGAGGTCACTGCTGAGGCCGATCTCTCACAGCGGATCCGGCAGATGTAAGCTAGGTAATAAGGGCCAACGGCGTTACCAACTTATTTTTTAATTTGAAATATGAGATTGAGTTGAAGTGGTACCTATTCAGTTATTTCAGAAGACACGTTGATTTTTAATTAAAATCCGATGTTTTGATTACGTCACCAGTGCACATGGATCTAACACGAAGTGTAAGATCCATGAGTCCGTTGAGACAACCTAACGAGTGAGACCTTGATGACAATGGAGAGAAACGCTCAGCCGTAAGGTGTGCCACCGTCGTCGCCGCGCCACAGGTACAAATACAAAGAAACATTTCTGCTCTATAAGCGACCATTCTGGTTACAACTGCAAGCAACCGAGTTCTATTACATTTTCTTTTCGATTCCGTTATTTTTAGTACTAAAATGAGTCAAGCTGAATGCAGTTTCGTTCAGTACACGAGTGCAACTCAACTTTTGCTCTATCAACTGCTTCTATCTGCCATAGTGAATGGTACCTCAACAGCGTCAAACCAAAGTTTTCTTCATTGAGAATCACGGGGAACACAAGATAAATGTTTCTTACCATCCTTATTTCAAGCATCACAACATTCCACTATAAAGCACTGTTGTCTACTCTCAATTTTGATTGGAGAGAAAACAGAAACAATAATAATAAGCTCAACAAGGGGGAAAGACGAGCGATACGAAAAGTCGGACGAGATACCTAACAGTTATCACAGGGGGATGCAAGTTAGCCACCGGGCAGAAAATTGATTAGTTAGAAGATTGCTCGTGAGAGTGCATCGAGAATGTAGTTATGGAAACTATAATATCGATTCAAGTTTGTCAACTTTTGAGCTGATCTATGGAGGATTAAGCTCAAAATGTGACGTTACCAGTATGCAGTAGGCAATTTTAGAAACTAAGTAAATATTCGGGATTTCGCCTAAACCATTTCACTTTTCCCATCAGGTTTGAACACAAAAAAAGATTCTGGAAAAAAATTAGATAAATTCAGACCCATGGGTTACGCTCATTGTTACGAAGCGTAGACGGTCCAGATGTGTTCATACAAATTGGTGGGTTTCTGAAGAATCACCCAGTAACTAAACTAAGTAACAAGGGCCAATTGTAGACTGTCCAGAAACGTAGACGTAGACTTTCCAGACGAGTTCATACAAATTGGCGGTTTTCTGAAGAATCACCCATTAACTAAGCTAAGTAAAGGTTTTCTAGATACCTAGTTACCTACATAGTATGTTTTCCTAGACATTTTTGGAATGTACCTATCAATATTATGTTTCTAAGAGAGCGAACTCTGATTCCTAACATGAATACAGATTTTACCCACCAACGGTGGTATTCATTACGATGTGTGTGGTGCCTTAGTGTCGAAAACTATCTACCTACTCTCAAGAATATGGGCGAAAGCCTTGCCTTGAGAATCTGTTTTCTTGAAAACATTCGGCATGAAAAATTCGGCGACGTCTCATTTCCTGTGGCAACGAGCAAATGAGAAACGGGGGGCGCGGGTCAGAGAGATGACTAGCCATATCGCAAGCGTGACGTTGACAATGGCCTCCGTCCCGTAACCTCAAGGCGACAATGACAGATTGTATTGTAACCTCCACTCGTAAGTTAACCTACGCACGTCTATTCCAATGTTACCGCGAACCATTTGACTGAAGCCGACAGCAATACAACCGTGAGCAGTTATGTAGGATTGTTATGGAAGGTTCGTGTTCGAACACTTCCGAATAATATATCCATAACCTGAGCCGTCTTGAACTGTGAGAGTGCCATGCCCCATAGAGTAGATGATGATGTCAGGTGGAGTGGAGTAGATGTTCTCATCATCAAATTCCATGTGGTCGTACATGTCAAGTCCAACGGCTAATCTAAGTCAGTATATTTCAATCAGTAACCGAACGAATATTTATAGCATAAAAGGGGGATCGAACCATTTGTGATAATGATGCAAAAAAAAAAAAAAAAAAAAAAAGAAAGCAAATCTGACATTGGTTCGCTAAAATAAATTAGGTAAGCTATTGCAGAGTATTTGAAAGGTTCTTTCTGAAAATTTGTTTCTTTTTTTGTATCAAAATCTCATTTTTAGCACCCTAAACCTAACTTTAAATTCAACTGTTGGTCAACAACTCAAAGGACAATCAATAAAATGTTCAACCCAAACAAATTTTTGAACATGGAACATATTTTAGCATTCAACTTCCGGCGATAAAGGTTAGGTGTGTAAACAATAAACTTAGGTACTGAATATAAACAGCGATAGTAAAATTCAACATTTGTGTTATGAGCAGTTGAGTTTTACAGTGGTTACCATTGCAGGGGGTTAGGGAATTCATATGGTGACCACTGAAATGGAACACAAGAATAAACCACGAAAGTTGGCTTTATTTGACGAAATGCCACAGAGAGAATTAATATTGAATTTTGGAATGATTACATACCGATGACATTACTATACAACTTTAATTAAGTAAATTGAATTAAATAACTATTGTAGCTAAATTACATCATTTTCCCCCCCTTTCCATTGAAACAAACATAGTCTTTGAATCGTTGCGGTCTTCTTTGAGTTTGCTGAGGTCTAGAATAATTTCGTCCTTGATTATTATCATCTGTAGAATTCGAATCCTTCGTTGTGCTTAGTTCTACGTCTTCAGTCCGTGATGGTAGTAGTTCGTTGTACTGGTTTTCTGGCAATGTCTCTTAAGGCGTTTGACCATCTGATGAGCTGTCAGTGGATCGTCCATGTACAGTTGCGTGAGGCTCTGACTGGCAAGCTTCAGTTGCATTCTCGAATTGTTGCATTCGGTGAATTTCTGGTGAACTTTCAAGAATAGTTTCTGAGGCGGGATTAGAATTTCCCCGTGGGGCTAAGTCTCTAAGCGATACAGCTACCTCTCTGCCATCAGATAACCGGACATGAGCGTTGTTAGGATTTGCCTCCAAGAGTTCGACTTCTACTACGTTACGATCATATTTGCTCATTTTGTTGTGAGTTTTCATGAAGACTGGACCAGGAGTTGTCAACCAGGATGGTAATGATGAGCCGACAGAGCTGCGACGTGGATGCCTAAACATTCGTTCATGAGGAGTTTCATTAATAGAAGTGCACAAGAGTGAGCGAATTGAATGAAGTGCATCTGGAAGTACGGTTTCCCATTCACTGGATGGTAAGTTCTTGGATTGAAGGGCTAATTGGACCGATTTCCAGATAATACCATTATATCTTTCCACCTGTCCATTTCCCCTCGGATTATACGGAGCTGATCTGCTGGTGGCAATACCATTGGATGTCAAGAAACTTTTGAGTTCGGCAGATATGAATGATGATCCTTGATCCGAGTGTACATAGCAAGGAGTACCGAAAAGGGAAAATAAGAGTTTTAAATTTCTTATCACCGTAGATGAGGAGGTATGTGTGCACGCAAAAGCAAAACGAAACCTTGAATACTCATCAACGACTGTCAGTATGTATCGGTTATGTGTGCGAGATGGAAGAGGTCCTTTAAAGTCTAAGTTAAGTCGCTCAAATGGTGCCATTGCTTTAATTAGATTCCCCTCAAATGAAGCAAACCTGGGCTTAACCTCGCAACAAACATGACAGGTCTGTATTATTCTCCGCACCTCATCGACTGAATATGGAAGGTTTTTTGACTTTACCCAGTGGTACATGCGTGTGACTCCGGGATGACAGAGCATATCGTGAAGGTTAGTCACCGGCTGCAAGTTGGCAGAAATCGAACCACAAGTTCGAGAAAGAGCATCAGCAACTACATTTTGACACCCGGGTCTATAAATGATATCAAACGCAAAATCTGACAATTCAAGTCTCCAACGTAAAATTTTTTCATTCTTTATTTTGTTACTGATTTTAGTGTTGAACATAAAACTAACTGATTGTTGTTCAGTTATCAATTTGAAATGTCTGCCGGTTAAGAAATGTTTCCGATTTCGAATTGATTCAATAATAGCATATGCCTCGCGTTCAACAGCTGAATGCCGTTGCTCTGAAGTGGACAGTGATCTTGAGAAAAAGGCCACTGGCCGATTTGCTTGAGACAAAGTTGCTGCTATTGCTTGGTCAGAGGCGTCAGTCTCAACAGTGGATTCGGCATTTTCATCTATGCTGTGAACTACTGAATTAGCAATTGCTGACTGCAACTTATACTCGTAAAAAGCTTTGAGAGCTGGTTCTTCAAGAGGGAACCTCTTGTTTTCCACGAGAGGCCGAATTTTTCCTGAAAAATTGGGAATCCATCGAGCATAATGGGCGAACATACCCATTGTCCTCTTCAAAGAAGCTGCTTCTTTTGGAACTGGATATTCAAGTAAGGGGCGTAGTCTACCTGAGTCTGGCTTTATCTGATGATTTGATATCGTGTGTCCTAGTAAGTCTATTGATGCCTGGTTGAATTTACATTTCTCTTTATTAAGTGTCAAATTGTATTTCTCCGCAGCTTTAAGAAATTTGGCTAAATTGGTGTCATGTTCAGTTTGATTATGTCCGCACACAGTAACATCATCAAGGTATGCGAATGTAGCCTCTAATTTTTCGTTTCTTATAATGCTGTCAATGAAACGTTGGAAACCCCGTTTGTCAGGCCGAAAGGTATACGACGAAACTGATAGAGTTTTCCATCAGCCTCGAATGCTGTATATTGCCGATCCTGTTGTTTAATAGGCACTTGATGATATGTGCTTTTTAAATCTATTGCGCTAAATATGTTATATTTAGAAACTTTAGTGATAATATCCTCAATCCGTGGAAGTGGGAAGGCGTCGAGTCTTGTAAATTTATTTATTGTTTGCGAGTAGTCTACACACATACGTTTTTTGTGATTTTCGGATGAGACAACAACAACTTGAGCCCGCCAGGGAGAGTGACTATTTTCTATTATACCATCCTTATAGAGTTTATTGATTTCTTGTTTGATAAAATCCTGGTCGTCTTTTGAAAATCGTCTCGAACGTATAGCAATAGGTGTGATAGTAGGGTCTAGATTAGGGAAAAGTGAAACTGGTGAAACGTGTGCTATGGCCAAGTTGCATATTTCAAGAGCAGGCCTAGATCCATTGAATTTAATTTCAACTGTTTTATATTCCCTTAGAATATCATGACCAATGATTAAATCGGCACATGCGTTAGGAAGCACTGCTATTTTTACCTTATGAAATGTTTGGGCTCCTACTTGCAGGTCAACGATGCAACTGTGTTTTATGGAACATGAGAGCGACTGAGAAGCCATAGAAATATAGCTTTTTTCTGTTAACAAACGGAAATTACCTCTACGTTTTCGAGTAAACGCTGCCTAATTGTTGGCGATACCAACCCTCTAATGAATGAATCGCGTATGTACGAATTTCGATGTTCTTGAGCGGTAACCGCCTGAAAATTACAATCTTTTGCTAGCTGGTGAAGATTTCTGAGGTATTGATCGATTGATTCGTTGGTACCTTGTACACGAGTTGCTAGTTTGTTTCGTGAAAATATTTCATTGGTCTGCTGATCGAAAGTAGCTTTAAGAATGTTTAGAGCGTCTTCGTAAGTTCTTGAATTTACCTCGATCGTCTAGGCCTTGGACATCTTCAATGAAATTTTCAAAAGT
The DNA here is from genome assembly GCA_030762985.1 of Adelphocoris suturalis. Taxonomy (NCBI): domain Eukaryota; kingdom Metazoa; phylum Arthropoda; class Insecta; order Hemiptera; family Miridae; genus Adelphocoris; species Adelphocoris suturalis. The sequence goes on along the minus strand of CM061043.1, from coordinate 47,871,741 downwards.
TGAAAACCAATGTCTCCAAGCCAAAGTAGCTTCTGATGCATTTGGATCTGCGTCAAACTTGTCTGGTCGTAGTAGGCGATCCATAATTCAGACATTCGTCAAATAAATTGAAATGGAACACAAGAATAAACTAAACTAAACCACGAAACTTGGCTTTATTTGACGAAATGCCACACAGAGAATTAATATTGAATTTTGGAATGATCACATACCGATGACATTACTATACAACTGTAACTAAGCAAATTGAATTAAATAAGTCAAATAAAATAATAAAATAATTAAACAAATCTTTGAAAAGTTTGGGCCGCAAACTATTGAAGCTAAATTATATCACCACATTATACAATACCACGATATTCTTTGGAAACTAGTTGTCTAAAAATCCTAACTCAAATATTACATCACAGTTTCATCAAAAACCAGTTCAAAATGTCCTGCTTGTGCAGAGGCCTTAATTGATACGACTGCAACAAATTTATAGATTGCTGTGTAGCTTCACTGAAAGATGGAAAAGTCGCAAACCAATAAGACAGAAAGAAATAAACCGGAATTTAATGAACTTGATGAAAAGTACATAACCGCAAAATCAATAACTACAATGTTGAATCAATTGTGATCTATAACCATTCTACTGTAACACCTAGGAACACGTCACATCGGAGAGAAGAAGCTTAAGATCCTATAGGCAAAACGGAAAGGTTATCAGAGGTTGAAATAATCTAGGACCACACGGTTTTTCAGTAAATTTCAAAATTTAAATCTGTTTTTGTGCTCGAATGTCTCCGGCAGTTGATGAATTCTGCACTATGCAAGTTTGTACTCATCGATTTAGATATTCAAACATCTGCTGATCGTTCACTCATTTCTTGTCAGGATCCAGGACGTTGCAGAGCTTCCTGCTGCTCCATGATGAGAACACTTTCCCAGGGCAATGGAGGAAGGTAGCGGTAGGTACCTTGTTCCAAACTCCAAACATGACAAAGAATTTACATGGTAGTATGGAATTTGTAATATGGAATTATGGAATTTTACTGGTGGGAATTTAAAGATTGATTGGCTAATCAATAGATGCGCTAGCAGCGAACGGATCAACGAAAAACGTTGCGGATGGGTTTATTCGATTCTTCGGGATAATATTTATCATTTACAAGGAAAAATCATTACCTTGAGAACTTTCAAGATGATTTTTGAATATGTCAGCCCTTTAATGCTACCCTTTAAGGTTGATAAAAATTGATGCCGTGCTTCTAGGGTCAACTAGACCCCAGATGATGTGATTTTTAATCCAAGTTTCATAAAGTTCGGTCCAGTCGTTTCGGAGAAAAGCTGTGAACGGCGGACCGCGGATTGCGCTCTTCGGACTTCTTTCATTCGATTTTTGGATTTTGCGAATCTTGAAACGTAAAGCAACAAATTTTGGGACGGGGAATATATACCGGAACCGACATTCAACGTAGTTGTATCGTTGAGCGGAGAGCCAATGCAGATTATCGATCGCACGATGGAAGTATGCCAACTTTCCTTTGACCTTCTGAGCTAGTGAAAAAATAATACTTTTTTCGTGGTAATTTGAAAGCTCGAAGAGAGGCGTTCACGTATTCGAGCGGACGGAGGGGCATTTTAATAGCGAGGACATTTTTGTCCGAGGCCAATGAGGGGAAAACGGCCCACCGACGGATTTTAAATTATTTACCCCGTTGAATAACGTCAATAAAAATATGGGAATTTTCAAGAGAAATACTCGGGATTTCACTGACGCCTTGGTAAAGTTGTGCGAAGTTTCGGTACTTTCTTTGATTGGCATTTGCATCTATCAGCTAGATTGCATTGCAAGGTGGGCGCAAATACAGTTGACGAGAGATAGAGGGAGGGAAAGTATTTATTCAAATTATTAAGAAAAGAAAACATCCATGGTGAACATTAACTGAATAAATATAGCTCGTATTTAGACATGGCATGTGTTGACGAGCCAGAGTTGCCAACTTATATTATTATAACACTAATGTCGAGTTAAACATTAAAAACGTTGACAGTTTTCTGTACTCTTAAACATAAACTTTTCTCCTTCAGTTTCTCTTTCATACGTAAAGTACATGAGTAAAATATTTCCAATTAAATTAATAACATAACAACTTTTTCTTTTCTGTTAGATCAAAATAATTTAATTTCTTCTATTAAGATGTGCCTATGGCTTCCTATACAGTGTAAATACTTCTCAAAATGCGAACGATAAGAGCTTGCAATCTAGCTTTGACTCAGCTAGCATTTGCCAGCGTACGTGCTTACGTGTGTGTCCCGAGCTGCAGGCCGAAATTTTGGGGGGCTATCGACTTGAACTATGGTAGATAGACTCTTTAAATATCCAGAATTAATTGAACAGTTTAGGTGGTGATCCGACGACATGAACTTGTCGTCGGCAACGACGATCGTCGTCAAATCAACCAAAAAGCGAGTTCGGTATCGTTTTCAATAGTTTCCGTCACATAGAATCGATTGAAACCTTTTAGATGATCAAAAAGGTAACCGAAGCAATATAATGATGATATCATCAAACAAGCGGGTCGTTACTTCTAAAAACCGTAAAAGTTCGTGGTCGTTTTAGCTATTTGTAGGACGCTTAATCGAATCGGATTATGCTCACAGTTATATTCATCATCTTTGCCTTAAAACCACTATAAAAGTTTTAAAAGTTATCCTCGAGGACAATGTTTCGTCATCACTGACGTCAGTCATTCTCGAATAATCAGAAATCAAGTTTGGTATCGTTTTCAATAGTTAGTTTCCTTCACATAGAATCTTTTGAAACCACGATAACAGCTTTAAAGGTTGTCCTTGACGACAATATGACGCCATCGTCGTTGTAACTGACGTCAGTCATTGTCAAATCATCAATAATCGGGTTTGGTGTCGTTTTCAATAGTTTTCGCCACACAGAATCGACTGAAACAACTAAAAAAGATTTGAAAGTTGTCCTTGACGACAATAAGACGTCATCGTCGTTGTCACTGACGTCAGTCATTGTCAAATCATCAAAAATCGAGTTCGTTATCGTTTTCAATAGTTTACGTCACATAAAATCGATTGAAATCCTTTTATAGATGTTCTAAAATATAATGTAATACTGTGATGATATCAAAGTCGTGGGACGTTATCTATATCTGAAAACCGTAAAATTTTGTGGTCGTTAGGTATAGCTATTTGTAGGACTCGAATCTCAAACTCAAATGTTGGTTGACCCCCTCGTCAGTGTTGCCAACTCGACGAGGTGTTTATCGTACCACCAGTCAGAAAACACCTTGTTTCGAACTGAATGATCGTACGTAGCACCGTATCTTTAGGCTGACTGGTCGTACGACGGCCACAGTGTGAAGTCAAAGGGTTCCTTCAAGCAAGGATTGCATTTGCAATCATCCGTCCCTAGAAGATTGCACATAGGATGCGAGGAACAACATCCGCAAGGGCTGCATGTCCAGTATGGCCAGGTAGCCCCGGGAGTGGTCAAGGAGGGTGGGTCCGGGCCGGTCGGGGCATCATGGCTCAGGCCGGCCAAGCGTTTCGTGTACGAGGCGTACGCTTCTCGGTACCATCCGAGCACCAACTTTTGTGTTCATCAAGGAATTAAACCTATCTCTTCAAGCTATAACGAAAAATGATTGTCTCAAATCCTTGAAATTAACAATTAGCACGGCCAAAACTTGTTGTTTATCATTCCATGAAAGAGCCTAAATGTTTTCAAACCATTTCTAAGAGGGGCCCAAGCGAGGCTTCAATTATTCAGTAGGTAACTACACCGAATTTCAGAAGTTTCTAATCAAATTTGAGAGAATCAGTTTATAGGTGAGCACTTGACGTGAAAGTTACCAGTTAGAAATGAACTGATATTTATGAAGTAAACAATAAGTCACTCATTGATAATCTAGTCACTCCAGAGCATACGTTAGGTACCTATCTATCTCATGAAAGTCTTAGGAATATACCGGTGTTTTAGGTAACAGGAGTGTCAGCGTCACATTTTAGTTAAAATATTCGCATGGGATACAAAACTAGTTTTTCTAAAATTTTACCTACTCATTACACAATACACACAAGGTCAAGTGCATGTTGTTACCACACATGTGTGTCAAAATCCGATAACCATCACTTGGTAAATCCATAGGAAACCGTCACATTCATCAGTTAATCAATGATAGGGGTTGGCTATTATCTATCAGTTATAAGTTTCACTATTCGAGTCTTAATTACTTATTATTGATGTGTTCACCAGGGATTTTTTAAATTTTATTATTTGACACCAAAGAACTAGAATGAATGGTGAGCATGCCAAATTATTTTGTATTATTCTGTTATTTTTCTGTTTCGGTGTTGATGCCTAATTACAGATCCGGATTGTACATCGTACGAAGGTCTAATTACCGTACAAAACGGTAATTATCGAACGTGTTGGCAACACTGCCCCTCGTAAAAGACATATCCATGTCAATTGGTTCACTTCACTCACTTGGCTGACTTTTTTGTCTTGGCTATCTATACAAAAATTCGATATAACTTGATGTTTACGAGCGATTTCACTCTCGTGAAAACTCTTTCAAGTGGTTTTGTTCCTCGAAACTCGTTTTGAGCGTTAAGGAGCGAGATTTTGTGTTTTCCGCTACGCTTCGAAAAGGTGAACTCCAAAAACACTTGAAAAGGCCACTGCTCCGCTCAAAGGGTTAAAGTGGTATTAGATCCGAAACGGAACAACTCTCCTGGGAAATCTTTCCCGGAAGGGATCAGAGGGTTATAAACTTATTTCAATGGGGATTTATTTAATAACCAGACACCCGGTACCTACATATTTGAAACTTGTAGTGCTCCACTCCTGTTTAAAAGTTTAGGTCTTTTAGTAGGTACCTAGAAATGTGTTCGTGGGCTTTGACGGCTCAAACAGATACCATCCAACAAACCTGTTCATACCTTTTTATAAGTAAGGAATCAAAATAAAATAATACTAATTAAGGTTTATTCTCGGTAAATCAAATTTAATGTTAGGTATCATCGGTCTAAAGTTGGAGAAATGCTTCGGACGGTGGCTCGGCGGACTGCCGGATTATTTAAAATTATTCATTAAATTTCACCTGGAATTTTTTCATTTGCCATTATTAGGTACCATTTAGCTAATTTTTGTAGAATATGAAGCCTTTACAGAGGCTCCGAAAATTGTAAAATGAAAATTTCCAAACATTGCTTCATGAAAATCCGTTTTGAGGCATTCTGAAACGAATCCTCTTTAACACGAACGTTTCCATAAATAGTTACCTACATATTTAAGTATATCACTACCGAAAGTGGGGAAGCTTTTTGTTCGAGGTAGAAGTGGAAGAAAATTTTGTCCTCCGAAATCAAAATGTTCACTAACTTGCTGATCAATTTTGGTTCCGTGTCTGGCTGTCTATCTGATGTCTGTCTGTGGTAAATCCTTGTCACGCCCAAAACTATACCAAGATCAAGTCTGATTTCGACGAAATTTTCTGGGGTCGTGTGGGTTAGCTTTCTAGACGGTTGAGAGGTTGTTGGGTCCAGGATGATGCCCTTTGTATTTTATCGCATTTGCTCGAATAAATAGATAACCATTGCGCATAGGCAAAACCAAAATTGGATGACACTCCGAGAATAATGAATCGATTTTGATAAAATTTTCAATTATTTTGTGGGTTAACCTTTAGACAATCTCCGCAAATGCAAACATGAATTACAGCCCTAATTAGCATTCTAGCAAGTATACACATGTATAAAGGGCCGATTACACGAGCAACAAAAGTTGCGCAACTCCAAAAAAATTGCACTAGAAAAGTTGTACGCAACACAAAGCAATAAAATTGCCTCGAATTGCAAGGAATTAATTGCACTGTGTTGACCCAATAAAGTTGAGCAATAGAAATTGCTTAATTGTTTCGTTTACACGGGCGACTACAGTTTGCGCCATGGACGGTGAAGAGGTGGTCGTCGCTGCTGCTGTGGTCGTCGTCGCTGCTGCTGCCAACCAAAGGAAAGAGCCAGAGAGAATGTAGGTTGGCTCTCACCTCTGAAATTCTTTCACGTCAATATTTGCTAAGGCCATGCTGCACAAATAAACTCCTATCTTTGCTACGTTAAAATTCTCTCATGGGGCAATGCTGCACCCCACCAGTGCAGTTTCACGTCAATATTTGCTCATAAGGCCATGCTGCACATATAAACTCCTATCTTTCCTACGTTAAAATTCTCTCATGAGGCAATGCTGAACCCCACCAGTGCAGTTTCACGTCAATATTTGCTCATAAAGCCATGCTGCACACATAAACTCCTATCTTGCCTACGTTAAAATTCTCTCATGAGGCACTGCTGCACTCCATCAGTGCAGTTTCACGTCAGTATTCGCTCATAAGGCCGTGCTGCACAAATAAACTCCTAACTTTCCTACGTTAAAATTCTCTCATGAGGCAATGCTGCACCCCATCAGTGCAGTTTCACGTCAATAACCATAAGGCCATACTGCACAAATAAACTCTCAATGTGATTGGCTGTTTCGTTCCCCCTCCCGACCCATGGCCGAAAAATTGCCCCAATAGTGCAATAATTTTCCAAACCCCTTGGACTTCATTTCAACACGATGCAACAGTTGCCGAGAGGGCTTGTGGGCCTGAAATGTTGTACAACTCCCGTCAATTAATTGCTTGCAATCTTCGGCAACTTTTTCGAGGAGAGAATAGTTGTCCAACTTTTTTGAAATAGTTGCGCAATACTTTTTGGTTTATTATTTCCAATAATAAGCCTATGTGATCGTGTAGCAAAAAATTTTTATAACCCGCCGTCCGCCGTCCGGGCCATAAAAGGCCTAAGAATTGACTTTAAAAACTCGTTCTTTCGCACATAGACTCCATTTGGGGTCTAGTTGGTCCTAACGTTTAATCATCCCGATCGCTTTACTCGCATAGATGCTATGGGCCAAAAACAGACAAAAAAGTGTATTTTTAGACGCGCGCACGCCTGGCACGCTGGGCAAGGGGTTACGGTGGGGGGTGAGGGGTGGTGAGCGGGGGGTGGAGTGAGAGGAGGCGCCGGCGACGCGGCACCTTGTGGCGGGTACGGCGTTCCTTCGAGGCATGAATATATGTTTTTTTCAAAGTCATATTTGTGTGTTAATTCCAAAGCTTTTCCTACGCATATTTAATAACATATCCTCTCGACTTTTCGTACGTACTTAGATAATGATATTATTAAGGCAATAACTATTTGAATAGATAGAAGCTCAAATCGAGAAATATAAACATGCGTATATAATTATAGAAGTATTGGTTGTGGCAACTCGAAATAGGACACGCCGAGGAGTCTGGACGCTTATGACGTACGCAAGCCAACTAAAACTACGATCTAACTTAATTGAAAAAATAATAAACCTTTGTGAAATAATTTGCAGCGTTTTTTCTGCAATTATTGCCGGAAAAAATCGCTCGTGTAAAAGGGCCTTAAGATACTGTTCTATCTGACATCCAATCATTTCGACTCTTGTGTTCTTCAACTAATTTTATACGTGCATCTGACAATATATGAGGAAGCTACAATGCCCACCCAACTTAGCAAACTTTTTCAGCCAGAGCAGCTGGATAAGCATTCCTAGTGGAGATATAAAACATACTTCGAACACACTTGACAATGCACTACGATTTCCCGTTATTTTTGCTTCCTCACTACCGAATTCGTCCTCCAAAATAAAAAAAAATAAGCACTTGCTTTTTTGCGTTCCAGAGCTTGCTGATCAATTTCGGTTTCTTGTCTGTCTGTTCGTGTGATGTCTGTGAGCAGTAATAAATCCTTGTCACTCCCAAAACAATACCAAGTTTCATTCCGATTTCGATAATTTTGAGGGATTGAGTGGATTGGCTCCTTGACGGTTCCCTATGATTTTCAATGCCGTCGGATCAACAGTAACCAGTACGCATGCGCAAACGTGAAGTTTTAATAACGTCGATTTCTTATCATCTCTTGGTCCGATTTCGTTAAAACTCGGTAGGTAGTTGGGTATAAGTTCTAGAAAATTATTCTATATATTATACCGCTATTGAAGAAGTAATAGCTATTGCGCATGCGCGAAACTAATGTAGATTGAAATAGGCAAAACCGATTCTAATGGAACGAGTTTGATGAAATCTTCCGGGATTTCGTGGGTCAGCTTCTAGATAGTCCCCTATAACTTCCTTCGCCGTCGCATAAATAGTAGTCTGTGCGCATGCGCAAACTTTAATTTCATATAACGTCGATAGGTCCGATTCCTTTCAAACTCGGGGAGAACATGGCTATATGTTCCACGAAAATTTCCTATGAATGAAGTGGTGAAGTAATAACTATAGCGATCGATTTTGGTTTATTATTTCCAATAATAAGCCTATGTGATCGTGTAGCAAAAAATGTTTACAACCCCCCCTCAAACTTTGTCACTTTACGTTTCAAGGTGCTAGAATCCAAATTTGAAATGTCCGTCCGCCGTCCGCCGTCCGCCGTCCGCCGTCCGCCGTCCGCCGTTCGCCGTCCGGGCCATAAAAGGCCTAAGAATTGACTTAAAAAACCCGTTCTTTCGCACATAGACTCCATTTGGGGTCTAGTTGGTCCTAACGTTTAATCATCCCGATCGCTTTACTCGCATAGATGCTATGGGCCAAAAACGGGCGAAAAAGTGTCTTTTTCGACGCGCGCACGCCTGGCACGCTTGGCAGGGGGTCACGGTGGGTGGAGAGGGGGGTGAGCGGGGGGTGGAGTGAGAGGAGGCGCCGGCGCCGCGGCACCTTGTGGTGGGTACGGCGCTGGCGTTCCTTCGAGGCATGAATATGTTTTTTTCAAGGTCATATTTGTGTGTTAATACCAAAGCTTTTCCTACGCATATTTAATAACATATCCTCTCGACTTTTCGTACGTACTTAGATAATGATATTATTAAGGCAATAACTATTTGAATAGATAGGAGCTCAAATCGAGAAATATAAACATGCGTATATAATTATAGAAGTATAGGTTGTGGCAACTCGAAGTAGGACACGCCGAGGAGTCTGGACGGGCCTTATGACGTACGCTAGCCAACTAAAACTACGATCATACTCAATTGAAAAAATAATAAACCTTTGTGAAATAATTTGCAGCGTTTTTATGAAATTTTCAGGGATTTTGCAGTTTAGCCCCTAGACGGTTCCCTATAAATTTCATTGCCGTTGGACTAATAGTAATCTGTGCGCATGCGCAAACTTATAACGTCTTATAACGTCGATTTCTTATCATTTAAATTCGAGAGGTTGTTGAGCCCAGGCTGACGACGCCCTTTGTACTTTATCGCATTCGCTTGAATAATAGGTAACTATTGCCCACACTCACAACCAGTATTGGATAACGATCCGAGAATAATGAATCGATTATGATGAAATTTTCAATTATTGTGTTAACCTTAAGACAATTTCCGCACATGCAAACATGATTAATTTGCATTCTAGAATGAATATGTATACTCGTATTATACTTTCCATTCAATCATTTCGACTCGTCCTTTGTTCTTCAAGTATTCTATACGTATAATATGTGAGGAAGCTACGCTGCCCACTCAATTTGGAAGACTAAGTTTTCTAATTTAGTTTCTTTATCTATCTAACAATCTTTTAAATTGCATGTTTCAGTTCCGCGCAAATACCTTCCAAGGGTAGTGAAGAGGCACAAATTGGCCACATCGCTGCTGATTCTTCAGCTCTTGATGGGCATCGCTATTTGCACTTTGGCAGCTTGGCTCCTCCTCTGGGCACCCAACCTTCCCTTCAAGGACATACCCTACTGGAGCGGTCTCCCGGTATGTAAAACTATCGATGCATATAAGTTACGTCGGGTCCCGAGAGAAAAGAGTTTTTTAAAAAATCACACAAGTTTGACTAAGGAAGACGGAACGGAGATACGTAGCGTAAGAGCGGAGCAACGAGACTGACTCGAACGGTGGGGGAATCAAGCTTATATAGCCTCGGTGGGCTGATTCAGCAGAAACATAGATAGATCAGCGGTTTTGGTACTATAACATATATTAGTAAGTTTGAATGAAAGTTATTAATATGTTAGTAATGCTCTGTCGTGGAAGTATCAGGAATGGGGCCAACAAAATGATTCCTCCTACCTACTAAAATAGAACAGGTACTCAAATCAACTGCCTTATATCAAGGGATGCTAATGCTAATAAAGGACCAAACATAACAACAACCAATCGCCACTCACCAACTCAATGAAGCTACTAAAACCAGTCTATTGAAGAATTTAAATTGAAAAAATTAACTCTTTAATTCCTCAATAGACGGCGGTTTTAGTTGTTTCATTTCATGAGTGTTGGTTGGTTGTTGTTATGTTTGTTTCAGTTCTTATCTATTCAATTGTAAATTGAGCTTCTACTTGGAAAAACTATATTTCGGGGTTTTCAAACCAGAATGGAGGTAATTTGAGTTCCGCTTGTTGTTATCCTGCTTCTGCCAGTACTTCTGCAACCATCATAATTTCGTAATTTAGAAATATCTATGTGTTCATAAACTATCGGGGAGCACCAACACTATAAAATCTTAATTTCATCAGAATGACGTCACAATAGCAACTGAATCAGTGAGGTACCTAACTGTACAAGACAATGTGGGCAGACCGGATTCGAATCGCGATTGCAGCGAACCTGGCAATATGGAGGTAGGTTCGGTCGGCAAGGGCGGCCCCGCACTTGCGATTTCCAGTCGCGGCGATTAAAAAGTCGCAGTCGCAGCTTGTCAGTACCGTCCACACTCCTGCGACTAAAAGCAGTGCGACAATGGACGACTTAGAAGCAAGTTGTGTAGCGTCGTTGGCTTTAAGATTAAAGAAACGACAGTGGTATGGAAAATCTGGGAAAGAGAAGGATATGGGTGCATCCAATTGTACCCTAAAGAGAGGCGTAGGCGAAACTTCGTTCCACATTCTATCTTTTAAATTTTAAATTCCTATGCCACAGTCAATAAAAAACTGATGATGATGGCAGCATAAACTCATTACCATCATCAGTGAAAACATCAGCTTCTTCTGCTGACATAGCTGTTGAGAGCACAAAACATGAGTGGGAAAAAGTCGAGCGACTGAACGGTCGCAGGTGCGGGCGAGGTCATTCGATTCTGTGTTTCAAATTTCCCCCGCGAATTGCGTCGCCCGAAAAATAGAACATGCTGCGACTTTTTAATCGCAGCGATTTTTCTGTCTCCGATTGACTTTTGCATGTTTCATTTCAGCGGCGATTTAATCGCGCGACCGAAAATCGCAAGTAAGGGGCCCCCAAATATAGATTAGTTGATGTGTATATTTCGGTGGTTTGGATGCTCGCAAGCTCGCATCTCAAAATTACATAACATCAAATAGTCAATCCCTTAGTAAAAATTCGTATTAGTTGGACATACCGCCAGGTTCGCTGTGATCACGACTCGAATACGGCCTACCCCCATTGTCTACTGTGAGGTTCGGTGAAACAATTAACTGTGGTGTGGTACCCAAGTACACATATTTCTTGAGGTAGTATTAGGAGAAACAACATTTCCTAGACAATTTGTTGTGCACGTTAGCACCTAATTGAAGTTCCGTTTATGAATATTTTGGCGTTTCATTTCGATGAACAAACCTTGATTGACCTCACCTTCTAAGATCGTTTTGGTATCGTTGGATCATGGCGTACAAAGTCTTCTGGCAGCTTTCATTCTTTCAGTGTAGTCTGCTCAAAGCAACGCTATAAAATGAGATCCGCGGTACCTACATAAAAGAACACACAAAGGTCGGGAAATCTTTGAGGTGATCAACTCTTTGAAACGTCGACAACAGCGGTGAAGGGAGGAGTATGGAAGAAAAGCTTTTAATTATATCAGCGTAGGGAAAATTGGACTCAAACAAAAATAATTATGGATTAATTTAATTAAAGGGAGTCAAACAGCGTATATTTAATTTTCCTTTTCCTTGAAGATAAGAGGTCTTAAAGAACCGAGAATGGTTGAAGAAAAGAGTGAGGCAACCTAAGCCACGCGAAAAATCGATTTCATCAACTATACTTTCCTCTTAACCCCGTGGTTCAAAAGGAAGTTATGGAATCGTTATGAAAACTTTTGCTTGAAATTACCTGATACGTTCCGTTCTGGGATGTACTTTAGTCCTGCCCCCCTCCCTTTCAAAACGAGATTTCTTCACTTCAAACCATCGTTTTCTAATTTTAAAAATAGGATTTGGAATTGCTAGAGTCTCCTCTTTCTCATCGTTGACATTTAAAACATCCTAAAATCGATTTACATTTCTTAATAATTGAGGTTTAAAAAAGTTTGGGGGCAGCCCCCTACTACTTAATTGGCGATAAAAACCAGAAATGTAACACTCGTACAGGACTGATGACACAGATACACACTTTGATCAAAAGTTGTGAGTTCTAGATGCTTCTAATATAGTAATCACTGTAATTAGTAATCGCTGTAGGAGTTATTGGACTCGTCCCCGTCAAGCAATTAGTCGGATAATTAGTGTTACATATGACCCTGTTCGATTTCAGAAGAGTCTGGGGTATTTTATATGCATTTAATTTGGAGGTCTGGATGCTCACAAGTTCGCAGCTCAAAAATAAAAAACATCCTAAATCAATCCTTTTGATAAAATACAGATTAATTGGAAAAATGGATCAGAATGTTGTGCATGGTTTGATGAGATCTAGATAACTGGAAAAATGGATCCACGATTTCACACACATCTTTGAGAGTTTCTGTGAAGGAAGCTCGTCAAAATAACAAAGTCCGACCCATTCATGTCTTTCTTGCTAATATTAGAATAGTATATAATCCAAATTCAAATGAGAAGGATCAAATATAAATATCAGGGATGATTCATTTGTTCATATTCCTAAGAAATCCCGTGGTGGAGGGGGGGGGGAGTTTTTATGTAGGCAAAAACTTTAGTGCTGTTCCCCAACTTTCCACAACTTTCCCCAAGTTCCACAACTAAGTAATGTAAATCGATTTTAGTTTGTTTCAAATTTAAACAATGGGAAAGAGGGGACTCTAAAGATTCCAAATCATATTTTTAAAATTAGAAAACGATAGTTTGGAGTGAAGAAATTTCGTTTTGAAAATGGAAGGCAGGACTAAAATACATCCCGGTTCTGGGGCCTAATTATAACACATCGTGAAGAATCGTAAAAATTTAGTACTTACAATAAAAAAGTTCCAGTCATGCAGTATGATCTTATGAACGAATTTTCTTAAATTATCGTACTATATTATGTTACATTGTTTGCAAGAATAATGTAGCAAATTCATTATTGAAATTATAGTCTGTTTATTGTACAAAAATTTACTCCCATTTCCTCTCGTACTTATAAATAATAGAGATTTGAAGAAAACAATGGTGTAGGTAGGGGGGAGGGGTGTGTAGGGATATTGTGGTGCTGCAGGGGAAACCGGAGGGAAACGTAGGGATATTTCGAGGGGTATGGTGGGAATTTCCCATTAAGGCATCTGGCAACACTGCTCCTATCCAGTTCCTTTTGTGTTGAGTGAGCTCGTGACCTGTGATGAAGTTCAAGACGTTATTTATTCTCTTTCAACCAATAAAATATTTTCAAAAGTAGGTAGCAGTTGAATTTTATATATTATTCATTACTTATTTGTGGTATATTCCACCATTCTGAGGAAACTGGGTGAAGAACTCCGTTCCTTAGCTCTGAATTCTTGTAAAGGCAATTGTCCATTGTGCCTTACATTTCAATAACTGTTCTGATTATTGCCTAATTACGAGAATTGCCTAACAGTGGGAAAATAAAACTTGCTTTTAACATCACTTTGAAAGTGATTTTTCGTTATCAACTTTATTCTTCTTCTTTTTTTGACATTGGCGTTTATCAAAGCTCCTCAATATTGTTCTGGGTTGGAGTTAACAACTATGAAGAAGCACCTTTTCGGTTGACTAGGAATACCAACTAATTTTTTCAACCCCTTTCAAAATTTCGAGATAGGTACCCATGTATATTCCAAGAATCGAATTTAAAAAATACATAAAAAATAATAATATTCAAAACAAAAAATATTATTGAACAAACTTTTATTATTTTTAAGAATATTATAGCTTACAGTTCATCAAGAAGTACTCAAAGTGATTCGCAATGCGTATTTTTCAGCTAAACTAGATTAGGACACTAACCCCCTATGAACACTCAACATGGAATGCTATTAACGAAGAAGCACTTGTTTGACCCATTCCTTCGTGTGAAAATTGAATTACGATTCACAATGCTGTTGACGATTATAGACAGCTCCGTTAAGAATTAATAATAGTAACACTTATGATAAAATCAAAATTACGTGTACCCTTTTTTTATATTCTCTCGATATCATTCTACAGGTTTTAATGGCGTCCATCATCGGCATAATCCTCTTGTGTTCCTGTCGGAAGGAATATCCTGGGATGCCTGTGAAATACCACGTTTTGGCTTTCAAGGTAAGTTAACTCAAATAAAACCACTATAAAAATAAGGGGTGAACCTCTGACAAATTATCGAAGTGAAACAACAGTCAAAACTACAAACTAACAAGGTTGATTAAGTTACCATGACAATAGCTATGAGGCAATGTAGCAAGAAAATCAACTTTTCTGGCAGCATAATGAATACACATTTCTTCTGGCAACAATAAGGACCATACACTCATCGATTGGTTTTATATTTAATAGGGACTTGATTAGTAAAAAATGTGAATCAATGAAATACAGAGTGGTAAACTCTCAGTGTAACTACAGCCTAACCTCATCATGGTAATTTGTGACTATACCTCCTTAGGTGGCCATACGAATAACATAAGCGGAGTCCATATAACTACTGTGAAATCTTCCAGAACACTTCGACCAACTAATAAGGGCAAAACAGCGTTATTTATGGAAATGGAGGCATAGAGAACACCTCGACAAATTAGCAATGGGAAAATGGCGGCGTTTTCTAAAATCATTAATTCTATCAAGATAAAGGTAGAATTTCAAACCCCCCCCCCCCCCCCCCCCCATGCCTGCAATTATACACTCAATCGTAACAAGTCTCAATAAAGGGGAAATTTCCAGACTATAGATACATAGCAGCCAACAAGAATTTAAGCTACGGCAATTCGCACTGCTGCTGTGTCTTGCGGGCTTAATGTGCTTGAACATTCCAGGCTGTACTCCAGTTACATCGATCTACACATGCACACGAATGTTTAACTACGCAATTTTTCCTCTGAATTTGACGAAATTGTTTGCACAACGTATTCTAATATTCGAGTTGATGGTTTATAAAATTTTTATTAATAAATCCTTTTTTACTCTAAATTTTTATCCTGAAGTCAGATATCAAATGGAAGGAATATATTATCTACCCACACTGGGATTCGTAGCACAAGAAACGTAGGAGGAAAATTCATTTATTTATTTCGTTCGGTGCAAAATTTTAGTTGCATAATATTGTGTAACGAACTTTAAGAATGGTGGTTGGGGAAAGAACGACTTGTTCATTTTAATGTAGGTAGGTATATAAACATAATATTCTGTTCGGAGGGGGAGGGGGGGGGGGGGGGGAGCTGTATCTTTTCGAGATTTAACCATTAGTAGACTAACTGTCAACTGGATAAACAGGCAAAACAACAGTTGTAAACTAACCAAGAGTACTTAATTTCAGGCATTGCCGCCAGGGGTCAACTCTTGTGGCGACAAAGTTAATACAAATTTCATCTTTTTTCACTCAAACATTAACATCCACTAAACTCAGATTAAATTTATATTCATTGTCATTAAATTTATATTCATATTTATAATATATTGATATATTTATAATAAATAAAAAATAAGTCAATGAATTATGGAGTGATATAGGAAAAGGAAACACCAAAATCACAGTGTAAATACACATAACCTCATTTCGTAAATATTATGACCACCTATGGAGGTGGTGAAAGTGTACTAGAGTGGAGAAGATGAAGCCTTACAGAACACGTGGAGAACTCAACTACGTTCTATCTTGTGACTGTAATAATAAAATTTGTAAGGACGAATATAACCCCTCCCTTTACTTCCTTAATACATTGGTTAGAAGGAAAATTCAAATTGTGACCCCCTTTATTGTTTCCGTAGAACTCTAGAGAAAACCCATGTTTTATTGATTGAGTTGATGTGTTGATTGGTTTTGATGATGATTGAGATTCGAATTCTAAGTAAAATTTCATGATAAATACTCCATCACTTGATTTTTTAGAGTGCGCAAATACGGGCGCTATCCCATTCTAAAACTACGCATACCCGCTCTAATAAAAGTGATAAATTTGTGAAATAATGAGTTTTTGAAGCTACTCAGTTGCCGCAGAATGCGAGATTCGGGAGTACCTATTTTTTCTCGTTGAATCACGTATTGATGTTCATGTATTGATATTCGCACCACCAACTTAAGAAAACTGCGGGGGAAAAAACGAAAAATTAATGCAATTTTGACCAATGTTTCGATGTTTTCCTAAGTTGGTGTTGCAGATATAAATAATAATTAATTTATCAATAATAATTATGTGATTCAACATGAAAAAATACTCCAAAATAATGTACACATGTGGCAATTGAGTAGCTTCACATACACAGTATTTCACAAATTTTGCACTTTTAGAGCGGCATTTCAAAGCATTAGAGCGGAATCGCGTGTGTGTGTGTGTGTGTGTGTGTGTGTGTGTGTGTGTGTGTGTGTGCGTGTGCGTGCGTGTGTGTGACAAATTTTGTCGACGCTCCACAACGCGGCCACAATTCTCAACCGATTTTCAAGATTCTTTCTTTGTTCGATCCCAATTTTAGTCTAGTTGTGCAACAAACCTCGGAAATTTTGAATTCTGTGATGGAAGAGGGGGAATGGAGAGGGTAAACGTGGAAAAACGTGTTTTTTTTCGACAAATTTTGTCGACGCCACCCAGGCTACAATTCTCAACCGATTTTCATGATTCTTATCTGCTTCGATTCCACTTTTAGTCTGGTTATGCAACAAACTTTGGAAATCTCGGATTTACTGTCGTGGTGGGTGGAGGGGATAATTACCGATTCATTCAGGCGCTGCCCAAGCTACAAATCTCAACAGATTTTCGTGATTCTTATTTTCTTCCATTAAGAATCCGATGTAGTTTTGGTACGTATGTCAGGTAAATTTCATAATGGGAGGGGGTGAATGGAGGGGGTAAAACTGATAAATCGTGTTTTAACAATTCTCGTCCGATTTTCGTGATTCTTTTTTTGTTCAACTATGAATTTGGTCTAGTTTTGGATCGCATAGCAGGAATTTCAAATTTAATTATGAAAGAGGGTAAATAGAGGGGTAATAGTAATAAATCATGATGTTTTGACTAATATCGTCAGATTTTCGTGATTCATTTTTTTGTTCAACTAGGAATTCGGTCTAGTTTTGGAATGCATACCAAGAGTTTCAAATTTCATTATGGAAGAGGGTGAAGGGAGGGGAAAATAGTAATAAATCTTGATGTTTTAACTATTCTCGCCAGATTTTCGTGATCATTTTTTAAAATTCAATTATCAATTATTTTGTCTAGTTTTGGAAATTATGTCAGGAGTTTCAAATCTTATACTTATGAAAGGAAGTCGCTGTCGGTGGAGGGAGTAAATGGGGGGGGGGGGGGGGGGCGCTAGATGTCATGATATTTTCGTTCTTCTTTTATTTTAACTCTCACCAAAATTATATTATGTACAATCCGTTCATAGGGACGTCCCTGTTATGCATGCATTACACTTACCAATATGTTTGAGCGATCAACAAATCGAGCCATCGATTTCGGCTCGATTTCGGTCATTTCTTCATGAAATTACATGTAGAATTTGAATCTGCAATAACATAATTTTATTTTTAGGGTTGTCCAAATCGAGATTACTGAATTCCCGGCTGATGTATGATTATTGAGCGAAATTATCCATACATTGGTCCAATAGTCTAGGATAAAACACCCTACCCAAATTTTATCAAACCGTTTGCAATCGGTTATTATAAATTTCTTCCTCTTTAAGGAATAACATTATAAATCATGAATATGTTTTACGGTTTATGAGATCATTTATGATTTTCATCGTTCCTGTAAATGAGCACTCAAATGTCAACCTCTTAGGGTCAACAGAAGGGAATTTAGCTCACTCAACTGATCAGGAAACATCATTTCAATCGTCTCTCATTATGAACAGGAGAGAATTTAACTCACTCAGCTAATCAGGAAAGAGTCTATAATTTCAATGTTCTGTTAATGACCCAGAGAGTCACCCCCAGCCATGAAACGTACTCATGTTATAAGTAGGGTCTCATAATGCTTCAAAATCTCGCGGTTCGTAGAAGGTACGCGAAAAAAGTCACGTTATTATGTATCCAGAATCGTTTACACATCATTAATGACTTTGCGTGTAGATTAGGTGCCTTCATTTTCGGAACGGTTTAGGCAACGTAAGATTTGAGCATAAATTTAGATCTTTCCAACGAGTGGTGAATTTCAGTCGGGTGAAAACTGACGAAGTTACATTTTCCTAGAAACGGCTGTTGTAAGCGGAAATCATGGGAATAGTAACATGTCGAAATGACGTGACGAGAAAAATAAGTAACACCCTTGAAAACATAGGTCCAGCCATAATAATAAAACAATAAGAATAATAAATCATTTTCATGTTAAAATGGGGCTTCCCCTATTAAATAATGCGCACTGCGCACGTTTTACGCATGCGCACGAGCGCAAAAAAGTATCTTTTTCGAGATGTAAGGAAAAAATAAGGAGGTTTTCATTTGAAGTTTTCTTTTAACCCACACACTAAGGATGTTTTGGGGGTTTGGGGGGAGTCTTCGTTATCTGGGACGCCCTGTAAAAATCAATGTATAAGTTGAAAAAAAAAATTTGTGTTTTTAAAAAAAATTTAATATTAAAAGTAAAAATAATTTATATTATTCAGTCGAAATGATTTGAATTTATATTTGTTGCCTTGTTTTGGTAGATCATGAGCATGTTGGCGTCTTTCGGAGCGTCCATGGCGAGTTTCATAGCAACGGGGTTTGCGAGCCACCACCTGTTGAGGCTCCAGGGGATGATCTGCGAACCGGCCAACGTACTCGTGATGCCTTGCGTCTGTCGATCCAGAACTGACGTTCTCACGTATCAAGATCTCAATTGCGTCGAGGTATTGTCAAGTATCAGTACCTACAATCCTAAAATAGAAATCACGCCTGCCTAGCAATACAAAATCAATCCTAAAATATGGCTGCACTTTATTACCTATAGATACGGTGAACACTCTTTTCCTCGATTTTCCGCGATTTTTCAAAGTTCTCGTGACTTACCATTCTCAACTCACTTCTGTCGAAACGAGTTAAAGAGCTGGCGGTGGTCTCATTTGATCACAATTCCTTTCTCTAAAAGTTTTTTTTCTGTACAAAAAAATTTAGGTCAGTTCCAAAGGTCAAGAAGTGAGAAAAATTGTCAAAGACCTTTTTTTCTGGTCGAAGAAGCTATTTTAGGTATAGGGACATGGAGTATATTCGGAATCAGCTCAAAATTTTCTATAAGAATAGCTAATAAAATAATTTTGTCCACCTAGAATCAGTTTCGGGCCCACTTTGGGCTGGTGTGCACGTGCAATCGTAAAACTCGTTTTATGAGACAAAATCCCTAACTTTTTTGGTCAAAGGTGAGGAAAGTTTCATGAAATACGACAACCCTCGATAATATTACGTATCCAAATGGGGTGAACTCATTCAAGATTTTCGAAACTTCGAACGCCGATCCTACAGCTCATTTCTAACAAAATAAAGCGAGCGTTACAGACTTGGGCTTGCTCACTACTGAAGGTTGGGAAGCTAGGTTTGTATTCGTGTGTGATGTTGCCCAAATTTAGCGTTCCACTGCATGCTGAACAACTTCGGTTCCGTGTCTGTCCGTCTGTCTGCAGTCAATACCATATATGTAAACAAATGCGCATGTGGTCGTGCTAAATTGTTTCCCTTGTCGGACTTGTAAAGAATCACGCATAGGTAGCTTCATTTATACTTTTGTGTTACAGGTGCTGAGCATCCTGACTGTTCTTCTCATAGCCTCCATCTCTGCTAACGCCTTCGCTGGTTTTCTCTCCGCCTGGTACCTCTGTCTCCACCTCTCCTCGAGCAGCCCCTACGCTTACTCCCAAGTTCGGACGAATGACAATAGGCCTATCATACTCACCAACAAAAACTGAATCATTCAACAGTGTTTTCTTTGTATATAAGAGCAAACAAGTGGACTTTAATTTTATGCTTCTCTTTAGAAATACCAACCTAGATTGTGATCCAAAAATTGGGACGAGAACGTTTTGATTAAACGTGGATAGAATGTAGCACATGTGTGGCTTATAGCTTTTTCAAGGAGAATTCATCAAGATAACGAAGTCAATATTTTCCTACTTCTGTTCCAATACCATTAAAGAACATTTAGTTACCTGGTTGGTGGGTAGCCGTTCATTATATATGGTAGGTGTGGTTTGAGGTGGTGATAGTTTCGGCTTTTTCTCATCCTTTCTATTTAGTTTTCCAAGTATTTTCGCCTGTTAGGCCTCATCCTGGAACTAGAATTAATCATATAGGGCATTCTTATAATTATGTAAGTCATCATACGACCAGTATCATGGCTAGGACATGATAGTTTGGGTTGCTTAAGTAGGTACTTACTATTGCATCTTTTGTAGTGAAAGTATTGTTTGTGCTTTATAAATTAAATAGTTGCTCATAACATGCAATATAAGTTTTGCATTTCTTCTGTGATTATTTACTTATAGCTATCAAACTCCTTGCAGGAGCCATGTTATGAGCAGCTTTTTAATTGATATAGCAAAAAACAATACTTTCACGGCAAAAGATACAATAGTGAGTACCTACTCAAGCAACCTACCAAAGTAACCCCCACTACAATGTCCTAACCATGATATTGGTCGTATGATGACTTTCATAATTATAAAAATACCCTATATGATTAATTCTAGTTCCCTGATGAGGCCTAACAGTCAAAAGTAGGTACTTGGAAAATTAAATAAATAAAAATTATGGGAAAAAGCCGAACTTATCACTCACCCCCTCAAACCACCCCTACCATGCAGAACATTTAAATAATTACCTAATACAGGGTGCGGCAGAGAGGACGGATGGTTTTAAAAAAATCATAAAATAGTTCATTTTTACTCAAAAACAAATTTATTGATGCAATCAGGTTCGCAAGGAACAGGCATTTGAGACAGTCAAGTGTGAAAAATCACATCAGGCTAGTGGTGGCCGAAATTGTTGATGCAGTGCTGGAGGTGTTCTTGGAAGTTCGCGTAGACTCTCTCCAACATAACGCTACGTCGTAATGATCACCAACTTCTTTTTCCCTGAATTACGACGGCGTCGTGTTCCAACCCGACGTGTGTGGTTCCAGCAGGATGGGGCGACCGCCCACACAGCCAGAGCATCAATGGACGATATTCGCCCCTCTTCCCTGGTCACCTCATTTCCAGGTTTAGCGATGTTCATTGGCCTACTCGGTCCCCAGATTTATCCATATGCGATTTTTTCTTATGGGGATACCTCAAGGCTTAGAGTATACGAGAACAAGCCCCGAACTCTGGACGAATCGAAGGACGCAATTCGCGTGGAAGTCGCCCAAGTTGAGAGAGTATGTTGGAGATAACGCCCAAGAACGCCTCCATCACTGCATCAACAATTTCGGCCACCACATGCATGATGTGATTTTTCACACTTGACTGCCTCAAATGCTATTTCCTTGAAAACCTGATTGCATCAATAAATTTGTTTTTGAGTAAAAATTAACTATTTTATGATTTTTTAAAAACCATCCGTCCTCTCTGCCACACCCTGTACATGCCTAAGAGCCAAAAAGGAAAATAACGAATAACACCTCAAAATGACCATTAAAAAATAATCTTTTCAGCAAGTATCAACAAAAAACTTGTGCAGAATTAAAGGAATGGAAATGTATTTCAAAAACTAATTGTTTGCGCTATAGTCCAATTCTGCAAATGAAATTCCGAAAGAACCAGCCACATATTCGAAATAGTAACATTCTGGAAGTCTATCAAAATTACTAGCCAACTATGGCTGCCCGAGCTCTCGTTCCGACCTGCTATAAGACTGTAATAGTTATCTCGATCCTCACTGGAAGTCATTTGCAGATTGAGAATAATCTCGTAACTGTCTCAGTCATTTTCAAGGACTAAAAAAGTTAAAAGGAAAGATGTTCTGTGGCGCAAACGCGAGACAATGATGCAGAGAATAGATCCCTGTTTCCAAAAAGGTTTGAAAAGAGTCATTTGATCCTCTCAGTGGCTTACCATACCCAGCCATGGTCGTGATCAGCTGACAGAAGTCAGGAAACGCAGAATTTGTTATTATTCAAATTAGTTACCATTGGGCTTGACAATGGCATCCCTAACAAGTTTAATATGAAATGGAAAATATTGAATTCTGTACGAGTAAAAGTAGGTTTAGGTATGGATAAAATACGTATGGCACAACAACTACCTTTCCTGAAATAGGTTTTTTTACTGAATGTATCTAATCTAGTTTGCAAATTACGTACCTAGATAGGTAGTTTGTTTATAAACTTGAAGTTGTTGTTAAGTGTCTTGCTTCAGTGGCTTTTATTTTATTGCCAATTGCGAGCTCAAACGAATTGTAAGTGTCTCGATACTTGATACTATTATTTATTTGTGTAAGTTTACATTCATCTGTAACCAATCCTGGAATTTCAGCTTGAGATTTTCCAACTAAAATGTTGTGTAATTCATTGAATGTAGAACCATAATCGTGTGTATTCCTGAAGAGAAAGTGCCCGTAACAGTAAAAAATTAATAACTTTTTTTTTAGAAAAATTAATTTTGTGTTACAAAAACTCTATGCTTAAGCTGTAAATAATCTCATACGATTTTCCCCATATCAAACTAAGGGTTTCGAATCTGTGTTCAATTTAAAAACCATAAACTATTGGTATTAATAATCCAAAATATCAAAAATGACCAGAATAGTTTTTAAATACGACAAAACTACTGTGTTCCCTATACGAGTACGATCAGAAACATAATCATAAATCATCATTATGTAATACGAGTGTGAAAAAAATTGTATTACAACAATATCATATAATACTGTACAGAGTGTCTGCAGATATTATGGGATAAACATTCGTGATCGAAAGTCACTCCTAGAGAATTCTTTTTAAACTCTTTGTTTTCAAGTTATTCAATGTTTCAGATTTTGTTCGTGTTTTGTACCTTGTGACATTAAAACGGCCATAACTCCCATTAGAAACACAGTATACTCAAAACTAAGAACACCTTTGGAAAGACCGTTAAATTTCTTATAACCCTGATATAAAGTATAGTTGTTTTAGTTAGTTTTAATTGGTTTAAAAAAAGGCCAAAGTAAAAAATTAGAAAAAATATTTCGACGTTTTTTCTCCCGTTTTTCTGCTACCGGTTTGGGGATTTTTCGGCGTGCACTCTTCGGGGAAAACGTCCTCAAACTGTCAGCTTTTGAAAGGTATAGTAGTTTTACTTTTAGTTTGCTAATCGGGGAAGAAAAGTATGTTCGTTTGTTGAAAAAAAAAACTAGGTGTGCTAAAGACCACACGGGAGAAGTGTAAACTTCTATGACGTGGAACATGGAACATGCTTTCTTCCCGCTAATTCGTAAATGTAAATAAATTTAAAACTACGACATAAATGTTTTACTTATCGAAATTAGAACAGAGTACCTAAGTAGGTAATTTTCTGTTATGGTGCGCGTCTACAATTACTATAAGCAAGATTAACTTCTCAACCAAGTGACAACAAAACAAGCGGCATTGTTTACTATATCCGTTTATAACATAAATAAATATAAAACTACGACATGAATAGAAGAACAAGTACGAAAGAAATGCGTGATAAATCGAGAGCTTTCCAACGAGTGGAGAACGATTTTTGACTTGTGAAAAATAAAGAAGTTTCATTTCCCCAGCAACGGCTTCGTTGTACGTGAAAATCAAAAGAAAAAAACAGCGTGACGGAAAAAAAAACGTGACGGTAAAATCGTATTCACACCCCGCTAAATTTTTCGACGCGGTGCGCCTATAGAAGTTTACACTTCAAAACATGGTTTTTCCTACGAAATCGAGGGTTCTAGTGAAAAATGACTCTCTATTAAAATGCGAGTTTGAGGCTGGTTTCTACGTATTTTTTCACGCTGAATCGAATGGGTAACACTTTCAAATCTTTCCAACTCCGCGATGACCGAGTTTTACACTTTAACTAACTAGTTAAACCTTAAAACACATGAAATTGACCATAAAAATAAACTAAAAATGTATGAGTTAAAGTGTAAAACTCGGCTATAACGCAGTTAGGGAGATTTGCATGTGTTACCATTCGATTCTGTGTGAACACATTACGCAGAAACCGATCCCGAACTCGCATTTTCATACAGGGTCTTTTTTCACTAAACCCTCGATTTCGTAGAAAAAACCATGTTTTCCAACATACGAACACACTTTTCTCCCCCAATTAGCAAAGTAAAAGTAAAATTTACTATACCGTTCAAAAGCTGACAGTTTGAGGAAGTTTTTTCCGAAGAGTGCACGCCGAAAATTTCCCAAACCGGTAGCGGAAAAACGTCGATAATAAATATTTTTTCTAACTTTGTATTTTGGCCTTTTTTAACCAATTAAAACTAACTAAAACAACTATACTTTATGTCAGGGTTATAGGAAATTTAACGGTCTTTCCAAAGGTGTTCTTAGTTTTGAGTTTAATGTGTTTCTAGAGGGAGTTATGGCCGTTTTAATATCATAAGGTTTTAATATCACAAAACATGAAAAATCTTCAAAATTGAATAACTTGAAAACAAAGCGTTTTAAAAGAAATCTCTATGAGTAACTTTCGATCAGAAATGAGCTCTAAAATTGATTCATTGAGTTTATCCCATAATTTCTGATGACTCCCAGTATATAAGCATTGCCAAAGTGGGACACTAGAGAAAGTTTGGTGTTTTAATTTTTTTTTTTTTTTTTTTAATAATAGTTTTATTATTATTTAATATTATTATATTGGTATGTACCTAAATGGTTCAGTTTTTAATTGTGTTTAGATTCCTTGATTATAGAAAATAGTTCTGATGACTTATCGGTCATTTAAAAAAAAATCGATGAGCTGGAGACAACTTTCTGAACTTGAGACAATGTGGAATCATTTACTCTCGTGGCAAACTCGTAGCAGATAATAATTATGGCATAGATATTTTCATTTTTCAGGGTTCATTGTTGACTTTAGGTATCTGTCTTCCCCCATTTCATTAAGAAAGGGCACTTTTCCCTACTGCTTTCCGTTGTAATATTGATAAGTTCAGTTGTTTTACGATCAATGAAATCGTTTTCAGTCACTGAAAATGAATATTTTTCGTCACCATAGTTCAAAACCCTCCTATAATAACGCTCTCACATTTGCATACCTATGATTGAGCTCAGTTATACAAACCCTACTATTTAGAAGAAGTAAGAATGCATACATGTACCTTTATGTAATGTTCATTTAACAGTATGTACCTCCGTATTTATTGAGCGCTGTATGTGATATTTCTCGTCTATGTATATAGGGTGTAATTCTTCTTCATAGATAGCTATACTTGACCTATATCAACCTTCGGTAGATCTATACTTTATGCCATTTTGTATTGATATATGTAGGTGTGTATCCATGTTGTTCCAAGCGTGTTGAGTTTGGGTTTGCTCCAACCAAGCACATTTGTCGTTGTACAAAGCAAAATAAATTATTGTACAAAAATGGTGCATCAGATCATGATCTACCATGTATGAATGCATTTATTCGTATACGTGGTTTATGTAGATTATAATTTAATTAAGCCTTTGAGTAAACATTCACTACTATAACGAGGAAAAAATATAATAAATCGTTGAACGGCGTCTAAGACCTGACCACTCCTCTGTCCCATCACTTTGTAACTCGAGTACCTTCATTTTGACCTCATGTAATTTATTGATAGTTTTAACTTAATATTAAGTAATTCATCAAAGAAGAAAAGCTTAGGTACCTGGTGTAATTAGTACCTACCTAGTTATTATACGTCCCGTAATTGTAGATTTACATTTCTAAGTTGAAGCAAATTGAGTTTTTTGCCCCAGGGTAATAATAATGTTGAAATTTGGATAATTTCCGTCATAAGGTATTTTATTACTTTCATAATTTATAGTAGTTTTGTTATTGTACAAATTTATTTTATACTCAGTAGCATATTTCAATAAAATAATTGAATTTCCTCCGGGTCACCCATAATTTATAAAGCTCAAGTTTCCCCCCCCCCCCCCCCCTCCCCCCAGAGATAGTTTCTTCACACTGGATTGAATCTTTCCCATTACGACAAACCTCTATTATCAATTTACAAATTCTTACATATCCCTTTTGATTGAATTGGTTGTAATAAATAATAATAAGAATGAAAGGAAGCGTGGAAAGTTGTTTCCTGATATTAGTTTGCCTATACAAAATAGATGGAAATGTTATGTTACCGTGGTACCAATTTTTATGTAAGTTGGTATTATGCATATCTAAACCTGCATTGCAAATGTGTTTTTTGGTAAATACAAAGATAATTTTGGTTACATTTTATTTTCTATCCCTTTCCCATGCGTATATCCTCTTTATGCTTTGAAAATAGCTTACGGTAGATGGCACAATCCTGGATGGCACAAGCTGAATCCTAAAAGTTGCGCTTATTCGGATATTGGTTGTAGGCAACGCTTTTTCATATGAATAAAATGTGTATTGTAGGCATGTGTCATTCCAAACGATCACCCTCCTTATGATTGAGATTTTAAAATATCCGTTATTTTGCCAAACTGTCGAGCATTTCGAAATGATTGATGAGTTCGTTCTTTTTGAGTAAAATGAATTTTAAAATTTCGAAAAATTTTCTTTGAAAAATCACTAAAAATGGAAAGAAACGGCTAAAATATGTTAACTTTTCGAATGAGGAATATTACTAAAAAAAAAGTTTATTAACCATGAACTGGAAAATTAAAAATTGTTGTACAAAATTATGATCAAAAGTTCCATTCATGTAGCATGATCGTATGAGCGAATTTTCGTAAATGATCAATTATGTTACATTGTTTTGAAAATACAGAACTTCGACAGAATAGAAATTGTTAATTACCGATTTTATGGCAAAGCAACTCGTTAATATTCACCGATTAAAAAAAGATGTAGGGTTTTAAGCTTTTTTGCAGCTTCTATATGTTTTTCGGCAAATATTAGTGAAACTAGAATACATTTATCAACATAAATGTTTATATAAATTTTTCAATGTATTAGTTCATCATTGATAAACTTTATTTGACTAAAACTCTGCTAAAAAAAATATGTAAATTTAACGGTTGTTAGCCATTTTTAGTGATTTATTTAGCTCATTTTTTGACCAATTTAATGTACTCCTCCTGTCCTCATCCTTTTGTTTGGAAAGCTTGATTTTTTTTTTTTTGCGCAATCCTAAGGAGAGTTATCGACTAGAAGGATAAGCGACTGAAAACGCGTTAAGCTCTAGGATTAGTTTTAGAATGTCTCAAAACGGATTTAAATGAAGAAAATATTTATTGTAATGTTTTTGGAGCCATTGTAATAACTTCTTCTTTTTCAACAAAATTTGCTGAAAAGTAATTAAATTTCATTTACATGCTAAAAAAAATTCAGTGATATAATAATAACTTGATAGAAGTATTGAACGATTAAATAACTAACAGGAACTACATAAAAACCATTATAATTAACTGTCTTTCAACCACTGAGAATTCAACCATTGAGAATATAATTTAAGCTAATGTTCCACGTTGACCATAAATATAGATAAATAACTTGGATAGGTTCAAGTTCAACTAGAGTTGCTAAACCACCCCTGCAAAAAAGTCATATCCCAACATTGTCTCTCAGATCAGCTGCTGGATGCAGATTCTTGGGAAAAAACATGTTTGAACGCCCTCAAAATTTGTTGATTTCCGTTTCAAGATGCTTAGAATCCAAAAACTGAATTAAAAAACAAAAATATCCGTCCAGATATATGTCGGATAATGAGACTATGTTACTCAAGCGTTCGTGGCTCAGTGGATATTGCGTCAGACTGGGGTGGCGCTGGCTCTGCGACTACTATCAGCTGGACAGGGTTCGTACTCCAGTGGAGACAACACATTTTGTAATTCTTTATTCCTAGTCACTTTCAAGGGTTTTTTGTATTTATTATTTAGTTTATTTATTTATTTTCTTTTGATTGGTGACATCGTCCAGCTATATTTCGATAACGCACCATAGACTCTGTTTTATTGGTAATTTTTTTTAGGACGTGTGATCTGCGTAGATGGGCTATCTAATGTAGAAATAATACCTAAACCTTTGTGTTTTAATTTGCGCAATTGGCTGACCCTCTTTGAAGTGACGTTCCGTTCCCATTGTAGCGGTTGAACTTCATTTAACTGCTTTTCTATCAGCATGTGCTCTGCGATCGGGGCCTAAACTTGGGAGGATAGTACGAGGTTTTCGGCCCAAACATATTTCGCCTGGAGTGCGTCCTGTTGAAAGCTCTTGAAAGAATTCGCTCGGGATGTGGAAAATTTGTTTTAGAGTATGTACCTACAAAGGCAAAGCAACTATTGGAGGACTTGGGAACACCAGGTTTTCCACACCTGGTTACAAATTACGATTCATCCGAACAAGAAGATCCTTGCGAAATCAGTAACATACAATTTACTCCACAAGGGAAAAGATTAAGCTTCTAAGAATTCATCCTTTGATACATAACACGTCAGTTGATATGCGATTTGATCTTGTTTGTGCTTTTACTGATAGATGTGTCATTTGTTCCCAAAGTGTGGCGCAAGCTAGGATCTCCAAAATTGAATAGCATTCCCGATTTTACTGGATATCCTCTCTGCAAGGTTTCCCGTGCGGGGAGCGAGTTTTAGTTAGTTATGATCATGAAGTACCTAAATAATTTGATGGTAGCAGTATCTGTTGATGAGCATGCAGAAAATCTTTTCGGCTTTGATTGGATTGAAGCACTTAATTTGCTCCCCAAAGATAAACAACTAGAATGTGTGTGTTCAAATGGAGTTTCTACAAGGGATTGTGGGTTTGTTCCTAGATGGTCCCTATAAATTTCATAGCCATCTGATAAGTAATGGCGTGTGCGTTTGCGCAAGCGAGAATTTATTATAAAGTAGATTTCATACGATCTTTCCGTCCCATTTCATATAAAACTCGGTGGCTAGTTAGGTACAGGTTTCAAAAAATGCCCTATGAATTTTATCACGGTTAGTTGAGTAGGTACCTAGTAAATATGAAGTAAAATATCATGCGAAAAATGAAGTAGGTTGACGCACGTGGAACTCCAAGACTACAATGCAATTTTCAGAAAATTATATGGGTTAGCTCCTAAACGGTCTCCTTTAAATTTCATTGCATTATTTTATCAAGAGTGGCTTGTGCGCATGCGCAGAAGTGGATTTCTGATGCCTTCACGTCGATTTGGTCGTAATTTGTTTTGTCAACTAATTGTATATGTAAATAAGTGGGGAAGCTATGCTGCCCAGCCAACTCAGCAAATGGTTTATATTAGCGAATGTGAATACCTATGTATATATTTATAGGACGCGGAGTATAGGAATTATTGGTAGACAACTCAAATGTATACATTTTAGCAATCTTTATGGGGCCGTCATTTTGTGTTGCATCTATTTTGATAAGGGAGACAAAGATTTGTGCACTCAGACTCGTCCACATTTTCAAAATCCTTTAATCTCAAACCTAAATGATATGAAAACCCGTTTTTGGCGGTCTCGGCCTCCGGTCTAAAAGATACTAAATACAGCGAGACTATTGAGGTAGCTAGCAGTGACACGTTACACACTCAAATGACAGACTAATGTCGAGGCCATCCTCAAGAACGGCCACCTTGTATGTTGTGTGTTAGGTATCAATAAATTCAATTGTGGCAACGACACAGTGAATACACGGTGGGTAAGGTATCTACTGTTTTGTAATCACCTTCGCAAATACATAGGTAATTCAAACTCGGTTTCCCTTTTATCGTAGTGTTGTCTATAGCGTAGTGTTACATAATCAACAGACGAATTACGCCCATCTTGAATAGGATGAGGGCCACTTGACTATATTATACTCATTAGCACGAGGGTTTTTACGTAAATCTACATGAACCAGATGAATCCGCTTGTTCCCCGCGGTGAGATCATCTGATAATTTGGTTTTTAGGACCTACCTCCGAAGCTTCCTATGCTTTATTTATTTATTTACAATACGGGCAAGCCCAATACAAGAAGTTTATAACGCAATAAAGCTTAAGGATGAAGAAAAAAATATTAAAGATAGGCATGTAAGGATCCACACGAAGGTGAGAAAGTAGACAATAAATGTAAGGTAGATGTCACTATTCTACTATGTTTGAGTTAATGGAATGGAATGGTAAACAAATATCAAGGCCCGGACACAAGTCGTAAGCATGTTTCACAGTCCGAGACATTCTACGAGTACACAAAGGTTTATGATATAGATAGTTGGTCGGGGATAAGGGTATACGAAAGAGGTGCCTAGAGCGTATTCCGGGATGAGGGAACGCAAAGTTGACCAATGCGAGCAGTGGGGGTGAGTCAACCACTCCCCAGACTGGCTACAGCAAGTATACATACCAAATCCGCCAAACGGCTACGAGTTATGGGATTCAGCGTACCACTTTTCTTAATCAAAGTATCGAAGTCGACCAAAACATGTGGGATATCCAGTTTATAAGAGATAAAGCGATAAAGCTACGATTCACTCTCTCAATAGGGTAATAAGGCACTTATAATATGGACTCCAAACAATCGAGGCATACTCTAAGATTGGGAGCACAAGCGATCTATACATAGTACCAATGACTAATCACCAATGAATGGCACATGGTTGAACTATCTCGTATTTCCCTTCACAAAACTCAAAACTCTCATTGCTTTTGATGAGATGGCAGAGGTTTGTTCGGAGAATGTCAATTGTAGATCAAGCAGCATTCCCAAATCTCCAAGGCAATCGGCTCCGATAGCATAGTCTTGAAGGTATGGGTGTTGCGAGCGGTGAAACTTCATCACGAAGCATTTTGGAGGGTTCAGGGCCAGATCATGCATTGGACACCACTGAAGCAGAGCATCCATGCATTCCTGCAATCTCAAACAATCTGACGGAGAGTCGGTTCTCGAGTACATTTTGAGATCAACTGCAAATGGCAGAAACTGAACTCCTTCAAGGACTTTGCGAACATTATTTATAACTTTCAAGAAGAGGAGAGGATTCCAGTCACGCAGCATGATCGTATGAGCGAATTGTCGTAAACTACCGTGTTGTATGATGTTAAATTGTTTTTAAATTTGAGCTTTTTGAGTTCAAGGAAAATGTAACTATTAATTTTACGGCAAAAAGCTTATTTTAAATAATATTCTACCATTAAAAAGGAGGATTTTTATCTTTTTTCCTAGTTTTATAGATTTTTTAGGCAACTTTTAAAGAAATTTAAGTACATTATTCAGCATAATTTTGTATATTCATTTTCGAATGTTCTTTTTTATAGTTAATAAACTTTATTTGAGCAATATACCGCTAAAAAAATATAAATTTAAAGACTTTTAGCCGTATTTAGCGATCTTTTAGTATATTTTTTTAATTTTGACCAATTTTATGTGTTCAAAAAGTGCTGGCTAATGAGCTCATCCTTTAGTTTGGAAAGCTTGATTTTTTGGCGCAAAAACGGAAGTTTTATCTCAATCCTAAGTAGAGTTATCGTCTGGAATGATACACACAAATATATAAATGACAAAATTTTAACCTCTAGAGTTCGTTGCAGAATGCCTCAAAACGGATTTCAATAGAGAATTTTTTCAAAAATTGTTATTTTAAAATTTTCCGAGCCATTACAACATTTCATTTTCTACGAAAATTCGATGATTAATGTCATCCTATTTCATGTATGGAGATAATAAACTGAGTGCCGCGTAACTCATGCCACGCCCTGTATTCGTAGACATCTATAATTATACTACCTATATATAATTCACTTGTTTCTATTTTTACCTTCTTACATTCCTGCTCACGTGAGAATGGAAGGTCAGCGAAATTTTCTGTTTTCGTGTTATTTACCCCTTAGAGGTTTTAACAGGAAAAGTGGATGTTTCAACAGGTTGTTTAATGAAATTGAAGCCACCCCGAATACAATCGTGATCTCAGTATGAGGAAGCAACGAGGCATTCTCCCTAGGCAGACGCGATTCAGTTTCAAGCACCTACACACCACATTACCTCACAGAATCGTAAATCGCATACTGTAGCAACAAGTGTGTCGTTCAACTCAATTTTAAAAGTATCTACCTATCACCAGCATGTTCCTATCGGGGATTATCTGTAATCTCGACACTCGTGAATGGAAATACCATATGTAGTACGTTTGCACAATAAAAATGTTTTACAAAACGCGTTTTCGAGTGGTAGGAGGGACCCTTGAAATTGTCACATTATTACCACTTCGAAACAATCTTGTGGACAACCTTCGTATAAGTAGGGGTTTGGACAGTTAGATGATTTGCTTGGTAGTCAGCTGAAGATTTCCGAGTGATATAAGTGTATTGAGTTGAAAGTTAGTGCATTGAGTCGATTGTCAATCGACACCTGGGTCCACAATGGAGAAACTCGATCAAGGTAAGCAGTTAGTTTTTTAAGGTAGAATACGTTTTTACGGAGACCTTGCCAAAAATAGTCATATAACAACGCTACCAAAAAAGTGGAGGAGGAGGAGGAGGATTAGTTTTTATTGGTCGATTATTACCACTTTGACCAATTATTTATTGAAATTCGAACAATTTATTATTGAAAATAATAGATCAAAAATAAGATTTATACCTACTCAAAGAGAGCGAAGAAGGATTACCCACCTACTCATCATATTTTTTTTAAAAAGGCAAGTCATGATTTTGCCCATAACTTACCCACTGAATATGCTTACTCATTGTTGGCACTATTAGATAATGATTATACATTTTTCAATTGTAGATTGTTATAAAAAAGTTCCAGTCATGCAGTATGTGCGAATTTTCGTAAATTACCGTATTAAATTATCTAACATTGTTTTGAAATTTGAGCACTCTGTGTAAATGATACAAAATATTGTTACAAAAGCGGCAGATCTTATTTCTTTGCTATCCAACCTATGAAGCTGAAATTTTAAATGGAGAATCCTTGGGACGGCTACAAACGAATCATAAAGTCTAAAGCCCTCAGATCAGCTGAGTGAGATCCGGAGCTAGGTCCATTGCTATTCAACACTAAAGTAACCGCTGATCTAATTTCTTTGTAACTCAACCTATGAACATGAAATTTGAAATGAAAGCCTCTTGGGATATCTAGAAACAAATCATTAGGTTTGATTCCCCTTAAACCAGCTAAGTGAGCTCTGGAGCTAATCTTTAAGGGACTTTATCTTGGTACCTACATATATTACAAAAAGAGATGGACTTGTGCTGTAAATTGCGCTTAGATTTATTATGGTTGCAAACTCATAATAGTGCTCAACGAGCTAGGATGCTTATTTATGGAGCAATGTACACGAAAGTTGTAATCAGGGACCAGGAAGTGCAAAACCGATGTTTTCTGCCTCTACTTTACGGGGCATTTTCTCGGGACCTGTTGGTTGGTCCTACATGGATTTACCATAGTGCAAACAAAATGTTATTCACCCTTCTTTAATTTCATAGATACATAGATATATGGACCTGAGAATGCGTTAGCATTGAGTAATAACATTAAGACGAAAAAAGGTAGGTGAAATTCAATGTTTCTGGTAAATAGGCTTTGTATGAAAGAAAAGATGCGTCCCTGTTAAACCTACAGAGCTGTTTTTGCGATCAATTGTCAAAAACGTAATGAAGTTTTCGAATTGTAATAGAGGCCAAACCACTAGGAGGCATTGATTAGAGCTATAAACCGAAAACTGAAAAAAACGGAGAAAAAAAATCGCAGTTTTTCCTGAATAAATAGTTAGCTGGAATTTTATGTTTTCAATGCAGAACTCAATGATACTTAAGAAATCCCTGAACGACCAATCGTCGAAATAAACGAAATTATGAGAAATTCCTAACAGACTGATTCAACTCTCTGGGCCCCACTCTGTAGAGATGGGAATTCAATTGTTTCGGTTCTCCAGTAATGGTTGAATTGTTCACTCCGTTTAACACGTCAAGTACTCCACTCCAGTAATGAAAAATTGAATTTAAACGGATCCTTAGACTCAGGCTAATTAAAAAAATAAAAATAAATTAATAAAATAAAACAGGAAGTGTATCATTAAGTACAAAAGTTTGGGTGAGCCGTAATTAGACGTACTTAGTAGTAGTTAACTGCCTTTTCCATTGGGTTCTGAGGAAACCCGTAAATGGCAGCCAACTATATACCTACATCATTTCTATAATTTCAACCGTGCTCAGAATTATGAGAAAGAATTTATGATAAAAGTCACTCGGGGAATGATTTACGGAACTTGTGAACCGTGAGAACTGCCACGGTCAAGAAGCTTTGATTTTAAACTTCTGACCTGCGACCTCTCAGAGAGATAACGCGATAGGAAGAGGGGGGATTCGTCATCTGAGGATTCTCGAGGCAATCAGGACTTTCTTTTAGTGTCCACCTCGCGATTGTGCCGACCTGACCTCGAGTCACATCATTCGGACGTTTCTCATAATTTTCCTCGTGGCATCTACCCCCCAATACGTTTGGAGTGCAGGAGAAGATTTTAATACAATTGCCGAGGTGAGATCATTCCGTTTACTTTGATTCCCAGTGTCAGGAGGGACTGCATCCCCCTTTCTCTATTATTTTTCAAAAGGATACTACTACCTTTTAATTTCCCCCTTTTCTCGTTAGGTAGGATCCCTAACATTAACTTTTTTGAATAAACTACCCAAAAGGAATTTCACGGGTTTTTCTTTCATTATAACTCAAAACTTATTGTAGAGCACCTTACAGAACTAACATATTACAAAACCACATTCACCGGAGCGTTGTTGGGGGAAAATCCTAGAAGTAAGAATGAGCTTCAAAACCTTGAGTGATGCTAGGTAGTAGTGATAGGCAATGGTAAGAAACTGACTTCATCACGTAGGTAGCAATAAATTAATATTCATTGGCGCTACAGCAAGGGATCAGCGAAGTTCGGTTTCGCTTACTGTTGGTTGCCATGCCATGTAGTCAACCTCTGTAAACAGCGTTGCCCAGCGGAGGCGTGTAGTGATCGTTTTCCATCGCGTCTTTCTACATTTTTAATCAGGAAAACTTGTGTATTTTCTGTTTTCTGTTCAATAAATTACCAGCATACAAAAAATGCCTGCCAAGTTGGGTGGACAGTAAAGCTTGCTCACATATCGTAACATGGACGTATATAATTAGTTGAAGAACAAAGTAAGGGTCGATATGATTGAATACTAAATAGAACAGTAATATATGTGTAAATATGTTAATATATAAAATAGGGCCATGATTCATTTTTAATTATGCGCATACAGTTTCAATAATATAACGGCATTTACCATCTAAAGTATGTATGTTATAAGACGATTGTATTGGTAGGATATTTTCAAGAGGTCAACATGCACAATCATTAAAAAGGGCATCCAATTGGGTCCATTAGCCTTAAAGTGTCAAACAACATAGTTTTGCGCAAGCGAACTAGTTGTTACACAGGCAACTGCGATATAATTTATAAGACATCCTCCTGGAATATAATATACCCAACTACCCGCCGAGTCTGAACGAAATCGGATTGATAGATCATGAGAAATCGATGTTTCACGAAATTTATGTTTGCGCATGAGCACGGACTGCAACTTACTCCAACAGCAATGACATTTATAGGAGACAATTTAGAAGCTATTCCGCGCAATCCTTGAAAATTTCTTATAAATCGCTCCTTTAGTCTCATAGTTTTGCCTGCGTCAGTCAATCGTAGTTTTGAGCATGCGTCATAATTATTACTGAGCCAATGCGATGTAATTAACAGATCATCTTTCTGAAACATCTACCCAACTGCTTCGCGAATTTGACCGAAATTAGACCAATATATGATGAGAAATCAACTTTAAAAAGTTACGCTTGCGCATGCGGGAGTTATAAGGGGTATAGGGGACCGTTCAGAAGCTAATCTGCACAATCCTTGATCGCGACGAGTGACCACAGACATACAGACACGGAACCAAAATTTATCAGCAAGCTCTGAAATGCAAATAGCAGGTGGAAATTTTGATTTCGGATGACAGATATTTTGTCGACCTCTCGCACGACCACGAAGCTACCTGCGGTAGAGAAGGAGCAAAATGAGGTTTTTTGACCTTCCAACACTCACTTTACTGTATAACTACCAAACCTTTGTGTAGGTACTAAGCTGTATAAGAAGAGATGGTGGATCTTGGCGATTTTCATGGCGTTCACCTCCGCCAACACTTTCCAGTGGTCGCAATACTCCGTCGTGGAAGATGTCATCGTAGACTATTACAATATTGATTCTTCCTTGGTAGAGTGGACCACTATGTCGTATAACGTCAATGAGAGCCTGTTTATCATACCTTGGGTCTGGCTTCTGCAGAAATACGTAAGTGATCTGAAACATGTGGTTGTGGTAAATACATCAGCTTCCTAGCAGCATTTCAGCATACATACTCATCAGGAGATTATAATGGGCATTAGGTCAATATCCAGATTTAATGCCACCTCGTAGGTACCCGTGTTATCTTGCTCGTGTAAAGTGACCTCTCCAGTGTGTGAAAGATTTAGGATTATGGAGTAGACGTTTCAACTTCATAAATAGTACATTCCCAAGCCCCCATTCAATCTTTTCCCATTTTTTTTTGGCCCGAATTGCTTCAAAATCTATTCATCAGGAATCAAAATTGTACAAGAAAATTCAGCATCACTGCGTACAGAAATGGATACAAAAGACAAATGTTGGCAATAGCCGTTCATTTTTTTGCGAAAGAAAAATTTACTAATCATCCTCCTCCATTTCCTGATTACGACTAGCTCCCACTAACCACTATACTACCACTATTCAATCAAATTATTTTGTTTGTCATTTTCCATCCACTTTTTCAGGTTTTAAGGCAAAATTTTAATCAAACAGGCTAAAAATCCGATTCGAGAAATTTTTCTCCAGCATTGGTAGGAAGTATCTTAGGTAGTACCTATCTTGTGCGAATCAGGGTAGTAAAGTATGCAACAACCATTCCAGGTTGGGGCTTTTCGTCCGACTGCCTCTGGCGTCGCGGACACCATC
The DNA here is from genome assembly GCA_030762985.1 of Adelphocoris suturalis. Classification (NCBI taxonomy): domain Eukaryota; kingdom Metazoa; phylum Arthropoda; class Insecta; order Hemiptera; family Miridae; genus Adelphocoris; species Adelphocoris suturalis. The sequence goes on along the minus strand of CM061043.1, from coordinate 47,834,286 downwards.
AGCTGTCCTCCAAGTAGGATCAGAATTCGTTCTGATGATTTCAATTAAAGCTACGCATTGCCTCGCCCCCTTGAGTAGAGAGGGGTTTGCCATACAGATGCGTGAAAATTACTTGGACGCGTGATCCTTGGCGGTCACCCATCTAAGTATTCGCCACGCTCGACGTTGCCTAACTTCGCTGAGCGCATGAGAAACGGTTCATTGCAACGCTTAAGCCGTACAGCTGCGAATCAGGGTTATAAGAGAGACAATGAGTAGCTACATATTTCAAATTAAATATGCAACTCTCAAATAGGAACTTTAATATCGATAGGCACACCAATATATTATAGTAAGTAAATAGTCCAAATTCGATTAGAATGGTATTTAAACCTAACTTAAATAGTCATTCACACATTGGAAAACACAACATTTGTCAGACCAGTATGTGAACGCGCAATTAACTTCAAATCACAGTATTTTTCCGATTCTGAAGTATTTTTATGGTGATAAAGCATGTTAAGAACCCAAAATAACAACAAGCACCGAAATAAGTTCAATAAAATTGCTTATATTTTACTTTAAAGCAAAATAATCCTTAACTCGCCTCGTAATGTTTGGCCCTCGACTGGAGATGTACCAGAAATATCCTTCTGATTTGGATGAATCCTACTGCCAGGAAACTTTTCAGAGACTTCCGTGATATCGTAACGTAACTTAGAGACACTCGGGAATCCACTAGATTGTACTACATTCCTTATTCTAGACATTTTTTGAACGCCAAACACAGAATTGGTGTCGTCACAGACTGAAGATCATCACCACTTGAAGCGCCTTGAAGCGGTTTGATAATTTTGATTTGATTGAAAATAAACATTCACCCTTACTTCAAATTATTCCTAGTAGGTAACCTTTTGAGCTTTGAAATATTCCAGCGAAAAAGTCAATCCCTGAAAATCTCAACAACCGAACTAAATTAAAAACTCGTCCTTGTGTCACGTACACGCATACTTAGTGCATTTCTTACGAGTTGCTACTCTCATACCATAGCTTTAAAAAATCGCCGCACAAAGTAGGTATATACCTATAAATTAATATTATCCAGTCTTAGGGAATTTCATATGGACTGTGCGGTTAAGAAACTGAAACGAGGTAAGTATTGTTCGTCAACAGAAAAAGGGAATGGTATGATTGAAGTTAAAGGGATTACTTCTAGAACGGAAAAGCATTGTTAAGAGATGGGGAAAACTCTAGCAAGAAACAAGGGGAGGTTTCTTGATTGGTGGTTAGGTTTTCATTAACGCAGTAGTATGACCTGTTGACGTTTGCCCTAAATACCACTTACAAGCGATCTAAAGACTCAATATAATTGAAATGTCTTCTAGGGCTTCAGGAAGATTTTACTGCTGGCTTCGTCGTTGAACACAGTTGGAGCACTTCTCAAACTTTTCTCCGGCTCAAGAGGCTCGTTCATGATCGCGTTCATCGGCCAATGGCTTGTTGCCGCAGGACAGGTAGGTATAGGCTCAGACTGCAGTACTAATTTTTATGGTACTATTATAGCCCTTCTAATTTTTACGAGGCTTCATTAGATCTTGAACCTATTACAGTTTTTTGTTGCTTTTTGCTCTGAACCTCTTGTACTTAGTTGATTCCTTGTTGAACGTAAGAAACCAAACATATTATTGGTGCTGCCAGACGTACCACCTACCTTATTGGTATTTGAACCAACTTTCTTCATTCCAGGTACACCGAATACTGAAAAACTTATTCGAAGATCTGTATTTCAGTCATAAACACAAGTAGACATGCAAGAAACCCCGTTTTTCAAGTAATAAGTATTTAGTAGAAGGAGAAGAAAAATATCCATTTATTTATCAGTTTAGGCCGAGATGATAATAAGGAAAAACAAAAAATACGATATGAGCAAGTTTAGCTCGTCTGTCGGAGAGACCAGAGGAGCCTAAGAATAATTAAATTTAGTTAGTTATATAACGAACAATCACTATAAAGGGCCAAGAGCCACAACACCCTTGAAGACAAAGCCTGCGAGAATCCCCCCCCCCCCCCCCCGTTTTCACCAATTGGGAGAAGATGGGAAAATTCGGGAGATGGCAATAAAACCCTTAATTTGAAGAGACCTATTTGGAACTCTAATCAAATCCTGATTTTGCCAGCTGAAGGTGCTGTAGATATTTATAAAATACTTACTTTATTTTCGTTTTGTGCATAAACTGCCATTTTCGTTAAAATCTTCCGAAATCTCCTCAGCATTTCCCAATTATAGCTTATCTCAAAAACGGATTAAGATAGAAAATAGTGCTTGACGGCGTTTTACTCTATTCCTATTTCTCGTGTAGAGATATAGGTAGGTTTTAATAGCTGTATTTTTTCTTATTATTATTTCTTAATTGTAATTTTTGTTTCAATTCAATATATATATATATATATATATATATATATATATATATATATATATATATATATATATTTATACAAGTTGATGGTTCTACTGAACTATATATGAATGATTAGTAATTTAGGAAAGAAATTTCACAGATAAAAGACGAAAGAATGGAAAATCTAATATTTCGATGAAAATCTTGGTCACAGATATAGAATATAGAAGGAGAATGATTGTTTTCTTGCGTCCTGATTGCTTGGGAAAAACTAGTATCCAAGGCTAAGATGCTGGCTAACACCAATTACACATATAAATGTCGAGGTGTAGCAGAGTGCCAGTCAAAAATGTGTGTTTACCAACTAGTCTGCAAAAAGTGCACTGATGCACATGCATTCTATGTTGGTAAAGCTACCACACTCAATCTGCGCATGAACAATCACAGAGCATCTATCACCCAAACCCAGCAACTCCCAGTTAAAATACATGCGACGTCCCATAATGCCACGTTCGACCAGTGCTTTGGGGTGAAAGTTTTAAGAAAGTTGCCAGATACGGCTAATGATAGATTGCTCCAGCAATCAGAAAGAGCTCACAGATTAATACTTGGAGCAAATCGACCACCTGGCCTCAATCTAAACGATTAACTCAAGGTATTGAACACTACAAAAATTAATAATCGTTTCAGCCAGCATCTTAGCCTTGGATACGCGTTTTTCCCAAGCAATCAGGACGCAAGAAAACAATCATTTCTCCTACTATATTCTATATCTGTGACCAAGATTTTCATCGAAATATTAGATTTTCCATTCTTTCGTCTTTTATCTGTGAAATTTCTTTCCTAAATTACTAATCATTCATATATATATATATATATATATATATATATATATATATATATATATATATATATTAATTGCTATGCAATTCTTAGGCCGACCCCCAATAATTTTTTAAATGTCCACTTTTTGTGTAACGTTTTTTGTCCCGAGATGGGAAGCGAGAGGTCGTGGGTTCGAATCCCGGCCAGGCCTGAAAAAAAAATATTTTTTTTTTTTTTTTTTTTTTCTTCTCGTGAGACGAATGTGGGTTCGAATCCCGGCCAGGCCTGAAAAAAAAAATTTTTTTTTTTTTTTTTTTTCTCGTGAGACGAAGGTTGTGGGTTCGAATCCCGGCCAGGCCTGAAAAAATTTTTTTTTTTTTTTTTTCTCGTGAGACGAATTGCATAGCAAATTATCCTCGTTTTCTACACAGTAGAAAAGAGAAAAGATGCGGCGAGGCGCGATTAGGGGGGTCCAGGGGGGCGAAGCCCCCCTTGCGAGGCCCGAAGGGCCGAGTATATATATATATATATCTGATTTGCAAGAGAGCAAATCACTTCGTGCTTGTAATGTTATCCGGAAAACTTATCAAGGAAATTTAAACATTATTTAAGTTTCGAATAAGGACAATAATATTTATTATTGTCTTAGGCTACAACTAATAATGCGGTCTTATTACAAAAGATATGTTATCAAATTCTCTTATAAAACCTCACGCGAAAATGGTCATTGGGACTTCAAGGCAATGGATTATCAACTGTAGATAGAAAGTTTCATTTTTAAGTGATGTTACTCATTTTCTTCTGTTTTATTTCCCTGTTTTTGAGTTGGAAATTTGATGATACTTACTTCCCCCCTCACTGTTTCTTCCTAGAGACGCCTGTGAGGAGATAAATTACTAGGTACTTTGAATAGAAGGATCATGTTGTTTAGATAGATCACATTCAGTTTTTAGAAAGAAGGACGTAAGATAAGACGAATCTATTTAAGAAGATCTAATACTTGAATAATAAGCAGCTTATTAATATTCGCTGCATTCTTCGAACTTTTTCTAGGTTTGAAAGTTAGTTTTTTTCAGGAAGATAGCATTCACATAAGCACTACCTACCTCTCCAATAGAGATACCATGCCATAATACGTACCTATTTGTACCTATTGATCTATCACAATGTGGAAACGGTCCTCACCTACGTAGAAAATTACTAACTCAAGTTGAAATCACAATAACTAATCTGATAATGTTTATCCAGCTGGGATATTTACCTTCTCGTGTGGCGGCGCTATGGTTTGGAGCTGACGAAGTATCCACCGCTTGCAGCTTTGGAGTAGTTGGAAATCAGGTGAATGACTAGATACTAAATAAAATACGTCATAAAACTTCATCACTTAGATACTAGATATTACACTCAAATCCGATTGGCCCTTATGTGAAATTTCTGAAAATAAGAGATGCCTGAATTGTATCAGCCTGGCAGTTCACAAAACCAACTAAAGTCGACGTCGTGTATTAAAATTTTAACATGAGCCACATTTGTTTTGTAGTATAATACGTATTTTTCCCCTTTAATATGTCCTCCTTTTTCGTTTTTAGCGATGAAGTTATTATTTTTGGCAGAGTTGCCAAAAAAAAGAAAAAAAAGAATTTAATTACCGTTACTTTTTTCAATTACTTCAGAAAGAAAGTACCTAACTGCAATTACCATTACCATGTATGTAATGGGAATGGTTTTAATGGTCTGTATCGGGTTATTTTTTATTCCAATTGCATGTATTGGTAATGGTTTTTTTCAATTACCATTACCATTACCATTCTTTCCAATTACCCATTACACAAAAGGTAATGGGAATGGAATTACCTCCATCCCCATTACAGGAGCGTTCGCCCTTATGCACCGTGTGAGGGTGTGTGTGCACGCGTGAGTGGGTGTGTACGCGCATGTGTGCAATATGTACAAATGATATATATATCATACACGGTGCATAAGGGCAAACGTTCCTGTAATGGGAATGGGGGTATTTACCTTTTCTGTAATGGGTAATTAGAAAGACCCATTACTTGCCCAATAACAAGTAATGCTAATTGAATAAAACCATTACCATCACATGTAATTGGAATAAGTAATTGCTTGAAATCATTCCCATTGCAGGAATGGTAATGGTAATTGCAATTACTTTGGAGGTACCTAATTGCCAGCTTAAATCCCCAGTGTTTGCTTGTAGGCATACCTAATCATACTCACTGAACTAATTTTATTGCATTTAAAAGAAGTAATTGAAAAAGTAATCATTACTGAGAGTAATCATCACCTTACAACTCTGATTTTTGGTTAGTAAAATTATTCTGTTTCAACAATTGGAAATAAAATACCCCATAGGACCCCAAAAACTGGTAAAAATAAATTTTGAATAACTACTTGTTTTTAAGAATCGCATTTATGCGTATTAGTACGAATTGTATTTCAGTTTGGAAATAATTGCGTAAATAATTAATAGTTGGAATTAATCATATGTGGAAATCATATTTGAACATATTTTAACTTATTCTTGTAAATTATATTTCAGTTAGGAGCTGCGCTTGGTTTTCTAATCCCGCCAATGATGATAAAAATGAATGAAGACAAAGAAATCACCGGTTCTCAAATCATGTTATTAAACTACGTCGTGGCCGGATCTTGCATAGTGGTCCACGTTCTCCTATTCATGTGTTAGTACATCCAGATCAATTCTAACGATAAGAGAGTGCATTTTTGTTTCGTATTGTCAATTAATTAATCAGAGGATGTGATTTAATGAGAGTCATATCTTAGGAACGGATGAAGGTATCAATCATATTGTATTGTTTGGAAAGTTTTTGCAAGTGTTATTGATAAGGAAATAATGGCACAATTTTTTTAAGGATAAAGGACAGTATTTAGGGGGCCAAATAATCAGGGATGTCCTCACATTCTTGTAAGGCACTATGACTATCTAAAGCTTCGTTCTCAGTACGCTTTCCGGCAGTTCTTGAACTCATCATAACCGGGGCGTTCTGGAACTTGAGGAACCGCGTTCTGCACTGCGAACGATTTCAGAACTTGGAAGTGGAATAACCTGTGATGTTGTTTGTAACCTCACTCAACTCGTGTTTCCGTCTGGTGCTCCTTTTCAGAATATTTTTAGTTTCCGTGAATATATTACTTATTATGCCCGTGAATATTGCATAACTCCCCCACGGTAATTTAAAAAAAATGACTGAGGAGTGTATTTGAAAAAACGTGAGTTTCAACGAGATCCAACTATCATCGTCGAAACTATCGCTTTCCGAACTTGACGAGCTAGTTGACATTTCGATCATAGAGTAAGTACTTATACTAACGTATAGAGATTAAAGTATGATTAAGTATGATTTCGATGAAAAAGAAGAGAGTTGTTTACTCCATGAGATCCGAAAAATTGTGAAACGCGCATCCGTTAACTACGTCCTTGTGTTCGAGCTCTGACAGTTCCGAAAAGAAAAAACGGGGACTGTCAGAACCGTTCGGAAATGGGTTCGCAAAACACTGCGAACGCCGAACTCGGCGTTCTTCGCGTTCCGGCCCCGGGCATTCTGGCACTGCGGACGACAAAGCTCGACTGCGCTTGCCCAGAACCGTTCCGAACTTGCAAAACGCACACTGAGAACGAAGCTACCATAAATTTTTAGAACTTTCAACTAGGTACTGAGCATTGCTAAGTAAAATTTAAAAAATACTTAGAATCAATGATACACCTCCGGCGAAAGGTTACCCCAAAAAAATCATAATAAATTACATAAATGTAAAATTTTCCTATTGTTGGAGGAAAATATTTTTAATGCACAATATTGTTTTTAAAAAATCATATTTTGAAGGGAATATTAATTATAAAAGGTGTATGATATACATACCTGTAACGTTAGTTATTTTTGTGCACAACCTATGCTCAAAACTGTTGTAAAAACTCTACAAATTATTACACAAATATTTGTTATTCCTATATTAGATAGCTCTTCTACATAAATCACTGGTCTAAATTTCTAAACCCTGTAACTATTATATCAACAAAACTTAGCTTTGTGCTCGCCAAAAGAATTCAACCCTTCACAGCTCCAGAAGCCCACTATTAATACGCTTTTTAATAAATGTCGAAAAATATAGAAATTATAACAAAAACAAGGTAGGTCGGAAATCTCCAATTTCAGGTTTCAGCACCATACTCGTAAGTTGATTAAGATACAAATTAGGCTTAGATGTCCCACAACGGAACAGTGCGCCTACGTGCACTGAAATTTTATTCTAGAATTCCCATAGGAGATCCATTTCAAATTTCAGCTCCGTAGGTTGATAAGAAAGAAATTAACTTCACGGGCCCCTTAGAGTAAACTGGTCCTTGTTAACGATTTGCGTAGTGCAATATCGTGATGGGCAAAAGGCTGACTTTGTCACCGACATGTCTTCATAGATATGGACACCTACAGATTATTTCAATTAATTAATACTTCCACACTAGTCCCCCCGATCAAAGTATAACGACATTCAAGTAGATACGTACCTACCAACTGAAAATTTATTATATAAAATAAAACACCTACCAACGCTTCACTAGTCCATCTGCAGGGACTATAGTTAAATTAAACTCGATTTCGCGAAGTCAGAAATCCATCGGAATTATATCAGCTGGTACGATTTTCAGAATTTATAAGGCTAGTTTTATGGGTACCGGTTCTACAAACACACTTTCTAGCGATTATTAAAGGAATATACCGATTTCCTCACTGATTCAAAATTTCACAACTCGCGTATGATTTCACTCTCGAAGTTCTGGCTCTTGGGGTGAGCAAACGGATTAACGTGCAGCGTTCCGAGAGGTTTCATTCGATTCTTTTGGATAATGTCTATCAATCACTACTAAGAACTCATTGTTACAAACATTGAAAGTTTTCGGAATCTCGGTTTTTTAATAGGTACTTCAGCCGTTAAAAGTTGATAAAAATTGTTGCCGGGGTTCTAGGTTCAACCAAACCCAAATGTGATTTATAACCCAATTTCATAAACTTTGGTCCAGTAGTTTCGGGTGAAAGCTTTGGGCGGTAGACAGACGGATTTTTTTACTCTATTTTTGGATTCTACGTATCTCGAAACGTAAATAAACAAATTTTGAAACAGGGGGGAAGGGGGTTAAACAAAAAATTTTCTAGGTCGATAATAAAGGCTCATTATTGAAAATAACAAACCAAAAGATGGACAAACTCGTGAAGTTCAATGTTTAGATACGAGTATATACAAAATACTATTAATTATCCAGTAACTATCAAATGATTCTCTGCCTTAATACGATTGATTCGATTTGCATTAATTAGATTTGGATAACTAGGTTATATCTAAACTTATCGTTATTTGCGTATAAAGGTCTGACAGATGAACCAAATCTACCTCCCAGTAGAGCAGCCCTGGAGCAACGGAAGGAGAAAATTGACTTTGTTGGAACGCTCAAACGCCTCAGGACAAATAAAGGGTGAGGAGATTCTGTTAATTGTAAAAGTATTATTAAGTATTATCATTGGATATTCTAACTCATGTGTTCTCATACGTTGATTAAATTTTTTTTTTTTTTTTTTTTTAATAATGAATTTAAATTATTGGGGAAAAAATGGGCAAGAAGTCCAACATAGGAAGGAAACTGTTTGTGGGATGGAGGTTAAACGTGGTTACAAATGCTTCAAATTGTTACAAAAAGGTTGTTATTTCTATATGAGATAGCTTTTCTACGCAGAATACTTGGCTGTAATTATGAAGCGTAGTCAATGGTAGCGTAGTCAATATTCACAGTATAGCGAGATGTACGTAGACATCTACCGTGCAGTAACTAATGAAACCTATTAAAACACCTACAGTTTACTGAGCACATTTTTTCAAATTTGACCGATTAAATGTGCTCAAAATGTGCTGCCAAACAAACTCATGATTGCCACACACTTGCCTCACAATTGTTATGGGACCTTACTTGAACTGGTGGTCATTTCATAGGGGCACTTCCTTTCATCCCACTCTTCTTCCTCATCCTTCTGCAACTTCCCTCATCCCTAGAGCCGTCATCGGGTAAACCTGGACGTCCTCCCCACTTGGAGTATCCCGTCCGCCTCTGAGGGTCGTTTCGTAAAAAAAAGAAATTAGTGTGTTTGTGTGTGTGTGCGCGGCATTTTCATGCCGTCCGCGTGGCTTCATTAGCCACTGCGGTGAGGTGTTCTAGAGGTAGTCGTGGAACAGTAGACACCCTTCGCCGTGCCTGTCGGGGTAAAAATGAGAACCTGTATCATGTAGTGCAGCAGTGTCCACGGATTCATGGTGGCCGCATTTTGCTTCATGATGCGGTTGCCAAGCAGATAGCAGGTGCTTGGTCATCCAGCGGCTGGGATGTGGAGAGAGAGAGACTGTACCATATGCCAAGTGACCGGGGCAAGAAGCCAGATATCGTTGCCATCAAGCCCGATGGGTCTGCCATAATCCTGGATGTCCAAGTTGTCAGTGACAGCATAGACATGGAGCAGACCTGGAGGGCTAAAATAAGTAAATATGATAGGAACGACCTGCGACAAGCGATATCTGAGCTAAAAGAAGTGGCGCCTAACAACATCAAGGTCATGGCCGCGACCGTGTCATGGCGCGGGGTGTGGTGCGGGAAAAGTGCCACGGAGCTTCTCGGGCGTCTCGGCAGGAGTGCTCCGTGGTATCACCACCCGCGTCCTTCGGGGCTCTTCAATTGGTGGCTATTTTATAGGGGCACTTCCTTTCATCCCTCTCTCCCTCCTCCATCTTCCTCAACTTCCCTAATCCCTAGGGTTTAGTTTTTTTTTTTCTTAATGGTGTGTCCCCTCCGTCTTTGAAGGAAGTTTTCTAAAATAAAAAAATAAAAAATAAAAAGTGTGTGTGTGTGTGCGCGTGTGTGTGTCTGTGTATTTTTCATCCAGACGATAACTTTTCTTATATTAGGATTGAGATTTAAAAAAATCCGTTCTTACGCCAAATAATCAAGCTTTCTAAATGAAAGAATGAACTAGTAGGCCAGTACTTTTTAAGCACAATAAGGTGCTCAAATTAACTGGTAAAAACGAATTAATTTTTATTTATATGCAGGATTTTAGTCAAAACAATTTGATTAAATATGAACTAGAACATTTAAAAATTTAACACATAAATCATGCTAAAGATGTAATGAAATCCCATCAATATTTGTAGAAAAAACGATAAAAAGTGCAAAAAAGGTAAAAATCCATGATGAAATTGGTAGATGAAAATTTTTCTGCACTCAATCTGCTCAAATGTCAAAACAATTTTACATAATACAATACGGTATTCACGAAAATTCGCACATACTGCATGTCTGGAACTTTTAGCGAATTTTTGAAGAAAATTAAGCTATTGCTCTCGCCTCAAAATTTGTAGAATGTGAATTTTTGAAAACATTTTATGCAGAAATCCGTTTCAGGCTATTCTGAATCATATTCTGAAGTTTAACGCATTTTTTTATGTATGTATGTATGTATGTATGTATATATGTATATATGTATGTATGTATGTATGTATGTGTCATTCCAGACGATAACTGTCCGTAGAATTGTGCTAGAAACTTCAAACAAATTTTAAAATGTTAAGGACACAAAACGAAAGTTCAAGTTCGTTGGCCAGCATGATCGGATTACATCTTCGGGTTGAAATTTTCAAAAATGTAGTCAAAAATTTCAAAATAGCCTGTTTTTTGCGATTTGTTGTGCGAAATAATTTTTTCAGCATACTAACATGTGGTATATTCGGAATCAGCGTAAAATTTCCTATAAGAATATGTATCAAGTTTTCAAAAATTTCAAAGTTGAAAAATCAGTCAAAAATCGAAATAATGCCGTTCGCTAGTTGTAAATAGCGACTGAAATGTCGAAGATTTCTTCAAAAATTCGCTCATGGGGTCATGCTGCATGACTGGACTTTTTTTTTATAACAATGTACAATTTAAAACTGTGAAATCATCATCTAATAGTGCCAACTCATCGTCCCAATCATGTCTCGCCTTTAAAAAAAAAAAAGATGATGAGTAGATGGGTAATTCTTTCTTCTCTCTAAGCTTTGAGTACGTATAAATCTTATTTTTGATAAGAATTTTTGATAAAACTAATGTTTACCCCCCCCCCCTTAGAGTTTGTTGTTTCACGTTTCAATATGAGTAGATTCCAAAAATCGAATAAATCTCATTTGGGGTCTGGTTGATCCAAGGAGCTAGGGCATCAATTTTTATCAGCCAAAAAGGGTAGCATTTGAGGGCTGAAATATAAAAAATCGAGATCTTGTAAACTCTCAAGGTAACATAATGATTTTTTGGTCGTCATCGATAGTTATTACCCCAAAGAATCGATTGAAACCACCCAGACCGCTGTAAGTTAATCCGTTCGCTCTCCACAAGAGCTGCAACTTTAAGAAGAAGATCTAGACTTCTAAGAACGAGAACTTGAAGAAATCATGCGCTGGTATTGACATCTTTGAATTAGCTGACCTAGGGGGCTCTAGGCTTAATGAATCGTATCTAGACGTCCCAAGAGGCCTCCATTCAAAATTTCACCTTCATAGGTTAAATAGCAAAGAACTTAGCACCGGCTCTCACTCAGCTAATTTTAAGGGTTCTAGACTTCATGATTCGTTTCCAAACGTGGCACGGGTTCTCCATTTCAAATTTCAGTTTCATAGGTGGAATAGCAAAGAAATTAAAACAGCGGCTACTTTATAATCTTGAATAACAAATAACGTGGCTCCGAATCTCACTCAGCTGATCTGGGGGGCTCTAAACTTTATGATTCCTTTGTAGACGTCCCAAGGGTTCTCCATTTAAAATTTCGGCTTCAATGAGGTCCGCCGCTTTTGTGACCATATTTTGTATCATTTTTCACTTTTATGTCCCGGTCAAAGCGTGTTCCACACTAAAAGACTTCGGAATTCTAAGAGCAAGAACTTCAAGAAATCGTGCGCTGGTAGTGAAATCTTTGAATGTTAATGAGTCAATTGCTAAATGTCATTAACGACCGCTAGATAGTGTGCTTCTTTGTAAAATCGGAACACTTAGAATTTGCCTAGTAAAATCTGTGATGATCTTCTAGGCAGATATAAGATCAAAGAAATTCTGTTCGGTGAAATCGAGTTTAATGTAACTATTGTCCCTACGGATGGACTAGTAAAGCGTTGGCAGGGGTTTTTATTTTATCTTGTAAATTTTCAGTCGGTAAGTACCTAATTAAATCCCGTTATGCAGCAGAGCCGGTTGACAAGTTTCAAATGGATATAAAATAATAGTGAAAATTGGAGAAAAACAGTTTTATTTATTCATATCAGTAGGAAATATAGTTTTCGTACTCAAGTTTTGAAAACGATATCGCTAAGATGGCGGCCATCAGCAGCGATACACTGATGTAGTCGATTTCGGAAGTTTTCGACCGCTTTTCGGCATATTGCAAACGGTATGGCCCGATTTCTTCGGTTATTCGCTTCTTGACTTGTGGCAGTGTCTACGACGATGTTTAAAGACCTTATATTTAGGTAGCTCCAAAGAAAGAAGTCACAGATGCTTAAATCAGGTGAGCGCGCTGGCCACCCCTCGTAGCAGGACGCTGAGCTCTCCCAAGTGCGCCAATTGCTCCAGGGCTGGAATGAGTGCGGGACACGCAGTTGATTCTTTACAGTGTCCAGCCTACAAGAAGGCATTAACTAGGTACATGAGGGCAGTAAATCCTAGTATATGAGAGTTGCACAGATCAATCTAGATAGATCTGCGACTGCTACGGATGAGTTGCGGGTATGGTTGAGTGGGAGGAATGCACATATTGTGCTCATACAGGAGCCATATGTGGTGAGAGGCTCTGTACGAGGGTTAGGGGACTTACGAGTGTTTTGCGGAAATGGGGATGGACCGCCCATGGCGGCCATAGGGGTTTGGGATGACGCGCTGAGGGTTACCTTATTGAGTCACCTGAGCAGCAGGCACATTGTAGTAGTGGCCGTGGAGAGGGATGGGGCCGAGCCACTTTATATGGTCTCGGTCTACTGTCAACACTCCCATGAATTGGGAGGTTATCTTCACGGTTTGGGCAATGTCCTGCAGGCGCTAAGAGGGCGGGATGTGGTAATTGGGGCCGACACTAACGCCTGGTCCAGGCTGTGGCACAGCCACGAGTTTAGTGCCTACGGTCCACATGCAAGAAGGAGGAGGGAATGGTCTAGAGGGGCAGAAGTCGAGGAGTTCATTCTCGAATATGATTTGGCAGTGGCTAACCTTCCATGCGACGTGCCATCCTTCCACGGGGCGGCAGGTGGACAGTCTAATATAGATGTCACGCTTTTCACTAGTGGATTATGCGACAGATTAGTGCAGTGGAAAATTACGGCAGATGTGACTGTATCTCAGCACTCGCTCATTCTGTTCACTGTGCGAGATCGCCACTCAGGTGTTTCTCCCGGTTTTACTCGGAAGGGCAGGTTCTGCGAAAAGAAAGCCAACTGGGAACGCTACGATGAAGCGCTGACAGAAAGACTGAGAGCCACTCAGTTTCCTGATATTGGGAGCAGAAGGCAGCTCGAGGCTGCAGTTGATACAATTACTGGTATCATCATCGAGTCAGCGTCTGATTCCATGCCCGTCCAGAGGTTGCGTAAAGGCAGCCCTTCTTGGTGGAGCATGCGATTGGAGAGAATGCGAAAGAGCGTGGTCAAATTAAAACGCAGGGTAAGGCGAGCACGTAGAAATGTACCTGAGGAATTGGACGTACAGTACCGGGCAGTCAGGCGTGAGTATACAAAGGCTGTGCGCAAGTTCAAGACAGTGGACTGGCGCAACTTTGTCACTGAGGAAGGGGAGGATCAGCCATGGGGCGCTCCTTACAGAATTGTGAGGAGAGAGGGTCCGAGGTTTCAGATGGCCGTACTGCGTGGGGAGAGTAGCCTCACATGGAACGAGGCTGCTACAAGCCTTTTGGGAGCGCTGTTCCCTGATGATTCAGAGCTTGGTGAGAGTGAGAGTCAAGTAGAGACAAGGCTGACTGTGAATATACCTGCTGCCAGTAGAGAAGGCAGTTGCGGGGCTGAGATAACAGATGGATTGCTGTCCGCACTCGTGAAATCCTTCAAACCTGGAAAGGCGCCAGGGGTGGATCGGGTTGAGGTGAGGGCGCTTCAGAAGGCATGGAACCTTGTGTACCCTTGGTTCAGCGCTATTTTCTGTAAATGTTTTGAGATGGGGGTATTCCCCTACCAGTGGAAAATAGGCCGGTTGTGCGTGCTCAAGAAGCCAGGTGATCGTGACCCGGCGGACCCGAAGGGGTATAGGCCGCTTTGCCTGCTGAGTGTACCAGGCAAACTGCTTGAGAAAGTTATGGTCAGTAAGCTAGACGAAGTGCTAACTCACACTTCCCCAGCACAACATGGGTTCAGAAAGGGCAGGTCTACCATTACTGCGTTGACCACCCTTCAAAGAACGGTAGCGGAAGCCGGGGAGAAGTATGTCCTTGGTATATTCGTCGACATACGGGGAGCTTTTGACAATGTGTGGTGGCCTGGTGTGTTGGGTGAGATTAGGAGAAGAGGGTGCGACCCGCAGCTGTACAACCTCTTGCTCGACTATTTCGACGGGCGAAGAGTTGTGTATAGTGAAGGATCGCACACAGTGAGTAAAAATATCACAAAGGGATGTCCACAGGGATCCGTACTAGGACCCTATCTGTGGAACATTCTATTTGATGTAATATTGACTGCATTGAACCAGGAGGGGTATGACGTAATTGCATATGCCGACGATCTGGTGGTAGTGATTCAGGCACGGAGCAGGTTACTGCTGGAACAGGCGGGAAGGCGAGTCACTGATCGTCTAGTCGACCTTTGTGGTGCTTTCAAGCTCACAATTGCTCAAGACAAGACGGTAATGATGCTCCTAAAGGGATGTTTGCCGGGTAGGAACCCCATAGTGGCAACTGACATGGGACCTATGAGATATGTGAGTGAGTTTAAGTATCTGGGCATTACGCTACAAGAGAGAATGTCTATAGATAGCCATATTGCCTTAGTATGTGACAGGGCACTAGCAGCTTTCATGAAAGTGTGCAGACTAGCTGGCTCTGAATGGGGCATAAGATACCAGGAACTTGTGGTAATATACAAGGGCCTCTTTTTGGGAATCCTTCTTTATGGAGTACAGGTTTGGGCTCACCTGTTGAAGACAAGGCACTGGAATAAGCTAGCGTCCGCTCAGCGGCGTGCACTATTGAAGGTGTGTAGGGCGTATCGCACTGCCCCTACCAGTGCTATGCCAGTGCTGGCGGGTGTTCTCCCTGTTCGATGGGAGGCATGGCGAAGGTGGGCATCTTACAGAATTGGGAAGAAGCAAGAGGCTAAGGTCTTACGTAGCAGGCTTGAGTGCTTATGGTCTTACGATCCAGAGACCGACAGAAGGCCAAGAGGCGTAATCTTGAAAGAGCTCAACGAAACGCTTCTCGATGTTTGGCAACAGGAGTGGGATGGGGCGGAAACAGGCCGCCTACCCCACAAGATAATCCCGAGAGTACGTGAGAGACTGGAGTGGGGATGGGTGAGACCAACCCATCACCTAACACAGATGGTGTTGGGGCACGGCGAGTTCGCAAGTAAGTTGGCGAGCTTCCGGCTAATGACCGATCGACCGTGCGAGTGTGGGCACCCGGAAGAACTGGCTGAGCACATTTTGAGTGAGTGTAGCGTTTATAACGCACAGCGAGAAGAGTGTGGTCTGGTGGGTGTGCCTATTGGCGGGCTGCTGGCTTCTCCTAACAGGGCGGCCAGTTTTCAAATTTTCGCTGATGCGGTAATACCCATCCTGCGTGAGCGGCATATCCAGGCGGAAGAGACAGGATAGAGAAAGATATGCTGAGGGATTAATCCAACCAAGGTTAGGAGAGAAGATGATGGAGAAGGGCAAAGGTAAGTGGGGGCAATTCGGAGACAACTCCAACCCTTCCCAGTAGGGTGAGGAAGCTCTTTCGCAAGAGCTACCAACTGGGAAAAACCGGGAGCCAGCGTACTATAGTGGTGCTTGAGCCTGTAATTGGTTACGACCAATTCTCGTGAGTCACTATAGTCTCCCTTCCTCAGTCATCCATAATGATTGGACTCTGCTCCGGCAGAGCTGAGGACAAAGTGGCAGATACAGGGCCACATTCCCTGTATCGGGCCTGCGACCAATCCGGCCTCTGGTGCCTGAGTAGGCCAGTCCTCTGGTAAAGCTCAGACACAAAATTGGTACCACGGGCGGGGGGAGCCCCAGGCTACAGGCACACCGGCGGTTCGCCGCCAAAGTGCCACTTGCCTGCCCCCCGATAGCGGTTGGCATCGTGGTGGCAGTGGTTGATTACCCAGGCCGGAAGGCTACGCCTGAAAGCTGAGAGGGAGGAACTCTCCTGGTAGATTCGTCTCCCAGGATAGTACCGGCATGTGAGTTATGCGGCTTGACAATAACTCGGGTACCGACCTGCTTAGTTGGTAGGGCGAGCTAGAACGCCCAGCTCCACCTGTAGTGCCATGTGCGAACAGGTATTCGCATTTGCGAAGCCCTTGACTGTGGGTTGAACAGTCTCCCATACTGGGAACTTTCCTCCTTGCTTGCAAGGAGGGGGGAGGACGTAAGCACAGTGTGCTGGGACACTCCCTTATAAATCAACCTTGGGATTCATGAATCCCAGGGGGGAACAATTATTCATTGGCCACCCCTCGTATAGACCATAGGGCCTCTTAACGCGTCCTCCGGTTGAGGCCGGGGAAACACTACGTTTACGGTTCGTGCCGTACTGGGGGTGTTTAACGACACTACACGTGTGGCATGCGTGCGGACCCAGGCTCAGGGGCAACCATGGCCTCCCCACATGTGCTGCAGTCATGCAGGACGAGGTGGGGTTAAGCGGTAGGTACAGAGTCTTCTTCTCTGTTCCGGGCCAGCGACCATTCTTGGCCTTAGGGATCTGCCCATACTGGTACCGCAAGTGGGAGGGGCCCCAGGTTTAGCCTGCCACCCAGTTGAGGAAGGATTCGCGGGGGTAGTAGGTTTCACACCCTTGCAGTTCTCCCCTATCTAGGGGGGCGGCGGCTAGGAAGAAGAGCCTTGTTGGGGTAAATTGTCTCCTTCAAGGTGGTGTTTCCCCGGCCTCAACCGGGGGACGCGTTAAGAGGCCCTATGGTCTATACGTTTACCATCGTACAACTTGGCCACCCCACGTCCCCTCTCATTGAGACCAGTCGCCTTGGGAACATCTGCCTCAAGAAAGCTTGTGAAATTCGAGCTGTGTGAGGTGCAGCTGTAGATGACCAGATGTCTACCAGATTGCGATCTTAAGCAAGTTCTTCCAATTCAGTCTGTAGGAGAGTTTCCAATATCGAAACGTAATGCTGGGAAGTTACTGTGACGGGTGACATTTTCTTTCTCAAAAAAGTAAGGGCCTATCACTCTAAATTGAGACACAGCACTCCAAGTGGAGTAGTCTTTCGTAGAGTTGAAGGGATCAACTGCAGTCCAGTACCGGAAATTTTGCTTATTCACTGTTCCACAGAGGTGAAAATGTGCCTCATCACTACTGAAAAAATTTGCTCTTGCAGAGATGCGCTGAATCATTTCCTCACATCGATTTCTGCCATTCACGTCATCTTAGCAATATCGTTTTCAAAACTTGAGTACAAAAACTATATTTCCTACAGATCCAAGCGAAGTTGACTGAGTCTTTCGTGGAGTTGACGGGATTAACTGCAGCCCATTACCGGAAATTTTGCTTATTCACTGTTCCACGGAGGTGAAAATGTGCCTCATCACTACTGAAAAAATTTGCTCTTGCAGAGATTCGCTGAATCATTTCTTCACAACGATTTCTGCAATGCACATCATCTTGACGGTATCGTTTTCAAAACTTGAGTACAAAAACTATATTTCCTACAGATCCAAGCGAAGTTGACTGAGTCTTTCGTGGAGTTGACGTGATTAACTGCAGCCCATTACCGGAAATTTTGCTTATTCACTGTTCCACAAAGGTGAAAATGTGCCACATCACTACTGAAAAAATTCGCTCTCGGAGAGATGCGCTAAATCATTTCCTCACAACAATTTCAGCAGTTCACGTCATTTTAGCAATATCGCTTTCAAAACTTGAGTACAAAAACTATATTTCCTACAGATCCAAGCGAAGTTGACTGAGTCTTTCGTGGAGTTGACGGGATTAACTGGAGCCCAGTACCGGAAATTTTGCTTATTCACTGTTCCACGGAAGTGAGAATGTGCCTCATCACTACTGAAAAAATTTGCCTTTGCAGAGATGCGCTGAATCGTTTCCTCACAACGATTTCTGCAAGTCACGCCATCTTAGCGATATCGTTTTGAAAACTTGAGTACAAAAACTATATTTCCTACTGATCCAAGTGGAGTGGTCATTCGTGGAGTTGATGGGATTAACTGCAGCCCATTACCGGAAATTTTGCTTATTCACTGTTCCACGGAGGTGAAAATGTGCCCCATCACTACTGAAAAAATTTGCTCGTGCAGAGATGCGCTGAATCGTTTCCTCACAACGATTTCCGCAAGTCACGCCATCTTAGCGATATCGTTTTCAAAACTTGAGTACAAAAACTATATTTCCTACTGATTCGAATAAATAAAACCGTTTTTCTCCTATTTTTGCCATTTATTTTTTATAGCCCTTTGTTACTCGTGAGTCGGCTCTGCCGCACCCTGTACTTAGATCAGGGAACTAGTAACTGTAGGCGCCTATATCTACGTGGACATATTGATGACGAAGTCAGCCTTTCGTTCGACCACTACGAAATAGCATTACGCAAATCGTTTACAAAAGGATCTTAACGCTGGACGGCCTTTGAACCTAATTTCTATCATAATCAACCAACGGAATAAAGATTTTATATGGAGCTCCTTAGGGAAAATCTAAATCTAAACTACAACGCAGGCACGCAGTCCCACTGATCACTTGAGACACCTCAGGGCCTAATTTGTTTTTTAATCGACTTATGGCGCTGAGACGTGAAATGGAGTTCTTTTGGATCATCTAGAATACAATATTACAAAATATGAAGGGGCTCTGGTCAGCTGTGGAATCTCTGAGGCTGACTTCTCTTGCCTAATCGACTTAGTGCTAGAATTTAGATGGAGCGCCTCTGGGACACCTCGAAAACAATACGACGAGGCTAATGTCTTTAGTTTTCTTTTCGTTAACGGCGTTTTTCATTTTTCATGTTCAATCTTATTTTTCCTGTTGATCATAATTTCATTCCCCCGTTTCCTTCACAGGTACCTATTAATAGCAGCAGTGTACGGTATCAACATGGGCATATTTTGTGCTTTTGCTACGCTCCTCAATAGGATGGTTCTCGGATATTTTCCCGTAAGTTGTTGCTAATATTCGATAGATTAATTCGATATTGATACCAAGGTATTCTTTCAGTGTAGAAAAAATCGAATCTTCATTCAAATAGTTGCACATTAGACAATTCAAGTGTAGCAAGCCAGGAAATTTTAGCGTGGAACACGCTTCATTACCTAAAACAGCTAACTGCCAAATAATGTTTCCACGGACGCCAATAATCAAACAAGTGAGTAACCACATGCATCTCCACGTTTGTATGTGATTATGAAATATCGCATAAATACTTCAATCGATTTCCTGCGATCATTCTCATTCAATTGCTTATTCATTAAATTGTGTTGAAAAAACATTTGAACGGATCATGAGCGATACAGTCCTTAAACGATACGTAAACAATCCCTAAACCTTCAAATACCAGCATCCAGAGAATCAGCGAGCAGATAAGAAAGCGTGTTTTAACACTATTTTTCGAAGCAAGTGTAGCACAAATACGTTGTAAACATACGTTTTACCGAACATTATTAGGTTTATTGATTGAAAAATTGGATCCAAAATTTTCCCCATCCCGATATATTCAAACGTTTTCAAATTCAATTGCCCGAAATTGACAAAAAAAAAAAAAAAAAAAACAGGTAAGCATGTATAGGAATTAATTATGAATTTGTTAAGTCAAATAAAATTAAGCAAATGCCAATTTTCCTTTCAAAACCATTGAAACAACACAAACCCAGGGACCACAACAAAGAATTGTAGCAATTACGCTACATTGTTAGTTCGCGTTACCTCTAATGTTTCATTTCGATTTCTTGGAGTCATGCACTATACCTGTAAGGAGGCGAAAGCCGATATGAAAATGTTCATCTTCAAGCGGCAACTTTCATTGGCAGAGTTCCAGCTGAATGGGATCAGAAACGTTTGTTTATTTATCATTAATATCAAGACTAACGTGTTGGTTGTTGACTAATGATACGAAAGTAAACGTCAACAAAACCGGAACCAGGAGTCAGAACTAGTGGTTTGGCTTCGGGCTTTGCCGTCTGTAATCGACAATACAGACAATAATCGACATGTATCGTCGGCGACTAAGAAAGAGGAATACCCCAAAATGGGGAACCATTACACGAATTCTACCATACCAGTTATTAGCAGTAGATAGATACAGTCCTTTACAATATATTATAATACAATTGTAATTTACACGACTGGCATGCTTATGGTGTTCAAATTGTTGGGGGGGGGGGGGGGGGGGGGATGGTGAGCCTCCACTACCACAGGAGCCGACAACAGTGGTAAAAGCGTGTTCCACGTTTTTCAATATTCAGCCGTTAGACTCAAGAGGGAAACTAGAGTTTCTGTTTATAATTTAGTTATTAGTACGTATTTATAAATTTATTTTCAGTTTACTAGAATTTAATATCGTTTGCAGGATGCTGGGGAACACGTTGGACGGATCGGTCTTGTATTGATATTGTGCGGAGGTGTCGGCACTGTGATAGCTGGATTTCTTCTGGATAAATTCGGAAATTTCAAGTAAATAGTGAAATTATTTATATAAATCTTATAAGTTCTGTTGAATGTACAGGCAAGGAGAAAACAGGGAAAAGTTATTAAACACCGTCTTCCTATTTATAAGATAACAATAACGTGCTCAAAATGAGCTCAAGCCGTTCAACTCATGAGAATTTTGTCATAATCGTGTGTTGCTGTTACGAATGCCGAAACGATTTCAAATCAGTTCTTGAGCAGGGCCCTCATTAATCTAAATGAAGTGAAATGGGAATGGAATTTAGTTAGGACTAAAGGAGAATTTAGTTAGGACTAAAGCTTGTTTGAAATCGTTTTAACATTATCTAAGTTGGAGAACAAGAAGACCCAGAAATTAATTCTGGACTGATTGAACTTGGTACATAGGTTCACTCTAAATTATTCCTGTTAACTCATCATGTATTATCATTTTGATTAAGTATTTATTAACGTTTTTATTGTAATGCCGATACGAACAATATCGTTTTGGTTTTTCAGGGAGCAGTCTATTTTGTTCACTTTGGGCTCAGCAGTCGTGATTCTCTTAACGGCTCTGTTAATTGACAAAGGACACATAGCACTCATTTACCTGTGTGGTGGATCCATTGGGTGAGTACCTAGTCATTATAGATTTTTTAATCACAAACTATACATTTGAACTTATTTGAGCTCGGGTCGCCCAGTATTTCCAAAACATTGTCCGGGTAAGACAAAAGCGCGTAAATAGCATCTTTAGCCTGTCTCGGTTGTAACACATTTTATTCTTGATGGACCTTTGAAAATGCTAAGGTGCATTTCAATGACCACATTAGTGATTACCATAGTATACTTATATAAAATACATCTGTGCAATCAACATTAGTGATAATAATGTAAAGAGATCCAGTGGGAAAAATAGCTTTAAAAAATAAAAATTAAATTACAAAAAATGTTCTCCACTTCACCCTATGTGCTATTTTACATTACTTTCTGATGTTCTATTTAAATTATTTGTGTTATCCATTATTCTTAGGTTTTTCATGACGGGATTCTTCACGGTTGGATTCGAATTCGGAGCAGAGCTGGCTTACCCTGAGAATGAGGGGACGTCTCTGGGGATCCTGAACGGGATACCCCAAGCTGCAGCTATTGGAACGACTCTACTAGGGTCGTACCTGATTCAGTTGAAAGGACCCATTTGGTGTCTAGTCGGATTCTCTCT
This sequence comes from Adelphocoris suturalis, assembly GCA_030762985.1. Taxonomy (NCBI): domain Eukaryota; kingdom Metazoa; phylum Arthropoda; class Insecta; order Hemiptera; family Miridae; genus Adelphocoris; species Adelphocoris suturalis. Next base: position 47,811,949 of record CM061043.1, on the reverse strand, counting down.
TGCTATGAGTAAGTAAATATAATTTTGTCTACATTTAATCCCATCCCGATCACATATTGATCAGATGAGGCACTGCACTAATTCAAAAAATTATATGAGGTAGTACCTGCAAGGTATTACGTAACTACTCTTCTGTTCCTTCTTCGGAAATTCGTTTTGGGCCAGGCAGAATCAACCCAGAACTGTAATTCGTCTTTACACAACGTCAGTTATTATCTATTATATAATTGAGCTCTTATGTATTCCTGAAGAACTGAAAGGATAATTGACAAAGCCAGGATGTAGCAGGTCCGGTAGTTCACAAAATCAGGTATTCGTACTTTTCTCTAGGAACACAGTTACATGGAACATGTTCTAACAGTGCTGTGATAGGGGCGAACAATAGGGAAATGTATGGAGGGTGAGGCATCATACTTTGGAGGGGAGGGAGGAGGTAGCGGGTAGTTGTGGAGGTGGGAGGTGTAGTGCAGAGCCAAGCGGAAATTACGTTGCTCAATTAGTGCGTATTCTGCCATTCCACTACCCTCAATATTTGCTAGCTTTGGGCTCAACTATCAGCTCAATAAAAAAATTGATTATATAGTCTAATAATTCAGATCTGATGGATGGATAACTGATTATTTTCCCAATGTTCATCCACTCGGTAAAATAATATTTTTTTATGCAATAATACGTGGAGACTTTTATCTCAATTCCAAGGTCAGATATGTACCGGAATGCACAACTGTGTCTTCAAATTTCAAAAACAATATGATAATGAATCGTTGAAAGATGAAATAAGACATTTCCCTCTCGAGTGCTTGTTGCACGTTCGATTCTGTACTGATTTTTCCATATTTGTTGCAGTTGCAGCTACCGTGATCACATTAACGATCCCCAAAGACTACAGGCGACGGTCCATGAAGAGTAAAAATGAGATCGAGAAGCATGCGAATGGTGGGGCCATGTCCCAAGAAATGAAACCGTTGCAATCGGACGAAAATCGAGTGTGAATACACCAAGCAACCCTATCTGAATCTCATGACATAGGTACAGCTATGCAAAATATCATCTCTTCAGCCGATTTTGGTAATATGCGATACTTGCGATTGTGATACCTATAGTCATCCTACCTCCTTGGGAGGCAAACTTCGACTTAATTGAACTGATGAAAAATTAACTCCTATATTTTTATACAGAATTATACGTTGAAAGTTTATATAATACAGTCTTGTTTTATTTAAGAACCTTTCGTCTCTTGGGCTTAGATGATCTTCGTTAAAGTATGCAGCTAAATTCCTATTTAAAGTTGTAAGAATGAATCTTTTTAGAGGAAAAATATTCTGAGGTAAGTACCTATCTAAAATCACATCATTTAAACATTCACCAAAACTATCACTCTTGATATTTGCAAATTTATCAAACACTTAAAACAAAACTGAAGGAGCTATACACACTATTTTTCTGCAAGATCAAATTCAACAATGAATGGGATTCATTAAGATTATTAGTAAACGTAGAAACGTGCTCATTATTCCTATGACCGCTAAAAACTGTCACTAATTTCAAAAATCTCCAAATTCCTAATAATAACAAAACTTTATTCCATGTTTTACTAAATCGGGAGGATAAAAATCGCTATAAATCGCGAGGTATTGCAAATAAATTATCAGCTTTGGTGTTTCCTAAAACAGATTCGCTTGTAAGAAGATGCTGGGCAACTAGAACGTTTTTGTCATGAAGATTTTCGTGTGTGTGTGCGAGAGCATTTTCTTTTTTTTATTCAATCGGTACCTAATAAACAATTATAATCGGTGGGGAACGATACGACATGACACGACAGACAGACACACACACACACACACACCTGCCTACTATACACCCAAAGTGCCAACTACACAAGGGACTACCTGCTGGTAACTGAAATTTTTTACATTAGAAGCTTAAATTCATTATAAATATATAGATTTTCGATTCTCTAAGAAAGATGGCGGACGAGTTTGAGTTCAATAAGCCTTTTCGCGAGAATGTGAAATTGTTGAATGCTGTACTGAATACAAAACGACTGAACCTTCGCTCGGATTTGCAGGAAAATATTAGAAAGGCAATTTTAGGATTTACTGATACGACACGACACAACACGACACGACGCGACGCGGCGCGGCACGGCACGGTACGACGGGACGCGATGCGACACGACACGGCACGGCACGAAGCGGCGCGGCGCGGCACGCGGCGGTCAGTTGAAGATTTCCGAGTGATGAAATGAAATGAAATGAAATGAAATGAAAAAATGGTTTATTCCTTCCAACTACAAAATATTACAAAGGCGGGCAAAAAAAAAACCAGTAAATACTTCAAGGAATTACCCCACACAAAGAGAATGATTCCGAGCTGTGTGGGGGAGTATACTTTCTAACTACTGAAAATTAATTTTTAAATATTTTAACATACTTAAAACAAAAGATATCCAAAAAATAAATAGAAAAGAATGTTACACTTATATTTAGCGATAAACACTTATAAACATAGAATACATTTGTTCTGGTCCTATTCCAATAAGCCATGTAAAACTATTTTTTTTAACTTTTAACGGGTATATAATAGTGGTGAGCGAATGGCAACAGTTGCATTGCAGAGAAGAATCGGGAGATTAAAATGAATATGATTATTTGATTTAAAAAGTCGGGAACGAGGAGCTGAATGATATTGACGTGTCTCAACATGATATGCTTGTGAACTGTCAGAAAACTGAAACCAACCAGTATGCTTGTGGTAAAACATCAGGGCTGATTTTGCATATAACTGTTTCAACGAAAAAACCTTAAGGGTATTAAACAGATCGACTGAAGGGTAGCGTTTATTCACCTTGAGGATAGCCTTCTGCATTACGTAAAGAGGTTCTAAGTTACTTTTCTATGTCCCTCCCCAAGCTGTAATACCAAAACAAAGAATTGGCTGGACCAACGCCTTGTACAACATGATTAGAAATTCAAGTTTTAAAATTTACGAATATTGTAAAATAAATATAAGTACCTATTTCCTCAACTTGGTAACCAGCATGTTGATATGAGGGTACCATGAAAGTTTTTCATCTATCATCAACCCCAGATACCTCAGGTCAGCGACACGCTCCACAGACTGGCAGCCACATTGGGTCACATCAGAAACCCTACACACGTGCAATTTCAGCTCGTCATTTGAATTAATTGAGCCTTCAGATCCTCTGCCAGCTGACAAATAGATGTACTTTGTTTTATTTATATTGAGAGAGAGTTGATGATTAGAGAGCCATTGGTATAAATTTTTTAAATCCTCACTTGCTTTCCTCAAGACATCAATTTTAGATTTTGCCTCACACAAAAGAGCGATGTCGTCCGCAAATAGATACAACTTACCACTTAGGGGGATCTGAGTAATAGCATTAATAAATATCAAGAATAAAACAGGACCCAGCGTGTGTCCCTGCACCACTCCATACTCAACTGGAAGTTCTGCACTATCAATTCCCTCAACTCCTGCCGCCTCCCGTCCAAATAATGGTTAAACCTCTCTAGTTAAAACTCCGCACCCACTATTCCAAAATCCATGGACCGATTGACCGAGTCGAAAGCCTTAGCTAGGTCCAAAGTTACCAATATACCCCTGTATCCTCTGTCAAATACTTGATGCATCTCTTTAGTAACATGATACAGCGCCTCATCAACACCAGTGCCCTTTCTAAAGCCAAACTGATTTACTGAAATCAATTCATTAATTTTGAGGTACGTGACCAATTGAGTCTGAACCCATTTTTCAATTATTTTAGAGATGATGCTCAAGAGAGATATCGGTCTGTAATTGGCGTAGTCCATCTCAGAGCCTGCTTTGTGCAACGGTGTAACACGCGCAATTTTGAATAAATCAGGGAAGACAGATTGAGAATAGCTCAAGTTAACAATATACAATATTGGTTGTTTCAACTGGCTCAAAGTTTTGGAAATATAACTGTATAGAATGTTATCTATATCTGGGGCAGACCCTCCATTGATATGTCTGAATATTTCCTCGAAGCCAGAATCCCCCATGTTTCGCAGGGTGAACCTAGTATCAACGGTCCTGCTAGGTATGGCAGATGAAGGGGGATCTGACATATTTGGGATGGAAGCCACCAAGGAGCTACCGACCTGAGAGAAGTAAGCATTGAAACCGTTCGCTGCCTGAAGCCGTGCCAAATCTCTAGTTATACCCCCCGAAGTTGCCATGTTTGTAACCAAGTTCAACCTGTTTTCTCTCCCTTTATGATTCCCTAAGATTTCCTTATTGATTAGCTTCCACAAATCTCTTGGTTGACTTTTTAAAGAATCGATTTTTGTTTTAAAGTTAAGTTGATAAAGTTTAAAGATATAAGTGTATTGAGTTGAAAGTTAGTGCATTGAGTCGATAGTCGACTGGGTCCACAATGGAGAAACTCGATCAAGGTAAGCAGTCAGTTTTTTAGGGTAGAATACGTTTTTTACGGAGACCTTGCCAAAAATAGTCATATAACAACGCTACGAAAAAAGTTCCAGTCATGCAGCATGATCGTATCAACAGGTATCAATAGGTTGTTTTATGTTCCTATCGGGGATTATCTGTAATCTCGACACTCGTGAATGGAAATACCATATGTAGTACGTTTGCACAATAAAAATGTTTTACAAAACGCGTTTTCGAGTGGTAGGGGGAACCCTTTAAATTGTCACACTATTACCACTTCGAAACAATCTTGTGGACAACCTTCGTATAAGTAGGGGTTTGGACAGTTACATAGATGATTTGCTTGGCAGTCAGCTGAAGATTTCCGAGTGATATAAGTGTATTGAGTTGAAAGTTAGTGCATTGAGCCGATTGTCGATCGACACCTGGGTCCACAATGCAGAAACTTGATCAAGGTAAGCAGTCAGTTTTTTAAGATAGAATTTCGTTTTTACGGAGACCTTGCCAAAAATAGTCATATAGCAACGCTACGGAAAAAGTTCCAGTCATGCAGCATGAACGTATGAGCAAATTTCCATGAATAATTGTATTATATTTATGTTCAATTCTTTTTAAATTTGAGCTTTTTGTGTGACACGAAATTAGGAACCATCAATTTGATGACAAAACAACGAATTCTAAATAAATATCTGCTATTCAGAAGAAAATTGTGGATTTTTAGCTTTTTTGCAGTTTTTATTGATTTTTTAGCACTTTTATAAAATTTGAGTAGGTACATATTTCAGCATAATTATGAGCATACATTATTAATGTTCTAGTTTATAGTTAATAAACTTCATTTGAGCAGTATTCTATTAAAAATATAAATTTAACGATTTTTAGTCGTTTCTTACTATTTTTAGTGATTTTTCAACATTTAAACAACTTAATGTGCTCAAAAAGTGCTGGCCAACAAACTCATCCTTTCATATAGAGCGTTAGATTTTTTTTTTCGGAAGATCGGAACTGTTATCTAAATCCTAAGGAGATTTATCTTCTGGAATGACCATATAGATAAAGAAGCATTAAACTCAGGATCAGAATTCGTTTCAGAATTGAGACATTCAATAAAGAAAATTTTCGAAAATTTGATTTTAAAATTTTTGGAGCCATTGCAATGGCTTCATTTTTTACGAAAATTCGATAAAATGACTCGTAACAACGACATAATATACAAGGAGGCTTGCGCCCGAAGCTAATTTTTTAGTTATTCAATCCACGAAGCTAAAATTTGAAATAGAAAACCCTTGGGGCATCAAGGAACGAATCATAAAGTCTAGAGCCCTTACATTTCAGCCCTTAATTGCTACCCTTTAGGGCTGATAAAAAATGAAGCCGAGCTCCTTGGATCAACCAGACCCCAAATATGATTTATTCAATTTTTTGATTCTACGCATATCGAAACAATAAATTCTGAGGAGGGGGGTTAACATATTAGTTTTTCTTGGTCGATTAGAAAGGTTTAATATTGAAAATAAAAAATAAAAAATTAGATTTATAGGTACCTACTCAAAGCTTAGAGCGAAGAAAAGATCATCGATCAACTCATCATCTTTTTTAAAAAAAGGCGAGTCATGATTTTGCCCATAACTTACCTACTGAATATGCATACTCATTGTTGGCACTATTTGATAATGATTAAACAGTTTTCAACTGTACATTCAACATCATCGTTCATTGTTTTCAAATGTACATTGTTACAAAAAAGTTCCAGTCATGCAGCATGTGCAAATTTTCGTAACTTACCGTATTATATTATGTAACATTGTTTTGAAATTTGAGCACTCAGAGTAAATGATAAAAAATATTGTCATAAAAGCGGTGAATCTTATTTCTTTGCTATTCCGACCTATGAAGCTGAAATTTTAAATGGAGAACCCTTGGGACGGCTACAAACGAATCATAAAGTCTAAAGGTGGATTCACATCCATCCGAAATTTTGGAAATGCGGCAATGCTTCCGGCCTTCTGATTGGCTAGCGGCAGTCGGAAGAGTAGGGTGAATCTTGCCGGAGAAGCACTCTTGAGACGGACAGTCGACATCTGAAAAATTAGATATTATACCGGATTGCCGCAATTACGTCATCCGTCAGCAGCTGTTGTTGTGATATCTTGTTTTACGGCTGTGGTCGAGTGCGAGTCCGTATTTTTACGATCCTCGAATTTTGATTTCATTTATAGAAAATATATTTCTGTAACGCTTGTGTATAAGAATAACAATAATAAATAAGTGAAACACTCAAATTGAACGTGGTTTTATGCAGATGGGATTATGCAGAGTTGGGTTAAAAATACCTAGGTGTAGGTACCGATTTGGCGATCTCACAATCAACTTACCTTCCCATTCCCTTACTTTCCCTTACATTCAACTTACCTTACCTTCCCATAAGATCCATTTGTGTTTTGAGACATTCTTTGATTATAGATTGGCAATTTTCTACTTTTCGAATTATTAGGTATTTTTGAAGAGATAACACTTCTACAAAACGAAGAGGAAGTATAAAAATACTACTTGGCCTTACGTGGATTGATTGCCTACGTTGAGTACTTCTTATGGTGCATCAATGTGTAAATGATTTGTAATGCGCCAACCTACACAGATTTTCGGGTAGAAATGTAATGTTATCTAGGGATAAGCAGTTGATGAACGGACCAAATAATTATCCAGCAGTCTCATTTCAAAACGTCGTCGCCTTTGCAGTTTTAATGTACCTACGTACTTAACAATTTCTTCTGTATGGCCTCATGATTTTCTTATGAGTATTATTCAGCACTGTTATGGAGCTATGATGTCCTTGAAATTTGGAGAAAAGTCTGGAGAAAATAGGTCTGTTTGGGAAATACAATGGTAATATAAGACACACACAATGATTACGAAATGATAACACAACCGGATGGTTATGAACGTCCTGCCGCAATTCTGCACTCCCCTCCACTAGCTCCAATAGTAGAAGCATTGCCGCATTTCCGCAAATCTGGATGGATGTGAACCCACCTTTAAACCCCAAGATCAGCTGAGTGAGATCCGGAGCTAAGTTCTTAGCTACTCAACCTATAAAGATGAAATCTGAAATGGAGAACCTGTGGGACATCTAGAAACGAATCATGAAGTCTGGAGTCTCTCAGATTAGCTGAATGAGATCCGGAGGTAATCTATTCGCTTTTCAACCTATGAAGCTGAAATTTAAAATGGAAGCCCCTTGGGACATCTAGAAACAAATCATAAGGTTCGATGTCCCTTAAACCAGCTTAGTGAGCTCTGGAGCTAATCTTTAAAGGACTTTATCTTGGTACCTAGGTACATACCTATATTACAAAAAGAGATATACTTGGGCTGTAAATCGTACTTAGATTTATTATGGTTGCAAACTCAAAATAGTGCGCAACGAGCTAGGATGCTTAGTTATGGAGCAATCATATAGTTGTAATCAGGGCCCAGGAAGTGCAAAACCGAGGTTTTCTGCCTCTACTTTGCGGGGCATTTTCTCGGGACCTATTGGTCCTACACGGATTTACATAGTGCAAACAAAATGTAATTAACCCTTCTTTAATTTCATATATTCATAGATGTATGGACCTCAGAATGCGTTAACATTGAGTAATAACATTAAGACGAAAAAATGTGAAATTCAATGTTTCTGGTAAATAGGCTTTGCATGAAAGAAAAGATGCGTCCCTGTTAAACCTACAGAGCTGTTTTCGCGCTCAATCGTCAAAAATGTAATGGAGTTTACGAACTGTAATAGAGGCCAAACCACTAGGAGGCATTAATTAGAGGCTATAAACCGAAAACTGAAAAAAGTGGGGGGAAAATCGCAGTTTTTCCTGAATAAATAGTTAGCTAGAATTTGATGTTTTCATTGCAGAACTCAATGATACTTAAAAAATCCCTGAACGACCAATCGTCGAAATAAACGAAATTATGAGAAATTCCGAACAGACTGATTCAACTCTCTGGGCCCCACTCTCTAGAGATGGGAATTCAATTGTTTCGGTTCTCCACTAATGGTTGAATTGTTCACTCCGTTTATCACGTCAAGTACTCCACTCCAGAAATGAAGAATTGAATTTAAACGGATCCTTAGACTCAGGCTAATTTAAAAAAAAATAAATTGATAAAATAAAACAGGAAGTATATCATTAAGTACAAAAGTTCGGGTGAGCCGTAATTAGACGTAGTAGTAGTTAACTGCCTTCTCCATTGGGTTCTGAGGAAACCTACATAACCACCCCAGGTTCCCGTTTACCTTAAATGACAGCCAACTATATACCTACATCATTTCTATAATTTCAACCGTGCTCAGAATTATGAGAAAGTATTTATGATAAAAGTCACTCGGGGAATGATTTACGGAACTTATGGACCGTGAGAACTGCCACGGTCAAGAAGCTTTGGTTTTAAACTTCTGACCTGCGACCTCTCAGAGAGATAACGCGAAAGGACGAGGGGGGTTCGTCATCTGAGGATTCTCGACATCATCTCTCTCACATCATTCGGACGTTTCTCATAATTTTCCTCGTGGCATCTACCCCCCGATACCTTTGGAGTGCAGGAGAAGATTTTAATACGAGTACTATTGCCGAGGTGAGATCTTTCCGTTTACTTTGATTCTCAGTGTCGGGAGGGACTGCATCCCCCTTTTCTCTGTTAGTTTTCAAAAGGATACTACCTTTTATTTTCCCCCTTTTCTTGTTAGGTAGGATCCCTAACATTAAATTTTTGGAATAAATGTATCAGCATGCCCCGAGACGCAAAAAGCAGGTGGAAATTTTGATTTCGGAAGAAAATATTTATTCGACCTCTCGGACGAACAGAAAGCTAACTGCGGTGGAGAAGGAGCAAAATGAGGTTTTTCGGCTTTGCAACACTCACTTTATTGTAATAACTACCGAACCTCTGTGTAGGTACTAAGCTGTATAAGAAGAGATGGTGGATCTTGGCGATTTTCATGGCGTTCACCTCCGCCAACACTTTCCAGTGGGCGCAATACTCTGTCGTGGAAGATGTCATCGTAGACTACTACAATATTGATTCTTCCTTGGTTGAGTGGACCACTATGTCGTATAACGTCACTGAGAGCCTGTTTATCATACCTTGGGTCTGGATTCTGCAGAAATACGTAAGTGAAACTGAAACATGTGGTTGTGGTAAATACATCAGCTTCCTAGCAGCTTTTCAGCATACATACATACTTAACAGAAGATTATATTAATAATGGACATTAGGTCAATGAAGGAAGTATCGATATCCAGATTTAATGCCACCTCGTCGGTTCCCGTGTTATCTTCCTCGTGTAACGTGACCTTTCCAGTGTGTGAAGGATTTAGAATTACAGAGTAGACGTTTCAACTTCATAAATAGTACATTCCCAAGCCCCCATTCAATCTTTTCCCATTTTTTCGGCCCCAAAGTGCTTCAAAATCGATTCATCAGGAATCGAAATTGTGTAAGAAAATTCAGAATCACTGCGTACAGAATTTATAACCGTTTATTTTTTGAGACGAAAAATTTACTGATCATCCTACTCCATTTCTTGATCACGGCTAGCTAGCTCCCACTAACCACTATACTAGGTACCACTATTCAATCATATTATTTTGTTTGTCATTTTCCATCCACTTGTCCAAGTTTTACAGGCAAAATTTTGATCAAACAGACTAAAAATCCGTTCGATTCGGGCATTAGTAGAGAGTATCTAAGGAACTATCTAGGGAGTAGTACCTACCTACCTAGTGCGAATCAGGGTAGTAAAGTAAACACAACCATTCCAGGTTGGGGCTTTTCGTCCGACTGCCTCGGGCGTCACCGGACGTCATCCATCAAGCTGTCCTCCAAGGAGGATCAGAATTCGTTCTGATGATTTCGCTTGCAATTCATTGCCTCTCCCCCTTCAGTGGAAAGGGGTTCGCCATACGGAAGCATGAAAATTACTTGGACGAGTGATCCTTACACCCTCATGGTCCTCACCCATCCAAGTACTCATCACGCCCGACGTTGCTTAACTTCGTTAATCGCATGAGAAACAGTTCATTGTAACGCCTAACCCGTACAGCTGCGAATCAGGGTTATATGAGAGACAATAACTAGCTACATATTTCAAATTAAATATGCACCTCTCAAATAGGAACTTTAATATCGGTAGGTACACCAATATATTATAGTAAGTAAATAGTTCAAATTCGATTGGAATGGTATTTAAACATAACTTAAATAGTCATCCACACATTGGAAAACACAACATCTGTCAGACTACTATGTGAACGCGTAATTAAACCTTCAAATCACAGTATTTTTCCGATTCTGAAGTATTTTTATGGTGGTAAAGCATGTTAAGAACCCAAAATAACAACAAGCACCGAAATAAGTTCAATAAAATTGATTATATTTTACTTTATAGCAAAATAATACTCAACTCGCCTCGTAATGTTTGGCCCTCGACTGGAGATGTACCAGAAATATCCTTCTGATTTGGATGAATCCTACTGCCAGGAAACTTTTCAGAGACTTCCGTGATATCCTGACGTAACTAAGAGACACTCGGGAATCCACTAGATTGTACTACATTCCTTATTCTAGACATTTTCTGAACGCCAAACACAGAATTGGTGTCGTCACAGACTGAAGATCATCACCACCTGTGTAGCGCCTTGAAGCGGTTTGATAATTTTGATTTGATTGAAAATAAACATTCACCCTTACTTCAAATTACCCTTAGTAAGTAACCTTTTGAGCTTTGGAATATTCCAGCGAAAAAGTCAATCCCTGAAAATCTCGACAACAGAACTAAATTAGAAAAACTCGTCCTTGTGTCACGTACACGCATACTTAATGCATTTTTAACAAGTTGCTACTATCATACCATAACTTTAAAAAATCGCTGCACAAAGTAGGTATCTACCTATGAATTAATGTTATCCAGTCTTAGGGAATTTCATATGGACTGTGCGCTTAAGAAACTGAAACGAGGTAAATATTGTTCGTCAACAGAAAAAGGGAATGGTATGATTGAAGTTCAAGGGATTACTTCTAGAACGGAAAAGCATTATTAAGAGATGGGGAAAACTCTAGCGAGAAACAAGGGGAGGTTTCTTGATTGGTGGTGAGGTTTTCATTAACGCAGTAGTACGGCCTGTTGACGTTTGCCCTAAATACCACTTACAAGCGATCTAAAGACTCAATATAATTGAAATGTCTTCTAGGGCTTCAAGAAGATTTTACTGCTGGCTTCGTCGTTGAACACAGTTGGAGCACTTCTCAAACTTTTCTCCGGCTCAAGAGGCTCGTTCATGATCGCGTTCATCGGCCAATGGCTTGTTGCCGTAGGACAGGTAGGTATAATCTCAAGCTATGGTACTATTATATGTTTATGGTGCTATTATAGTCCCCGTAATTTTTACGAGGCTTTAATGAATCATGAACGTATTACTGTTTTTTGTTGCTTTTTGTTCTGAACCTCTCGTATTTAGTTGATTCCTTTTTGAACATAAGAAACCAAACATATTATTGATGCTGCGAGACGTACCACCTACCTTATTGGTATTTGAACCAACTTTCTTCATTCCAGGTAAACCGAATACTGAATAACTTATCCGAAGATCTGTATTTCAATCATAACCACAATAAGTAGACATGCGAGAAACCCCGTTTTTAAGTAATAAGTATTTAGTAGAAGAAGAAGAAAAATATTCATTTATTTACATTCAGTTTAGGCCGACATGATAATGAGGAAAAATATAAAATACGGTATGAGCAATTTAGCTCGTCTATCGGAGAGACTAGAGAAGCCTTAGAATAAATAAATTTAGTTAGTTGTACAACGAACTATCACTATATAGGGCCAAGTGCCACAACACCCTTGAAGACAAAGCCTGCGAGAATCCCCCCCCCCCCCAGTTTTCACCAATCGGGAGAAAATGGGAAAATTTGGGAGATGGCAATAAAACCCTTAATTCGAAGAGACCTATTCGGAACTCTAATCCTAATCAAATCCTGATTTTCCCAGCTGTAGATGCTTTAGGTATTTATAAAAGACTTAATTTATTTTCATTTTGTCCATAAACTGCCATTTTCGTTTAAATCTTCCATAATTACTATTTCCCAATTATACCATATCTCAAAAACGGATTAAGATAGAAAATAGTGCTTGATTCTCTGTTACTCTATTCCTATCTCTCGTGTAGAGATATAGGTAGGTTTTAATAGCTGTATTTTTTCTCATTGTTATTTCTTAATTTTAATTATTGTTTCAATTTAAAATATATATATATATATATATATATATATATATATATATATATATATATATATATATATACTCTTCATTGAGAGATAAAACAAGAGGGTCAAAGATAGACTTACGTCAGACGTTTCGCGAGGATGCTTTATCAGTGACTGAAGTCTTCCACCGACGACCTCGAGCTCCCACGGTGTTGAGTGTGGAAGAGGGGATCGAGGGAGGTTCAGCGGACATCAGTGGAAAGGAAAGAAGAGGAGCAGAGGTTGCTGGGTGATAAGTTTGGGCAAAACTAAAGGACAAGTGTGTGATTGGCGGGTGGTGTATGTGTGTAAAATAGGTATAATAATTCAACAGTTTAAAATCACTAAATTAAAACAGGTATAAATAAATAAGTAAATAAAAACAGTCATAAATAGATATATAAAAAAAGAAAGGGTTGAAGCGCCCGCCTACCGGTTAGTGTTTAGCCCAGGTGGGCGCAATGCACCTAATAGCCACCGGTATGCTTTTTCTTTTATTTGTACGTCCGTGTCGGTTGCATCATCCGGCAGGCGGGCCAGTACACGGAGTTTATAACACTCCTCCAGCCCCTGCTGCCCGTGGACAGCTATGTGCTGAGGAACCTTCCTATATATATATATATATATATATATATATATATATATATATATATATATATATATATATATATATATATATATATCAGTATACTTATCTGAAATATAAAAGAGCAAATCTCTTCGTGCTTTTAATATTATCCGGAAAAATTATCCAGGAAATTTAAACATTATTTACGTTACGAATAAGAACAATAATATTTATTAGTCTCAGCCTACAACTGATAATACGGTCTTACAACAAAATATATGTTATCAAATTCTCGTATAACAACTCACATGAAAATGGTCATATAGATGGTCATAGGGTGAAGATGGTCAAAGGACTTTAAGGCAATGGATTATCAACTGTAGGTAGAAAGTTTCATTTATAAGTGATACTGCACATTTTCTACCTTTTTTTATTTCCCTGTTTTTGAGTTGGGAAAAATTTTGGTTCAGTTGGGAATTTCATACTTCCCACCTCACTGTTTTTTTCCTAGTGACGCTCCTAAGGAGATACCTACATTACTAGGTACTTTGAATAGAAGGATCATGTTGTTTAGATAGATCAAATTCAGTTTGTAGAAAGAAAGACGTAAGATAAGACGAATCTATTTAAGAAGATCTAATACTTAAATAATGAGCCGCTTATTAATATTCGCTGCATTCTTCGAACTTTTTCGAGGTTTGACAGTTAGTTCTTGTCATGACGATCGCATTCACATAGGCAATACCACTCAAATAGAGGTACCATGCATAATACATAACTATTTGTACCTATTGATCTATCACAATGTGGAAACGGTCCTCACCTACGTAGAAAATTACTAACTCAAGTAGAAATCACAATAACTAATCTGATAATGTTTATTTAGCTAGGATATTTACCTTCTCGTTTGGCGGCGCTATGGTTTGGAGCTGACGAAGTATCCACAGCTTGCAGTTTTGGAGTAGTTGGAAATCAGGTGAATGACTAGGTACTAAATAAAATATAAATACGTCATAAAGCTTCATTACTTAGGTACTAGATATTACACTCAAATCAGATTGGCCCTTATGTGAAATTTCTGAAAATAAGATATGCCTGAATTGTATTAGCCTGGCAGTTCACAAAACCAACTAAAGTTGCCGTCGTGTATTAAAATTTTAACACTTGCCACATTTGAATTGAAATATAATACGTATTTTTTCCCTCAAATGAGTCCTCCTTCTTCATTTTTAGCGATGAACTTATTATTTTTGGCAGAGTTGTTAAAAAAGGAATTTTAATTACCATTACTTTTTCCAATTCCTTCAAAAAGAAAGTACCTAATTGCAATTACCATTGCCATCCATGTAATGGGAATGGTTTGAAGCAATTACTTATTCCAATTACATGAAATGGTAATGGATCTTTCAATTACCATTACTTGTTATTTTGAAAGTAATGGGTCTTCCCAATTACCCATTACAGAAAATTTAATGGGTAATGGGAATGGAATTACCCCCATTCCCATTCCAGGAACGTTTGCCCTCATGCACCGTGTGAGGGTGTGTGTGCACGCATGAGTGGGTGTGTGCGCGCATGTGTGCAATGTGTACAAGTGATATATAGGTATATATATTTATTATTATTATTGTTACAGAAATTGTACATATATATATTTGAATATATAAATTATATATCATATGTACACAATACATACATATGCGCGCACACACACATACACATACCCTCACACGGTGCATGAGGGCAAACGTTCCTGTAAATAATAAGGAATTACTTCAAATCATTCCCATTACAGGAATGGTAATGGTAATTGCAATTATTTTGGAGGTAATTGCCAGCTTAAAACCCCAGTCTTTGCTTGTAGGCATACCTAATCATACTAACTGAACTAATTTTGTTGCATTTAAGAGAAGCAATTGAAAAAGTAATCGTCAAAGTAATCATCACCTTACAACTCTGATTTTTGGTTAGTAATATTATTCTGTTTCAACAATTTGAGATAAAATTCCCCATAGCACCCCAAAAACTGGTAAAAATAAATTTTGAATAACTACATGTTTTTAGGAATCGCATTTATGCGTATTAGTACGAATTGTATTTCAGTTCGTAAATAATTAATAGTTGGAATTAATCATTTATGGAAATCATATTTGAACATATTCTAACATATTCTTGAAAATTATATTTCAGTTGGGATCAGCGCTTGGTTTTCTAATCCCGCCAATGATGATAAAAATGAATGAAGACAAAGAAATCACCGGTTCTCAAATCATGTTATTCAACTACGTCGTGGCGGGATCTTGCATAGTGGTCCACGTTCTCCTATTCTTGTGTTAGTACATCCAGACCAATTGTAACGATAAGAGAATGCATTTTTTGTTTCAAATTATCTAATAATTCATCAGAGGATGAAATTTAATGAAAGTCATATCTCAGGAACGGATGAAGGTATCAATCATATTGTATTGTTTGGCAAGTTTTTGCAAGTGTTATTGATAAGGAACAAATGGCACAATTTTTTAAAGTATAAGGACAGTATTTAGGGGGCCAAAAAAAGCAGGGATGTCCTCATATTCTTGTAAGGCACTGAGACTATCATAATAAATTTTTAGAAATTACAACTAGGTACTGAGAAATTGTAAGTAAAATTAAAGTAAATGTAGAATCAATGATACACCTCCGGCGAAAAGTTACCCTAAAAAAATCATAAAAAATTACCTAAATGTAAAATTTTCCTATTATTGGAGGAAAATATTTTCAATGCACAATATTGTTTCAAAACTCGGCCCTTCGGAGCCCGCGGTTGCATTCCGCTTTGAGCCTTTGGCTAAAATGCTAAAACATGGAACATGCTTTCTTCCCGCTAATTCGTAAATGTAGAAATTTTTTACTAATCGAAATTAGAACAGAGTACCTAAGTACGTCATTTTCTGTTATGGTGCGCGTCTACAATTACTATAACCAAGATTAACTTCTCAACCAAGTGACAACAAAACAAGCGGCATTGTTTACTATATCCATTTATAAGATAAATAAATATAAAACTACGACATGAATAGAAGAACAAGAACGAAAGAAATGCGTGATGAATCGAGAGCTTTCCAACGAGTGGAGAACGATTTTTGTCCGGTGAAAACTAAAGAAGTTTCATTTACCCAGCAACGGCTTGATTGTACGTGAAAATCAAAAGAAAAAATTTCGTGACTCATCCGCATAACGTTTTTCACTAGTTATTCCACGGCTACAGCATGTTCCATGCTGAAATCATATTTTGAAGAGAATATTAATTATAAAAGGTGTAGGTATACATACCTAGAACGTTAGTTATTTTTATGCACAACCTCTACTCAAAACTGTAGTAAAAACTCTGCAAACTATTACGTTTATCATTTCTGCATTAGACAGCTCTTCTACATAAATCGCTGATCTAAATTTCTAAACCCTGTAATTAGTATATCATCAAAACTTGGCGCTTCGCGCTTGAAAAAAAAAAAAAAAATTAAAACCTTTACAGCTCCAGAAGCCCACAGTTAATACGCTTTTTAATAAATGTCGAAAAATATAGAAATTATGACAAAAAAAAAAGGTAGGTCGGAAAGGACAGAAATTATCCTCAGGGGCCCCGTAGCTGATCAGACCCCTTCAAACTTTGTAATTATATTCTTGATGCTCCTTTTCAGGTTTCAGCACCATACTCTTAAGTCGAACGGAACAATGTGCCTTCGTGCACTGAAATTTTATTCTCTGCACGAAATTTCAGCTCCTTAGGTTGATCAAGAAAGAAATTAGCTTCACGGGCCCTTTAGCGTAAACTGGTCCTTGTAAACGATTTGCGTATCGCAATTTCGTTATGGGCAAAAGGCTGACTTTATCATCGACATGTCTTCGTAGATATAGACACCTACAGATTATTTCAATTAATTAATACATCCACACACTACACCACTACACCACATACATCCACTCCACACAATATCCATACCTACACTTTACTGGTCCCTCCGATCCAAGTGTAACGACATTCAAGTAGATACGTAGGTACCTACCAACTGAAAATTTATGATATAAAATAAAACACCTACCAACGCTTCACTAGTCCATCCGCAGGGACAATAGTTGAATTAAATTCGATTTTGCGAAATCAGGAATCCATTGGAATTATATCAGCTGGTACGATTTTCGGAATTTATAAGGCTAGTGTTATGGGTTCCGATTCTTCAAACACTTACACTTTCTGGCGATTATTAAAGGAATGTAGCGATTGATTCAAAATTTCACAACTCGCGTATGATTTCACTTTCAAAGTTCTGGCTCTTGGGGTGACCGAACAGATTAACGTGCAGAGTTCCGAGAGGCTTCATTCGATTTTTTTGGATAATGTCTATCAATCACTACTAAAAACCCATTGTTTTTAAACATTGGAAAAACATTGAAAGTTTTCGGGATCTCGGTTTTTTAATAATTCAGGAGTTAAAGGTTGATAAAAATTGTAGCCGAGGTTCTAGGTTCAACTAAAGCCAAATGTGATTTATAACCCAAGTTTCATAAACTTCGGCCCAGTAGTTTCGGATCAAAGCTTTGGGCGGCGGACAGACGGATTTTTTTACTCTATTTTTGGATTCTACGTATCTCGAAACGTAAATAAACAAATTTTGAGGCAGGGGGGAGGGAGTTGAACAAAAATTTTTCTAGGTCGATTATAAAGGTTCATTATTGAAAATAACAAACCAAAAGATGGACAAACTCGTGAAATTTAATGTTTAGATATATATAAAATAATATTAATTATCCAGTAACTATCAAATGATTCTCTGCCTTAATACGATTGATTCGATTTGCATTAATTAGATTTGGATAACTAGGTTATATCTAAACTTATCGTTATTTGCGTATAAAGGTCTGACAGATGAACCAAAACTACCACCCAGTAGAGCAGCCCTGGAGCAACGGAAGGAGAAAATTGACTTTGTTGGAACGCTCAAACGCCTCAGGACAAATAAAGGGTGAGGAGATTCTGTTGATTGTAAAAGTATTATTAAGTATTATCATTGGATATTCCAAATCATGTGTTCTTATACGTTGATTAAAATTGTTTTGAATAATGAATTTGAATTATTGGGGAAAAAATGGGCAAGAAGTCTAACGTAGGAAGGAAACTGTGGGATGGCCATTAAACGAGCTTACAAATGCTTCAAATTTTTACAAAAAGGTTATTTCTGTATGAGATAGCTTTTCTACGCAGAATAATTGGCTGAAATTATGAAGCGTAGTCAATGGTAGGTAAATGATCACAGTATAGCGACATTTACGTAGACATCTACCGTGCAGTAATTTAATGAAACCTATTAAAACACGTACAGTTTACTGAGCATATTTTTTCAAATCTGACCAATTAAATGTGCTCAAAATGTGCTGCCAAACAAACTCATGATTGACACACACTTGCCTCACAATTGTTATGGGATCTTACTTGAACTGGTGGTCATTTTGTAGGGGCACTTCCCTTCATCCCACTCTTCTTCCTCATCCTTCTGCAACTTCCCTCATCCTTAGAGCCGGCATCGGGTAAACCTGGGCGTCCTTCCCACTTGGTGTATCCCGTCCGCCTCTGAGGGGTGTTTCGTAAAAAAAAGAAATGTGTGTGTGTGTGTGTGTGTGTGTGTGTGTGTACGTGTGCGCGCGTGTGTGTCTGTGTATTTTTCATCCAGACGATAACTTATCCTACGCGAAAAAATCAAGCTTTCTAAATGAAAGGATGAACTAGTAGGCCAACACTTTTTAAGCACATTAAGTTGCTCAAATTAACTGATAAAAACTATTCAATTTATACTTTTTTGCAGAATTTTAGTCAAAAGAAGTTAAATAATGACGAACTAGAACATTTAAAAATTTAACACAAAAATTATGCTGAACATGTACTGAAATCCCATCAATATTTGCAGAAAAAACGATAAAAAGTGCAAAAAAGGTAAAAATCCAAAGTCTGTTTTGAATCGCCGAATATATTTTAGAACAAGACTTTTTGCCATGATGAAATTGGTAGATGAAAAATTTTCTGCTCTCAACGTGCTCAAATTTCAAAACAATGTTACATAATACAATACGGTATTTACGAAAATTCGTACATACTGCATGTCTGGAAATTTTTTTATATCAATGTGCACTTTAAAACTGTTTAATCATCATCTAATAGTGCCAAATCATCGTGCCAATCATGACTCGCCTTCTTTAAAACAGATGACGAGTAAGTGGGTAATCCTTTTTTCGCTCAAAGCTTTGAATAGGTATAAATCTTATTTTTGATTTATTATTTTCAATAATAAACCTTTATAATAG
This sequence comes from Adelphocoris suturalis, assembly GCA_030762985.1. NCBI lineage: Eukaryota > Metazoa > Arthropoda > Insecta > Hemiptera > Miridae > Adelphocoris > Adelphocoris suturalis. The sequence goes on along the minus strand of CM061043.1, from coordinate 47,792,313 downwards.
AACTAGAAGAATTAATTTTGAAAACGAGTTTGAAAACGATATCGCTAAGATGGCGACTGTCAGCAGCGATACACTGATGTAGTTGATTTCGGAAGTTTTCGACCGCTTTTCGGCTTGTAGCAAACGGTAGGTATGGCCCGATTTCTTCGGTTATTCACTTCTTAACTTGTGGCCGTTTCTGTGGACGATGTTTAAAGACCTTATCTTTTAGGTAGCCCCAAAGAAAGAAGTCACAGATGCTTAAATCAGGTGGTCGCGCTGGCAACCCCACGTCCCCTCTCAGTGAGACCAGTCGCCCTGGGAACATCTGTCTCAAGAAAGCTTGTGAAATTCGAGCTGTGTGGCTGCAGCTGTAGCCCCATCTTGCTGGAACCAGATGTCAACCAGTTTGCGATCTTCAGCAAGTTCTTCCAATTCAGTCTGTAGGGAAGTTTCCAATAGTGAAACGTAATGCTGGGAAGTTACAGTGACGGTGACATTTTGCTCTTCGAAAAAGTAAGGGCCTATCACTCCAAATTGAGACACAGCACTCCAAGTGGAGTAGTCTTTCGTGGAGTTGACGGGATTAACTGGAGCCCAGTACCGGAAATTTTGCTTATTCACTGTTCCACGGAAGTGAGAATGTGCCTCATCACTACTGAAAAAATTTGCCCTTGCAGAGATGCGCTGAATCGTTTCCTCGCAACGATTTCTGCAAGTCACGCCATCTTAGCGATATCGTTTTGAAAACTTGAGTACAAAAACTATATTTCCTACTGATCCAAGTGGAGTGGTCTTTCGTGGAGTTGATGGGATTAACTGCAGCCCATTACCGGAAATTTTGCTTATTCACTGTTCCACGGAGGTGAAAATTTGCCTCATCACTACTGAAAAAATTTGCTCTTGCAGAGATGCGCTGAATCGTTTCCTCACAACGATTTCTGCAAGTCACGCCATCTTAGCGATATCGTTTTCAAAACTTGAGTACAAAAACTAAATTTCCTACTGATTCGAATAAATAAAACAGTTTTTCTCCTATTTTTACCATTCATTTTTTATAGCAGTTGGTTACTCGTCAGTCGGCTCTGCCGCACCCTGTATTTAGATCAGGGGGACTCGTAACTGTAGGCGCCTATATCTACGTGGACATATTGATGAAGAAGTTCGACCACCACGAAATAGCATTACGCGAATCGTTTACAAAAGGATCGTTATGCTAGACGGCCCGTAAACCTAATTTCTATCTTAATCAACCTACGGATTTAAAATTTGATGGAGATCCTTAGAGAAAATCTAAATCTAAAGTACAACGTAGGTCCACGTAGGCAAGCAGTCCCACTGATCACTTGAGAGAACTCGGGGCCTAATTTGGTTTTTAATGTACTTATGGCGCTGGGACGTGAAATGGACCGCCTTTGGATGTCTTTCGTTTTCTCTTCGCGTTTTTTATTTTTCATGTTCAATGTTATTTTTCCTGTTGATCATAATTTCATGCTCCATTTCCTTTACAGGTACCTATTAATAGCAGCAGTGTACGGTATCAACAATGGCATATTTTGTGCTTTTGCTACTCTCCTCAATAGAATGGTTCTCGGATATTTTCCCGTAAGTTGTTGCTAATATTCGATAGATTAATTCGATATTGATGCCAAGGTATTCTTTCAGTGTAGAAAATATCGAATCTTCTATCAAATATTTGCACATTAGACAATTCAAGTATAGCAACCCAGGAAATTTTAGCGTGGAACACGCTTCATTAACTATAACAGCTAACTGCCAAATATAGTTTCCACGAACGCCAGTAATCAAGCAAGTTAGTAACCACATTCATCTCCACTTTTGTATGTGATTATGAAATATCGCGTAAATACTTCTGTCGATATTCTGAGATCATTCTGATTCAATTGTGTTAGAAAAATATCTGAACGGCTCATAAGCGATACGGTCCATAAACGATACGTAAACAATCCCTAAACCTTAAAATACCAGCATCCAGACAATCAGCGAGCAGATAAACCAGACGACCGACCATGGGCGCCAACTTATCATAACTATGGGAGGGGGGGAGGGGGGGGGGAGGGGGGAAGGTGAAAACTACCCTTAGGTTGAGGGTTCTCCCTCGTAAATTTTTGAAATTTAAAGCTATGAAAACGTGTTTCAACACTATTTTCCGAAGCAAGTGTGGCACAAATACGTTGTCGAATAATAATAACATCGGTAAAGTAAATGCCAATTTTCCTGGCAAAACAATTGAAACAACACAAACCCAGGGACCACAACAAAGAATTGTAGTAATTATGCTACATTTTAGTTCGTGATACCTCTAATGTTTCATTCCGATTTCTTGGTGTCATGCACTATACCAGGAAGGAGGCAAAAGCCATTTGCTCGATTAAAATGTTCTTTTTCAAGCAGCAACTTTCATTGCTGGCAGAGCTCCAGTTGAATGGGATCAGAAGCGTTTGTTTATTTATCTTTAATATTAATATTAACGTGTTGCTTGTTGACTAATGATACGAATGAACGTCAACAAAACTGGAACCAGGAGTCAGAACTAGTGCTTTGGCTTCAGGCTTTGCCGTTTGTTCCTACTCGACCGACAATAATCGGCGTGTATCGTCGACGACTGAGAAAGAGGAATACCCCAAAACGGGGAACCATTACACGAATTCTACCATACCAGTTATTAGCAATAGATAGATACAGTCCTTTGCAATATATTGTAATAGAATTGTAATTTACACGACTGGTAAGCTTATGGAGACCAATTTGTTTGGGGGGGGCTGAACCCTCACCACCACAGGAACCGACACCAGAGGTTAAAGGGTGTTCCGAGTTTTTCAATGTTCAGCCGTTAGACTCAAGATGGAAAACTAGAGTTTCTATTTATAATTTTAGTTACGAGTATTAGTTTGTATTTATAATTTTATTTTCAGTTTAATAGAATTTAATATCGTTTGCAGGATGCTGGGGAGCACGTTGGTCGGATCGGTCTTATATTGATATTGTCCGGAGGTTTCGGCACTGTGATAGCTGGATTTCTTCTGGATAAATTCGGAAATTTCAAGTAAATAGTGAAATTATTCATATAAATCTTATAGGGATAAGTTCTGTTAAATGTACAGGCAAGGAGAAAAGAGGGAAAAGTTATTACACACCATCATCCTATTCATAAGATAACAATAACGTGCTCAAAATGAGATCAAGCCGTTCAACTCATGAGAATTTTGTCATAATCGTGTTGCTGTCACGAATGCCGAAACGATTTCAAATCAGTTCTTGAGCAGGGCCCTCATTAATCCTAATTTAATGAAATTGGAATGGAATTTAGTTAGGACTAAAGCTTGTAAAATCGTTTTAACATTATCTAAGTTGGAGAGCAAGAAGACCCAGAAATTAATTCTGGACTGATTGGACTTGGTACATAGGTTCACTCTAAATTAATCCTGTTAACATTCATCATGTATTATCATTGTGATTAAATAATTATTACCTTTTTTTATTGTTATGCCGATACGAATTATATCGTTCTGGTTTTTCAGGGAGCAGACTATTTTCTTCATTTTGGGCTCAGCTCTCATGATTCTTTTAACTGCTCTGTTAATTGATAAAGGACACATAGCACTCATTTACCTGTGTGGTGGATCCATTGGGTGAGTACCTAGTCATTATAGATTTTTGAATCACAAACTATACATTTTAACTTGTTTTTAGGGACGATCGCAGGATGCTGAATAGAATCGACAGTGTTGGATTATTAATTTCAATTATGAAACTTTTTAATCGACCAAGAAAAAAATTTAGTCCCTCTTAAAATTTGTTGGCTTACGTTTCAAGATGCGTAGAATCCGAAAATCGAATATGAAAAAATCAGCCCGTTCGCCGTCCAGAGCTTTTCTCCTAAACTACTTGTCCACATTTTATGAAACTCGGGTCATAAATCGCTTTTAGCTTCGAGTTGGTCCTAAAAGCTCGACATGAATTTCGATCAAGCTTAAAGGCATTTAAGAGCTGAAATATTCAAAAATCGAGATCTCAAAAACTTTCAAGATCAGGAAGATACTTTTCTGTAAACGATAGGTATTATTTCAAAGAATCGAATGAAACCCCGTTCACCCATTTGCTCTCCCTAAGAGCAAAAACACTGACAAGAAAAAAAGACATCAACACGGGAGTGAAATGTAACTGGTTAGACAAAGTAAAATTCGACTGTAAAACTATACTGATCGTATCATCTGATATAATTCCAATGGAATTCTCTCTTAACGAAGTCGAGTTTATTATAACTTTCTTCGTCTGTAGATCAACATGTGAAGCGTAGTGTAGTGGATTTAAATATGTTTTACTTGGCGTAGGTAGGCCAAGTCGGACATTTATATCCCGGTTATGCGGGTTGGTCCCCGGGTCATTCCCGCGAGGAATGTGAGCGGATCCGCCAAGGTCAACTGGTTTGGCGGACTGAAAGGGGAGATAGTTCGTGTCGCAGCCGCGTGGAGCGCTGGGCTCGCGTAGCAAGTGCTGGGTTCGATCAGTTTGGTACTGAGCCGTTTTGTAATATTCCGGCCTTAGATTTATATCTGAAAGGGGAATATGTTGAGCTTGGTTGAGGTACTGAAAAGTATCCTTCGCTTTTTGTGCATTTGGAGTGTATTTGACACTCGGATCGGCCGGGTAAGCCTGCGTCGAATATCGTGGGTATTCGGACAGCTTGGTCGAATCGTAATGATCGGCTTCAGAGCGAGTCTGAAAGGTTTCCTCGATCTTTTGTATAGGCGAGGCTTGCTCGAACGTTTCTTGAACGAATACGTCGGGCGAGAAGGCGATCCGGACGTGAGGGTCGCGCCTTGCGCTGTCGCTGGGCTCAGCGGATTCGCCGTGTAGCCGGTAGGGAGCACTACGTGGGCTACTCGGCCCGGCTTCGCCGTCGTCCGCCTCCCCTTGCAAGGGGAAGTAGGACGGCCGACGTTCCATCGAAATGACCGAGTTTTAGCTCGTTTCGATGCCTCTATGTGTGAAAAATAGAGGGTTTGGGAGGTGGACTCGCTTGACAGAGCGTCTTTCCAATGCTCGTATGTCAGGGTCCTACCTCGTAGCCTTGACAAAGGCTTCCTTAGACGGTAAATTAGAGCGGAGGAGCAGAGTAATTTACCGGCGTGCCCACAGCGGTCGGTTACGAGCTTAATGCTACGAAACCCGGGCGACACGGCTCGGAACGTCCCTCGGGCGTACTGTCTAAAGAGAATATCGATAGAAGTACCGGGTGGCGTCCTGACAGATGAACTACGTTGGGCAATGAGCAGGATGAATAATCACTGGACTCGTAGATGCCAATGCGAGATCTGTGTGGAGAGAAGGTAGAGCTTGTAGAAAGCAGTAGGAAGCCGTTCTTGAGATGAACTCGTAATGCAGAAGGTTCGTCAGCGTAGAGCGTGTAGAATTCTTCGTACTTCAGAGGTGTCGTCGTCGAGAGCGGAGAGTGGAATGAAATTCGGAGGGCTCCCAGCGGGGTATTTATAGGGAGGTGGCCGCCTCCTGCCGCCTCCTGGTTGGTCCGCTTAATTTCATAAATTCGACTGTGCAATCTTATTGGTTCGCACATTGTTTTCTCAGTATCTGTGCGTATGATAGCTGAGTTGGTCTTTCGAGGTGGTTTCCCTGCGTCCGTCGCTGTGACGGGGTCCCCGGGGGTGGCTGAACGACCTTGAGTTTTCCTGTTTGAGGTTTCTCATTCAAGGCGACTTGTTTCGAGATGTTTGTCGCATCTCTCTCGCCCAGTAAATGTTTGGGGAGGTCGCCTTGTGTGTTATTCTTTAATATTTCACTTTTGAGAGAGAATTTAGTATTTTCTCTCTGGTGAAATATTTTGTTTGACGGAGTTGTAACTCGACGTCTTATAAATATTTTTGTGTTGTGCCTACCTCTTTTTGGTAGCCCTGAAAAGGGCTGTTGAAAAGAGGTGGTGGATTTCACCACAGGGGCCCCCCCAAGACGTCGTGTTATCAACGACGACGCCGATGGGGGAGAACTGGGAGGTCTACCCGGAATTCTCCGTAGGAGAACCTCGCCAGTTGGGGCGGAGGCGGAGGTGCAGGCCTCGCGTCCCGCTCCTGTGGTGCGCCCCGGCCTCGTCGGTTTCGACGAGCGCCGCGGGGCGGCCGTGGCCGGCCCGAGCTCTGCCGACGGGAGCCAAACCCGCGAGGGTTTGCCCGCGGCCGCGGCTGGGCTGTTGCGGAGGTGCTCGAGATGTGCTCGGCTCCGACCACCCCGCAGTGCTCATCTCCTCCCACCGAGGCACGGGCACGTCGCCCGAGCTGATCCACTTGCGTGGTATCGCTGGGAGCTGGTGAGCGGGTGGAGCTGTAGGTAGTGTTTGGGCTGGTGGAGCTGGTGGCTGGAAAGGTCGGGGCCTTGTCCACACTACCTCTCTGGGAGCGCTGTCCGTTTTCTCTGCCTCCCTTGTCGGTGAAGGCGGGAGCGGGCCGAGCGGAGCTGGGAGTTGTGACTCTGCGAGGAGGAACTCCTCGACTTCCTCTGTGAGCATGTCCGAAGGTGTGGAGGCTGCCATGGTTGAGATTGGTATGATCTCTGGCCGTGGGGTGTTCTATATTTATACCTCCCACTGCTCCTACCCGAGAAAAATGGGCGTGGCTTGTTTTGAGTGCAGTCACCCACTTCTCGTCAAATTTGGTAGAGGGGACGCGCCCTCTGGCGGATTTTCGGGGAGTTTTCTCCTTACTTTCTGTCTGATTTTGTGACACAGATTGTCCTTGTGATACAGCTTCTTCCGAGTGTAGAGTATAAGCTGGCTTGATTTGCTGTTTGGGAACTTTTTTAGTATGTTCGCCAATTTGCACTGTAACCGAAAACTTATCTCTTTTAACCACTTTGAATGGTCCCGTGTAAGGACATTGCAGAGAGGTGAGCTGTGTGGGCACTCTGATATAGACATGAGTACATGTATCCAAATTTTTGGGCATGTTTACGGCATATTTCGTATTATTATGTTTAATATGCGTAGGCCGGAAGAAAAGAGGTTCCGAAAGGTTCGTAGAAGTTACGAAAATGTCTCCTGGGAGTGGTACGTCAATTCCGTAAACTTTTTGGAAAGGCGTAGTTTCGGTCGCCGGGTCTACTGCCGTACGCATGGCGAGTAGAACTTTGGGAAGTGCGTCGAGCCAATTTTCGTTTTGAGCTTTGAGAGCCTCTTTCAAAGATCTATTTCTGCGTTCTACCATTCCGTTTGTTGATGGTTTGTATGGTAACGTGTGAGTATGTTTTACTCCGAGACGTTCCATAATGGAATTGAACAGATCTGATTCAAATTGAGTGCCCTGATCACTTGTTATGTATTTAGGTACGCCCTTTGAAGCTACCCAAATATTGATAAAGGCATTTGTGATTGTGGTTGTTTCGATGTTGTTAAGAGGGACTGCCTCTAGCCAACCCGTTGCTCTATCAACCATCATTAAAATGTAACGTTTCCCTCCTTTAGCTAAAGGTAAGGGTCCGGTAATATCAACGTGTACGTGTGAAAATTTGTTTGCCGTTTCAAATTCGGAGTAAGGGAGTTTCACGGAGCGCGTGATTTTTGCTCGTTGGCAAGTTTCGCACGCTCGGACCCAGTTTGAGACATCTGCACGGAGTCCGTGCCAAAAATATCTTTGTTTAACTTTATACACTGTAGAGTGTATACCTGGGTGTCCCAAATTGTGAATTTGGCTTATTATTTCTTCCCTTATTTCGTTTGGAATATAAGGTCTAGGGTGTCCTAGGTCTAGGTTACACCAAAGTTCTCCTTGAGAGAATTCAACTCGTGTGAGTTTCAATTTGTCCTCCGCGGTAGGGGGAGAACGAATTTGTGAATTTGAAATGTGCAGTAGAAGATTGCACTCTATTGCAGCCGTAATTTGCGAAATTTCGGCTATGGGTGGACCCTCGTCAGTCTGGGTTGAAATCGATTTCGTTTGAATTTCAACCGGATCGAAGGGTCTGGAGAGTGCGTCGGCGACGACGTTGCTCTCTCCGGAAATATGACGAATGTCACTCGTCATTTGAGAGATGTATGTTAGCCATCTTAATCTCATTTTAGAAAAATGTGCATTTTTCTTAAGCATCGTGCCTAGCAGAGGCTTGTGATCCGAACAAATATGGAAAGATCTGCCGTCCAAGTCGTTGTGCCAGTGAATGCACGCTTGGTAAACGGCGAACATTTCTTTGTCGAACGATGCTTTGTTCTTCCATTGTTCTGGAATTTCTTTACTGAAAAATCCCAATGGTTGGTACGATTTCGAGCCATGTTTGTCTGTAATTTCTTGTTCTAGTGCCGCTCCGATGTGTGTGTCGGATGCGTCACAGACTAATCTCCACTCTGCCGTAGGGTGTGGGTGAGCAATGTTATGCAATGTTGCTTTGATCATTGCTTGTTTTAAGCTGTTGAAAGCTTTTTCTCTCTCTGATGTCCATTCGATAGGTGTTCTGTCATTTTTTTTGTTTGACTGAATGGAGTCATACAGAGGTTGTGCCGTGTGAGCGAATTTGCTTGAGCATGCTCGGTAGAAACCACACATACCTAGGAATCTGCGTAGACTTCGTACGTCTACTGGCCTAGGAAATTGTTCTATGGCTTCTATTTTATCTCGTTTAGGAATTATCCCTTCCCTCGAGATAGTGAAACCTAGGAAATCGACGGTAGGTTTTGAAAAAATGCATTTATCAAAACCTACTCGAAGTCCGTGTTCCCCTAGTTTGTCAAAAATTTGTCTGAGGTGGTTCATGTGTTCGTTATAATTTTTAGAAGCCACCAGGATGTCATCTAGGTATACAAATGCGAAATCAAATTTTCGCATAATGCTGTCCATGTATCTTTGCCATGTTTGAGCCGCTCCGGCCAAACCCATGCTCATTTTCTTAAACTCATAAAGACCGAAAGGTGTAATAATTGCAGTTTTATGAGCGTCATCTGGGTGCATCGGAATATGATAATACGCTGATTGTAAATCTATTGTCGAATAGATTTGCGTATCATGTAAATTCGCTTGGAAAGAGCGAATGTGAGGAGGAGGGTAGGCGTCTTTCTTCGTTTTCGCGTTGAGGAAACGGTAGTCGCCGGTGATTCTCCATGACCCGTCTTTTTTTGGCACGCAGTGTAACGGGGATGCCCATTCGGAATCCGATGGTGCAATTATGCCTTCTGAAAGCATTTTGTCAAAAGTACTTTTGACTTGAGCCCGTTTTTCGCCCGCCATGGGTCTTGCTCGGAAGTGTACTGGTGTTCCTTCCGTGGTTATACGGTGGTAAACCCCGTTGTTTTTCCATTTACCTTGAATTTTGCTCATTTTATCATTGTATTTGTCAATGATAGAGCGAATGTTTTCGTCCTCCGTGATTTGCACGTCCTCTGGTTGAGGGGTATTGTCACGATGAGGGATAGTAGCTGCTATTTGTTCGTCAGTGAACTTTTTGTTCATGACTGCAGCTATTTTTTGATCGGCATAGCACTTTATTTTATCTTTATAAATGTACTTGTGTTTGACCCGTATTCCGATATCCCAAGACTCGAGGAATGGAATACCTAGGATCGCTAGATCAACTTTCGTGATCATAAACTCGGTGGTCATGTCCCCGAGGCCGATGTTAATTGTTGTGTCAGCTCGCCCTAGTGTGTCTATAGGGGCTCCGTTAGCTGCTGTGAGCTTAACGTTGGACTTAAGAATTTTCAAGCCCAATTTTTTGTGACATTGTGGGGCAGAATGTTCACTTCTGCTCCCGTGTCAATGAGAAATTCAGTGCCATTTAGTTTGCACTTGAAAAAGAGCCTTTTATACTCAGTAGACTGCCGGCGTATAGGCTCAGATACACTGGCAGTTATTCGTTTTCCGAACTCTCTGTGTCGGAGGTTGGAACGGTACTTTCTTGTACCGATCGCTGAGTATTTTCGGTAGAAACCCGGGTTTTAGGCTGGCTTATAGTCGCAGCCTTTCTGCTAGTTTTGGAAGCAGTGTTCGTCTTCCAAGTGCAGTGTTCTGGGTCTGCACATTTGCGAGTTTCGTTACCGAAACGTGCGTGGTTTCGACAGACATAGGCCGTCGGTTTGTGAGGCTTACTCTCCACTGGTTGGGGTTTGAACTCAGCTTGTTTCGAGAGGGCCTTTTTGAAACCAGTATTTATGGGTTTCGGAGTAGATTCTACTCCTCATATGCTCAGAGAAGTATTCTCTGTTCTGTACGCGTGTAGCGTATCAGCTAGGTCGAGCCGGGAGGTCGTGGTAGGCTGAGCTGCGACCATACCTCGTGCTTCGATGGGAAGAGTCTCGATCCACTTTTGAGTGATCAGAGCTTCCGAAAAGTACCCAACAGCTTTCGAGTACATTTCGTGGTACTTGGTGCTGGGTTTTTTGGCGAGAGATGCGGGGTCCTCGAGTGCGAGGAGCCTGTCCTGTAAGGACAACCCATATTCTCGCTGGAGGCGCTGTTTGGCCTCTTCGTAGGGTGCGTGGGGTGCCGTGAGGTAAGCTGAGTCGATAGCTTCCCTCATTTCTTCTGGTACCCACTTGTATATAGCTGAGAAGCATTCGTTTTGCGTTCTCAGGTGTTTGCGCACGCAGTATTGATCGAACTCGGCGAGTGCACGATCGATATTCTTCTTTTAGAAGATTGGTTTTTGATAATCTCCCATCTCCTCTAAAAGTGCTTGAAAACCACCTTGTGTAGAGGGATGTTGCGTGAGATGTGGGGCGTAGATGCCCGGCGGGGGTCGCACGCCCGCAGTGGTTCCCTGAAATCCACTAGCTTCATAAGAGGGAACGAAATGCTCCGTGTTGAGCCTGTTCAAAGGCGGGGTCACCATTTGTAGTGGATTTAAATATGTTTTACTTGGCGTAGGTAGGCCAAGTCGGACATTTATATCCCGGTTATGCGGGTTGGTCCCCGGGTCATTCCCGCGAGGAATGTGAGCGGATCCGCCAAGGTCAACTGGTTTGGCGGACTGAAAGGGGAGATAGTTCGTGTCGCAGCCGCGTGGAGCGCTGGGCTCGCGTAGCAAGTGCTGGGTTCGATCAGTTTGGTACTGAGCCGTTTTGTAATATTCCGGCCTTAGATTTATATCTGAAAGGGGAATATGTTGAGCTTGGTTGAGGTACTGAAAAGTATCCTTCGCTTTTTGTGCATTTGGAGTGTATTTGACACTCGGATCGGCCGGGTAAGCCTGCGTCGAATATCGTGGGTATTCGGACAGCTTGGTCGAATCGTAATGATCGGCTTCAGAGCGAGTCTGAAAGGTTTCCTCGATCTTTTGTATAGGCGAGGCTTGCTCGAACGTTTCTTGAACGAATACGTCGGGCGAGAAGGCGATCCGGACGTGAGGGTCGCGCCTTGCGCTGTCGCTGGGCTCAGCGGATTCGCCGTGTAGCCGGTAGGGAGCACTACGTGGGCTACTCGGCCCGGCTTCGCCGTCGTCCGCCTCCCCTTGCAAGGGGAAGTAGGACGGCCGACGTTCCATCGAAATGACCGAGTTTTAGCTCGTTTCGATGCCTCTATGTGTGAAAAATAGAGGGTTTGGGAGGTGGACTCGCTTGACAGAGCGTCTTTCCAATGCTCGTATGTCAGGGTCCTACCTCGTAGCCTTGACAAAGGCTTCCTTAGACGGTAAATTAGAGCGGAGGAGCAGAGTAATTTACCGGCGTGCCCACAGCGGTCGGTTACGAGCTTAATGCTACGAAACCCGGGCGACACGGCTCGGAACGTCCCTCGGGCGTACTGTCTAAAGAGAATATCGATAGAAGTACCGGGTGGCGTCCTGACAGATGAACTACGTTGGGCAATGAGCAGGATGAATAATCACTGGACTCGTAGATGCCAATGCGAGATCTGTGTGGAGAGAAGGTAGAGCTTGTAGAAAGCAGTAGGAAGCCGTTCTTGAGATGAACTCGTAATGCAGAAGGTTCGTCAGCGTAGAGCGTGTAGAATTCTTCGTACTTCAGAGGTGTCGTCGTCGAGAGCGGAGAGTGGAATGAAATTCGGAGGGCTCCCAGCGGGGTATTTATAGGGAGGTGGCCGCCTCCTGCCGCCTCCTGGTTGGTCCGCTTAATTTCATAAATTCGACTGTGCAATCTTATTGGTTCGCACATTGTTTTCTCAGTATCTGTGCGTATGATAGCTGAGTTGGTCTTTCGAGGTGGTTTCCCTGCGTCCGTCGCTGTGACGGGGTCCCCGGGGGTGGCTGAACGACCTTGAGTTTTCCTGTTTGAGGTTTCTCATTCAAGGCGACTTGTTTCGAGATGTTTGTCGCATCTCTCTCGCCCAGTAAATGTTTGGGGAGGTCGCCTTGTGTGTTATTCTTTAATATTTCACTTTTGAGAGAGAATTTAGTATTTTCTCTCTGGTGAAATATTTTGTTTGACGGAGTTGTAACTCGACGTCTTATAAATATTTTTGTGTTGTGCCTACCTCTTTTTGGTAGCCCTGAAAAGGGCTGTTGAAAAGAGGTGGTGGATTTCACCACACGTAGGTTGCTGATTTATTTCACCTCATTTATTTTCAGTATTTGAATTGCTTACGTAGAAGTCAGTATACCTAGATCTGAGGGACTCGTAAGGTGATGATGTTTTATTTAATTGCATTAATTTTCTCTCTGCAGCTGCCTATATCTAGGTGGCAAATTCATGACAAAGAAATGTTTTCGCCCGACCCCCACAAAAACGGTGGCCAACCAACTGAAATCTGAAATGGAGCTCCTTTGGGATAGATAGAATACAATTACACTGCACGGAGGCACACTGATCAGCTGACGGACTCCTGAGCTTAATTTGTTTTGTAATCGACTTATCGTGACGAAACCTGAAATGGTCCTCCTTTGGGACATCTAGAATTCAACTTCATGCTTTTTATGGAGGGGTTCTTTTTCTGTTCAGCTGAGGCCCTTCTGAGGCTAATTTCTGTTGGCTCCTGTGGGTCCTCTGAGACTGATTTTTTTCTAATTTATCTTCTGAAATGTATTATCTAATTGTTTGCATTAATCCATTGCATTACATAATTGATTTGATGTGCTAGAAGCAAACATAGTTTCAAGTCAATGTGCAGTCTACGAGCCCTTCCACATGGCGTTGTCATAACACGTGGGGTTCGGGCGCTGTATAAGAGTGAACCCATTTGCAAAGCACGAAGCTCCGAGTTTCGATAGTATATCATAAACGGGGTTTCATATTTTAGACCAGTGATCTGGGTACAAGGGCTATACAATACAGAAATAAGAAACCTTTGTGTAATAACTTGCAACATTTTGTAGTTCGGACAATTTTATGGAATTCAATAAATATTGGTCAAAACGGTCCAAGACTCAACGGAGGAAAAAACGACATAATAAAATTATATTATATAGAGGCCTTTCGATACATCGGATAATGTAATGCTGCAATCGTCTTGTAGATGCTTGCAGAATTTTTTCAAAACGGTCCAAGACTCAACGGAGGAAAAAACGACATAATAAAATTATATTATATAGAGGCCTTTCGATACATCCACAGGATAATGTAATGCTGCAATCGTCTTGTAGATGCTTGCAGAATTTTTTCCACCGCTGAATTCTCGACACCAGCCTTTATACTCTCATATTCTATGTTGTTTATCTTGTCAGCTTAGATTTGCTTATGAACCAAATAATTATGAAATTCGTCTGTGATTTTCATTCATTACATTCTGCGAATGGGATAACTGTAAAATATGCATATTATTATACTTTCATTGACTTTGTTTGCTTGGTAAATTGCCAAGTGTAGTCCCCAACCAAGTAATGTTAAGAACATCAATGGCCCAGCCCCCTTACATGCTAAAGATTTTCTGGTCAACAAAAGAGGCCAATGGGATACATTCGTGAGTTGGAATTTCACAGTTTTGACCTCAGATTCGGATTCAGCGCACTTGAATACTCCAAAGAACCAATTTTCAGTTCAAAATACCATTTAGTTTGGCCAGTAAACGGGTAGGAAGATCAAGGTGACGTAAGTAGATATAAAATGTCCGTTCTGGCACAGGGGCCGACACGGGGCAGGTTATACTAACCCGCACAACACATTACACTAACCATCATAACACATGATACTAACCCGCACGACGCATAAATTGAAATTTTCTGTACATTATTGTCCGTTTATCGTAAGATCAAAAAATAATTATGCGTTGACAGGGAATCGAGCAGGCGACCTCCTAGTCACCAGACAAGAGCCTTAGCCAATTGAACCATGACGCCAGATAATCGTCAATGAATGTAAGTGTTTCATAGCAACTTTTGATCACCCATCCCTAACGTAATATAGTAGAACAACGGTCAAATAAAGGTATGTGCTGTTTATACTCAAATTGGATTATTAAGAACTGAAAATACGTATATATAAATTTGAAGGTGCTGGCTGAGCGATTGAGCGATAGGTGGGGTCGGCCCCAAGGTGTAGTGCGAGGATGGATTCGCGCAAGAATAGCCTTTGCCATCCTGCGTGCATCCAGTATGTGCATACATGGAGCTCACAAACGCTGGCGAAGTGCTAACGAACTCATTGGGTTTTATGACGGTGCAGCAACCCATTTCCACTAAGATATTTACTGACATATTTACACACACATCAGGAGGTCCGTTCTCGTTAGGACCCAACAACTATTTCGGGTCGCCCCGTATTTCCCGAATTTTTGGAACATTGTCCGGGAAAGACAGAAGCGCGTAAACGGCATCTTTAGACTGTCTCGGTAGTAACACATTTTATTCGTGATGGAACTTTGAAAATGCTAAGGTGAATTTTAATGACCACATTAGTGATTACAATAGTATACTTATATAAAATACATCTGTGCAATCAACATTAGTAATAATAATAATAATATAAACATATCCCAGTGGGAAAAATAGCTTTAAAAAATAAAAATAAAATAAATGAAAAATGTCTCCACTCCACCCTGTGTTATTTTACATTACTTCCTGATGTTCTAGTTATCTATTTAGATGATTTGTGTTATCTTTTATTTTTAGGTGTTTCATGTCCGGATTCTACACGGTTGGATTGGAATTCGGAGCAGAGCTGGCTTACCCTGAGAATGAGGGGACGTCTCTGGGGATCCTGAACGGGGTACCCCAAGCTACATCTATTGGAACGACTCTACTAGGGTCGTACCTGATTCAGTTGAAAGGACCCATTTGGTGTCTAGTCGGGTTCTCTCTTGTTATGAGTAAGTAAATATAAGTTTGTCTACATTAATTTAATCCCAACCGATCACATAGGTATTGATCAGATGAGGCACTGCACTAATTCAAAAAATTGAATTAGGTAGTACCTACAAGGTATTACGTAGCTACTCTTCTGTTCCTTCTTCGGAAATTCGTTTTGGGCCTGGCAGACTCAACCCGGAACTGTAATTCATCTTTGCACAACGTCAGTTATTATATATTATATAATTGAGCTCTTATGTATTCCTGAAGAACTGAAAGGATAATTGACAAAGCCAGGATGTAGCAGGTCCGGTAGTTCACAAAACCAGGTACCTATTCGTACTTTTCTCTAGGAATACAGTTACTTGGAACATGTTCAAACAGTGCTGTGACAGGGGCGAATAATAGGGAAATGTATGGAGGGTGAGGCATCATACGTTGGAGGGGGGGGGGGGGGGGGGGGGGGAGGTAGCAGGTAATTGCGGAGGTGGGAGGTGTAGTGCAGAGCCAAGCGGAAATTACGTTGCTCAATATTAGTGCGTATTCTGCCATTCCACTACCCTCAATATTTGCTAGCTTTGGGCTCAACTATCAGCTCAGTAAAAAAAATTGATTATATAGTCTAATAATTCAGATCTGATGGATGGATAACTGATTATTTTCCCAATGTTCATCCACTCGGAAAAATAATATTTTTTATGCAATAATACGTGGAGACTTTTATCTCAATTCCAAGGTCAGATATGTACCGGAATGCACAAATATGTCCTCAAATTTCAAAAACAATATGATAATGAATCGTTGAAAGATGAAATAAGACATTTCCCTTGTTGCACGTTCGATTCTGTACTGATTTTTCCATATTTGTTGCAGTTGCAGCTACCGTGATCACATTAACGATCCCCAAAGACTACAGGCGACGGTCCATGAAGAGTAAAAATGAGATCGAGAAGTATGCGAATGGTGGGGCCATGTCCCAAGAAATGAAACCGTTGCAATCGGACGAAAATCGAGTGTGAATACACCAAGCAACCCTATCTGAATCTCATGACATAGGTACAGCTATGCAAAATATCATCTCTTCAGCCGATTTTGGTAATATGCGATACTTGCGATTGTGATACCTATAGTCATCCTACCTCCTTGGGAGGCAAACTTCGACTTAATTGAACTGATGAAAAATTAACTCCTATATATTTATTCAGAATTATACGTTGAAAGTTTATATAATGCAGTTTTGTTTTATTTAAGAACCTTTCGTCTCTTGGGTTTAGATGATCTTCGTTAAAGTATGCAGCTAAATTCCTATTTAAAGTTGTAAGAATGAATCTTTTTAGTAGAAAAATATTCTGAGGTAAGTACCTATCTAAGAATCACATCATTTGGACATTTACCAAACTTATCACTCTTGATATTTGCAAATTTATCCAACACTTTAAACAAAATTGAAGGATCTATACACACTATTTTTCAGCAAGATCAAATTCAACAAGGAATGGGATTCATTAAGATGATTCGTAAACGCAGAAACGTGTTCATCATTCCAATGACCGCTAAAAACTGTCGCTAATTTCAAAAATCTTCAAATTCCTAATAATAACAAAACTTTATTCCAAGTTCTACTAAATCTGGCGGATACAAATCGCTATAAATGGCGAGGTATTGCAAATAAATTATCAGCATTGGTATTTCGTAAAACAGATTCGCTCTCAAGATGATGCTGGGCAACTAGAACGTTTTTGCACTCATTGACATGAAGATTTTCGTGTGTGTGCGTGAGCACTTTCTTTTGTTATTCAATCAGCACTTAATAAACAATTTTAATCGATGGAGAAAACAAAAATCTGAACCCTTACGACATTTTTCGGAAAAGAACGAATAATTTTCTCGGTCGTGTAGGTACCATATCCGAGTGTACATACGCATCCAAATTGCTTGATCGCACCAAAACTCCAAAATGGAACCACGATGGGCTCTTTGTTTTCATTTTTCTTCCACTCAAATCTAAGTTGTTTCATTTTGTTACCTCCTAGCTCGTTCACAAATTCGAATATGTCCTCATTCAATGAATGGAAGGAACACCTCTTCTGACTACTGTGTGTGTGACACCAACCTTATGTGACACAAACAGAACAGCTGATCTACCTTCCCAAAACATCCACTAGGTAGGGCGTACTGGCGTCATTTCATCACTCATTCCCACTCATATGTAGACTTACAACGTTACAACATGTCTCACATGTAGACTTACAAAGTTACAACATATCTCACATGTAGAATTGTATCATAAAATATATGCTAAATGAAGGTAGTATACAAAATATAAATATATATGTTCATGGAGTCATAGAAGTACCTAACTACTAAAGATATTTGTACCTACTCATATTCGTGTGTTTAAACTAAAATTAATTGTGGATACCTACCAAATAAAAATGTCTAATGATACAGCATTCACAGTAAGTAGGTAACCTTTTAGCTTTAGTACCATCCTTTATCCCGACTGGAGGGGAAACGTCAACATGAGTATAGTAAAGGCAATGAGGAACTTGCTCACTTTTTTTTTTATTGTAGAAATTAAAAATAGATGGGATTTATGGTTGAATGGCGAAAAAAAAATTGTTAGAAGTCTAGATTTTATAAAAAAATTTAAAGTTTGGATTTTCAGAGAGCCCGCCAAAACGGCCAAGGCCTCTGACTCCGCCCACTTTCTAGTCACATGTCATCATTCATGTTCTTATCAACTGATAACAGCAAGGTGCTACCTATTCATTAACCTTCCCCTCCTAGGTTCATGGCGCTATTTCATGTCATTCGGTAAGTACATTGTTTTCGTAAATTCGCTTTTGAATTCATTTTATAGTACTTACCTAGTCCAGTTACTAGAGTTTTCTAGTATTTCTATTACAAGTATAGTATAGTATCTCTTCACGAGATAGACAGGCATGAAAGAAGTTGTCAGTTGAAGGAGGGCTCTGAATTGGCGACTTCTTTCAATTTACCGCCTCTAACATCATGAGGGCTGTGCCAGTTTACTTATGTCATCACTAAAACTCGAGACATTCGATTCAAAAGGAGTGAAGATGACAAAGTTAGTAAACTTCAACTACTTATTTAAACAGTAGGTAGGTATATACTATTGAAATGACCATAAAATGTTTCAACTAAAATTTTTTAACAGTTTTATAGTGGAAATCTGTTTAGATGCTTTTGAAATTATTCCTGGATTTTAAGATTTTTTAGCAAATTTTCAAAGAACATTAAAGCAATGCAACGTTTCCGAAAATTGTGAAAGAAAATTCATTGGGCACGCCTGTTTAAGCCCTGTAAATTGGCCTCATTTCGAAAAATTTGCAAAAACAAAAATCACTAAAAAGGCTGAAATTGTTAAATTTATGGTTTTTATCCAAATATTACCAACTAAAAAAAAAAGATCAATTGTGAAAATTTGGAAATGTTTACTAAATTTTGTTCAGAAAAATTAAACAAGTACCTACTTAGTTGGTTTCTCCTAATAAATAGGCCAAGATGCTGATCCAACGTACCATCCATGTTTGTTCCTCTGATTCTACAGGCATCAGAAGTAGGTACAACAAGCGTGTTGGGTTTAATAAGGAAAGGGTCAGGAGAGCACCGGTCTTGAGATGTTTTCTGAAGAATCCGCTAGTTTAAAAATTGTTTTGTGCTGTAAATAATACAAGAAAGTGGTTGTAATAGTCAGCAACTCAAACTTGTTGAATACCGGCATGAAAGCAAATTAAAATGAAACACGAAGTTGAATACAGTTAAAAAGCAGGTGTTTATTTTAATTTTTTTAAATTTATTAATTATTATTATTATTTTATTTAGTGGTTTAAGCCGCACCTCAACCAGAAAGGTCATTATCGGCATTGAACAAGGTGTCCAACCAAAGGGACACTGCAAGTGTCACAATTCTAAAGGGTGTCATGCTGCCCTCCGTCACCAAATAGAGTGCCATCAGAGGGACTCCACTGAAAGATCAGAGTGGGAAAAATGAGGGGTAGAGTGATGACCACTTTTTAGCTCCCAAAGCGGATAAAAAACCTCAAAAATGAATTAATACAACTAAGGCTAGATCAAGGCTAATAACTAATATATGTCACCTACTAAATTTAACCAGCAAAGTGAAATAAAACTATAACTAGATTGTACAAAAATATATCACAGATCAGATATCACAGTACTCAGCGACTCTCAAGTAGAAGAGCTCAGCGGCTCTCAAGTATGCCCAACAGGGACTGGACCTTGTCTGGCCCAGATAAAATGCAACCCACTGAGGGGGCGGCCCATGGTGGACCCGGAGGTCCATAAGGTCTGGGCAGTCCTCCAGGAAGTGGTGGATGGACAGATCACCCCCACACCTCCTACACACAACATCTCGAGCTTCTGCGCTAAGCAGGTGTCTGTAAGCTAGACGGGTATAGCCAGTGGCAACCTGGTTGACCACTATTCGGTCCCTCCTTGAAAGTTGGGTTATGAGTGGACCCACCGCGTACAAGTCCTGAAGGTCGCCACAGTGTTCTTTACTAGATTACGAAGTGTTTATACGTTTCCACCACTTACCAATGGAATAAAGAATAATATGTATGTGATATGTAACCTCAAAGAATATGGTTTCCACATGGGACACCCTTTTTTCGTCAACGCGCGTCCGAGGTCACGTGACAATTTCTTGGCGGTTTGGCCACGCCATGCGAACCTTAACCCTTACCTTGCTCTCGTCTATTTTGAGTCTATTTTCATGGAACTAGAAATTTCTAGTTCCATGCTATCATCATTAGAGTATTCCACTTTAAAACGAAAAAGAAGAAACGAGTTTTGTTTTGATTCTGCCACATGCGGGTCAACTGTCACGTCACTGTCACATATATGTCATTCATATATACCTACTGCGTTATCACGTTGATGGTATAGTATATTCATCATGTATAGATGGTATAGTTCTGTTACCCTGAGTGTAATTAAGTATTCTATGGACATTGCCATTAGTGTTTTAGTGTTCTGTTACTCTGTGGTGCGGGTCAACACTAGAGTGAGGTCCGAATCATGCAATATGTGACTATAATTTTGAGTTCTTTCCAATATTTTCTTGTTCTACTAAACTACTATTCTTTCTTCTTTTGTTTTCACTGTCGGAGTCTTTAATCCTCGAGATTAATTCAAGTTTAATTGGCTAAACTCCGTTTTAAATATTTGTTTTGTTTAAAGTGGGCCTTAGCCTACAGAGAGGACAGTCTCGTGAGTTGGATCAACCCTTTGATTTATATAGGCAAGTAGGTACCTATATATACTCAAAGGGTTAACCGTAAAAAATTAGGGTGAGCTCATCCATTTTGTAAAATGGCCCATTGTTACATATATATTTTTTCATATTATATTTCAGGGTCATTCCATGTCAAATCAACACACTTTAAATTTAAATTTTACCTCACCATTTTAGATTTTGCTCAAATTTGGTATACTCATAGTAGGTGTTGAGACTAAGAAAAATACCAAATTTTAAATTTTTATCTCAAACCGTTTCTTAAATATGGCTATGTAAAACTTACAAAATCTCGCCAAAAAACCATGAACGGATTGTATACTATTCGCTCTACGATCTGTCCTAATTGAGCTAGAGAGCTGGGAGAGGTATCATTTTGCAGCTTTTTTTATGGTCTTTCCAGTGATATACAACAGGACATAGGTTCTAATAACAAAAATTTTGTCAAAATACAAATAAAAATTTTGATTTAATTTTTTTCAAAAAAGTACATAATTTAAAATTTTCAAAATATTCCTATAAATACTTAATACTGTTGTAAACAATGTGACAAAATATAAATATGGGATGATGATGGGTTCATTGTTAAAAAAAAATATTCCTGACACTAGTTTTCCACCAATAGCCCGGTTTTGACTAAATAATAAACATATTACGTACTTTTACCAAAGAGGTGAGCTATTTAATTAAATATATAAAGGAATACTATGTATAATGGTAAAAAAATATCAGAAATATTAATTCAAAATACTATCTTGTCAAAACAGAACCAATAACCATAGATATACTCCAATAAAAATTAAGTTATTTAGGTTGCTTACTTTAATTTTATACAATTTAAACTAAGTTAAACAAAGCCTATTAATTAGTAAAACAATAATCTTGAACATTTCTATAACAATAAATTTGATAAAGGTATGAAAATAGTCTACTTAAATAGTTATGAAATAATTCTGGTACAAACAGATTAATCAAAATTTACATACCTACTTATGATGATGAACATACTGTATGATGACTTACATACATATTTATGATGATGAAGTAGGTATACGAGTTGGTAACTAAATGTAGCTAAGAGTAAAAAAAGTAAAGCTGGCTGAAAGCGATCTTAGCGAAAACCCAGCTGGCTTTTACAAAATGTAATCCCGTAAACTGAAATAATGTTTAGGGACACTGCTGTCAACTCAAAACTTAATTTTTCCTCAGGTTAGTGTTAATCTAGATAGTTGTTTAAACATTATCGTTAGTACTGCACCAATTGTATTACATTTACTCGTATACCTAATCATCATCATAAATATGTACAATATTATGTAAATTTTGATTAATCTGTTTGTACCAGAATTATTACATAACTATTTAAGTAGACTATTTTCATACCTTTTTCAAATTTATTGTTATAGAAATGTTCAAGATTATTGTTTTACTAATTAATAGGCTTTGTTTAACTTAGTTTAAATTGTATAAAATTAAAGTAAGCAACCTAAATAACTTAATTTTTATTGGAGTATATCTATGGTTATTGGTTTTGTTTTAACAAGATAGGTAGTATTTTGAATTAATATTTCTGATATTTTTTTACCTTTATACATAGTATTCCTTTATATATTTAATTGAATAGCTCACCTCTTTGGTAGAAGTACGTAATATGTTTATTATTTAGTCAAAACCGGGCTATTAGTGGAAAACTAGTGTCAGGAATATTTTTTTTTTAACAATGAACCCATCATCATCCCATATTTATATTTTGTCACATTGTTTACAACAGTACTAAGTATTTATAGGAATATTTTGAAAATTTTAAATTATGTACTTTTTGGAAAAAAATTAAATCAAAATTTTTATTTGTATTTTGACAAAATTTTTGTTATTAGAACCTATGTCCTGTTGTATATCACTGGAAAGAACATAAAAAAAGCTGCAAAATGATACCTCTCCCAGCTCTCTAGATCAATTAGGACAGATCGTAGAGCGAATAGTATACAATCCGTTCATGGTTTTTTGGTGAGATTTTGTAAGTTTTACATAGCCATATTTAAGAAACGGTTTGAGATAAAAATTTAAAATTTGGTATTTTTCTTAGTCTCAACACTTACTATGAGTATACCAAATTTGAGCAAAATCTAATATGGTGAGGTAAATTGGGTGTGTTGAATTGACATGGAATGACCCTTCACTCTGTGGACAAGTTCCCAATTTCGATTTCCTGTTTCATAAAATTAACTTTATTTTTTCGCATTATATAAAGCATGCTTGAGAAATGCAGGTGGGGGATAGAATCCCAACTAGATGTTTACGTCGTCCCTTTTAGTTTGATGTTTTTGGGAACTTCTAATTACTTTGTATTCTTGAGTTATTTCGAAATGATTTCAAATTCTTTTGCCTCAATATAAATTTTCCTTTGGTTTATATTTGATGTCTTGTTCATCTAATTTATGTGCAAAGAGAAAGAGGGTCATTATCAAATAAAATGTATTTTTGCTGTCCAGCCGATTCAAAAAGCTCTACTGGATACATAGTTTTAGCGAATTTTCGTAAAAAATGAGCTACTGCAATGGCTCGGAAATTTTTAAATCAAACTTCTTGGAAATTTCCTCATTGAGATCCGTTTTGAGGCATTCTGAAACGAATCCTAGAGTTTAACGCTTTTTCATATGTATATATATATATATATATATATATATATATATATATATATATATATATATATATATAGAAATAGATGTATTTATATATTTGTGTCATTCCAGACGATGACTCTCCTTAGGATTGAGAAAAAAATTCCTTTTCTTGCGACAAAAAATCAAGCTTATCAAATGAAAGGATGAGTTCGTTGGCCAGCACTTTTTGAGCACAATAAATTGGCCAAATTTCAAAAAATCTACTCGTAAAATCACTAAAAATGGCTAAAAATCGTTTCTTATTTTTTGGTAGAATATTGCTCAACTATGAAATAAACATTCAAAATTTTATGTACCTACAAAATTATGCTGTTAAATTTACATGAAATTCATTAAAATTTGCTGAAAAATCAATGAAATTATAAAGTCGATAACAATATTTTCTTTTTTGATGAAAAACAAATTTAAAATTATCTTTTTGTAATTTATTACAGTTTATACCATTTATTAAAGTTTTCTGATAGTTTGAACTGTGCAAATTAAGAATCGTTGTGTAGTACTTATTCTCTTGTGTTTTTTATATAGGTTATATCAGTAGTGAAAGGTAGGTACGTTTCTTTGCGTTTAAATCATTTCATACTTCTGAACCCCTTTTCTTGAAGTGAGCTGATAATTTGTTGATTCTACAAGACACGGGGAGTGTATTACCTACCCAAGGAACATTTAAAAATAAATTATTTTTCATACTTCTTTTCTTTTTATAACACAAGACTAAATTTTGCCTTTGAAGGCAAATATAAAATTATAATATCTTTATAATTTCAGGAGTTATGATTATTTTTAGTCCACCAGATGTAGCGTGACCAGATGTATAGGCCAGCTCGTCTTCGGCTTCTTCAAACTTCTCCTCCCCACAGCTGTGGCTCTATTGTTTTGTTCTTCCGCTTCTTATTTATCTATAAATGAACTTACCTACTCCATGGTGGCCCCCAAATGGAAATTTTTAATTTCCGTTATCGAACTTCAAAATTCCCTGACAAAAAATATCAAATTCAATTTTTTTGTTTTCTTTTTCGTCATTTTATTGTAACTTTAATGCTTCTAAAACGAAAATCGTATAATTTAAAGAAGGGAAAAAACAGACTACTTATATGTAGTTTACTTATATTTAACAATTTTATTGCCCTCGAAGTGCTCAAACATCAAAACAATTTAACCTAAATCTAGTACGATAATTTACAAAAATTCACCCATACGATCATGCAGCATGACTTTTTATTTAATATTTTATGGTCTCTCAACTTGTGATCTGACGCTATTTGTTGAAGTACATTTTTCCTTTCATGGATTTCTTAGCTCTGGGGATAATTCAAAATTTTCGTGCTCCAGCAAAAAATGTCACGTTTTTTTCCACCTACTACCATTTTTTGCCAGAAAGTATATAACTTCCTGATTTCCCATCCCACAAGAATCGTTCGTTGGAAAGTTGCTCTGTGAATTTATAACACTTGACTCCACATTCCAATGTGCCAATTTCCCCCTCCTGAGAAGTCCTACCTAGCTTATGTATACAAACTAGTTTTGGGACTCTTACTGGATCAATCCACTACTCTGCTGGGTTTTCTCCCTAGTTCAATACTCAGTTGATTTTTCTCACAAATGGTTTACTCTAGGTGATGTAGTTACCAGGGAAGCCAATGGAATATCCATTCACTTTTTATGTGCGTGTAGCGTTGTTACTTTTGAACAGTTTAACCACAACTCTTGATAATTATTTTTGTCATTCGTATAACTCACTTATGAAATAATATGGAACTACCTACCTATTATGATGAAGTACACTGTTGAAGTTTGATTGTTTAGGAGTTATAATATACCTAAAAACGCTCTAAATGTTACACCAAGTTTTCATTTAAAAAAATTGCATTATAAACTCGGCCCTTCAGGCCTCGTAAGGGGCTCCGCCCCTTGACCCCGCCAGGGGGGCTTCGCCCCCCTGGACCCCCCCGGATGTTATTACTTGGAGCCTGACTGCTAAAATGTAAAAAACATGGAATCATGTTTTAGCTCCTCGCTCTCACTTTATTATAGAAATGATCACGACGATTGAGCTCTTGTGAGATGATGATCTCCTAATATAAACTCGCGAGTAAACATTCACTTTATTATAGAAAGATTCTAAAGAGGCTACATACAAAATTACAGCTTCCTATAGTGTAAAGTATAGAAATTACCTATTAAAATGATTTAACCACCGCTTCACAAATCAAACCGTTCTCGCAATATTCGGATCACCTGCTTCGAATCACATAATCGAAACACCAGCTCAATGAAATCATCAGAAATTAACAAGCGGTTGCTATCATGTTCACAATATCAATAACTGAGAATGATCACCTGTGTGTAAACAATTATTCATATAACCATGCTCATAACTCAGCTTGTTGGCCACGCACTTCGGAGTAGTTAATATAGTATGGTTGGATAAATCGAGAGCTTTCGAACGAATGGTCAACGAATTTTGTGGGATGAAAAATGACGAAGTATCATATCCCTAGCAACGACTCGGTTGTAAGCGGAAATCATCACAATTATTGGCGCTACTTTCATCTCACTTTATAGTCTCACTTTTCGGCGGGGGATCCATCGCTAAAACATGATTCCATGTTAAAATTCCTTGGCATTTGGTGGTTTTTGCCAAATTCCCTGACTTTTCCAGTTGCGGGCCACCCTGTACTCGTAAAAATATAAGATAGGGAAGGATGGAGTCCTCTGAAACCAGACGCCTATGATCAACTCGGGTCGGCCGGCGCCAGCTGCGTGGAAAGTTGACCGAGCTGCCTCTCTACTGAAAAGGTTCTCTCTCTCCTGAAAATTAGTTTTTTCCTACGTTTGCCCCTCTTCCGGTACACTTTTCGAAGAGTCCGCCTTGCTAGTAGGTAGGTACCTACCTGCCTTCTTTCTTTTTGCTGTTTCTTTATCTGAAAGACATTATTGGGAATCAGTTGGACACTCAACTGAAGCCTACAAAGAAGACTCCAGTCTCGCGAATTGGGTCAACCATCAATAAATTAGGGTGAGCTCACTCCGCAAACCGTTCCATTGTTACATATATTTATATTTTCATATCATATTCCACTATCTGGCCAGAATTCCTAATTTCGATTTCCTATTTCATAACCTTAACTCAAATTTTCTGTTTTATATAAAGATTACATACCTACTTGAGAAACGCAGATGGGGATAGAATCCCAACTTCAAGGTTTACGTCGTTCCTGTTAGTTTGAAATTTTTGAAGAGTTCTAATTACATTGTTTTCTTTATTTCGAAATAATTTCCAATTATTTCGCCTCAATTTAAAATTTTCCACTAGTTCATATTTTGTATCTTATTTATTTAATTATTATATGTGCAAAGAACGTAACATCAATAACCAGTTTTCAAGGTAATATTTATTCTTGCGTTTTGCAACATACTTTTTCTTTTCAATAACTACCTACCTGCTATTAGTTGAGTAGGTATTCCATAAGAAATCGTAATTACGATTGCTGGGAGTTTTGTTGATTCAATTATGTAAATTGTCGTCGTAAATTTCATACTTTATTTCATGTGTTGTGTACCTACTTATTTTCTAGTATTTTTGAGGTACTGGTTATACCAATAGTGAAAGGTAGGTAGTTTTTTGCGTTTAAATAATTTTATTCTTTTCCTGAATCCTTTTTCTCGAAGAGCTAATAGATAAATGATTTGTTGATTCTAGAGGTTAAAAAGCATTTGAAATTGCGATAATTTACCTCCCTTCAGGAAGATTAGTTCAGATAAATGAGTTGACGATAAATCTCATCAAGATGGTTTATCAGGTAAGTGGATATTAATTATCCTAGGTTTAGAATGAAAGATAACCAATAGGTATAAATTGCATTATGGAGGGGATAGAATCCCAGCTTAGGTCATTACTTTTAGTTTGAGGTTTTTTAAGAGAGTGCAATATGAGTTGGGCTGATGAAAAGTACCAGTTTCCACATATCGTTTGCGAATTACCAAAACAGCGTACAAACCCATTCACAAATTTGCACCAAGCATTGCAGATGATAAAACCTGATCCTATCTTGATCAAATTACACTCAACGATCTTCGACTTTGGATTAATTTTTGGAAAAGCCTATTTCTTTGCCTATGCCACGTCGTTGAAGATAAAACAATATGCCGTCAGAATCTGCCACGAGTTCATTTATCTCGTCTTCAGAGTACCTAACCACCGCAATCTTTGATACCGTTCCTAAGGGCAAAGACTTTAATCCTCTCTGTTACCTATTATTTAAACTATCTACCGAAAACGTGTCAGTACTATTTGACAATTCCAACGGGGCAATCTTATCTAATATTTTATTGAAGGTGAAATAGGAAAAAATTACACGGCAGACGGTTCAGTTCAATGTCTGCTTCGCTGTAGTTAGACAATATTTTGGGAGCGGCGTTCTCACTTTTTCATTAACTATTATAGTTTTCGTGTGTATAAATCCCCTTAGTATTCTGGCACCCACAATGGAAGAAAAAAAACTCGATCCTGGTAAGTAACTAGAAGAAGTTGAAAACTCCTCCTAAAGCAGCACATTTGAACAATTTCTAGTGTGCTAAATTTAATTTCAATAATTTGGTTTATTTATAGTGTACCTATTATAAACATCTGTTTCGAGGGCTTGAATTACTTTCCAAACATGTACTCGACTTTCAAAGATGCTGTTGTGGTTTTTTCCAATCAATAACTAAAAATTGCGGTATTTATTTTCGATTACCTACTATTTTAGTGTTTCTAGAACCAACCCAAACGGTGGTGATAAAGGGGTTCACCCCAATTTTACCGAATAAAGGGCAACTTAAGTTTCATGAAAAGCTTCAGAGTTTTTTATTTGAAAATAATAATATACCGCTAATGACCCTTCTGACTGAGGTGCGGCTTAAACATAAAAAAAAAAAAAAAATAATAATAATAATACCTAAGGGTTGAAAGTAAATAGCAGTAAACATTGTGGAAAAAACTACACACGAAGTTTTTCAGAAATTCGTATATTTTGAGCACCCTAATTATGATCTTTAACTTCAGAACAGCGCAGTAGTTTATCTATCCGTATCCTGTACAGTGGGACCCCAAATTTTCAATATTCTCAAAACAATTTTTTTCTCCATGCCTATATCAACATTACGACTGTTTCACCAGCACTTCATTATTAATAAAAATGTGAAAGAAATATGAAGGGGAAACGTCTCAGTCCGTTCGGCTTTGTTTTCAAACATAAATCGTATCCTTCTGGCTTGAGCAATGGCAGGGTGAGGTCACTGGTCTGAGTGGTGTCCTTCAGGACCTTTGCTCGGTTGGCCCTTTTGTGACCCAACTTTCAAGCACGTCTTACCCATGGACACCTGCTTAGTGCAAGTGCTCGTGATGTTTTGTGTGGAAGATGTGGGGGTGATCTGTCCATCCGCCAAGTTTTAGAGGGTTGCCCAGCTCTTATGGACCTCAGAGTCCTGCATAGGCCCCCTCAGTGGGTTGATGTCCTATCTGGGCCAGACAAGGTCCACTCCCTGTTAACGTACCTGAGAGCCGCAGAGCTCTACTACGAACTGTGATATATTTATTTCCACCTAGCCATAGCTTTATTTCACTTAGATTTAATGTAAGCCTATTTATCTAGTCTTAGTTATAGTTTAGAATCGTGCCAGTTTAGTTTAAGTGTCTCACTTGACACCTCGTGCAATGCCGCTAATGACAATGACCCTTCAGGTAGAGTTACGGCTAAATTCTTAAATAATAAAAATAATAAATAAATCGTATCTACAATAAGAAGATACGAAAAACGCGTTGGTTGCACATTACCGATCTTTAGGACATTCTATGGACTTCGACAATTTCAAAATTGTAGGAAGATAATCTAATTTAAAGAATATTTTTAGACATGGTTAAGAAGAAAATTCAGATTCAATTAACTTCCGAAAAGACACTCAAAACAATCAAAATTTACTCGAATTTGATTTAGGGACTCTAAATTCATAATTACCTACAGTCACTAGCGAACTAGGTAAAACATACACAAAAACGTTGTACCTACATAAAGGTAAACAACTTCGAATTTGATTCTCGTAAACTGATGACTTTACGTTGGATTTTTTATCACAAAAAGAAAGCGATAGATATTTTACAATTTCGAATTTGATATTTTGAATTTAATTTTCGTTTCTTTGAAAAAGCCCGAGTTCCTGGGAGAAGCGTTGGAGATTAATAAAAAAACCAAAGTAAAGTCTTAGAAGAGAAATACATAAACACTCCAATAAAAAAGAAATAGACAAATTTTACTACAAAATATATCAGTGTTTAACTGTGAATAGAAATCGTTCTAAAAGTTGGCTTAGAAAAGTTGACTTGAAAATTCAGACTAGCACTTTTTAAGGTGTCAGTTTGATTACCAAAACTTTTACAACGTCAGCTATTTCAGCTAGGCCAGCTAGATCAGACTATGCCATTTCACTTTAATTTTTACACGCATATATGGTATGTGTAATCACATGTGGTTTAAATGGCCCTACGAGAGCATAGATGGATTTATTTGTGGCCATACAGTACATTATATGACAATTGTCAAACAGAAGTTAAATACACTAAATAAATACCTACATTAAAGTGAACAACATTATCTTAATCAAGCAAAACAATCCATGACAACATCTTTCCATCCATATCATTACGTCTTTAAATACCTAATGCAACATATTTAAAACTCAAACGTGTAATTCTGGTTTGTCAAAATTGACGAAGTCTTCACTGTAAAAAGTGTATTAGGTAGGTACATAAAAATTTCCTCAACATTTTTCTGATTTTTTTTTTTTTTTTTTTTTTTTTTTCCCTAAACTTTTCAACAATAGTGGTAGAGTATTAAAACATTTTATTCCTCTGCAATTGATTGAATTACAGGTAGATTTTAATCTATTTCTCCTTGTAGATGAAGTTTCTCCATTTCTCGTGAAGTAGTCGTGAACCTGAAATCTAACTTAATAAACATGCAGGTGTTTTCTTATGTAGACTAAACATTCCAAAGTATAAATTGATGGTAAAGTAAGGATGTTTAATATTTTGAAAGCAGGTAAACAGTCCTCTCTATAACCTAATTTTGCCAACACCCTGACAGTTTTTTTCTGAATTGAAATTAAATGGGAGGAGACGGAGTCTCAAAAAAAATTATTCCAACCCCAAAAATTATTCCATACAGAATAAGATTATGGAAACTGAATTGTGGGACTATAAACCTCAGTCACATATTACTACTGTGAGGACCTTTGGCGAGAGATTAGTTCTGAGGGTGTGTTTCCACACAACAAAAGAAACATTTCGTACAAGCAAAGCTACATAGTGACCCTGGTACTGCAAGAGTTCGGGAGAAAATGTTGATTTATCTGATAACTGATGGCTTTGCTTTGTTGGGTGTGGTGAAAACCACCCCCTCTTTTCAACAGCCCTTTTCAGGGCTACCAAAAAGAGGTAGACACGACACACAAATATTTATAAGACGTCGAGTTATAACTCCGTCAAACAAAATATTTCACCAGAGAGAAAATACGAAATTCTCTCTCAAAAGTGAAATATTAACTAATAACACACAAGGCGACCTCCCTAAACACTTACTGGGCGAGAGAGACGCGACAAGTATCTCGAACCAAGTCGCCTTGAATGAGAAAACTCAAACAGAAAATCAAACGTCCTCTAAAACTAACAAGGACAATTCTAACAAGCCTACTCGCCAATCAGAAACACTGATTACACGAGAGACAATAGGCGAACCAACCAGGAGGCGGCAAGCAACCACCTCTGGTCCAGCAGCCACCCCGGGGACCCCGTCTGAACAACGGACGCAGGGAAACCACCCGAGGACCCCGTCTAAACGACGGACGCAGGGAAGACAACTCAAGGTCGTCGTCTCCGCAACGGACGCTCGTAAGCCACCTCTGGGGACCCCGTCGCAGCGACGGACGTGGGGAAACCACCCCGGAGGACCAGCTCAGCTATCATACTCGCAGATACTGAGAAAACAATGTGCGAGCCAATGAGATTACACAGTTGAATTAACGAAATTAAGCGGACCAATCAGGAGGCGGCAGGAGGCGGCCACCTCCCTATAATTACCCCGCTCGGAGCCCTCCGAAATTCATTCCACTCACCGCTCTCGACGACTACACTCTGAAGTACGAAGATTCTACACGCTCTACGCTGACGATCCTTCTGCTCCCGAGTTCATCTCAGAACGGCTTCCTACTGCTTTCTACAAGGCATACCTTCTCTCCACACAGATCTCACATTGGCATCTACGAGTCCAGTGATTATTCATCCTGCTCATTGCCCAACGTAGTTCTTCTGTCAGGACGCCACCCGGTACATCTATTGATATTCTCATTAGATCGTACGCCCGCTGGGACGTTCCGAGACGTGTCGCCCGGGTTTCGTAGCACTAGGCTCGTCACCGACCGCCGGGGCACGCCGATAAATTACTCAGCTCATCCGCTCTAATTTATCGTCCAAGGAAGTCTTTTTCAAGACTACAAGGTAGGACCCTGACATCCGAGCAAAGGAAAGAAGCTCTGTCAAGCGAGTCCACCTTCCAAACCCTCTATCCTATACGTAGAGGTATCGAAAACGAGTTAATAAACTCGGATATTTCGATGGAGCGCCGCCCGTCCTACTTCCTCATGCAAGGGGAGGCGGAACACGGCGCGGCCGGGCCTCTTAGCCCACGCAGCGCTCCCTACCCGCTGCTCGACTCGTCCGCTGTTCCTAGCGACGGCCCAAGGCTCGATCCTCGCGAAGAGATCGCCTTCTCACCTAACGTATTCATGAAGGAATCGTTAGATCAAGCCTCACACACACAAAAGTTCGAGGATACCTTTCAGACCCGCTCTGAAGTCAATCATCATGATTCGACAAAGATTTCCGAATATCCACGATATTCTACACAAGGCTACCCGGCCGATCCGAGTGTCAAATACACTCCAAATGTGCTAAAAACAAAGGATACTTTTCAGTACCTCAACCAAGCCCAACATATTCCTCCTACAGATATAAATCTTAGGCCGGAATATTACACAACGGCTCAGCACCAAACTGATCGAACCCAGCACCCACTATGCGAGCCCAGTGCTCCACGCGGCTGCGACACGAACTACCCCTCAGTTCCTCCCGCCAAGCAAGCTGACCTTGGCGATTTCGCTCACATTCCTTACAGGAATACCTCAGGGACTAACCCGCATAACCAGAATATAAATGTCCCACTTGGTCTACCTACACCAAGTAAAACATATATAAATCCACTACAAATGGTGACCCCGCCTTTGAACAGGCTTAACACGGAGCATTTCGTTCCCTCTTATGAAGCTAGTGGATTTCAGGGAACCACTGCGGGCGTACGACCCCCGCCGGGCCTATACGCCCCACATCTCACTCAACAACCCTCTACACAAAGTGGCTTTCGAGCACTTTTGGAGGAAATGGGAGATTATCAAAGACCAATCTTCCAAAAGAAGAATATCGATCGTGCACTCGCCGAGTTCGATCAATACTGCGTGCGAAAACACCTGAGAACGCAGAACGAATGTTTCTCAGCTATATACAAGTGGGTACCGGAAGAAATGCGGGAAGCTATCGACTCAGCTTACCTCACGGCACCCCACGCACCTTATGAAGAGGCCAAACAGCGCCTACAACGAGAATACGGGTTGTCCTTACAGGACAGGCTCCTCGCACTCGAGGACCCCGCATCTCTCGCCAAAAAACCCAGCACCAAGTACCATGAAATGTACTCTAAGGCTGTTGGGTACTTCTCAGAGGCTCTGATCACTCAAAAGTGGATCGAAACTCTGCCTATCGAAGCCCGAGGCATGGTCGCAGCACAGCCTACCACGACCGCCCGGCTCGACCTAGCTGATACGCTACACGCGTACAAAACAGAGAACCCCTCTCTCAACATACGAGGAGTAGAATCTACTTCGAAACCCTCGAAGACTGGTTTCAAAAAGGCCCTCTCACAAAAAGCTGATTTCAAACCACAGCAAGTAGAGAGTAAGCCTCACAAACCGACGGCCTATGTCTGTCGAAACCACGCACGTTTCGGTAACGAAACTCGCAAGTGTGCAGACCCAGAACACTGCACTTGGAAGGCAAATACTGCCTCCAAACCTATCAAAAAGGCAGCGCCTATAAGCCAGCCTAAAACCTGGGTTTCAAGCGAAAATACTCAGAGATCGGTACAAGAAAGTACCGTTCCAACCTCCGACGCAGAGAGTTCGGAAAACGAATAACTGCCAGTGTATCTGAGCCTATACACCGGCAGACTAATGAGTATAAAAGGCTTTTTTTCAAGTGCAAACTAAATGGCACTGAATTTCTCATTGACACGGGAGCAGAAGTGAACATTCTGCCCCACAATGTCACCAAAAAATTGGGCTTAAAAATTCGTAAGTCCAACGTCAAGCTCACAGCAGCT
Organism: Adelphocoris suturalis; assembly: GCA_030762985.1. Lineage (NCBI taxonomy): Eukaryota > Metazoa > Arthropoda > Insecta > Hemiptera > Miridae > Adelphocoris > Adelphocoris suturalis. The sequence continues at coordinate 47,758,714 of CM061043.1, read as the reverse complement.
AACGGCGCCCCTATAGACACACTAGGGCGTGCTGACACGACAATTAACATCGGCCTCGGAGACATGACCACCGATTTTATGATCACGAAAGTTGATCTAGCGATCCTCGGTATACCATTCCTCGAGTCTTGGGATATCGGAATACGGGTCAAACACAAATACATCTATAAAGATAAAATAAAAAGCTATGCCGATCAAAAAATCGCTGCAGTCATGAACAAAAAATTCACTGACGAACAAATAGCAGCTACTATCCCTCATCGTGACAACAGTCCTCAACCAGAGGGCGTGCAACTCACGGAGGACGAAAACATACGCTCTATCATTGAAAAATACAATGATAAAATGAGCAAACTTCAAGGAAAGTGGAAAAACAACGGGGTTTACCACCGTATAACCACGGAAGGAACACCAGTACACTTCCGTGCAAGACCCATGGCAGGCGAAAAACGGGCTCAAGTCAAAAGTACTTTTGACAAAATGCTCTCCGAGGGCATAATTGCACCATCAGATTCCGAATGGGCATCCCCGTTACACTGTGTGCCAAAAAAAGACGGGTCATGGAGGATCACCGGCGACTACCGTTTCCTGAACGCGAAAACGAAGAAAGACGCCTACCCTCCTCCTCACATTCGCTCTTTCCAAGCGAATTTACATAATACACAAATCTATTCGTCAATAGATTTAAAATCGGCATATTACCATATCCCGATGCACCCAGAAGACGCTCATAAAACAGCAATTATTACACCTTTCGGTCTTTATGAGTTTAAAAAAATGAGCATGGGTTTGGCCGGAGCGGCTCAAACATGGCAAAGGTACATGGACAGCATCATGCGAAAATTTGATTTCGCATTTGTATACCTAGATGACATATTGGTGGCTTCTAAAAATTATAAAGAACACATGAACCACCTCAAACAAATTTTCGACAAGCTAGGAGAACACGGACTTCGAATAGGTTTTGATAAATGCATTTTTTCAAAACCTACCGTCGATTTCCTAGGTTTCACTATCTCGAAAGAAGGGATAATTCCTAAACGAGATAAAATAGAAGCCATAGAACAATTTCCTAGGCCAATAGACGTACGAAGCCTACGCAGATTCCTAGGTATGTGTGGTTTCTACCGAGCTTGCTCAAGTAAATTCGCTCACACAGCACAACCTCTGTATGACTCCATTCAGTCAAACAAAAAAAAATGACAAAACACCTATCGAATGGACATCGGAGAGAGAAAAAGCTTTCAACAGCTTAAAACAAGCAATGATAAAAGCTACATTGCATAATATTGCTCATCCACACCCTACAGCAGAGTGGAGAATAGTCTGCGACGCATCCGATACACACATCGGAGCGGCACTGGAACAGGAAATTACAGACAAACACGGCTCAAAATCTTACCAACCATTGGGATTTTTCAGTAAAGAAATTCCGGAACAATGGAAGAATAAAGCCTCATTCGACAAAGAGATGTTCGCCATTTACCAAGCTTGCATTCACTGGCACAATGACTTGGACGGCCGATCTTTTCATATTTGCTCAGATCACAAGCCTCTGCTAGGCACGATGCTTAAGAAAAATGCACATTTTTCTAAAATGCGATTGAGATGGCTAACATACATCTCTCAAATGACAAGTGACATTCGACATATACCCGGAGAGAACAACGTCGTCGCCGACGCACTCTCCAGACCCTTCGATCCAGTTGAAATTCAAACAAAATCAATTTCAACCCAAACTGACGAGGGTCCGCCCATAGCCGAAATTTCACAAATTACGGCTGCGATAGAGTGCAATCTTCTACTGCACATCTCAAATGCACAAATTCATTCTCCTCCTAACGCAGAGGACAAATTGAAACTCACACGAGTTGAATTCCCTCAAGGAGAGATTTGGTGTAACCTAGACCTAGGACACCCAAGACCTTATATTCCAAACGAAATAAGGCACGAGATAATCAGCCAAATTCACAATTTGGGACACCCAGGCATACACTCTACAGTGTATAAAGTAAAACAAAGATATTTTTAGCACGGACTTCGTGCAGATGTCTCCAACTGGGTCCGAGCATGCGAGACTTGCCAACGAGCAAAAATCACTCGCTCTGTGAAGCTCCCTTACTCCGAATTTGAAACGGCTAACAAATTTTCACATGTACACGTTGACATTACCGGACCCTTACCTTTAGCTAAAGGAGGGAAACGTTACATTCTAATGATGGTCGATAGAGCAACGGGTTGGCTAGAGGCAGTCCCTCTTAACAACATCGAAACATCCACGATCACAAACGCCTTTATCAATATTTCGGTAGCTTCAAAAGGAGTACCTAAATACATCACCAGTGACCAGGGCACTCAATTCGAATCAGATCTATTCAATTCCATTATGGAACGTCTCGGAGTAAAACATACTCACACGTTACCATACAAACCGTCAACAAACGGAATGGTAGAACGCAGAAATAGATCTTTGAAAGAGGCTCTCAAAGCACAAAACGAAAATTGGCTCGACGCCCTTCCAAAAGTACTACTCGCCATGCGTACGGCAGTAGACCCAGCAACGGAAACTACACCATTCCAAAAAGTTTACGGAATTGACGTACCGCTCCCAGGAGACATTTTCGTAACTTCTACAAACCTTTCTGAGCCTCTCTTCTTCCGGCCTACGCATATTAAACATAATAATGCGAAGTATGCCGTCAACATGCCCAAAAATTTGGATACATGTACACATGTCTATATCAGAGTGCCCACACAGCTCACCTCTTTGCAATGTCCTTACACGGGACCATTCAAAGTTGTTAAAAGAGATAAGTTTTCGGTTACAGTACAAATTGGCGAACACACGAAAAAAGTTCCCAAACAACAAATAAAACCAGCTTACACTCTAAACACAGACGAAGCTGTGTCACGAAGCCAAAATCAGGCAGAAAATAAGGAGAAAACTCCCCGAAAATCCGCCAGAGGGCGCGTCCCCTCTACCAAATTCGACGAGAAGTGGGTGACTGCACTCGAAGCAGGCCACGCCCACTTTTCTCGGGTAGGAACAGTGGGAGATATAAATATGGAACACCCCACGCCCGGAGCTCATACCAACTTTGACCATGGCAGCTTCAACTCCTACAAACTCAGAACGCATGATCACAGAAGAAGTGGAGGATTTCCTCCTAGCCGAGGAAATTCCGGCAACAATCAGCCCGCTACCACCTTCGCCGGAGAAGAAGACACCGGCGGACGCCAGCGCTCCGAGGGAGGTGGTGTGGAAGACACCAGCCGCATACACAACGCCGGCTACACCCGCTCCGCAGCTGCCCAGGGCTCCACCCGCTCACCAGCTCCCCACGGTTCCACGCAAGTGGATCAGCTCGGGCGACGTGCCCGTGCCTCGGTGGGACGAGATGAGCGCAGCGGGGTGGACGGAGCCGGAACGAGCACCTCCGCAACAGCCCAGCCGCGGCCGCGGGCCAAACCCTCGCGGGTTTGGCTCCCGTCGGCAAAGCTCGGGCCGGCCACGGCCGCCCCGCGGCGCTCGTCGATACCGGCGAGGCCGGGGCGCACCCCAGGCGCGGGACGCGAGGCCTGCACCTCCGCCTCCGCCCCAACTGGTGAGGGTTTCATACGGAGAATTCCGTGTGGACCTCCCAGTTCTCCCCAACCGGCGTCGTCGTTAGTAACACGACGTCTTGGGGGGGCGCCTGTGGTGAAAACCACCCCCTCTTTTCAACAGCCCTTTTCAGGGCTACCAAAAAGAGGTAGACACGACACACAAATATTTATAAGACGTCGAGTTATAACTCCGTCAAACAAAATATTTCACCAGAGAGAAAATACGAAATTCTCTCTCAAAAGTGAAATATTAACTAATAACACACAAGGCGACCTCCCTAAACACTTACTGGGCGAGAGAGACGCGACAAGTATCTCGAACCAAGTCGCCTTGAATGAGAAAACTCAAACAGAAAATCAAACGTCCTCTAAAACTAACAAGGACAATTCTAACAAGCCTACTCGCCAATCAGAAACACTGATTACACGAGAGACAATAGGCGAACCAACCAGGAGGCGGCAAGCAACCACCTCTGGTCCAGTAGCCACCCCGGGGACCCCGTCTGAACAACGGACGCAGGGAAACCACCCGAGGACCCCGTCTAAACGACGGACGCAGGGAAGACAACTCAAGGTCGTCGTCTCCGCAACGGACGCTCGTAAGCCACCTCTGGGGACCCCGTCGCAGCGACGGACGTGGGGAAACCACCCCGGAGGACCAGCTCAGCTATCATACTCGCAGATACTGAGAAAACAATGTGCGAGCCAATGAGATTACACAGTTGAATTAACGAAATTAAGCGGACCAATCAGGAGGCGGCAGGAGGCGGCCACCTCCCTATAATTACCCCGCTCGGAGCCCTCCGAAATTCATTCCACTCACCGCTCTCGACGACTACACTCTGAAGTACGAAGATTCTACACGCTCTACGCTGACGATCCTTCTGCTCCCGAGTTCATCTCAGAACGGCTTCCTACTGCTTTCTACAAGGCATACCTTCTCTCCACACAGATCTCACATTGGCATCTACGAGTCCAGTGATTATTCATCCTGCTCATTGCCCAACGTAGTTCTTCTGTCAGGACGCCACCCGGTACATCTATTGATATTCTCATTAGATCGTACGCCCGCTGGGACGTTCCGAGACGTGTCGCCCGGGTTTCGTAGCACTAGGCTCGTCACCGACCGCCGGGGCACGCCGATAAATTACTCAGCTCATCCGCTCTAATTTATCGTCCAAGGAAGTCTTTTTCAAGACTACAAGGTAGGACCCTGACATCCGAGCAAAGGAAAGAAGCTCTGTCAAGCGAGTCCACCTTCCAAACCCTCTATCCTATACGTAGAGGTATCGAAAACGAGTTAATAAACTCGGATATTTCGATGGAGCGCCGCCCGTCCTACTTCCTCATGCAAGGGGAGGCGGAACACGGCGCGGCCGGGCCTCTTAGCCCACGCAGCGCTCCCTACCCGCTGCTCGACTCGTCCGCTGTTCCTAGCGACGGCCCAAGGCTCGATCCTCGCGAAGAGATCGCCTTCTCACCTAACGTATTCATGAAGGAATCGTTAGATCAAGCCTCACACACACAAAAGTTCGAGGATACCTTTCAGACCCGCTCTGAAGTCAATCATCATGATTCGACAAAGATTTCCGAATATCCACGATATTCTACACAAGGCTACCCGGCCGATCCGAGTGTCAAATACACTCCAAATGTGCTAAAAACAAAGGATACTTTTCAGTACCTCAACCAAGCCCAACATATTCCTCCTACAGATATAAATCTTAGGCCGGAATATTACACAACGGCTCAGCACCAAACTGATCGAACCCAGCACCCACTATGCGAGCCCAGTGCTCCACGCGGCTGCGACACGAACTACCCCTCAGTTCCTCCCGCCAAGCAAGCTGACCTTGGCGATTTCGCTCACATTCCTTACAGGAATACCTCAGGGACTAACCCGCATAACCAGAATATAAATGTCCCACTTGGTCTACCTACACCAAGTAAAACATATATAAATCCACTACATTGGGATTGTTAATGAGCATATTCTTTGGTATTTACATTATTCTGGGCATCAATCAAAGTCCATATGAAATTGTCCATTAAACGCTGGCGAATAGTAGATTTGAATAGCCTTTCTGCGCAAGAGTTGGGCTTTGAATTTACAAAACCTTCTTATGACATTGAGGGATTCTGAATAATGGTTGAATTTCCATTGCTGTAGTCTCCCTAATAATTCATACCGTGCAAAGACCTCAATGAACATGCTGTTTAGGCTAAAGCAGTTGTATCTGTGCATTATATATGCTCGTAAATGAATGGTGAAATTTGGTACCAACACAGGAGCCTGTGAATCATCTTCAACGAAAGTTACTGATTTTTGAAGAAGTTGATTCCAGCAGTATGTGTAAGATTCCTTGAAGGAAGAATGATCAGTTTCCATCACGATAATCAACATTGTTCAAAGCATCGAAAATTAGGGATAAATACCTATTAAAGATAATATCAACTTCTTTGTAGATACTAAGCTGTATAAGAAGAGATGGTGGATGCTAACTATGTTCATGGGATTCAGCACCATCAATGCCTTCCAGTGGTCTCAATATTCTGTAGTGGAAGACGTCATCGTCGATTACTACAACATTAAACCCACCTGGGTCGAATGGACTGCCATGTCTTACGCTTTGAATTTGGGTTTGTTCGTCATACCTTGGGTCTGGCTTCTCCAGAGATGGGTGAGTGGTCTGTTGCACAGTAGTAAAAGTTCATACCATATCTCATTTTTATTCCTGAATAGATACAATATAGGTACTAAAATCATGGAGTAATTGAAATATTCATTGCCTATTCCAGGGCTTCAGGAAGATTATCCTGTTAGCGTCGTGGTTTAACACCATTGGGGCTGTCATCAAACTTTTCTCCAGCTCAAGGGATTCGTTTCCAATTGCTTTTGCTGGACAGTGGCTCGTTGCTGTGGGGCAGGTAATTAAGAATTATTTTAGCAATTTCTTTTTTAAAAAATATTATTATTATTATTATGTTAATTTAATGATTTAAGCCGCGCCTCAACTAGAAGGGTCATTAGTGGCATTGAACAAGGTATCTAATGGGATACTGAAAGTGACATGATTCTATGATCAGCTATGTTGCCCTCACTGAACGGAGTGCCGTCCTTAGGAGAACATCCTGCTGGGCACTCCAACTTGTATCGTTTTTTGTTTGAAAGAACTTTGAGAACTATACACTATGCATAGTAACATGGCAGAAGTACTCAATAAGCTGGATCCACTGCAGCTGATGGTCAACTACGAGTCCGAGGAAATATGAGTACGTGGAGAAAGGTATTATAACTCCATTTGAGAGTGGATACTCATCATGTGCCTCGCGCTTTCTGCAAAATGAATGGAGATAGTTTTTGCAGGTGAAAAATTGAAACCTCGCATCTGTGTTGTTTGATAAATGGTATCAATAGGATGTTACAAGGTGCCACACACATACCTCAGATCATCGCCTTGGAGGAGGATAGCTAAGTCATCCACAAACATTAAGGGACGAATATTCTCATAGATGTTATCAGCAAGGTCATTTATAGAGACCATAAACAAGCTGCAATTAAGTACTGAGCCCTAAGGGAGGTGGAGATTGGAGAAGACACCCTAGGCGCACCCAGAATTTTCGATCAGAGAGGAAGCTACGGATGAAACCCAGTATCCACAGCTGCAGCTTTTCTAAGATGTTGTTACACCAAGTGGTATAAAGGCTTTGGCTAGGACAAAAATCACATCAATGGCGCCTCCCTGACCAGAAAGGTGTCCTGGATATAACTCAAAAGCTGAGTTTGTCAACTGCTGAGAACCAAAACCAGCCTGATACAGTAGATGCTTTTAAAAAATTATACTAGGCAGTAGGTATACCATTGCTACCAAGATCTTGCTCATGCAGCAAATAAGGTTGATAGGTCTGTAACTGCCAGCTTCTCAAGGGTCCTTGCCCTCTTAATGAAGAGGGATATTGGCAGCCTCCCTCCAGGTGTAAGGATGGTGACCTGAGCCGTAGATAGCATTCTACAGCCCCGAGAGAGTGAGCAAATTGCTGTGGAGGGAGATTGGTCAACATTCCATTGTGGATTGTACTTTCCCCAGGGGCCCATTTTACTTCTTTATTGCTCTCCAATTCACCCATCATGAATGTTATGTCAATTGAAGGAACGGACAACGAAGTGTGCTGAGGGAGAGGTGCCATCTCAGCCTCTGCCTTTTGTCACCTAAAGTCATACGGGTATGCATCGAGAAACAAATACATCAGCAAGGTGCTTAAGTTCTCGAGCCTTATCACCTTGAAGTGTTGGGATATGTGTAATGGTTGGTGGTGGGAGACCCTTTATTGCACGAACCTTTCATCAAACACCTAATGAGGGGTACCATCCTTAATCTGCTTCAAGGAAGACTGAAGTGAAGTTTGTAACATCTTCCTCAATGTTTCTGCTAGGGTTGACATGCACTATCTGCTCCTTATACAGAGCCCAGACAGCACCCACCAATTTCTAGGATAGCAGAGGAGTAAAAGGTCAGGACTTACCGTATCAATTTTGATAGGGAAGTTGTTTGAGTAATGAAGGACCAGCAATTGATTCCAAACCAATTTAGCGCCCATAGTGGGATAGCATATGCTGAGGTCGATTATGGACATTGTACCACAGACAGGCGACAAGTATGGTCATCAATCAGGAGAGGAGGAGGTTCAAATCTCTGAATGTGGCTTCACCAGTGTCTCTCTGCCTTGTGGTAGAGTCACAGCCCCACAAGGTGTTATTGCCAAAATTCCCAAGTATTAAGAACCTGACAAATGAGGTCCACAAAAGTGGCCAGATCACATACCCTATCAGGGAGATAGTTGGAGACTATTGTCAGGGGGTTAGGGACTACAACTCTGGCAGCCTCTACCTGGAGGTTTTTATCGAGAGGCACCTCCTCTTCTCCTACATTATTTCCTATAATAATTGACGTCACCTCTTTTCTGAAATGGAGTAGCCTCGGAACTGAACCCATGAACGGGTTTTAGATGTGTTTCTGGTAATGCTATGGTCATTAACGAGTATGATTCTCGTATGGATCGTCACTCATCATGTTGTCTAAATATACCTACCATTAGTATCCCATTGAAGGAAGCACTCACAGTTGGTGCTATTGGGTTGAGTGAGAATTATAAATATGCAAAAATCGTTTGGAGAGAATGTAGCGATGAATGCTGCTTTCTCAGCTTGCCCTTAGACCAGCCTTTCTTTTTCCTAGTGGGGGGCATGAGGGGGTGGTGATGTAAACCCCAACTGCACAGTTTTCCTCTTTCATACCTGGATCCAGCTACCACTGACTGGGACCTTTGATGGGTCATCACGTTGCGAATGAATTACCTCAATCACAGATTCTTCCTTTAGGCTCTCGAGGGCAGAGCACGATCTAAGGTATTGGCAACGGATTGTGCCCTGTGAGACGTTAAGCTGTTGGTTAAGTGACTGCAGCTTCAGGACCCACAGCTACCGCTGCCAGAACGAGAGCCAAACCTGTTGCTCCCTCCTCCCATTCCAGGGGTTGTAAGCTCAACCCTCGACCCTGTGTGGTAGCCTCTGTGAATTGTGTTTTGTCATGTAGGAAATGGTTATTACTGGTTATTTAAGAAAAATCAAATGGTTTATTTTTTCTCAAGTGATTTAATTTGTCTCAAATGGTTATTTGAGAAAAATATATTTTCGAACCATTTATTGAACGATTTATGGATTTTAATTTTTTCGTATATATATATATAATGGCACATTTAGTTTAGGTATATATATATTTTGGCATACCTATCCATTTTTCATTGTACATCTACTGATTCATAGGGGAAAATAGTAAAGCTCTCCACTGGAAATCCAGAAACCCTGAATCAAACCCTCTACTTTAAAATTATTTGACAGTTGTTATAGCACAAGTACAGAGAGCAAAAAGTCGCCCGAACAAGTTCCAGGGAGTCAACAAACTATTTGCATTATTGAATACTAACATTACTATTTCTTCTGATAAGAGTTGGATCATTCCAGTTAGGTTATTTACCGTCACGCCTGGCAGCGATCTGGTTTGGAGAAGACGAAATATCTACCGCTTGCAGTTTCGGAGTGGTTGGAAATCAGGTGAGTGTCTTACTTATTTCGAGTAATTCACTTTACTGCTATTGAGTTAAATCAGTTTAATTAATTTTTATCAGTTTTTATATAACTTACGTGCATTCATAATTGAACTTGCCGGGTACAGTCAGCACTATCAACCTACGCAATATAGGAAGCAATTACATATTTATAGGACATTTCACTTTGTAACCTACGGTGCTAAATTGTAGAACCCTCCGCAGGATTCGAACTCATAATTTTCCATTAACTGAGAGAAGCTCTAGGGAAAAGTCACCATCTAAACCATTGGCTACTAATTTATTACAGCTCATCAAATTAGGTGGTCTCATTGCATGTGAGAACTTAGAGTGGCATACTTCAGTTAAATGTCGATAGAACTGCAGCTTCAGCAGTTCCTGCCTAGAGATGGTCAAGTCGAGCAAGATCATTAACATGTGAGGGAATTTTATATTTACAGTGGGTCTCAAGAGAAATTGTATATCCTATTGACTGCACCATTGTAACTAGCTGTGGTGGCCAAAAATGATAGATATCTTGGCAGGATTCGAGCTCATACTTCTGTAGAATCTCTGGGGAAAAGTCGCCATATGAACCTACGCCATTGGCTACCGTAGCCAATTAATCTAACCCCTTCAAATATGGGAGTTCTCTGTGTCAAGTCTCAAATATTATAGATACCTCTATCACTTCAGACAAAATTCAAACGTATGCCTTTCCCTGAGATATGCCAGATGAAGATTGCTGCTTTTATAAACTCAACTACAGTGGCGAGTTTTTAATCAACCCAAAGCTGTGTAAACGTAACATTTCCCCGGAGTCAATCAGTGGTCTCAGCTGAATTGGGTCAAATGACAGGGTGAATTGTAGACTGCCGTTGCGGTTGACATGACAAAGTTTCTCACTGGGAAAAGTAGTAGTCAAACGATGTCTAGATTTTAAGCCAGGGAATGTAATATTTACAGTCTTGCTCGAGGGTCCTACTGACTGTACCAAATGGACCATAACAATGACAAGTTTAAAGAGATACTTAACTACTATGAAGGTACCTAATTATATGTTCAGTTTAGGGAGTTTCAGATTACCTAATTTTAATCTTTATCAAATGAATTGTAGTCAGTACCAATGTTGATCACTTATTGACAATTGTCACACATATCATGTTTTTGACTAATAAATAAACTAAACTAAACTAAATACATAGGTACCTTTTATTTCAGATTGGAGTAGCGTTTGGTTTCGTTCTTCCTCCTCTGATTATAAAAATGAATGACGATAAGGAAGTCACAAGGTCGCAAATACAGTCGGTCAACTACTTGGTGGCTACCAGTTGCATCATTGTGCACATACTAATGTTTGTATGTAAGTATACTTGACTCGATTATTAGTCAGTTGAATCACATTTGGAAATACAAAAATTCATGTATTATTTTAGATTGACAATGCCCAATCCACAGCATTCTTAACCAATGTAGAACCATAAATATTGGTAGCTTAATTCATATTGTCTCATTTCATTGCTGACTAGCCACTCCAGCTCGCTTTGCTCGCCTCCATGTCCTCCAATTTACTTTTGGTGAAGGTACAGCAATTGTTATCTAAACGTTCCAAGGCTGTAAAAAAACTTTAAACTAGATTTATATTATATTGTACCCTTGAAACGTAGGACATGCTGTTAATTACTACTGGGTTTTAATAAATTGCGGATTTTATCCAGTGTTTATAAGCTCAACATTATTACTGACTTACTTTTACGACAAAGTAATAAAGAGTCATAAAAGTAATGTTAGGGTTTTGTAGATCATTAAAATTTATGAGAATTCACTCCCCTCATAATCTCATTTCCCTGATGATTTTATCAAAATCGGATGAAAACTGTGGATATCAAGCTTGTTACAAAGATTATCGGACACAAACAAACTTACTGATACGACACAAAAGTTTGACCTAAAATGTAAAATGCGAGTGTAAATTTTGATTTTAGAGGAAAAAAAAGTGTCGTACCCCAGAAGTGAATTAGTGTGAAAACAATGCTTCTATTAGGTACGTAACTATAGAAAGACTTCAGAGATAGCATAACTCTCGGGGCACGAAGAACATTGAATACAATTCCTCTGGACATGACTACAAAGTTCACCACGTCTATGGAGACACACGCGAAACACTGAATTACTAATATATTCTTGACAGGTAGGAGGCAGCATACAAATAAACAGTAATTTTCGACTTGTTGACCAAGTACGAACAGATGATAATAGCTGGTAGGAACATTAGTTCAAGATTTACTAGGTTTACAGTGCTAGCAAAGTGGCCTGTGAGGTGTAACTCCATACTCTCCAAGCTAACTTCCCTGATATGCTACTGCGGTTACGTCTGAACCGATGAGCACAAGGCTATTTGCCTAACTTCTCAGTGTTCGTAGGTAGTGTCGCAGTTTGGCAACAAACTAGGTCAGTAGCCAGTTGGAGTTGAATGATGTTCCAGTGCTTCAGTTTGTCTTTATGTACAAGGGTATGGTATTCCAGATTCTATTTCTTTATTACTTTTTCAACAAACCAACCAATTGGGAGAGGAAAGTAATTAAATATTGCTTATAGTCTTGAAATATTTCTCAGGATCTTCTCCAACAACCCTAGAATGGTTAAACAAGTTGTATAAATATTCGGTATGCTTGCAGCCATGTTGCTAGAAGGGAAATCAGCTCTCAGCCAATCAGCAAGTGGCCTAGTTTGATGCCTATTGGGATATGGATATTGTCATGTTTGAAACAAACGGTCACAGCTATCCATCTTATGAATACTCAAATGTATCATGTACACTCATCTTATTGATGAATAACAGATATTATCGTACCAACAAAAAATATCTACCAGAATAAATTATTATCGACCCAAACGCAGCAATCTGTCGTGAATTTATCAGGATTGGGGCCAAGCAAATGATTCCTCCTCTTTCGCCAAGCTTTCGATAAATGTATTATCTTCTTCAGGGCTCAGAGGTGAACTGCAGTGTGAAAATCACACCACTCAGCGACCAACTCAGTAAATTATACATCAAAGGTTGCAAACAGGTACAACTCAATGAAGAAACTAAACCAGTCTATTGCAAATTTAAAAAAGAAGAAGAAAATAACATCAGGCATTAACAAAATTATAATAATAATTTGATTTTCTTGACTAGCACCAAAATCAACAAGGCAATAACAAATTATTATAACAGATGTTATTGCCTTATTGATTTTGATGCTAGTCAAGAAAATCAAATTATCATTATAATTTTGTTAATGCCTGATGTTATTTTCTTCTTCTTTTTTAAATTTGCAATAGACTGGTTTAGTTTCTTCATTGAGTTGTACCTGTTTGCAACCTTTGATGTATAATTTACTGAGTTGGTCGCTGAGTGGTGTGATTTTCACACTGCAGTTCACCTCTGAGCCCTGAAGAAGATAATACATTTATCGAAAGCTTGGCGAAAGAGGAGGAATCATTTGTTCGGCTCCAATCCTGATAAATTCACGACAAAAATATCTACCGTAAGGAGAACTTGGAGAGTTTCTTCACGCTATATTGCAAGGCTCCATCACCCGTATTTTTTATGTGCTATTCTAACTCCACTTGTTTCAAGGCATGAAGGAAGAACCCAAACTACCACCTAGCAAGGCTGCTCTGGAACAAAAGAAAGTGGAGGTCGATTTCTTTATGACACTCAAACGACTGGCCACGAATAAAGGGTGAGGAAGTGGATCTTTAAAAATATGATCAAGTAGTATATAGTATAGTAGTATATATCAACTTGTTGATATATGTTCTCTCCCCATTCATTCAAATAGGGAGTTTCAAGTACGGATGGAAAGGACGGAAAAAAAAAATAATTTCAACTATTAAATTTCATTTCTTGGGGTTGATTGAAAGTGATTTTGAGACTGCAGGTACATCGACGGCCGATATTTGATTTTAGAGCTACATTTCATTCACGTAATTTAGGGGGAAAAGCACCTCTCAGCAATAGATGATTTTTTCCGATTTTTGGGATGAACTATTTTTTGAACGTACACCAACCAGACTTGTTAAAAAAGGAATTGCAATTACCATTACCATCCATGTAATGGTAATGGTTTTTTAACTTACCATTACTTGATATTGGTAGAGTAATGGGTATTTCCAATTACCCATAACAGAAAAGGTAATGGGAATGGAATTACCCCCATTCCCGTTACAGGAATGTTTGCCCTTATGCACTGTGTGAGGGTGTGTGTGTCTGTGTGTGCTCGTGTGAGTGGGTGTGTGTTCAAGCATGTATGTAATGTGTACAAATTATATATATATATATATATATATATATATATATATATATATATATATATATTATTTATATATATATAAATTTAATATATAAATTATATATATATATATATATATATATATATATATATATATATATATATATATATATATATATATATATATATATATATATATATATATATATATATATATATAGGAGCTTCTATGTGGGGAAGGCATCCCAACTGAATCTAAGGATGAATAACCATAGAGCTTCCTTGAGTCAGTCCCAGCAACGACCAATAAAGCTGCATGCAAGAACGCACGGTCAAGCAGTCACCTTCGACGATTGTTTTGGTGTTAAGGTGTTGAAGAAGATGCCTAAAAAATCGAACGACCGGCTACTTCAACAGTCCGAACGGGCCCATAGGTGGGTACTGGGTTCAAATCGGCCTCCTGGACTCAACCTCAATGATTGAGTAACTCCAACATAACAACAATGAAACGTTGGATACAAGCTTGGTTCCAGGGAATATTCAAAAAACACTCTTTCTTCTTCTAATTTTGACAAAGACTAATTCGAAATATCAAAAACCTTTTCCTCTTTATTTCTGTGAAATTTCTTTAACTTTAATTAGTATATATATATAAAGGTATTTATATATTATATGTATTGTATATATATATATATATATATATTGTAGTGGATTTATATAGGTTTGACTTGATATATATATATATATCATATACACATTACATTCATAGCACGCACACACACATACACCTTCACGCGGTGCATGAGGGCAAACATTCCTGTAATGGAAATGGGGTAATTCCATTTCCATTACGTTTTCTGTAATGGGTAATTGAAAAGACCCATTACTTTCCCAATAACAAGTAATGGTAATTGAAAAAAAAAAAAAACCCCATTACCATTTCATGTAATTGAATAAGTAATTACTTCAAACCATCCCCATTACAAGAATGGTAATGGTAATTGCAATTACTTTGGAGGTAATTGCCAGCTTAAAACCCCAGTCTTTGTAGGCATACTTGATCATACTCACTGAACTAATTTTATTGCATTTAAGAAAAGTAATTGAAAAAGTAATCATTACTCAAAGTAACTAACTTGACAGGATGTTATTACATTTGACAATTCTAGTTTTTTTTTTTTTTTTTTTTAACTATTTTCATCCCATATGTCTACTAATTCTCCCATATACATATTTCTGGAACTTTATGGCTTATCTTCCTTTAAACTAAGTTGCCCTTCAGGCTTTAAATTTAGATGCCCTTATGGCTTTAGTTGTAACTTACTTTGTTCCATGTTTTTCTTACTTTGTTGTCGCCTATTCTGTCAAACTTGACATACGATTTGGGACATACGTCCTATATGTCAATGAATTACATTACAAAGTAATCATTACCTTACAACTCTGACACTAACACACTTTGAGTGAGACAGATTTTTGACTTGTTTTCCTTGTTGGTTACTGAAAGTAACCAAAATGTTTGTTTAATGGTAAATCTACTTATGAAAGGGATACTGGCATTGAAACTGTTTTTTTGTACAATTTAAAATTGTAATAATTTTATAGATACCTACTGCTGTCAGCTGTATATGGTATCAATATGGGCATCTTTTGTGCATTTGCTACACTTCTCAACAGAATGGTTCTTACGTACTTTCCAGTGAGTTATTTCTACAATTATTATTCTTCTTCATGTTGATAAATCACTTCCAAAATAAGCAAATCTATTCATGGCACGATCATGTCTTCTGTGCTTTATTAAAATCAGCGATCCGACTAAGTACCTTTTTGATCTTTATGATTTGTCACAGCCACATGTTGATATCACAAGTTTCAAAAGAGCAGCATGTCTATCTAATCAAACTTTCAAAACTTTTCACCATCTATTTTTAATATAATTTGAGCATAAGGTATGCGATCAACTTTATGGAAAACAACTTATTGAAGAATCATTATTTTCATCCTATCACTAATAGTTGATTATATCACCTCAAATCTTATAGAACTTAATTTTTTATAAAAAATTTAACTAATTTAAAGGATGCTGGTGCACATATTGGCTGGATTGGACTTTGCCTAATTATTACCGGTGGTTTCGGCACTGTCGTAGCTGGTTTTCTACTTGACAAATACGGTCATTTCAAGTAAGTAAATAACAAAGATGTCCAATCCTTCCGGATTGGTTTTATTAATAAAAATAATGAGATGACCAAACCATTTGAAACTTGTTTACCAGTCTATTTAGAGTCTTCAGGCTCAGTCATTGGTAGCATCGTGCGTTTATTGATTCATCATCATGAACAGCCAGTTTCAATTTATTCATGTTTTATATTGTTTCAGGGAGTTTTCCGTCATTTTCAATCTAATGGCAGCAATCGCACTTTTAGCAACAACTTTGGTAATAGACAAAGGGCATATATTCTTCATTTATCTGGTTGCTGGCTCCATTGGGTGAGTTAATTTTGTGATGGTAAAAGAATCTAATTGGAAGGGAGACTCTTGATTGCCAAGTGAGATCGTAGTTTGTCTGTTTGGTTGCTTGATATCGTGGTGGACAATTATGCAGTGCAGATAATCTACCTCGCTATCCGCTCAGGGGTTTTATTTTGTTTTTAGGGTAATTCTAGAGTATAACCCATGAATAGAAATAAGGATGAGAGGCTTGGAATCAATTAGGAATATAATTGAACAAACAGAGGGGATACGAAATAGGAAATTAAGAAGTCTAATTGAGACCAATGTATTTATATAACAATGAGTTATTGAGGAGTCCTACTGGAGACCCTAGGGCGCTATGTTCCTTCTGAATGGAATGACCGAAGAATAGATTCCATCACATGGTTCAACCATGATGGACTACCGTATGATGAATTTGACGGTGTGAGAGCTCTGTTTACCCATAATAGAATAATATGCAGCTATCAGGGATTACCTTCCTCGGATGGAAGAAATCGGAGTATCCCCAATTACCACTTAAAATGAATGGGAAGGAAGCACGTTCAATGCCATGATAGGTCGTAGATAGGAACACTCCTTCGGTTGTGATGTGATTCAATACCTATCAATATTCAATGCAGAAAATTTCCAAACTCTTCTCACTGATCCATGTAGAGGAAACTAATGATCCTACATGATACATTACATATATTATATACACAAGTCCTTCTTAATTATAAGTATTGAAAATCCAACTGAACATTAAATTCCACTGTCGTTTCAAGGTTTTTCATGACTGGATACTTCACGATTGGATTTGAATACGGAGCAGAGCTGGCATACCCTGAGAATGAAGGAACTTCTCTGGGGATCCTGAATGGGATACCCCAGTCAGCAGCTATTGGAACGACGCTTCTTGGATCTGAGATTATTCAGATGAAAGGAGTCATCTGGTGTTTGTGTGCTTTCTCCTTTTCTATGAGTAAGTTGAATTAGCATTTGATCGACTCGCCCTCAAAAATGTTTTAAGGCCCGTTTGACAGAACTTGGAAACTCCGATTTCAGTATAACCTTCTCAATTGGTCGGAGTTTTGAATAACCCTAACACGCATTTGAGGAAGCTATATCGGAGCGCGTCAGATTGCAGAATCAACTATTCGGGAAAACTCCATGGAATTACCGTTTGGGCGTGGATATACGAGAAAATCCAGAGAATATGCTATCTTGGCAACAATTTAGGCTAAACTATTGTGATAAAACTGCGTTACCCCTCCATAATTGTGATAACATCTATTAAAATAATTTTCCATTTCCTTTTGCTGCACAATAACTTCTAAGCAAATCCTGACATTTTTGGCTGTGGTAGTATCATATTATTTTTTTATTATGTGCACTTTAGTTTCCTGAGAACTTCAGCAGTCAAGCAATTGGGATTTTAGAACTGAAGTATTTCTATATTAAATCTAAAGGGTTTATTTTTGCTAGTAGTAATTGTAAAGTTATTATTTACATTACTTTTGGAGAAGTCCATCGTCACTAGCAAGTCGAGTACCGGGACAATGGCTTTTGATGTAAACACATCATCATCTGGCCATAGAAACAGTACAACTACTTACTTCCGGTCAACTGATGCTATAGTTGCCCAGATTCTATTAACAACAAAGCCAGACTTGAAGAATCTACTTTTATCAATGAATGAATGAAGGATACAGTACAGATACCTACCTATCAACATGAGGTGGACCCCTTGTCCTTTGTGATATACTACTTGCCAAAACTGTGTACATTTATAAAAACACTTATCGATCGTAGGTCCTGTTCTATACTCAACCTCAGAATGGAATTTGCTTTCACAAAAATTAGTTAAAGAATTTGTTTTTCAAACCTAAGGGTGGGTATCCATCATTTCTTTTCACTAGTAACATCAAAGCTAGAACAACGAATCCTGACAGATCGTGGTTGAGGTACCAACGATAATGAAACCATTATCATAACTCCCGTATGTCATACATATGTTGATACGTACATCAGCAAATAGGAATGTCGCGGAGGGAGGTTGATTAAGAAAGATTGATGATGAAGTATATATAGAAATGTACAATGGTTCGGAGCAACATTGTATTACTAGTCCCACGCTTTCTTTCCCAACCAAAAGAAAACTAGATGAACCCACAATCACGAAATAACTCCACACCAATCGAGGTGTCATTTAGCATGTATATCTCAAAATTTCCTAATATCGAGAAAAAAACGCAGTTTATCAAATGGAACACCTTGCCGAAACTTGGGAGTTTCTTCTGAGTTCAAGGTTATCCGTTTTTTTTTTTTTTTTTTCATTTTGCTCAAGTTCAAGACTCATTTGCCGGAAGTTAGTGAAAAACGTTGTCTATTTCCACGAAAAATAAAGAGTTACACTGTTAAATCGATTTCGACGGTTAGGCCATCATCAGTAACAAACAATAACTGAAGATACATTAGAAAGGACACAGCTTTTATAGTAACAGGTGAAGGGAGATTGAATCCCATTGGTCAAGAGAAAGGAAAGGGGCAAGCGGTACAACCAATGAAGTGCAAACAAGGTGACGGGGGATTATAGCTAATTAGATGAAGTGAAAGGGGGAAAATAACTAAATATGGTTTCAACATTGTGAAGGGATAATTCCAAGCTTTATAAAAATGGACCTAATAGTGGTGAAATATATTGAGGTATATCCTCATTTAAACATTTACCAGATCTGTCACTTTTGATAATTTCGAATTTTTCAAGTACATTCAACATACCTCCCTTCGGACAAAAATGAAGAAATTCTACAAACTGTCTATCTGTCAAATCAAAATTGTAACTATGATTGGATTCCTTAAGATGTTTTGCAAATGTAGACTTACCCTTATTTTCCCTGAAATCCTCCTGATGCTCGTCTATTCTTTCCCTGAATTGCCTACCTGTTTGACCGCTATATTCGTAGCAACAAGAACATTTTAGTTTGTAAACCCCACTTTTATCCTGAACATTGATTTTGTCCTCAACGGATCCTAGTAATGCTTTAAGACTATTTTTAGTTTTAAAACCTACTTTGTCACCTCTTGATTATAGAATTTTGCTGATTTTATCAGAAATTTTCCCATAATAATGTATACTTATCCATTGCTTTGCTCCTAAATTCACATCTTCCCTAGCCAGATTGGAAACTTTTTCCCCATTCTTTTTCCTAAGAACCTTATCCCATATGGTATCAACGAGATCTCCTCCATATCCGTTACTAGCCGCTATGCTTTTGATAATGGATTTTTCTTTTGATAAATTTTGTTCACTCATTGGAATAGACAGTGCTCGGTTAATCATACTATGGAAGGCTGCATGCTTATGGACTAAAGGGTGGTTTGAAGTACTATGGATAGTTATATCGCTATATGTATCTTTTCTATAAACTGAAAAATCATGATTTTCGTTTACCAAAGAGATGGATAGATCTAAAAATTTGAGTTTATTTCCGCCGAATTCGAGGGTAAATTTGATAAAGGGATCTAATTTATTGATTTTTTCGTGAAAAGAATTTAGTTGTCTTTCTGTGCCCTTTCATAGAATGACGATATCATCGACATATCTATACCAATAGAGAAGATCATTTGTGCTACAAGTTGTGAATATTTGTTGCTCAAGATAATCCATGTAAATATCTGCAAGCAGAGGAGATAACGGAGAACCCATAGCAACCCCTGGCTGTGTATAACATTTCCCCTCAAATAAAAAGTAATTTTGATCCATACAAATAGACATCAAATTAAATAACTCGTCCTTTTCGAAAATATTAAGTTTAGAGGCGTGAATCAGCCTGCACACCACATCTTTGCATCTAGTTACATCGATATTGGTGAACAGACTAACCACGTCAAAAGATGCAAGTTTAGCATTTGGAGGCATCCGAATGTCCTTAATTTTAGAGACCAAATCATAGGAATTTAGTACAGTATGTTGAGGTCGAAAGTTGATTTTGTTTCTAAATAAAATATTGAGTTTTTTAGCCAATTTGTAAGTGGGAGCTCCGATATAAGAACCGCTTACAAATTGGCTAAAAAACTCAATATTTTATTTAGAAACAAAATCAACTTTCGACCTCAACATACTGTACTAAATTCCTATGATTTGGTCTCAATTTTTTTTTTTTTTTTTTTTTTTAGATCTATCCATCTCTTTGGTAAACGAAAAGCATGATTTTTCAATTTATAGAAAATATACATATAGCGATAATCCATAGTACTTCAAATCACCCTTTTGTCCATAAGCATGCAGCCTTCCATAGTATGATTAACCGAGCACTGTCTATTCCAATGAGTGAACAAAATTTATCAAAAGAAAAATCCATTATCAAAAGCATAGCGGCTAGTAACGGATATGGAGGAGATCTCGTTGATACCATATGGGATAATGTTTTTAGGAAAAAGAGTAGGGAAAAAGTTTCCAATCTGGCCAGGGAAGATGTAAATTTAGAAGAAAAGCAATGGATAAGTATACCTTATTATGGGAAAATTTCGGATAAAATCGGCAAAATTCTATCATCGAGAGGTTACAAAGTAGGTTTTAGAACTAAAAATAGTCTTAAAGCATTACTAGGATCCGTTAAGGACAAAATCAATGTTCAGGATAAAAGTGGGGTTTATAAACTAAAATGTTCTTGTGGCTACGAATATTGCGGTCAAACTGGTAGGAAATTCAGGGAAAGAATAGACGAGCATCAGGAGGATTTCAGGGAAAATAAGGGTAAGTCTACATTTGCAAAACATCTTAAGGAATCCAATCATAGTTACAATTTTGATTTGACAGATAGACAGTTTGTAGAATTTCTTCATTTTTGTCCGAAGGGAGGTATGTTGAATGTACTTGAAAAATTCGAAATTATCAAAAGTGACAGATCTGGTAAATGTTTAAATGAGGATATACCTCAATATATTTCACCACTATTAGGTCCATTTTTATAAAGCTTGGAATTATCCCTTCACAATGTTGAAACCATATTTAGTTATTTTCCCCCTTTCACTTCATCTAATTAGCTATAATCCCCCGTCACCTTGTTTGCACTTCATTGGTTGTACCGCTTGCCCCTTTCCTTTCTCTTGACCAATGGGATTCAATCTCCCTTCACCTGTTACTATAAAAGCTGTGTCCTTTCTAATGTATCTTCAGTTATTGTTTGTTACTGATGATGGCCTAACCGTCGAAATCGATTTAACAGTGTAACTCTTTATTTTTCGTGGAAATAGACAACGTTTTTCACTAACTTCCGTTTTTTAAATGGGTTTCCACAACTTCGTCGCGAGTGATTTAGTTCGTACTCATTTGCCATTGATCTCATCAAATCATAATTTTTTACACATAAACATATAGGCGCTAAATATTTCACACCACTATTTTCGACTGTTCAAGAAAGTTAAGAATTTTTAGTCACATAATTTGTTGTCTATTGAGAACGGAAGTTATTGATTGTTCTTCAAAGAGGTCTCCCAACGTAATCCATCGCTCCTCCTCGTACAAAGTGCACTCCACCTAAATGTGTTCCATGTCCTCCAGAACGATGCAATGGGTACATAGTTGATCCTCCGTACAGTCATACAGATATAGGGTCCTTCTAGTGTTCCCATGTCCTGTTCGCAGTCTGAAGAGCTGAATGAGACGCCTCCTTGATGATTTCCAACCAGAAAACCAAGTCTGACGACTGATCTTCGGCTGGATGCAGTGGTGGTAATACCCTTTCATCAGTGATTTCTTGTCGTTCTGTTGAACGGGTCTTGATATTTTTAAACACATTAGAATGAGAAAGTGGTATTACGTTCTTTTGCTTATGACTGACTATTTTTCTTGCAGTCATAGCTACTCTGATAGCATCAATAATGCCCAAGGACTACAAACGCCGCGCACTGAAAAACAATCAACAGGCTCAGAAGCAAACAAATGGCGCAGTTACACAGCAAGAGATGAAACCTCTCCAACCAGATGAAAACCACGTTTGATCTCAGGTACTCACCCTAGGTGCATGTACACCTAGGAACTTGAAAGATAGAATGTAGTTCCAATGCAATACTTTATTTTACATAGACAATCCCTCTCATACTTGTAGTTATATTTTCTCTTTCCAGGTGAATTCTCGTTTTACAAAGTGAAGAACTATAATGGACTTCAGTGCCTACATGGGTTCTACAACAAAACGTAACATTACGAGAAAATGGAACCCCAAATGCCAATGAGCCTACCAGTCATTCAGACGCTGTCTGTGATAATGTCATAAGTGTGTCCCATTGTGATAAACGTTTCAACTGATTGAAATGATTCAATTTTGGAATTGTCAATACATTGTACATTTGTTTTATACCACGAACCATTTGTTTAATTGTTTGTGCCTTGATCTTATTCATGATACCAGAACCTGAATTAAATACGTGGATTTAGACGTAGGATTAATTACAAAAACAACCATAGGATTAACACAAAAAAGTAGTCTGATCCTTCTTAGTAGTTTTTCAAACAAACAAATAAATTTAAAAAAACCCTCACTAGATTATCCAAACAGATACATGTATCCAAAATTATAATTAAAAAACTTCCGAAAAACAACAGGTGAACTTGCAAGGTGACCTCTTTGATTTTGTTAAAATAAATCTACAAAAATCAAAAAAAAAAAATAAAAAAATAACACCACCTTTCATTCTTTCATAGGTTTCAATATAGAGGTGTTAAGTTCAAGGAAAACGTCCGCAGTCTAAGGTTTGATTAGATCAGCCTCATAGCTCATCTGGTCGGAACACTGTTTTATAAATAAGGATAGGAGTTCGAACTCTGTCGAGGCTTTAAATATTTTTGGGCCGTTATTTTGGCGCATGTCAGCCAAACCCGAAATAACACAAAACAAATAATTAATCGCTCTCAAGCCAAGGCTTTAAACATCTCATTCTATGGGGTAAAATCTTTCACTTCCTTATTCACTTGAGTCAAAACACACACCGTGACAATGACCTTGCTCGACTGTTGGACTTCTTCCAGCGAGCATCTGCTGAGCTAGCAGCCTCAGTTTCACATTGTTGTTCGTCCAACTTCAAACCAGCGCACTTCGTTGGATCACTGTTACTAAAGAGTAACTTCTCCTTTGTAATGAAGGACACTAGTTAAATCTGTCGAGGTATCAAATATTTTTGGACCGTTACCCTGGTGCAATTTAAAATACCTAGAAAGATAAGAATGATGTGTATATTTTGGTGGTCTGGATGCTCCCATCTCAGCAGTAAAAAAATATAATATTCTAAATCAATATTTTTAATAGAATATAGACAAAAAGATCATAATTATACATTGGAAAATATGTTTTGAAGGTAATTAAAAAAAAAGAAAAAGTGCCCTGTTGGATTTGAACCCAAGACACTCAGCTCCTAAGTCAAAGCGTCTAATACTCCACCACTGAGACTATAATCAGATGTATCCCAACTACACAACTTTACCACAGAGCAGGGGATGAAGCAACACCCCTCCTCTTTAGCAAAGAAGTGTTCACAGTTTTCTAGATGACAGCAAGATAATTTTTTAAAATGAGAGGTAAACCATGTAAGGTTAGTTCAGGGTCAGTTAGGTTGGTAGCGCTAGCGAAGCAGTCTGCAAGGTGTAACTCCGGACGCTCCTGATGTTGATTGACGGAGAAGCCAAGATTTTAGGCCCTCTGTTTCAACTTTCTAGGGCGAACAGGACAGAATTTAGATCATTCAACTGATCAGAATGGAGTCCTTCTTTTCATTCTTCTCTAGATATCTCACAGAGCTCCCTATTAAATTCCATCTTTCTGTGGTAGCAGGCTCACCCAGCTGATAATGCCAGATCCCGCCATTTCATTCGACTCATCGTATCCAGAGAGACATCATTTATCTGATCAGGGCAGAGCCCCTTAATGGGGCTCTAAACTAACATGGTCTGCCGCTAGGGGGGCGAAGGACCTAAGGAACATGGTGGTTGACATGACTTTTCCCTTGTTGATACCTTATGTCACCCCTTTTTGCTCAACAATTCGTTCCTCAATCAAACTCACTAGTCAAAAATTAGAAATATATTAGTAATAAATAGATAATTATGATGAAGAAACACAACACACCAACAAAAACCGGCAAAAGTCAAAAGCAACTCGTGTCAGCCACGACTGCCCTTAAAGTCAACAAAGAAGATCAAAGTGGTAAGGTCTTTGTTTACGTCTTGATGTTCCCGAATGACTCCCTATTAAATTCCAACTTTCCACTGTGAGCAAAAGAGAATTTGGGTGATTCAGCTCATCAGGATGGAGTCCGTCATTTGTTTGAGTCACTGGATGTCTCAGAGATTCTATTTCTACTTTCCTGGGTGAGTGTGAGTGTGTGTGCGTGCGCGTGTGTGCTGCGCGTGTGTGCTGTGCGTGCGCGTGTATCACGTGTATCGCGTGTGTGCGTGCGCGTGTGCTCTTGTGCGCGTGTATCGCGTATAGCGCTTGGGCGCGTGTATCGCATGTGCGCGTGTATCGCATGTATTGCGTGTATCGCGTGTATCGCGTGTGCGCGTGTATCGTGTATCGCGTGTGCGCGTTTATCGCGTGTGCGTGTGTATCGCGCGTATCGCCTGTATAACGTGTATCGCGTATAGCGCTTGTGCGCGTGTATCGCGTGTATCGCATGTGCGTGTGTATCGCGTGTATCGCTTGTATCGCGTGTGCGCGTGTATCGCGTGTGCGCGTGTGCGCGTGTATCGCGTGTGCGCGTGTATCGCGTGTGCGCGTGTATTGCATGTATCGCGTGTGTGCGTGCGCGTGTGCGCTTGTGCGAGTGTGCGCGTGTATCACGTGCATCGCATGTGCGCGTGTATCGCATGTACGCGTGTATCGCGTGTGCGCATGTATCGCGTGTGCGCGTGTATCGCGTGGATTGCGTGTATCGCGTGTGCGCGTGTATTGCGTGTGTGCGTGTGCTCTCGTGCGCGTGTATGGCGTGTATCGCGTGTATCGCTTGTATCGTGTGTGCGCTTGTTCGCATGTATCGCGAGTATCGCGTGTGTGCGTGTATCGCTTGTATCGCGTGGGCGTGTATCGCGTGTATCATGTGTATCGCGTACATCGCGTGTATCGCGTGTATCGCGTGTGCGCGTTTATCGCTTGTATCGCGTGTATCGCGTGTGCGTGTATCGTGTGCGCGTGTATCGCGTTTATCACTTGTATCGCGTGTGCACGTTTATCGCGTGTATCGCGTGTATTGCGTGTATCGCGTGTGCGCGTGTATCGAGTGTATAGCGTGTGCGCGTGTACGCGTGTACAATACTAATATTATCACGATTAGTGGCCCCATTTCTTTCGAAATTGGAGGATGGTTATTTATACAAGCACATGTTACAATAAGTGAGGAAGCTGTACAGCCTACTATTGTACTAATGGTAGTTGACATGACTTTTCCCTTGTTGATACCTTATGTCACCCCTTTTTGCTCAACAATTCGTTCCTCAATCAAACTCACTAGTCAAAAATTAGAAATATATTAGTAATAAATAGATAATTTATTATGATGAAGAAACACAACACACCAACAAAAACCGGCAAAAGTCAAAAGCAACTCGTGTCAGCCACGACTGCCCTTAAAGTCAACAAAGAAGATCAAAGTGGTAAGGTCTTTGTTTACGTCTTGATGTTCCCGAATGACTCCCTATTAAATTCCAACTTTCCACTGTGAGCAAAAGAGAATTTGGGTGATTCAGCTCATCAGGATGGAGTCCGTCATTTGTTTGAGTCACTGGATGTCTCAGAGATTCTATTTCTACTTTCCTGGGTGAGTGTGAGTGTGTGTGCGTGCGCGTGTGTGCTGCGCGTGTGTGCGTGCGCGTGTGCGTGTGTGCGCGTGTATCGCGTGTGTGCGTGCGCGTGTGCGCTTGTGCGCGTGTATCGCGTGTTGGGCGCGTGTATCGCATGTGCGCGTGTATCGCATGTATTGCGTGTATCACTTGTATCGCGTGTGCGCGTGTATCGCGTGTTGCGCGTGTGCGCGTTTATCGCGTGTGCGTGTGTATCGCGCGTATCGCCTGTATAACGTGTATCGCGTATAGCGCTTGTGCGCGTGTATCGCGTGTGCGCGTGTATCGCGTGTATTGCGTGTATCGCGTGTATCGCGTGTATCGCGTGTATCGCGTGTGCGCGTGTATCGCGTGTGCGCGTGTGCGCGTGTATCGCGTGTGCGCGTGTATCGCGTGTGCGCGTGTATTGCGTGTATCGCGTGTGTGCGTGCGCGTGTGCGCTTGTGCGAGTGTGCGCGTGTATCGCGTGTATCACGTGCATCGCATGTGCGCGTGTATCGCATGTACGCGTGTATCGCGTGTGCGCGTGTATCGCGTGTGCGCGTGTATCGCGTGGATTGCGTGTGCGCGTGTATCGCGTGTGTGCGTGTGCGCTTGTGCACGTGTGCTCTCGTGCGCGTGTATGGCGTGTATCGCGTGTATCGCTTGTATCGTGTGTGCGCTTGTTCGCATGTATCGCGAGTATCGCGTGTATCGCATGTGCGCGTGTATCACGTGTGTGCGTGTATCGCTTGTATCGTGTGGGCGTGTATCGCGTGTATCATGTGTATCGCGTGTATCGCGTATATCGCGTGTATCGCATGTGCGCGTGTATCGCGTTTATCGCTTGTATCGCGTGTGTGGGCGTGTGCGCGTTTATCGCGTTTATCACTTGTATCGCGTGTGCACGTGTATCGCGTGTATCGCGTGTATCGCGTGTATCGCGTGTGCGCGTGTATCGCGTGTATCGCGTGTTACGCATGTGCGCGTGTACAATACTAATATTATCACGATTAGTGGCCCCATTTCTTTCGAAATTGGAGGATGGTTATTTATACAAGCACATGTTACAATAAGTGAGGAAGCTGTACAGCCTACTATTGTACTAATGGTAGTTGACATGACTTTTCCCTTGTTGATACCTTATGTCACCCCTTTTTGCTCAACAATTCGTTCCTCAATCAAACTCACTAGTCAAAAATTAGAAATATATTAGTAATAAATAGATAATTATGATGAAGAAACACAACACACCAACAAAAACCGGCAAAAGTCAAAAGCAACTCGTGTCAGCCACGACTGCCCTTAAAGTCAACAAAGAAGATCAAAGTGGTAAGGTCTTTGTTTACGTCTTGATGTTCCCGAATGACTCCCTATTAAATTCCAACTTTCCACTGTGAGCAGAAGAGAATTTGGGTCATTCAGCTCATCAGGATGGAGTCCGTCATTTGTTTGAGTCACTGGATGTCCCAGAGATTTAATTTCTACTTTCCTGGGTGTGTGTGTGTGTGTGTGTGCGTGCGCGTGTGTGCGTGCGCGTGTGTGCTGCGCGTGCGCGCGTGTGCGCGTGTGCTCTTGTGCGCGTGTATCGCGTGTATCGCATGTATCGCGTGTGCGCTTGTGCGCGTGTATTGCGTGTATCGCGTGTGTGCGTGCGCGTGTGCGCTTGTGCGAGTGTGCGCGTGTATCACGTGCATCGCATGTGCGCGTGTATCGCATGTACGCGTGTATCGCGTGTGCGCGTGTATCGCGTGGATTGCGTGTGCGCGTGTGCGCTTTTGCGCGTGTGCTCTCGTGCGCGTGTATCGCGTGTATCGGGTGTATCGCTTGTATCGCGTGTATTGCGTGTATCGCGTGTATCGTGTGTGCGCTTGTGCGCGAGTATCGCGTGTATCGCATGTGCGCGTGTATCGCGTGTGTGCGTGTATCGCGTGTATCGCGTGTGTGTGGGCGTGTATCGCGTGTATCGCGTGTATCGCGTGTATCGCATGTGCGCGTGTATCGCGTGTATTGCGTGTATCGCGTGTGCGCGTGTGTGCGCGTCGCGTGTGTGGTGTTTCGCGTGTATCGCGTGTATTGCGTGTATTGCGTGTGCGCGTGTATCGCGTGTATCGCGTGTGCTCGTGTGCGCGTATATCGCGTGTGTGGGCGTGTATCGCGTGTATCGTGTGTATCGCGTGTATCGCGTGTATCGCGTGTATCGCGTGTATCGCGTGTAGCGCGTGTGCGCGTGTTACGCATGTACGCGTGTATCGCGTGTGCTCGTGTATCGCGTGTATCGCGTGTATCGCGTGTATCACGTGTGCGCGTTTATCACGTGTGCGCGTTTATCGCGTGTATCGCGTGTATTGCGTGTATCGCGTGTGCGCGTGTATCACGTGTATCGCGTGTATCGCGTGTATCGCGTGTATCACGTGTGCGCGGGTGCGCGGGTGCGCGTGTATCGCGTTTATCGCGTGTGCGCGCGTGTGCGTGTGCGCGTATATCGCGTGTATCGCCGAAGGGCGGGTGCGCGTGTATCGCGTGTATTGCGAGTGCGCGTGTATTGCGTGTGCGCGTGTGCGCGTGTATCGCGTGTGCGCATGTATCGCGTGCATTGCATGTATCGCGTGCATTGCATGTATTGCGTGTGTGCGTGCGCGTGTGCGCGTGCGCGTGCGAGCTTGTGCACGTGTGCGTGTGTATCGCGTGTATTGCGTGTATCGCGTGTGCGCTTGTGCGTGTGTATCGCGTACATCGCGTGTATCGCATGTGCGCGTGTATCCCGTGTATTGCTTTTATCGCTTGTATCGCGTGTGTCGCGTGTGTGGGCGTGTGTGCGTGTGCGCGTTTATCGCGTGTATCACACGTATTGCGTGTATCGCGTGTGCGCGTGTATCGCGTGTATCGCGTGTTACGCATGTGCGCGTGTATCGCGTGTGCGCGTGTATTGCGTGTATCGCTTGTATCGCGTGTGCGTGTGTGGGCGTGTATCGCGTGTATTGTGTGTATTGCGTGTATCGCGTGTGCGCGTGTATCGCGTGTTACGCATGTGCGCGTGTATCGCGTGTATCGCGTGTGCGTGTGTATCGCGTGTATTGCTTGTATCGCGTGTGCGCGTTTATCACGTGTGCGCGTTTATCGCGTGTATCACGTGTGCGCGTTTATCGCGTGTAACGCGTGTATTGCGTGTATCGCGTGTGCGCGTGTATCACGTGCGCGCGCGCGGGAGCGCGGGTGCGCGTGTATCACGTGTATCACGTGTGCGCGTATATCGCGTGTATCGCCGAAGGGCGGGTGCGCGGGTGCGCGTGTATCGCGTGTATTGCGAGTGCGCGTGTGCGCGTGTATTGCGTGTATCGCGTGTATTGCGTGTATCGCGTGTATCGCATGTATCGCCTGTATCGCGTGCGAGCGCGCGGGAGCGCGGGTGCGCGTGTATCACGTGTATCACGTGTGCGCGTGTGCGTGTGCGCGTGTATCGCCGAAGGGCGGGTGCGCGTGTATCGCGTGTATTGCGAGTGCGCGTGTGCGCGTGTGCGCGTGTATCGCGTGTGCGCATGTATCGCGTGCATTGCATGTATCGCGTGCATTGCATGTATCGCGTGTGTGCGTGCGCGTGTGTGCGTGCGCGCTTCTGCGCGCTTGTGCACGTGTGCGCGTGTATCGCATGTATCGCGTGTATCGCGTGTGCGCTTGTGCGTGTGTATCGCGTGTATCGCGTGTATCGCATGTGCGCGTGTATCCCGTGTATTGCTTTTATCGCTTGTATCGCGTGTGTCGCGTGTGTGGGCGTGTGTGCGTGTGCGCGTTTATCGCGTGTATTGCGTGTATCGCGTGTGCGCGTGTATCGCGTGTATCGCGTGTATCGCATGTGCGCGTGTATCGCGTGTGCGCGTGTATCGCGTGTATCGCTTGTATCGCGTGTATCGTGTGTGCGTGTGTGGGCGTGTATCGCGTGTATCGCGTGAATTGCGTGTATCGCGTGTGCGCGTGTATCGCGTGTATCGCGTGTATCGCGTGTGCGCGTGTATCGCGTGTATTGCTTGTATCGCGTGTATCGCGTGTGCGCGTTTATCACGTGTGCGCGTTTATCGCGTGTATCGCGTGTATTGCGTGTATCGCGTGTATCGCGTGTATCGCGTGCGCGCGCGCGGGAGCGCTGGTGCGCGTGTATCACGTGTATCACGTGTGCGCGTATATCGCGTGTATCGCCGAAGGGCGGGTGCGCGTGTATCGCGTGTATTGCGAGTGCGCGTGTATTGCGTGTATGGCGTGTGCGCGTGTATCCCGTGTATTGCATGTATTGCGTGTGTGCGTGCGCGTGTGCGTTTGCGCGCGTGTACGCTTGTGCGCGTGTATCGCGTGTATCGCGCGTGCGCTTGTATCGTGTGTATCGCGTATATCGCGTGTGCGCGTGTATTGCATGTATCGCGTGTATCACGTGTGTGCGTGCGCGTGTGCGCTTGTGCGAGTGTGCGCGTGTATCGCGTGTATCACGTGTATCGCATGTGCGCGTGTATCGCGTGTGCGCGTGTATCGCGTGTGCGCGTCTATCGCGTGTATCGTGTGTGCGCGTCTATCGCGTGTGCGCGTGTATCGCGTGTGTGCGTGCGCGTGTGCGCTTGTGCGCGTGTGCTCTCGTGCGCGTGTGCGCGTGTATCGCTTGTATCGCGTGTATCGCGTGTGCGCTTGTGCGCGTGTATCGCGAGTATCGCATGTATCGCGTGTATCGCATGTGCGCGTGTATCACGTATATCGCGTGTATCGCGTGTTACGCATGTGCGCGTGTATCGCGTGTGCGCGTGTATCGCGTGTATCGCATGTATCGCGTGTGTGCGTGCGCGTGTGCGCTTGTGCGCGTGTATCACGTGTATCGCATGTGCGCGTGTATCGCGTGTGCGCGTGTATCGCGTGTGCGCGTGTATCGCGTGTATCGCGTGTGCGTGTATCGCGTGTGCGCGTGTATCGCGTGTATCGCGTGTGTGCGTGCGCGTGTGCGCTTGTGCGCGTGTGCTCTTGTGCGCGTGTGCGCGTGTATCGCTTGTATCGCGTGTATTGCGTGTATCGCGTGTATCGTGTGTGCGCGTTTATCGCGTGTATCGCGTGTATCGCGTGTATCTCGTGTATCGCTTGTATCTCGTGTATCGCGTGTATCGCGTGTGCGCGTGCGCGCGCGCGAACGCTGGAGCGCGGGTGTGCGTGTATCGCGTGTGCGCGCGTGTGCGCGTGTGCGCGTGTGCGCGTATATCGCGTGTATCGCCGGAGCGCGGGTGCGCGTGTATCGCGTGTGCGCGTGTACGCGTGTGCGTGTGTACAATACTAATATTATCACGATTAGTGGCCCCATTTCTTTCGAAATCGGAGGATGGTTATATACAAGCACATGTTACAATAAGTGAGGAAGCTGTACAGCCTACCCAAACCAGCAGATGTTTTGACATGAATATGTCTACTGGCTGGCCTACGAGTGTGCAAAATTTGTACTTACGGTAAAATGCAACGGTTTTTGACATGGATATGTCTTTTGGCTGGGGGTCAAGGAATTTTTCGCGACACTTTTTTTTTCCCGACCGACACTTTTTTTCCCGACCGCCACATTTTCCATTGATTTTTATGTACAACCAAGGCGTTACTAGGGAAGAGTAACTCCCACAGTTTTCATAGTAGGAAAATCGTTCGCCACTTTATGGAATGCTCTCATTTTACCACGACATTTCATGACCTCTAAGCCATTGTAGTGTCAAGGAATGCTGATTTATTGCTCTAAGTTAAAAACTAATATTGTTTTGTAACCATAATGGAATAATCTTGTGATATGAAGGCACTACATGGTTGGTATACAATTGAGTAGTAGGTACCTACTGGTAAGCAGTAGGTACTAGACATATCCATGATATTTTTGTTTTTCCCATCAAGGGAGAAATTAAAATGCTTGATTTATAAGTAAAATTCCATTAAAAACCTGATAAATTTGATTCTCCACACAAAATGCAATGCTCCTTTCATTGTCACTTTCTTGCCCGAGGGATGGATGGAACAGCGCAGGGAGGGATGGAATACCTTTGATCCTAGTTTGACATTTTAACATGGATTTTTTCTAGATTTTGTATGATTAATTTGTATGTTTCTAGTTTTAAAACGTGGGATATATGGTATTTTCCGAAGATTTTTTCTAAGTTGCGGTGGTAAATTTTGACATAGATATGTCTTTTGGCTGGGGGTCAAGGAATTTTTCGCAACACTTTTTTTCCCAATCTATTGTAGTGTCAAGGATAGCTCTTCTGAGCTTTCTTACCTGTATCCACTTCTTATTTCTGCTCTTTGTAACTGATTGGCGATTTCTTTTGCAGCCCATATTTTCAAAATAATTCAAAAATAATAGATAATAATATTTCTACACCACGCGCTGTTTTGATTGCGATTATGAAGTTTGAACTGAACTCCAAAGGGTTGATAGGGGAGGGCGTGGAGGGTTCGGCATGAGCCTGCGTGGGGGGGAGGGGAATGACCTCGAAGGCCCCCTGTGGTCTGCCGTTTTGGCGGAAATATAGCGCTGGTAATTTTGGAGACAAAATAATTTTTGTGGGACTTCTGTAGTGAGGTAGCAAAATGGTAGGTAGGTACCGATATTATGTACATATATATATTCCGAAAAAAGTGGAGTGAACCGAGCTCGTCATAAAATCCCGGCGCCTAGGATGAGTAGTAAGGGAGTTATCGAGGGGATGGATTAGGCAGCAGTCTTGTGCGGGAGGGGAGAAGGTAGTGCACAGCGGTGGCGGGTGAATGGTGAGCGCAATACTGGCATCTACCAGCAGCCCGCTGAACTTGCTTGACTTCGAGGATCCTCTTCCCCCTCCCCCCCCTCCCCGCGCGGCCTATGCATATCTCAGAATTCCCCGTTACCTGATAACAAATTTTTCTCAGCTAATTTATTCCCTATTTTGATGCGATAGGTGGCATTCGTTTCTTTATAATATTACCTACTGAAAACCTCAACGTTTTTACCCATAGGAATTTTTTAAATTAGTTCAAATTCATGTAAAAAAAAAAAAGATTTTTTACCAAAATTTTCGAAAATTTGATTTTAAATTGTGAGTTGCATTACCTATGGTACTCTTTCCTTGGTAAAATGTCGCAAACACCATCAAAATTGTTCAAAAAATGGCTGAGAAAAATACTTTAAACTTTTTTACATCCTATCCGGTCCCCCCTTAAGTACGCTCCAGATTCTAGTTGGAATTTTAGTATATGTAGCTGGATGGGAGATTGCTTTCTCGTCACTCCCCTCCAAGCTGCCATCCAGTTATGAGAAGGTCATGTTTGTATACTGCAACACCAGATTATGCACGAAACTGTAATTTGTTCCACAGTTCAAAAAAAACCGCTCCTATTAGTAAGATTGATGAGAAGTCAACTTCTCATTCAATCCGATCTGCAACAATACTATTTGAATACTAATATTTCTGATTAGTGCTGGAATATCATTGAATTCCTAAATTTTATTAATTTATTTCTGGTCAAGGATTTTTTCAGTGTTTACCCATGCAATCTGTTCATCAGTTGGGATCCACCGTATTATAATATTCCCATTCAGATGTTCCTGTTGCACACGGAGATATGACAGCCTAAACAAGTGTTTCAGAGTTGTCAAGTAGTCATCTATCCGCTAAGCGGATAGCCAGTTCAGAATCTTCATGGATGGTTGGTATAATTTTAATCCCCACTATCTCTGAAAAGCACAAACTTCAGGAACCGTTTCAGAATGCCTCAAAACGGATTTCAATGAAGACATTTTCCAAAAATTTGGATTTTAAAATTTTCCAAGCCATTGCAATAGCTTCAATTTCCACGAATATTCGCTAAAAGGAGAAAAGGCATTTTATGCTCCAAGTTGTAGGAAAGGGTCTGAGCAAAAACACAAATCTTGGAAGAACCATTTCAGTAGGGATGTGTCTATCGTAGCATGTGTCTGTACATGAACGATATCCTATAAACCACCGACTACCATGGATTGTATAATTTTTGTAGTATCCACGATAAGGGCTGATAAGGATAAGAGTTTGATAAGAAATCATTTGAGATCTAAGCTTCTTTCTATAATATTCAATATATTTAGGTTGATTTTTAGTATATTTATCTACTAATATGCAATATTGACGCTGAATCTTGTATGTACGAGTGTTTTTAATCGTATCGATCATGAATACGCGCCGGGTTTCACCGCCCTCAGGTACGCTGGGAGATGGTCCGCCCTCCGGGTTTTCAACTTTCCGCGCTGTCACTTTTTCACTGACGTTCGTGCTGAACGTTCCGTTTTAACCGTCGTGATTTTTCCCCCGAATTTTCCTTGAGTTGAAATATTAGTTTTTCTCGATTTCAAGATGAAGTTTACCGAACATTTAGGAGCTCATATCACGCCTGAATGGAGGAAACAATACATAAACTACGAAGTAAGTTTACATTTTTGTTACCTATGGTCATTAAGCTTTTCATTAATTTCTTTCTCAAGTGTGTAACTGTTTTAACGAACGCTAACATGGTAATAGAGTTATCGGGGTTGGGATTATACTCATTTAGTGCTCACAGATTTTCTTTGTCCACTAGAATACTTAACAGGTCTGAAGGAAACCTTCATAATTGAAGCGTGGAAGTGAAAAAGAATGCCTTCTGCCAAATTTTTCAGCTGGCCATTTCAAATGTTTAGACGTGAATAGTATTAAAGGAACATTACTGAATTACAGAAACATATTTTCCTCTGATAACCTATGCATACAATTTGGACCAAGTTTATAGTGTAACTCAGTTCGCACTGCAGCAGTCATAGGCATTCAAAATTTTAGAAAGCAGAAGCTATGCAAGTCCCCCACACATGTTACTTCAAAAGGGTGTATCTGTCATGGTGGGCCGATTTGCTGTAGGAACTATACAACGTTCCGATGGCACTTGTACCTGCTTCATATCACTGGCCATGGTACCTGTAAAGCTAAAACACGAGTTTCCTATTTTTTGGAACTTGAACCCTTTTGCACTTCCACTTTTCAACTAAGTACCTAGGTGTTATCGTCGATGAACACCTTAAATGGCGTGATCACATTAAAAATGTATCCAAAAAGATAAGAGCAGCATCTTTCATTTTCTACAGAACTCGGCGTATCTTCAGTCTCAGAAAAACGCTCAGAACCATTTACATGGCTTTAATTCATTCAGATCTAACCTACGCTATCACTAGTTGGGGATCAGCACTTCCAACACATCTCCTAGCCCTAATTCGTGGTCAAAAACTGATTCTAAAAATTATAAATTTAAATCATAAAATTGACAAAATATTTGATGTTAAACAAATTCTCTATTTTCAAGCCATTAAAATTTTTCTGAAAAGAATAGATCTCAAGCCGGCAATAAATCGCCCGAATTCACGACCTCCTATTAGATTTACAGCACCCTTCAGGAGAACTCAATTGCGCAAAACCATATCAATTTTATTGCGCCTAAGCTTATAAATAAACTTCCGTCGGAAATATATGGAAATAGTAAACCTAGTCGGTTCAGACAAATTATGGATTGGATTATCCAATCAGCCAACAAGTTTTAAATCAATTATAGGTTCTCCATATATTATAATCCCACAACGTAGACTGATTATGCATTCTTATTCCTATTCCTTTGGAGACTGGAGTATTAGTACTCAATGAAGACTCTGATTTTGTAACGCGCTAGCTATTTGTTCAAGTTTTAAGATTTATTTGATTTTAAATGTTGTTCTATGCCAAATTCTGTTAGATTTCAAGATTCATTCATGTTTTGAGATTTTACGTTTTAGCTGATTTATTATTTTATTATTTGATGTTTTGATTAGTTTATTCTCCTTTCTGTTGTAAGAAGAAGAAAATAATGTATTTCCATGCTTTCTATCCCTTAGAAATACCCACACTCAGGCTTAGCCTTGTGAGATTTTCAGAAAACAAAATCGCTTATGGATACCATCTCTCAGTATATCCTGTCTTTCTGAAAATAAAGTATTTACAAAAGTAAAGTAATTATTGATTCAACGTTACACATTTTTGTTGGTAACCCTTAGTCTTTGGGTTTTTGTGCAATTAAATGTTTTTCCTCGCCCTAAAAACCCTGATAAGTAATTTTAAGTTAACATTTTTGACACAGGCCCAACTTTCATAAGTTGAGCTCTCAAATTAAAATTTGTTTCCCCCAGGAAATGAAGCAGATGCTGTACGCTGCTGTTGAGGCCGCTCCTTCCTCGGAACTCGTCGAACCGGAGTTTCTGTCAAGGTACTACGCCAAGTTCGACGAAAAGTTTTACCATTACTGCGATAAGGAATTGACCAAAATCAACACTTTCTTCTCAGGTAAGTCCTGTCTTTCATAAATATGCTTGCTTATTATACATTTTTCATTGTTTAAAAAACATTATACAGGGAAAACGCCGAAAAAATTACATTGCTTTGTGCTTCTGGAAATAAGTTAAATTAGAAAGTGCAATTCTGGTCGATTGTTTGGTGTTTTCCCAAGTTGGTG
This sequence comes from Adelphocoris suturalis, assembly GCA_030762985.1. NCBI lineage: Eukaryota > Metazoa > Arthropoda > Insecta > Hemiptera > Miridae > Adelphocoris > Adelphocoris suturalis. Next base: position 47,721,916 of record CM061043.1, on the reverse strand, counting down.
TTGCAAATCTCAATAAATGAACATCATTGCGAGGTTCAGCACGAAAAAATACCTCAAAATCGTGTGTTTCATGTGGTAATTGAATATCTTAGAAAACTCAGTATTTCACAACTTTTGCACTTTTAGAGCGGCTTTGCGCATTTTTACAGTGAAATTGCGCCCATTTGTGCACACTAAAAAAATCGAGTGATAAGTAATTTTTCATGAAATTTTACGTTGTTTTCAAATGGGGTTCCCATTAAAAAAAAAAAGAAGTTGATGTCAATTGCACATACACATACACAAACAAGTAGATCAGTGCCCATGGAGGAGGGAGTCACATGATAACGTATTTCCTTGTAAGGAGATCTGCGTGAAATAGACGCTTTCTGTGTTGAATAGGGGACGAAATAGCTTTGGAGCTCACTCCGCTGATCAATGACCTCTCATGGTTTTTAGTATTCTCCCTTGAGCCTCCCTCTCAAATGTCAGCTTCCTGCTTTGAATAGTAGGCAAAATGGCTTTGGAGCTCACTCAGCTAAATGATGACCTCTCAGTCGTCTTTAGAATGATCCCTTGAGCCTCCCTCTCAAATTCCAGCTTCCTGCATCGAATAGGAGACAAAATGGCTTTGGAGCTCACTCAGCTGATCGATGACCTCTCATGATCTTCAGTATATTCCCTTGAGCCTCCCTCAGCTTCCTGCTTTGAATGCAGTTTTTATAGATTTTTTATCATATTTTAATGAAATTTAAGTATATTTTTCAACTCAATTTTGTAAATAGATTTTTTAATGTTCTATTTTATTTTGCTATTTTTAGTGATTTTTTTTAACACTTTTTTGAATTTTGACCAATTTTATGTGCCCAAAAAATGCTGGCCAACGAACTTTTCCTTTCGTTTAGAAAGTTTGATTTTTTGGTCCTTGAGAGAGTTGTCGTCTGGAAGGACACACACACACAGATATATATATATATATATATATATATATATATATATATATATATATATATATATATATATACATATGTATGTATGAAAAAACGTTAAACTCTAGGATTCGTTCAGAATGTCTCAAAACGGAATTCGCTAAAGCGTTAAATTTGAAAAAATAAAAAATACATGTTTTATTCGTAGTCGAAGCATTGTTTTCAATTTTGGGAAATGATTAATTTTCTTTCCTCGGAAAAATAGAAATTTCCACTCACATTTTACGTTTTATAGACCATTCTGAACTATTTTGGTTTCGTATCTATCTGGGCCTCTCTGCAAACCTGTCTGTCTGAAAATCCTTGTAATAAGCTTAGGACTGTTTCACAAAAAAAAAAAAAAATAAAAAAAAAAAAAATAAAAAATAAATAAAAAAAAAAAAAAATAAATAAATAAATAAATAAAAATAAAAAAAAGCCAGTTTCACCAAAATCCCTAACCACAGTTAAAGTAGATCATTGTTTTACCGAACCTGAGACCGAACCTGAAACGTTGATTTAAAACAAATGGGTTTCACCAGTGTAGTCAAGGATTACACTCTTAGCAGTATTCATCGATCTACATTTTTTCCATGATACGTCGATTTCAAGTTCAAACTTTAATTTACAAGATATCGAGGAGGCATTTGCTCGCAAAATGAGAATGATCAAGCTTTGCCAAGCTTTTAATGAACCATTACAACGAGACGTGCCGAGATACGTTACAAACTAGAACTTCGGCCAAACTTGGGCCCTCTCCGACCTCATTCTGTCAGCTCTAACTTAATTTTCTTTGCATATCCTGAAAGGGAAATGCCCCTGAGTCGCCTGATGCCTTATATGAGCAATGTCTGGAACCTGTGAAACGGGGACGTTCATCAGCGCATTCTGCAGGCCTTGTGGAGATTTACTTGTCTTACCGCGCATCTTAATCACAACCACAGAACAGAATAACAGAGATCACAAAAATACACTCCTCTCCCTTCAACCGTTGGTACTCTATCATTGAATTTCAGTGATCTGATACATAAATTTAATATAATTTAGGTGGGTATGAAACGGATACAATACCACCCTTATGTGCGATACCACCCTACTTGGCATACTCATTTTTCTTATGTTCAGCTTCATTTAGGTAATTGATAGTTTTTCATTAGTCTAGCCGTTTAGTATTCGTCACTAAGATGGTGCCATTTTGGTCCCTCCCGTGTTTCATTTGTTCTCATTTGTTCATTATAGACTACTAATGATTAAAACAACGAATTTTAGAGTGAAGTAATTCTGATCCATACAGACAGACATCAAATTAAACAATTCATCTTTTTCGAAAATATCAAGTTTAGAGCCGTGAATACCACATCTTTGCAGCTAGCTACATCGATATTGGTGAACAGACTAACCACATCAAATGATGCGAGTTTAGCATTTGGAGACTCTGAATGTCCTCAATTTCGGAGACCAAATCATAAGAACTTAGTACAGTATGAAAGTTGATTTTGTTTCCTGTCTAACTAAAATTCATAAGGAAGCAGCACCGATGAGACCGGTGGTGTCTTATATTGGTGCTCCTGCTTACAAATTGGCTAAAAAAAACTCAATATTTTATTTAGAAACAAAATCAACTTTCCAATAAAACAGACAACGTTTTTCACTAACTTCCGTTTTAAAATGGGTTTTAAACAACTTCGTCGCGAGTGATTTAGTTCGTTTTCACTCCTCTTTTTTTGCGTAATTTTCTTGTGTACCTTCATTAGGCAAGTAAGTACAATAATGTCTGATAACAATAAAGAATGATTTATTTTGAATCAAGTTTATAATTTATCACACCGAGAGCCCCCGTTCATAAGTTCTGCAAATCAAGTCGACGAGGAACCAAATTAGCTACAGAGCTCACTTTGCTGATTGGAATGGATCCTCTGGCTGCAATTATACTCTACCACACCCGGCGGGGGCCCTGTTCCAAAGTACTACGAAAAGAATAGTTTATTATAAATTACAGTAAAAGAACACTGGAACACTTGCATAAATTAGGTAGAGGTTTATTTCTCTTGAGGTATACACAGTGGCGGCGTGCTTCCTTGGGCGATAATTTCGGTGACCGTTTCTACCCTCAAGTCTCGATGAATATCATCATTCCGCATGAACCAGGGGGCCTGAACTATACTTCTCAGTATTATATTTTGTCGGGTTTGGATTGTTTTAATATTTGATTTTTTCGCACAACCCCAAAGCTGAATCCCATAGGTCCAGATAGGGCGCAGTATCTGTTTGTATATGAGTAATTTATTGTGTAGTGAGAGATGGGAGTTCATCAACCAGTACAAACTTGATTTTTAGGAAAATGCCTGGGCCACGTCCAGGAAGATACTGGCACATATTTTTTTACCTTTTAGAGCCTTTTCTATTATGTTAGTGATTCTATGAACTTGATCTAGCGTAGAGTGGCGTTGCCTGAAACCGAATTGGTGGTCTGGTATCAATTTTCTGTCTTCAATAATTGGTTTAAGAGCTACAATTTTTCGAACAGTTTTGATAAGACAGGGAGGAGGGATATGGGTCAGTACCCCGTCTTCTCATTTGGTGATTTTCCTGGTTTGGAGATCATTATGACTTCCGCTACTTTCCACTGGGAAGGTACATGTCGTAACCTGAACGTGGCGTTGATGATATGAAGTAGTTTTGTTATAGCCTTTTCAGGGAGCTCTTTCACAATTCGACCGGTTATCAGGTCATAGCCTGGGGTCTTTTTAGGATTAATGTTGCCCTTAATTTCATGTTTGAGTTCTTTTAACGTAACGGGCCGAATATCAAGCTCATCCGTTTTTTCTATCAGTGTTGCGTTTTCTTCAGGTGTCTGCACTGGAAGAGGTTGAAAAGTTTCATAGAGATGATCTGCAAAAAGTTGAGCTTTCTCTCGGTTACTTCTGGCCCATGTTCCGTCATCCTTTTTGATTGGAGGAGAATGAACTTTAGGTCTATTTATATTTTTGGTTACCTTGTAGAGGGAGTATTCGGTGTCTTTCTCTGCAGTTAGGTTACTCAAAAAATGTTCAACTGATTGGTTATCTATTGATCTAATAAGATATTTAAGTTTGTTACCGAGTCTATTAAGAATAGTTTTGTTTTCAGGGGTTCTGTTATTCTTCCATTTCCTTCTGGCTTTACGTTTGGGCGCACAGGAGATCCCTTACTTCTAACGGATATGATTTCGAATTAGTGTCATAGTTACAGTTTTGGTTTATTGGGGTACATAACCAGGCTGCTTGTTGTATGTTATTGATGAATAAGTCGAGTTCGTCTTCCAGTTGTTTAGGGGTTTTCAGAGGAACTTTAAGGTCGATCGATGTTTCCAATTGCTGCCGGAAACAGGACCAGCAAGTATTTCTATTGAATAAACTCGGAGAATTTTCACTAATGATTACTTTTTCACTGATTGTTATTATGACAGGCGAGTGGTCAGAGGGTAGGTCATCGCTGTCCTCTAGATTTTATGTAACCACTTGAGATACCTTTGCTTATAAAGAAGTCTATTAGGTCTGGGGTTTTGTTAGCATCCGTGGGCCAGTATGTAGGCCTTCCAGTTGAGAGGAAGTCGCACTTGAAAGAAGCTGCTGCTTCATACCAAATTAGCTACAGAGCTCACTTTGCTGATTGGAATGGATCCTCTGGCTGCAATTATACTCTACCACACCCGGCGGGGGCCCTGTTCCAAAGTACTACGAAAAGAATAGTTTATTATAAATTAATATAAATTATAAATATAAATTAGGTATACACAGTGGCGGCCGGTGGTCTGCAAAAGGAGTGGGGCACAAAAATATTTACCTATTTGACAGTCAAAAAGAGCATTGAGGTTTTTCATCCATTTGTTTTGCTTTCAGTGTGAATTAATTTTGATCTAAACACATGAAACATTAATCCCACTTGGGTTATGTCAAATGCCATGGACAATAAATCATGATCATTAAATATTAGTGATGAATAAATATAAATTAATTAATTAAATAAACTAAATTAAAACTACTATCTTATATAGGGACCTACTTACTTACCAAGGTCCTATCTAAAAATTTTAGAATGGACTGTATTATTATTATTAGAATTGATGTGGTTAAGGTGAGTTTTCACTTAATGGCTGCATAGCTAAATGAAGTAGTGTAGGTGTTTTTCTTGTTAGGAATGACGATAAACAGCCAGTTTTTTTATTGGTCCTATTGCAACGTTTCTGCATATTTGTTGGTTGTGGCTTCATGCTGGTGTGGATACTATTCTATTGGGTTACGATGGATATTATGTTCATGGAACTAGGTGAGACGAACTAACATGGAAAGAGTTGAGAAAAATTATTATGGACGTAGGTACGTTGCAATAGGACCAATAAAAAAACTGGCTGTTTATCGTCATTCCTAACAAGATAAACACATACACTACTTTATTATTAGAAGTATTAAAAATTATCAAGGCTTCGATTGTATTGCACTAGTCAACTACCTAGGAGAAGTAATTCTGAAGGAATATTAAAGAACTCAAATTAAATTATGATGAGATGATAGAAGTGTGACGTCATACGTCAATTAAAAATTTGATATTTCAAAAGGCTATAGAAATGTTGTCTAACCCCACAACCACCACTCACTTATGTATAACCTTTTTCTTTAATGCAACCATGAACCTAGGAGGGGGATGGTTCATGAATGCAACACATCCAGAATGATCAATATTCTACTGAAAATATTGATCAGAGATGTTTTCGTTACTCATTATGTATGGTTTTGGAGGTGCCTTTGAACACTGAAGCTTTTTCCAAATGTGACCTCAAAATGTTGTCAGTTTTGGCTGATTTTGTTACTAAGCCCAGAAAAATTCCTCGGTTCAATGAACCATCTCTCTCATCGTGGCCTCTGAATCCTACTTCATAAAGACCACGAAACTTGATGCAATCCATAATTTCAGAAAGTATTTATCGATTTCTGTCAACTTGCTCATTGTGTTTCTAGTATAGCAAGTTGATGAGCTGAATCTAACTGTTTAGCTATGTTAGCGCGGCCAATCAAAGCTAATTCTGTGACGTTATTGAGATTTTTTTAATTAGATTCGTGAGATTTAATCCGATCTGTCAGATATTTTATATCAGTCACACCATTCTGAGTCCACAACCCATCTCCACCTAATATTAGTATTAGGCAATGAAAACAAAACAAAGTATTCTTTCTAGTGTACCCAGTGATCCATTCGTATTTGTATAAATTTCAGGGTTGAATTTATGAGTTCCCTTCCCGTTTTTAGCAACTTGTGTTAATTTCAAGTGAGGGGTGTCTCTCCCCAAACTTTTAATGATCACCCTAATCCCCATATCCTCATAATTACGATCTGTAGAGGATTTTGATTGCAAATTCGCCATAGTGTTTGACTGGGGTGGAAATATTGCTACCTACTTCTAATAATGTAAGTAAAAACAAAGCTAATATATATGTACAAACGATAATGTGGAATAAAATGTGAAGGAAACTTACCTTAAGTCCCAAATCCTTATTCCAATCAGGCGCCAGGTGCTGTTGTTCAACATACTAACATACAACCTACCGATCCTTATTCAAAGGTTAGACGTGCATATTATAGGAACTGGGAATGTATCAGAGAAATATGAACACATTTTCACATTTAAAAAAGTAGAATACCTCGGATTCTAGATTATAGAATAGAAAAGTAAGGATGTAACGTAGGAGCTGAACCATGATCTTAATCTTACTTCTTCAACTCTTTAGAGGTTGTTGTAGTTTAGAACTTTTAGCATGGATGGTAGGGAAGATATCACAGAGTACAAGAAAAAATGAAACTAGAAGTAGTTCACCTCCTTGAATCATGGAATGACCAGAAGAGAATCAGTTTGGCTAATGGAATAAACAGAAACCCCTCTAGTGATAACCACTCATGACGTACAAGTCATTCTACGGTCTTTAGAAAAGTTGAAACACTGTCTGGGGCACGGCCCCGAATATCATAGGAAATATCCCATTATGACCTCTTTTTCCCGTTCCTTGCCCTTTATTTCCCGTTATTTCCCTGTACCTATCCCTTCACAGTCTAACCTGAATCGACGAAATTTCTCTCTCGATAGATTGATATTATCGCAATCTACGTACTTTTTCGCTGGGAGATGGATCCTTGGCATAAACCTATTCCTTCTAGCATCCACCTTCGAGCCACAGCATGGAGCTAAAGCCTTTTCTGTTCTAATTTGAAACAATGAGTTGTTTGTAAAGGCTTCATTCTAGTTTGTGACTATTTTCCCAAAAGTACTGGGGTAATGTCCCGATGCCCCCCCCCCCCCCCCCCCCCCCCCGGTCGCCCCTGGGTATACATTTGTATAAAAAAGAAAAACCTGCTTTCTCGCGGTTGAGGTTATGTTACTGAATTGAGCTTACCCAGCTGATTGGGGTGAAGTCTGTAATTTCATTTGAATCATGTCCCAGAGAGACTCACTGTCAAATTTATATGTCCTAGGGTGCTCAGGAGAGAATTTAGCTAAGTCAGTTAACCAGGAAAGAGTCCATCATTTTATTCTACTGTTGATGTCATAGGGAGTCTTCCTTTCAAATTTTAATTTCCTAGGGAGGACAGGAGAGAATTTACCTAACTCAGCTGATCAGGATGGAGCCAGTCATTTCATTAGTCTCTTTGCCCCAGAGAGTCTCTCTGAGAGAATTTAGTTTGTTTTTCCTAAGAAATTGGTCTTTTTTTTGGCAATAGCTACTACCGATAAAATCGTGTTCCTCCCTAAAATTTATCTCAATTGCTGCTCAACTTAAGACCTTAGACCAAGCGATTTTCAACAAAACAACTGATAAACAGTTTCAGTTACTCCCCAGAAACGTATGTTTGTTTACTGTAGAGTGACATATTTTTTTACTAAACGTGAGGCATCACCTACTCAGCATATAAAAGCTGTTTTCTCGCGGTTGCAGGTATGTAACTGACACAAAAATATATTATAAAAACTATCCTTGAAGCGATCTGAATATTGTGTGAAAATTTGCGTTCAAACGAATCAGAACTTTTGACTATTCAATGCATATGTTAAGTACCTACCAATAATTTCTCAATTATGATTATTTCACAGACTGGATACATTACACTTTTGATTTTGGTAATATCGAGGTTAATAGTGGAACCATTTCACCATGTGGTAGGAATTTGACAGAATTTTGAAATAGCAAGAGCATTAACTTTATGAAGAACTGTATAATTAGTTTATTAGTTATTTATAATGAAAGCAATATAATTAATGATAGGTATATGAAATATTTATTTATAATGTTGATGATGAATTTTAAAAACATTGAATACAAATTACAAAAAACATAAATATATAACTGGAAACCAACTTCTTTACTTTTTTTGCTGGTCACAATGGTAACTGCTAAAGTTCATGAGCTATTCGTGTATTAGTTACCACGGCCTTGGTTGAGTTTGATTCTGTCTTCACCAGTCCGGCGACTGATTCCTCTCCCCTGTGATTGTAATGTGACTCCTCGTGAACTGAGGTTATTTCTGCCTCTTTGAACATCAACCCTATAAGCCGGACTCATCCGTTGGTGAAACAATCGTGCACTCCCTGATGTACCTGATGCAGTTCCTGATTGACCGGCCTCTTTGACATAATCAGTGCCACCTTCGCTCCTACCAGACGTGCATCCGAGTAAGGCGAACCTGTTTCCTCTGTTCCTTGATGACTGGTGATTTCCTCTCGTTCTATTGGAACTCATTCCTCTGCTGACCGAAGCATTATTCTGGGCGAGATTAAAAGTTTCTACATCAGCTACTTCTTCGATTTTGGCTTTAGCACTCAGCAACACTGAGAGATCTTCTTTGCAGCGACTGCTCAGCTTCAGTTCTTCAATAATCTTGCTATATGCTAACTCCAATGGACAGACATATCCCTTGATCCAGTGGCTGAACGTTTTCTTCAGTGATTCGTACGACGGGTCTTCAATCAATGCCATTTCTATGTGATGTGCTCCTTTGGCCACATTGTGTTTCGATTGCAGATAATACAAAGACGCATTCAAATGAATCTGGATCTTATACCTGCGAGGGAACGTCTGTAAAAGGTGGTTAAAATACTCAACATCATCGAATTCCTGGTTGAGATATGTTTTTTGTTGGAGGAGGAGCCAAGCTGCCCCGAATCCACCCCCATCAAGTGCTATCTGAGCGTGTTTTGCTGCTGAAATGAAATCTTGTGTTTTCTCGTAGAATTTGGATGCAGCCGTATTGACACCAACGTGATCTGGGAACTGTTTGAGTGCAGCTTTAATTATGCTTATTCCTTTCGGTTGATTGTTTTGTAGATTAAAAAAACGATCAGCGCAAAACGACATTATTTGAGGGTGTTTCGTATTGTCAAGAAGCCATTCGCAAGATTTCAAAACTTGGATTTTGCATTCTTCGTATTCCGGAGTAAACCTTTTCATTGGCGCTAAAAAATCATTGTACGCCACAGCAAGAAAATACTCACATGATACTCTTTGTGCTTCAGTGAGATTGGGATGATTTAGGAGTTGTTCTAATATGTTCACGGGTTCTTCAACGACACTCCAAGTCGTTTTATGTGTTAAGGATCTATCGTAATGCCGTTTGCGATTCATGCTGACTACAAGGGATAGTTTGAATTCAATCTCATCCGGATTGAGGCGTATTGCTTCTCTCTGCAGAGGTACGCATCTGTAAGTTCCATTGGGCCCATAGTACCGCAACACCTGAGCCTGCATAGCCAGAACAGCCGATTTTTCGATAAGTGACATTTCCGAAATGGGTTTAATCAATTTGATCAAATTAGCGACCTGTGGCGTGCATTCCCTATTGGATTTCAATAGAACAAAAGCCTTCAACGCATACGCAATATGTTCGTACGATGTTCTGTACTTACTAGTCAGTCCATCCTTAGCTTCCTTAATCTCTGTAATGACCTCATCTATTATTTCTTCATATCCGCCCTCATCTGATGTCAGCAGTTCGAACGCATAAGTCAATTTCAGAGGCCATATAAGATCCGACGGATCATCTAATGACTGGTTTTCTTCAATTTTGTTCCGGAATTTCTCGACCCAACTCAAATCAGTTACATCAATCGCAGTGAGATTCCAGTTGAAATGGCACTCCGTTTTCTTCAAAAACTCCTGAAATTCTTCCATGCTCGTTCACCTGTAACTCAAATATAGGTACTTATTTACTCTACTTATTTGTACTGTTCCTAAACCGGTCAACACTTGAATGGAGATATCACATGTTTTGAGATATTACCCTAGACAGGTCACAGGTTATGAAAACATCTGATAATTATTGCTCTTCCTTGGACCGACTGTTAATTCGGGACTCATTACAGTCAGGTGATGGTTGGTACCTGATAAGTACATGTAGGTAGGTTCCACCTACTTTTTAATTTGAAACTGAATTCCTCCTTTCTAGTGTCAAATTTTGATTGACCATGAAAAAATTGTTACTTTAGTTTCTATGGTCACGTCGAATGTGAAGAATAGGTACCTACCTAAATAAAGAAGTGCTGTGGTGTATTTGGGATCAAAATGTTCTATTGATTCTGATAGGTTTCATACGCCGTAAATTTATTGATATTACCAAAATAATTAAACGGTATAGCTTTTCGCTTCATTTTAGCGAATTTTCGTAGAAAATGAAGGTACTGCAACGGCTCCAAAGATTTTAAAATCATAATTTTTGGAAAATTTCTCTATTGAAATCCGTTTTGAGGCATTCTGAAACCAGTCCTAGAGTTTAACGCTTTTTCATATATATATATATATATATATATATATATATATATATATATATATATATATATATATATATATATATATATATATATATATATATAGGTATATATATATACGTCCTTTCAGTTCTAGACGATAACTCTCCTTAGGATTGAGAAAAAATTCCGTTCTTGCGCCAAAAAATCAAGCTTTTCAAACGAAAGGACGAGCGTGTTGGCCAGCGTTTTTTGAGCACATTAAATTGGTCAACTTCAAAAAAAGTGTTGAAAAAATCACTAAAAATAGCAAAAAACTGCTAAAAATCGTTAAATTAATTTTTTTAGCATAATATTCCTCAAATGAAGTGTATCAACTATAAAATAGAACATTAAAAAATTTATTTGCCAAATAATGCTGAATATTGTACTTAAATGTCATTAAAATGTGCTAAAAAATCGATAAATACTTCGAAAAAGTTAAAAATTAAAAATCTCTTTTTGAATCGCTGAACATTATTTAGAACGAGTTTTTTCCACAAAATTAACAATTTCTTTTCCCTCAAAGTCCTTGATTTTAAAAACAATGGAACATGATATAGTAAGGCAATTTACTAAATCTATGTTTTACTTGTCTGCCTATGGGCCTTTCTATCTCTCCTTTTATATTTCACTAATTAATGAGGCCCATGGTGCTGTACTTACGATGCCAACGCATCCCTTGTGTCAATTATTTACATTCAAGACCTAGTGGTTCAGTTTTCCTCTACTCCGAATCCCACGGTTAGGGAATTCGCGATCGTGATAGGGGTTTTGGGGGCAGCTTGCCCCGCTTACCCCCTATGGCAGAGCCTATATGGCCACCCTGGAGTCAATAAAGGTGCAGCTTTTAGCAAAAAATAATTGTAATTTTGACGCTAAATCCACCCCCCCCCCCCCCCCTTCCATCTAACCTGATCTCCTATGGTGAAATTTAAGGGTTGTAGTTTACCTGAAAGAAAATTACTTTTATTTTTTCCAAGCGAATTCTTGTAGAAAATGAAGCTATTGCAGTGGCTCACATTTTTAAAATGAAAATTTCCTAAATTTTTTCTTCTCTGAAGTTTGAGGCATTATGAAACGATTCTCTGAGTGTAACGCTTTTTCATATATACCTGGTCTAGATACATACATATATTCGAGCCGTACGGTTTAGGTGTTGCAATGAACCGTTTCTCATGCAATTAGCGAAGTTAAGCAACGTCGAGCGTGGTGGATGGGTGACCGCCCGGGTAAGGATCACGCGTCCAAACAATCTTCACGCTTTTGTACGGCGAACAATCCCTCTTTACTCAAGGGGGCGAGGCAATGAGTAGCTTTAAGCGAAATCATCAGAACGATATCTGATCCTCCATTTGGATGACGTCCGCGACGCACGAGGCAGTCGGACGAAAAGCCCCAACCTGGAACTTTACTTATATATATATATATATATATATATATATATATATATATATATATATATATATATATACTCGTTTGTGTGCCATTGTAGACGATAAATCTCCTTACGATTGAGAGAGAAAATCCGTTCTTTCGCCAAAGATCAAGGATTAAAAAAAAGTTGAGTTCGTAGGCAGATTTTTTTTTTTTTTTTTTAAGTAAAATTGATTAAATTTGAAAAAATCACTAAAAATGGCAAAAAATCGCTAAAAATAATTAAATTTCATACTATTATTATTTTAGCAGCATGTGGTTCAAAAGAGGTTTATCATGTATGTACCATGACCATCTGGTCATGAACCAGAACCTTAAAAAATGTTTGCTCAAAATTTGGCAGAAAACTGTACTTAAATTTCATTAATGTGTGCTAGTATGTAGTATATGTGTAGTTCTGGTTTTCCTAACTCGTTCAAATTCAGCGAGTAGTTGGAAAAAGACGATTTAATCATCCCATTTCAATTTCATTACTATATCATCAATATTAGCTGCTGAGCTTGCGCGATTAACCATACTTCCACTGTTTTCATCATATTTTGATGAAATCTTCAGGGAATGTACGGGTTAAGATGGCCCTACCAATTTCATTGCATAAAAATCATACTTCACTCCATGCAATATTGCGGTGCGCAAACATAAAATGTTTTACGGGCTTGATCCATTTGAATTTTGAGGCAAAATACCTTCTCAGTAAAGTATAAAAGCGGGAAAAGGTTTCAGGAGAATTTGTGTGAAATGTGGAGAAGGTTACTCAACAGAAACTCGTGTTGTAATTTCTTTTGTGCTGTTTCTTGTGATTTTGCTAAGGAGATAAGCGTTTTATTTTGCTATAAAACGCCCATGCCCTTCACATTTTCAAATTCGATTTTTTCCATGGTTTTTCTCAATCATTTTTTTTGAGTAGATTGCATTTATCAACTTTGGTTTTTTGGAAATAACCAAAGATAACATGTGAAAATGCAAATGTCAATTACTAGTTCCCAAACTGATGCTCCCCTCAGTGATTGACAGTGCTGTATCAAGAAAACAATGTACCTATTTTGTATGGAACATCCGGTGATATTTTCAACTTTTTCTTTATGAATAATCATATTAATTTTGTATTTAGATTAATAAAACTAAGTTCAAATGCTTATTTGTAAAATAAGCATATGTTCAAATTTATTTGTAAAATGTTGAAATTGATGTTTTTTTTAAAATATATATACTCGGAATCATTTATTGCAGAAGAACTGCTGTACCAATAATAGGGTGTCAATCACAGGTACAACCAAAAATTTGGCTATCAAATACTGGGTCAAAAAATTGATTTCGAAAAAACGAATTGATGATGTTTTCTGGCTTGAATTAGTGATTTTTCAATACAGAACAGTTTGAAGTCATCCTGATGCAGCAATAGATGTAAGATTCAAGTTTGAACAAACGAAATACCATAACTTAATTGCTTGTCAAAATAAAATGTCTCTTAAGGTGTCAAACACTGGCCCTACTATATTTTCGCCGTCCTACGCGTCAAGTCCGTCTGACGTCTGGTGTCTTGGAGAGAGAGAGAGAGAGAGAGAGAGAGAGTGTGTGTGTGTGTGTGTGTGTGTGTGTGTGTGTGTGTGTGTGTGTGAGAGAGAGAGAGAGAGAGAGAGAGAGTGAGAGAGTGACAGTAGTTCTCGAATGATTGAGCGGCTATGATTGGGGTTGGTTCGGTATCCGAGAATTGGGAACCATCTTCTCGGAACATAGCACAGTACGCTATTAGTACTAGTCGTATCTTTTTTGGTGCTGTCCTCCACTCCCCTTTCTGTATGGAGAGCGGATTTAGGCCCCATTGCACTTCTGGGGGCGACCTAAGTCCGTGATGAGAGAGAGGGAGTGAGTGAGTGGGAGGGCGATAGAGAGGGAGTGGGAGTGGATGGGGGGTGGGAGAGAAAGAGGGAGGGTGAAGTTAGGGAGGGCGAGAGAGTGGGGATGGGCGAGAGAGAGAGCGAGCGAGAGAGGGTGAGGAAGCAGGCGAGAGAGAGAGGGTGAGAGGGAGGGAGGGTGAGGAAGTGGGCGAGAGAGGGTGAGAGGGAGGGAGTGGGAGATTCAAAAAACGGTAGAAAAAATATATTTTAAAATTGTAGAAAAATATACCGTCAACTAGGGAGACTTGGGATTTGAAGGGAGAGTTGAGACTCCTCGGAAAAAGTTATAAATGATGCCACTACGAGCGGCAACGTTGACTTAGCGACTCCGCTCTTGTCTTGATCATTGTTTTCTTCCTGATGTCTGCTATCAGTGTTATCACCTCGAAGCGTGCCAATGTCCTCTTCATTCTACAGGTTGTTTTATCAGTCGTTTTTTGTGCTCCTCAAAGGGCTGCTAAACTACCTCTGCAGAAGGTGATCATCATTTGCTGCAAGTTTTAACTTTCTAGACGTATTATACATCACTCTGAGAGAGTATCCTGGGAATTTGAAGTTAATTTCTCCATACAGTTGGCTGTTATCAGCGGTTTTGTTGAAGGGGGAGAGTTGAGACCACGTTGTGGGGAGAGTTGGGACTTGACGTTTTATGAGTTCTTTTTGGTTTTCAGATGCCCAGGAAGTACATCCGAAAGTTTTCAAATATCCGCAAGGGTAAATATTTTAAGCCCTATAGAAACTATACTGAGGAGACCCTACGGAGAGCTGTGGAATTATATCGTAGGTATTGGCAAACTGAAGTTAGACGACGTTTTATCCTCCGTTGGAATACCCAGAAGCAGTTTTGCGAGGTTGGCAAAAAAATGGTGTCTTCTTTTCCCACCTATGGACCCTCACCATTCTTCTCTGCTAGTGAGGAAACTTCTTTCATTGAACATTTGAACACACTTGCAACATGGGGTTTCCCATTCGAAGTATTCGACTTTCGCATGATGGTGAAGGGGTACCTCGACAAAAAAGGTATCATACATCCTCAATTCAAAGACAACACTCCCGGGGTTGAGTGGGTGCGAAACTTTTTGGTTCGACACAAAAATGATTTGACTGCTCGGAATGTTTTCATCATTTTTACAAAACGTGCTTTACTGTCAGTTGAATCTGTCAACAAATTCTTCGAGAACACCACTCCTATTCTGAACCAGGTTGAACTGAACCAGCAAATCTCGTGAACTATGATGAGACTAACATGACGGACCTCATACGAAATATACGAAGAAGCAAAGGTTCATTTTTAATCTGGGTTGCAAATATTAACTGTGATAGAGACGTCATATACCTACCAGATTTAATAAAAACTTCTATTTTGAAGGTTATATGCATATTCCTTCTACTTTTTCAACAATATGTTGGCAATTTTCATTTTTTTAAAACGTTCACATTGGTCCCAACTCTCTCAAATAACATTTAGACTTGAGAACTGGCCAAAACGTACGCAGTTCCAAAACTGTCCCACTATTGAATAGAGTTGGGACCGACCTTCAAAAAAATATACAAACCCCCCGTGCGTGGGGATTTTAATTTTGATTCCATGGGGGGATAGCTTCTTTCCAAAATGCCCTCAATATTTTTTTTCGATGAACAGCGTAGACTGGGTAACACGAAATATAGTGAAAATGGTCCCAACTCTCCCCAGGTGAGTTTTACATATATATAAAATTATATATATATATATATATATATATATATAAGATTTTGGATCATTTTATTGAAATTTTTGGAGCCATAGCTTCATTTTCAACAAAAATTCAATTATATATAACTAGCACAACACCATACCTACCAACTTCTCATCATACCCCTATTTCCCACAGAAGAGGTTATCTGAGCAGTTAGCTACCTGTAGCTAGCCCTATCAAATTAGTTCGATAGGTTGAGTTAAACTCGAGGTAAACCTGAGGTTTGTCTGGAAGTTACCGCTGTAATTGATAAACGGGCCCGTAATTGATAAAACTATTCGTCCGATCTCGCTTTTCTGAATTTAGTATGGAAATGATGATTTGATTACCTCACACGAGTTTCATTACGATCGTATGATTAGTAACTCCGCATGTGCAAACCTCAAATCCTTGTAACAAGCAAGAAATCTTTAGTTTCTATCAGATTTCAATGAATATGCCAGGGATTGAACGGTTTAGACTGTGGGTCCCCAATGATTTCTACCGTTTCCGAATCACTGTTAGTTTTCAAGCATGTGCAAACGTAAACACCTATCAAGCATACTTTTCTTATTGCCTGATTTCGTCATAACGTTACGTTATTGTATCATCAGATATCACCAAGGGGTCTAAAGTAAACAAAAATCAAGCTTTTCCGTTTTTCCGTTAGGCTTTTTGTGACAAAAATTGTGACAATTTCCCACCGAGGGGGGAAAATAGTAAAGGCATGGAAAGAGAATCGCATTACTACTTAGTAAAAAGTTACTGTCTAGGTACTTGAAAGAATTATCTTTGTTTGTAGGATGAAAAAAGGTAACTCTCCCAGTACCTACATAACTCAGCCCTGAAGGGAATGACCACTTTTCATGCTAGGATTGTGAGGGGTCTCCGTCCCAGATCAAAATGAGATAGTCTACAGGGATACAATTTTCAAAGCCCTGAAGAAGAAATGCAAATATTTCGAAACGTCGGCCTAGAAAGATGTCTTATTATTTGACCAACACTCGAGAATCCAAACATCTTTTATAGAACTCGGAGGTCGAGACAACCTAACTCGGTAACTTACAAATAATTAAATTCAACTCCAGATTTCCTGTGTTAGAATTTGTTTAATAACTTTCACGCCTTCCATGAATGTGCCCATAGGATTATCGCCCCCCGGGACCGGATTGTCTCTCCACGGCCCTGTACAAGGTGTCCCGCATAAGGTGGTCAGTACTCTAGGAATTGGTTCGAGAGCTCATTTTTGATCGAAAATTCCTCTTGAAGATTTTTTTGTATCGCTTAGTTTTCGAGTAATTTAATTTTTAAGATTTTTTTCTCGTGTTTTCGACTTTATGTCACTTAAACGATCATAACACCCTTAATTTGCTGTGTGAATTCAAATTTGAGGATACCGTTGGAAAGAGCAATAAATTTCCTAACGAATACAAGCCTGAACATTTTTAAAAATTAAGGTTTGAAACATGAAAAAGCCCTCTGAAAAGCAAATTTTACTTAATTTGGGAAACCTCAAGTTTTTCAATCGGGAATTGAACTAAGAGAACCAATATTTTTTCATGACACAAGAACGGTAAGAACTGCGCCAAAATCTCACCTTTTCAGTGTTGTTGTCAATTTCCTTTTTAATTTGCTAATTACGGGAGAAAACTATGTTTTAAGTAATGTTGAACAATCAGAACCACCTAAAAATTGCTAAAAACGGCTGAGAATGATTAAATTTATATTTGTTGGCAAAATTTTAATCAAAATAGATTATCAACAATGAACTAGGACATTAAAAAATGTATAAACATACAAATTATGCTGAAAAACGTACTTACTGAAATTTGCTCAACTATTTTTTGAATAGCAGAATGTAATTTATAACGAATTATTTGGTAATAAAATTGGTAGTAAACTATTTATTTGCAGAAAGTCCTCATATTGTAAAACAATTTAACAGTCCTAATATATGTAATACGATGATTTACGAAAATTCGCTCATACGATTCGCTCGTGCTGTATGATGGAACTTTCTTCCGTTTTTCATTGATAATTCTTGGTTATATTACAATATTCGTTAGCTCTTATTTGATTCACGATTTTCACAAATAATGGTTCGTAACATTGCAAAAGTCCAATTTTGTCGTCCCCCCGACAAAAGCCCAAATTTGGCGTCGTTTTGGCGCTCCCCTATAGTTGAAAAATCTTGTTAGGTACTACTCACCTATTAAGGAGGAAGTACGTATAATATCCCTTCTGTGATTGTTCTGGGAAATCCTTTTGAAAACTGAATTGCTAGTTGAAATAAAAAGATATGAAGAAGCTATCATACAAAGTTATCTTCAAAACACTCAAGTCAGTTTTCGGTCTCCGAAGATCGACAGTCTGCGAGCACTAGCGTTGCATTATTCCGATATCGTGTAATTATCAAATGTCGGGATGTCCTACGATAAGGCAGACGAGAGAACGGAATTCTAGGAATTATGTGCAGTACTGTATGACTAGGGGCTAGAGTATATACGGGAACAACTACGCAACTCGGTTTTTTTCTAGAAAGTGGATTGAATACAGAACTTACCTACCTTCAGTTTTGAAGGCTGCGGAACACGATGAAAAGATTACAACCACAGAAAAATCAGTCTAAATGGTTGAAAAGGACGAATGAGTATTCTACTTATGTCTTTACGGCTCGGTCCACTAACAATGTTACATCCTCGCGTCCCCTAACCTTCACGACGATTCTCTGTGAATACCGTACAATATTTGCCTACCTACCATTTCTGTACATCACAATATCAGTTTTCTGGCTCATTGCGTTCCCCAATAACGCAATAGGCTCATAGCCTATTCCTCAGTAGTCACTGCAGGAAACGAATCGTCATCTGAAATTGAAAAACCTCAAAATCCATTAAGGAAGCGCAAGATAGAAGTCTCAGACATGATAAGAAGTTTTTAAGAATATACGAGAGGGCCTCCTTGCGACTAGAGAACTGCAAATTTATGTGAATCGTCCCTGAGTAATTTATTACCTACTGAAATTCGTAGTGGTGCTCTAAGTAGTTATTGTACCCACTCCATCATCGATAATAAAGGCAGTCAATACCAACTTTGTATTGGCAAATTTTCGTAGAAAATGAAGCAACTGCCTATGGCTCAAAAAATGTTAAAATCAAAAATTTTGAAAAATTTCTTCATTGAAATCCGTTTTGAGGCATTCTGAAACGAATCCTAGAGTTTAACACTTATATAAATATATATTTATTTGTCATTCCAGACTCTAATTAGGATTGAGATAAAAATGCCGTTCTTGTGCCACAAAAACCAAGTTTTCCAAACGAAAAGATGAGTTTGTTGGCCAGAACTTTTTGAGCACATTAAATTTGTCAAATTTCACAAAATGTACTTAAAAAAATCACAAAAATTGGCTAAAAATCATTAAATTTATATTTCTTGGTAGAATATTGCTCAAATAAAGTTAATTATCTATAATGTTATAGAACCTTCAATAATTCATTTAAAATATTATGCTTAAAAATATAATTGAAATTCACTAAAATTTGCTTAAAAACTACATAAATGGCTTAAAAATCAAAACTTTTATTTGAATAGGAGATTATTATTTAGAAGACTTTTAAAACCATAAAATTAATAGTTAACAATTTCCTTGCACGCAAAAAGCTCAAATTTAAAACAATTTATTAATACTTATATAATACGGTAATTTACAAAGATTTGCTCAAATGACCATGTTGCATGACTGGAACTTTTTTCAATTAAGAACCCTAATTTTTATTGCGGATATTGATTCTATGTAAAATTCCATGAAAAAATGACTCATCACTTGAATTTTTGAGTGGGCACATATGAGCACAATCCCGCGCAAATGGTGAAGAATCGAGGTCAGCGAATTTTCGTAGAAACTGAAGCTATTGCAATGGCTCTGAAAATTTAAAAAAATTTTTTTTTAATTTAAATCCGTTTTGAGGAATTCTGAAACGATTCCTGAAGTTTCAGTTTTCACACACACAGAGATGCTTTATCAGTGACTCTATATATATATATCCTTGAAGCGGTCTGTATATCGTGTGAAAATTTGAGTTCAATCGATGCAGAACTGGTGTCTATTCAATGCATAAGTTAAGTACCTACCAATAATTTCTCAATTATGATCACTTTACAGACTGGATACATTACACTTTCGATTTTGGTAATATAGAGGTTAATAGTGGAACCATTTCACCAATTGGTAGGAATTTGACAGAATCTTGAAATAGCAAGAGTAACTTTATGAAGAACTGTATAATTAGTGTATTAGTTAGTTAGTTATAATGAAAGCAATATAGGTATATGAAATGTATAGGTATATATCTATTAATGATAGGTATATGAAATATTTATTTTTAATTTTGATGACGAATTTTGAAAACAATGAATATCAATTACAAAAAACATATATATAACTGGAAAATAACTTCTCTACTCTTTTTCCGCTGGTCACAATGGTAACTGCTGAAGTTCGTGAGCTGTTCGTGTATTAGTTACCACGGCCTTGGTTGAGTTTGATTCTGTCTTCACCAGTGGGGTGACTGATTCCTCTGCCCTGTGATGTAATTCCCCGTGAACTGAGGGTATTTCTGCCTCTTTGAACATCAACCCTATAAGCCGGACCATTGGTCCATTGGTGAAACAATCCTGCACTCCCTGGTGTAACTGATGCAGTTCTTGATTGGCTGGCCTCTTTAACATAATCTCTCTGATCAGTACCACCTCCGCTCCTACCAGACGTGCATCCTCTGTTCCTTGATGACTGGTGATTTCCTCTCTTTCTATTGAAACTCATTCCTCTGCTGACCGAAGCATTATTCTGGGTCAGATTAAAAGTTTCTACATCAGCTACTTCTTCGATTTTGGCTTTAGCACTCAGCAACACTGAGAGATCTTCTTTGCAGCGACTGCTCAGCTTCAGTTCTTCAATAATCTTGCTATATGCTAACTCCAATGGACAGACATATCCTTTGGTCCAGCGGCTGAACGCTTTCTTCAGTGATTTGTACGACGGGTCTTCAATTATTGCCATTTCTATGTGATGTGCTCCTTTGGCCACATCGTGTTTCGATTGCAGATAATACAAAGACGCATTTAAATGAATTTGGATCTTATCCCTGCGAGGGAACTTCTGTAGAAGGTGGTTAAAATACTCATCATCATCGAATTCCTGATTGAGATATGTTTTTTGTTGGAGCAGGAGCCAAGCTGCCCCAAATCCATTTCTATCAAGTGCTATCTGAGCGTGTTTAGCTGCTGAAATGAAATCTTGTGTTTTCTCGTAGAATTTGGATGCAACCGTATTGACACCAACGTGATATGGGAACTGTTTGAGTAAAGCTTTAATTATGCTTATTCCTTTTGGTTGATTCTTTTCTAGATAAAAAAAACGTTCAGCGCAAAACGTCATTATTGAAGGGTGTTTCGTATTGTCAAGAAGCCATTCGCAAGATTTCAAAATTTGAATTTTACATTCTTTGTATTCCGGAGTAAACCTTTTCATTGGTGCTATAAAGTCATGATACGCCACTGCAAGAAAATACTCACCTGCTACTCTTTTCGCTGCAGTGAGGTTGGGATGATTTAGAAGTTGTTCTAATATGTTCACGGGTTCTTCAATGACACTCCAAGTCGTATTATGTGATAAGGATCTATCGAAGTGCCGTTGGCGATTCATGCTGACTACAAGGGATAGTTTGAAGTCAATCTCATCCGGATTGAGGCGTATTGCTTCTCTCTGCAGAGGTACGCACATATCAGTTCCATTGGGCCCATAGTACCGCAACACCTGAGCCTGCATAGCCAGAACAGCCGATTTTTCGATAAGTGTCATTTCCGAAATGGGTTTAATAAATTTGATCAAATTAGCGACCTGTGGCGTGCATTCCCTATTGGATTTCAATAGAACAAAAGCCTTCAACGCATACGCAATATGCTCGTGCGAAGTTCTGTACTTACTAGTCAGTCCATCCTTAGCTTCCTTAATCTCTGTAATGACCTCATCTATTATTTCTTCATATCCGCCCTCATCTGATATCAGCAGTTCGTACGCATAAGACAGTTTCAGAGGCCATACAAGTTCCAACCTTTCATCCAATGACAGGCATTCTTCAATCTTGTTCCGGAATTTCTTGACAAAACTCACATCAGTTACATCAATCGCTTTGAGATTCCAGTTGAAATGGCACTCCGTTTTCTTCAAAAACTCCTGAATTTCTTCCATGCTCATTCACCTGTAACACAAATATAGGTACTTATTTACACAACTTATTCGTACTGTAGTAGGTACTGAGGTACTGTTCTTTAACCTGTCGACACTTGTACGGAGATAACACACATGTTTTGAGATATCACCCGCGATATCGGGGGAACCATTAATCTTGTGCTGTTTTCTGAAGAATCCGCTAATAGCGCTGGCTTATCCGTTCTATTTCTAGAGTGCCTAGACGTTACTTGTCTACGTTCGTTATACACGAGAATGAGGAACATTAGGTTCACACTAGCAATATAACAGTAGGTTTGCTACTGTTCCACATCATACATACCAAACGGTGACAAGTAACCGTTTTTTTTTTTTTTTTAATTTTATTCAAGTACTATGTGTTTTTTTTGCCATAAAATTGGTTATTAATAATTTCTCTGTACTTCAATTGCTCACATTTCAATAATATTTAACATATTATTGAATGAAATGCAAATGCAAAACAAAAAAAAAAAAAAAAAAAAAACAAGAATTTTAGTGCCTTGGCTGCAAAAAAAAAAAAAAATAATAATAATAATAAATATTATAATTTAAAAAAATTTTAACATATTGTAATACTGTAAGTAATTTAAGAAAATGCGCTCATAAGATCACTGGAACTTTTGCGGATGATCTCAAGATTTTTAAACCAGTCTGCGCTCAGGTCTGTTGTGTTTGAGATGTGTCGCTATGTTATTTGAAGCCGATAAACTATTGGGTTAACCTTTGAGTTTTGTTAACCTCTCTAGTAAAGATAATTAAGATTTAACCTCCAATTAGGTTCCTAATTTTCGTAAGTGTACCTACTTGATAATTGCCTGTTACGGGTCCTATGAATTGACTGCATAGAATATATAATTTCCCTACAATAGGTACCTAATAACAGACATTTAGAAGGCACAGGCCGTTGGTGAGAATTGTCTTTCCAACAAACATTCCAAACAAAAATATTCCAACAAACATTTCTCGTAGAACTCAATATTTACCTTTCAAAAATCCTGTTTTCAATGGCTTGAGTCCCATTCACAAGGTGTAAGTAGTTTAGTCCAGTCTTGCTAATAATATTTAACAGTTAGGCGTTGGATGAAAACTATTTTCATTTACGTCAAAGACGCAAGAACAATTACTGTTAACTTTACCAACGCACGGAAGACTAACGGAAGGTATTTGGTCTGCTATTTTGCTTCCTTTAGTGCTGAAGGTAGGGAAACTTGTATTTATTTTATTTGTACAGATAGACGGAAAAATTGTCCGGATTCGAAACTTAGAAACTGACTGGGGAAGTCGAAACTAAATTACATTTTGATTTAGGTTGAATTTTCTGGGGTTTGGCGGATATGCATATGCCACAAGACGATACTCCACAGGCGCATATGGTACAATAATTATTGAATGCTTCAGTTCCCTTTAAGATAAGTCCTTGTAGGTACGGGAAACTATAGCGTAATTAACATATCTTTAGTAAAAACACTCTCTTTATAAAATTTAACAAAAATAAATTATTATGTAGGTACACTGCTTATAAGTAAACAAATACCTATGAGAAAAAAATAAATAAATAAAAATAGTAAGAATTTTAGTCCTTTAATAAATTTTAGTCATAGGCTTTAATGCGAGATTTGAAAATGTGTACCTAAAGGTAATTTGTCATTGCCAATTTAAAAGATCATTGGGAAGCAGATTATAATGAATGACCCAGATTATTAATGAAATTCAGTCTTTGGGCTGCAGTCGTTTTTCATTTCAAAGGTCTGAGTTTCACTTTGTTTGCGCTCCTGTCACCTGCATTAACCCTTTCAATTTTATCTTTTAGGAATTCATTATGTACATATATGTGACCCGTCCTAGGAAAAGGGACCTTATCTTACTTTGGCAAAATTTTCAGGAGAGCATTTTTTTATAAAATGGTAAAAATATCGATTTTAAGTTTTTATCGATTCTGAAGTAATAACTATGCCTCAAGGCCCTACAACTGTACGTGGATCTCAGACGCGGCCTGCTGCAAATTGAAGAGAGCATTGGCGGACATATTGGGGGCAACTTCACGCGCGCTTTTTGAATTGTGAGGATAACTAGTTTGTGTATAAGTGTTCATAGAAAACATATTTTGTATTATCTTGATAAAAACTAGTCTAAAATCATTAAAAACATCAATTATTATGATGACAACACAGTTTTTAAATGAATATTATGCAATATTTAAAACAGAGACAAACTGTGGGAGCTGCTTGTCTTTGGAATATCTAACCATATATGACGATTTACATACTTATTTAGGCCACAATTCTCGTCCGATTTTCGTGATTCTTTTTTTGTTCAACTATGAATTTAGTCTAGTTTTAGATCTTATATCAGGAATTTCAGATTTGAATATGAAAAAGGGTGAATGGAGGTGGTAACAGTAAAATATCATGATGTTTTAACTAATATCGTCAGATTTTTGTGATTCTTTTTTTGTTCAACTATGAATTTGGTCTAGTTTTGGATCTTATATCAGGTATTTCAAATTTGATTATGAAAAAGGGTGAATGGAGGGGGTAACAGTAAAATATCATGATGTTTTAACTAATATCGTCAGATGGACGAGGAAGATTGGAGGAGGTTATAATAATAAATCATGATGTTTTAACTATTCAAGTCAGATTTTCGAGATCATTTTTTAAATTCGATTATAAATTAGGTCTAGGTTATAAAAATATGTCAGGAGCTTCAAATTGCATACTGGAAGTTTTATTATTTGAATTTGCTGTCGGTGGAGGGTGTTAATTAAGGGGTGTGGGGGGGTGGGGGGTTCGAGAAGTCATGATATATTCGTTTTTTCTCTTATTTTAACTCGCACCAAATATATATAAAATCCATTCATAGGGACGTCCGTGTAATGTGTGCATTACTTGATGAATTCACCACACTTACCAATATGATTTCATGTAGTTTTGCGTAGTGGCGATATTGTACTTTTCATACCGTACTTAAAATAGTTAGGGCATAAGTTAGTTAGGTATTTTAAAGTGTTAGATCCTTCCATTATATCATTATTATCTCAGAACCATTCTTCCAAAGTAACAGAAGAATGGCTCTGCATTTCAATATTGATACAATATCTTATAGGTACATAAGACACAGTTTTACAAACACCATGGGTTCACCTGGATGGGGCAAGGAGTATGATCAGAGGAGCTGAACAATTGACATAAATTAATAACTACTTCATGGCACTTTCTATGTTTTTATATTATTTCCATTTTACATACAATTTCATGCAATTCTGTCAATACAATACAATATACAATAGTACAATACAATGGCAATACAAAAAACAATTTCATACAATTCTCTCAATTTCTTGTTTAAAGGATATCTGTGGAAAAAACAAAACAAAATTTAGATTAATTTGAAACTTTGTAGCTCATGCATACTGATAAGTAAAAAAAAATTATTATCAACTACAATAGGTACTGCGTTACCACATCAAGAGGCCTACAATGGACCAAAATAATCTTAAGGAAATCGTGAAAATCAATACTTACTAGTGAAATGAGAGTGTGCAGTCTTCAGTTTTGCGATTTATGCAGTTAAATGCAGCACACACTTTAACCATTGTGCATTATTAAATAAATTTCATGAGTAGATGAACTATAATACAATCTTCATTGCACATAAATAAACGATGTTGCCCCCAATATGGCCGACTACAGACCGTTCAATTTGCAACGCGACACTAGCGCTACGAGTGGGTCTAGTTTACTATTACAATGTCTTTGCTATGCCTTTACACAGTATAATAGTAAAATGTAGTTTTATCGGTATTTTCCCAAGTTGGTGTTGCAAATATCAATAAATGAATATCATTACGAGGTTCAGCACGAAAAAATACCCCAAAATCATGTATTGCATGTGGCAATTGAATATCTTCAAAAACTCAGTATTTCACTATTTTTGCACTTTTAGAGCGGAATTGAGCCCGTTTACGCGCACCCTAAAATCGAGTGATGGGGTCAGTCCTTCATGAAATTTTACTTAAAATTCGAATCTGCAATAAAAAGTGGGGGTTCTAATTTGAAATAACAAAGTTGATGCGCATTTGCGCGTATGCGCGGTGCGCGAAAGTGTGATATTTGAATTCCTCGCTTAAAAATAAGGGGGGTTACCGCTTGAAGTTTTTTCTGACTTCCATGTAACGGAGATAGAGATAGTGATCCATAAGTCGTGACCACCCTGTACGGTGTAAAAACTGCAAAAGTCAATTCGCACAAACCGTCCAACCAACGAGACTTGGTCGGTTTGTACAAATTACTTTTGGCTGATTGGGTATGTTTGGCCGGTATGTGCAGAGGTAACTCAATTTATGATATTTTAGATTCGCACAAAGCAGGTAACCGCAATTTACTTGTTACTATAATCATCATAAATAGGTCTTTTGACGCCACCAATCAATACTTACTACATACATACGCCACTACATACCAAAAAATAGTGGAGGACAAAATTTCAAGGTAATCGAAAAACTGGAGTGGTCACAGTAGCAAAAATCAGTGCTACTTACCTTTATCGCGATTCTCTCTAAATAGAGCTGACGAGCACTATTTCTGATCAATTAATCAAAATATAAATCCTAGAATTTTCAATCCAGCAGTTGTGAAATTTTGAGTCGCCCCGTACTACCACTGGCCCCGTTCAACTACTCTTTCATATTTCATCAACATGAATAATAGCAATTGATATTATTAAAGTATCCTTGTATTATTGTACATCCGTCATTCAGCTGGTGCAATTAGCATTTTTGAATTTATTGATTTAAATTGGAATGATTGATGATGATCCAACTCGAGTTTAACTTAAACGGGCGCATGAACGCCTTTGTAAATTTCCTGGACATCACCATTGATTGATTCGAGATTGTCATGGTCCAGACATATTAAAGCATTGGCTCCTAAATTAGCATCGACTAATTGTACGTTACGCCGATTATTTGGGGTCGAATCCCACCATGTACTCCACATGATATACTTTGCGTGTATATACAGCAGGCTCGCTTACGGAGTTCTCTTGTAGAGTAATACTGCTTACAGTACGGTGACCTTCAGAGCACAAAAATATGCTATTAGAGCCCTTTTTCACCTGATGACCTATCGCAGTTGTCGGGGGAATTTTAGGAAACTGGGTACACTTACTGTACCATGTCTTTGTGTTTTGAGTCTCCTTATATTCATCCGAGAAATTTTGACTGTATCCCAAAACATTCCGACTCCCATGCCTGGTACACCTGGAGATGCTAAGACTGCATGCCCATCTACAGTCTGCCTCAGCAAATCCACATCCACGACGGGTAGCCCTTTACAAGTTGGATCCAGGCTGTACAACTTTCTTCCGCCAAAGCTATGTGATGTATATGGGTAGTTCCTCCTTCTCGATTCTTGCAAATATTACTTCTAGGGGGATTGTTCCTGAGCTATCAGCCTTCAGGATATCCTCTAGGTATAGCAGGTTAATCGCCTGTCCCTCTTGAAGGGGGAACTACTCCATTTCCATCACCACCTTGTCACAGCTACTTGAGGTACCTGATAAGTTTACTTGAAAAAAACTGAAGACAGTATTAACGGATGCCGAATTGTATAGTGTATCGTGTTTTTACACAATTAATTTTGGCAAATATTTATAATATGCCATGTATTTTCTATTATCCTTAAATTGTATTCATGTATTATATCATGTATTTTCCTTTCATTTATTGGAACGACGATTATATTGCCTTCCAGGCTTTTTACTGAATAAATCTAAATCTAAATGATCTCTGCTGACTTTTGTGTTATTTTTTGTTCAACAGAAAAGCTCGCTGAAGCGACAAGGAAGTCTGGTAACCTCAAAAGTGAAGTCTCTGAAGCCCAGGAAAATGAGTGGGTCAAAAAAGAGGGTGGCAAGTTCCCGGCATCCAGAGCGCTTCTCAAAAAGCGAAACGCCCCTGCCAGGAAAATCGCCGAGCTTAAATTCGCCTACTCCGAGTTCTACCTTAGCCTTGTTCTCCTCCAGAACTACCAAGAACTCAATTCTACAGGATTCCGTAAAATCTTGAAAAAACACGATAAAGTGAGTTTTTCGGTTGATTAGTTTTTGTTTATTTCTACTAGTTCACATTCATCATAATATAATGGGGTGGTTCGAGGTTAATAGAGAGATAGCTCTTCATATAGGAGGAGTAAAAAATTACATTATTCACCCCGCATTCCAGCATTGGAGTTCAGTCCTACAGGATTGTGAAAAGCGTGCCTCCTCCTGAGATTTCATCAGTTCCCGCACGTTTTCACTGGCTGTAATAAATTTAAAACAATGATCGGCACTTTTAATTCAGTTTTGATTGCTTCACATTATGAACGAAGCTTGATTTTTACCATCAACTTGTTAGATAGGAACTTACTGAACTGTTGCACGTAATGAAGTTACTTTAAAATTTCGAACATCAAGAAACTGGTGAGGCAATTTAGAATGGTTAAAGTGGTGTTGCGGTGATGCGAGTTAGGCTACCCATGGATTGCTGTCGATAGCCGCTTTGATTCTCACTTATTCTACTCCTCGTATTCACCATTCTTCACTAAACAAGCACCTTGGCTTTTAAACAAAAGCAGAAACTCGGAAATATGATAGGAATCCTTACTGGTCATTATGATTTCCGTAGGATGCCAAATATCATAGATAAGACATTTCACCAATTTGCCCTTGCGGTCTTGAAGAAGATTCCGCTGAGCAATTTCTTTGCATATGCGACCGTTATCAAAGATTCAGAACAGAGGCATTTGGGCATCACATTATTGGACGTGCTTCTCTCAGTGATATCTAATGGAAGAGAATTAAAAAAATTGCTGATCTAAAGCTGCGAATCTAAAAGATGATTCCAACTCGGGTTAACCAGTTAAATTAAAGGGGTCTCAGTATGAGGAATAGTATATAAGCCACTGAGCCTGATACTCTTTTTCAAAGGAAACACCAAGAAGTGAAGTGAAGTCACGACAGTGATGGCAGGTGTAGTGGATTTATATAGGTTTGACTTGCCGTAGGTAGGCCAAGTCGGACATTTATATCCCGGTTATGCGGGTTAGTCTCCAGGCCACCCCCGCGAGGAATGCGGGAGGAACCGCCAAGGTCAACTGGTTTCGCGGACTGAAAGGGGGGATAGTCCGTGTCGCAGCCGCGTGGAGCGCTAGGCTCGCGCCGTAAGTGCTGGGTTCGATCAGTTTGGTACTGAGCCGTTTTGTAATATTCCGGCCTTAGATTGATATCTGAAAGGGGAATATGTTGAGCTTGGTTGAGGTACTGAAAAGTATCCTTCGCTTTTTGTGCATTTGGAGTGTATTTGACACTCGGATCGGCCGAGTAAGCCTGCGTCGAATATCGTGGGTATTCGGACAGCTTGGTCGAATCGTAATGATCGGCTTCAGAGCGAGTCTGAAAAGTTTCCTCGATCTTTTGTATAGGCGAGGCTTGTTCGAAAGCTTCTCGAACGAATACGTCGGGCGAGAAGGCGATTCGGACGTGAGGGCCGTGCCTTGCGCTGTCGCTGGGTTCAGCGGGCTCGCCGTGTGGCCGGTAGGGCGCACTGCGTGGGCTACTCGGCCCAGCTTCGCCGTCGCCTTCCTCCCCTTGCAAGGGGAAGTAGGAAGGCCGGCGTTCCATCGAATTGATCGAGTTTTTGCTCGTTTCGATGCCTCTATGTGTGAAAAATAGAGGGTTTTGGAGGTGGACTCGCTTGCCAGAGCGTCTTTCCAATGCTCAGATGGCAGGGTCCTACCTCGTAGCTTTGAAAAAAGCTTCCTTAGACGGTAAATTAGAGCGGAGGAGCTGAGTAATTTACCGGCGTGCCCACAGCGGTCGATTACGAGCTTAAGGCTATGTAATCCGGGCGACACGGCTCGGAACGTCCCTCGGGCGTGCGAGCTAAAGAGAATATCGATAGCTGCACCGGGTGGCGTCCTAACAGATGAACTACGTTGGACAATGAGCAGGATGAATAATCACTGGACTCGTAGATGCCAATGCGAGATCTGCGTGGAGAGAAGGACTGGCTTGTAGAAAGCAGTAAAAAAATCGTTCTTGAGATGACTTCGTGTAGCAGAAGGTTCGTCAGCTTGGTGCGTGTAGAAATCTTCGTACTTCAGAGTGTGTCGTCGTCGAGAGCGGAGAGTGGAATGAAATGCCAGGCTCTGAACGAGGTATTTATAACAAAAAGTGGTGTCCACTTTATGGTTAGTATGCAAATTAGTTTCGTCAACTAATTTGGTACGATCAAACTAGCTTCGGATTGGCTCGCTCAATTTCGTAAATTCTACTGTGCAATCTCATTGGTTCGCACAGTGTTTTCCCAGTATCTGTGCATATGATAGCTGAGTTGGTCTTCCGAGGTGGTTTCCCTGCGTCCGTTGCTTTGACGGGGTCCCCGGGGGTGGCTGAACGACCTTGAGTTTTCCTGTTTGAGGTTTCTCATTCAAGGCGACTTGTTTCGAGATTTTTGTCGCATCTCTCTCGCCCAGTAAATGTTTGGGGAGGTCGCCTTGCGTGTTCTCATTCAAGGTGACTTGTTCCGAGATGTTTGTCGCATCTCTCTCGCCCAGTAAATGTTTGGGGAGGTCGCCTTGCGTGTTCTCATTCAAGGCGACTTGTTTCGAGATGTTTGTCGCATCTCTCTCGCCCAGTAAATGTTTGGGGAGGTCGCCTTGCGTGTTATTCTTTAATATTTCACTTTTGGGAGAGAATTTAGTATTTTCTCTCTGGTGAAATATTTTGTTTGACGGAGTTGTAACTCGACGTCTTATAAATATTTTTGTGGTGTGCCTACCTCTTTTTGGTAGCCCTGAAAAGGGCTGTTGAAAAGAGGTGGTGGATTTCACCACAGCAGGACACTGTGCTTGATATTGTTTAAGGTGCTAACTGCTTTGGGTGTTTGTAGTTATACAACAACTAATTAACTGTGTAGTTTTAATTTCTATTGTTACAGTTGAACTACATTATGTCTATCCTCACCCGATCAAACCTTAGTTTTGCATCTCAGCAACTTATTACTGGAACACTTTCTTCAACATCTAACTGACTCTTTGACTAAACCACAATTTCATGTTGGTAGCTTCTATCGAGAACCAATGGCTCTACAACATCTTGAACTACATTATGTCTATCCTACCCTCACCGGTTTCGACGAGCGCCGCGGGGCGGCCGTGGCCGGCCCGAGCTCTGCCGACGGGAACCAAACCCGCGAGGGTTTGGCCCGCGGCCGCGGCTGGGCTGTTGCGGAGGAGCCCGGGAGGTGCTGGGCTCTGACCACCCCGCAGTGCTCATTTCCTCCCAGCGAGGAACCGGCACGTCGCCCGAGGAGATCCACTGTCTGGGTACCGCTGGTAGCTGGTGAGCGGGCGGAGGCGTAGGCAGCGGCTGGGCGGGTGGAGCTGGTGGCTGGAAGGGCCGGGGCCTCGTCCAAACCACCTCTGTGGGAGCGTTCGCCGGCTTCTCTTCTTTCCTCGGCGAAGGCGGGAGCGGTTCGAGTGGTGCAGGGAGGGTGTCCTCTGCGAGGAGGAACTCCTCTACCTCTTCTGTCAGCATAGGAGAGTTGGAGGCTGCCATGGTTGAGATTGGTATGATCTCTGGCTGTGGGGTGCTCCATATTTATACCTCCCACTGTTCCTACCCGAGAAAAATGGGCGTGGCCTGTTTTGAGCGCAGTCACCCACTTTTCGTCAAATTTGGTAGAAGGAACGCGCCCTCTGGCGGATTTCCGGGGAGTTTTCTCCTTATTTTCTGTCTGATTTTGTGACACAGATTGTCCTTGCGATACAGCTTCTTTCGAGTGTAGAGTATAAGCTGGCTTGATTTGCTGTTTGGGAACTTTCTTAGTATGTTTGCCAATTTGCACAGTAACCGAAAACTTATCTCTTTTAACCACTTTGAATGGTCCCGTGTAAGGACATTGCAGAGAGGTGAGCTGTGTGGGCACTCTGATATAGACATGAGTACATGTATCCAAATTTTTGGGCATGTTTACGGCATATTTCGTATTATTATGTTTAATATGCGTAGGTCGGAAGAAAAGAGGTTCCGAAAGGTTCGTAGAAGTTACGAAAATGTCTCCTGGGAGTGGTACGTCAATCCCGTAAACTTTTTGGAAAGGCGTAGTTTCGGTCGCCGGGTCTACTGCCGTACGCATGGCGAGTAGAACTTTGGGAAGTGCATCGAGCCAATTTTCGTTTTGAGCTTTGAGAGCTTCTTTCAAAGATCTGTTTCTGCGTTCTACCATACCGTTTGTTGATGGTTTGTATGGTAACGTGTGAGTATGTTTTACTCCGAGACGTTCCATAATGGAATTGAACAGATCTGATTCAAATTGGGTGCCCTGATCACTTGTGATGTATTTAGGTACGCCCTTTGAAGCTACCCAAATATTGATAAAGGCATTTGTGATTGTGGTTGTTTCGATGTTGTTAAGAGGGGCTGCCTCTAGCCAACCCGTTGCTCTATCAACCATCATCAAAATGTAACGTTTCCCTCCTTTTGCTAAAGGTAAGGGTCCGGTAATATCCACGTGTACGTGTGAAAATTTGTTTGCCGTTTCAAATTCGGAGTAAGGGAGCTTCACGGAGCGCGTGATTTTTGCTCGTTGGCAAGTTTCGCACGCTCGGACCCAGTTTGAGACATCTGCACGTAGTCCGTGCCAAAAATATCGTTGTTTAACTTTATACACTGTAGAGTGTATACCTGGGTGTCCCAAATTGTGAATTTGGCTTATTATTTCTTCCCTTATTTCGTTTGGAATATAAGGTCTAGGGTGTCCTAGGTCTAGGTTACACCAAATTTCTCCTTGAGAGAATTCAACCCGTGTGAGATTCAATTTGTCCTCCGCGGTAGGGGGAGAGCGAATTTGTGAATTTGAAATGTGCAGTAGAAGATTGCATTCTATTGCAGCCGTAATTTTCGAAATTTCAGCTATGGGTGGACCCTCGTCCGTCTGGGTTGAAATCGATTTCGTTTGAATTTCAACCGGATCGAAGGGTCTGGAGAGTGCGTCGGCGACGACGTTGCTCTCTCCGGAAATATGACGAATGTCACTCGTCATTTGAGAGATGTATGTTAGCCATCTTAATCTCATTTTAGAAAAATGAGCATTCTTTTTAAGCATCGTGCCTAGCAGAGGCTTGTGATCCGAACAAATATGGAAGGATCTGCCGTCCAAGTCGTTGTGCCAGTGAATGCACGCTTGGTAAACGGCGAACATTTCCTTGTCGAACGATGCTTTGTTCTTCCATTGTTCTGGAATCTCTTTACTGAAAAATCCCAATGGTTGGTACGATTTCGAGCCATGTTTGTCTGTAATTTCTTGTTCTAGTGCCGCTCCGATGTGTGTGTCGGACGCGTCACAGACTAATCTCCACTCCGCCGTAGGGTGTGGGTGAGCAATGTTATGCAATGTTGCTTTGATCATTGCTTGCTTTAAGCTGTTAAAAGCTTTTTCTCTCTCTGATGTCCATTCGATAGGTGTTCTGTCATTTTTTTTGTTTGACTGAATGGAGTCATACAGAGGTTGTGCTGTGTGAGCGAATTCGCTCGAGCATGCTCGGTAGAAACCACACATACCTAGGAATCTGCGTAGACTTCGTACGTCTACTGGCCTAGGAAATTGTTCTATGGCTTCTATTTTGTCTCGTTTAGGAATTATTCCTTCCTTCGAGATAGTGAAACCTAGGAAATCGACGGTAGGTTTCGAAAAAATGCATTTATCAAAACCTACTCGAAGTCCGTGTTCCCCTAGTTTGTCAAAAATTTGTCTGAGGTGGTTCATGTGTTCGTTATAATTCTTCGAAGCCACCAGGATGTCATCTAGATATACAAATGCGAAATCAAATTTTCGCATGATGCTGTCCAT
Source organism: Adelphocoris suturalis (assembly GCA_030762985.1). Lineage (NCBI taxonomy): Eukaryota > Metazoa > Arthropoda > Insecta > Hemiptera > Miridae > Adelphocoris > Adelphocoris suturalis. Next base: position 47,687,947 of record CM061043.1, on the reverse strand, counting down.
GTATCTTTGCCATGTTTGAGCCGCTCCGGCCAAACCCATGCTCATTTTCTTAAACTCATAAAGACCGAAAGGTGTAATAATCGCAGTTTTATGAGCGTCATCTGGGTGCATCGGAATATGATAATACGCTGATTTTAAATCTATTGTTGAATAGATTTGCGTATCATGTAAATTCGCTTGGAACGAGCGAATGTGAGGAGGGGGGTAGGCGTCTTTCTTCGTTTTCGCGTTGAGGAAACGGTAATCGCCGGTGATTCTCCATGACCCGTCTTTTTTTGGCACACAGTGTAACGGAGATGCCCATTCGGAATCCGATGGTGCAATTATGCCTTCTGAAAGCATTTCGTCAAAAGTCTTTTTGACTTGAGCCCGTTTTTCTCCTGCCATGGGTCTTGCTCGGAAGTGTACTGGAGTTCCTTCCGTGGTTATACGGTGGTAAACCCCGTTGTTCTTCCATTTACCATGAATTTTGCTCATTTTATCATTGTATTTGTTAATGATAGAGCGAATGTTTTCGTCCTCCATGATTTGTACGTCCTCTGGTTGAGGTGTATTGTCACGATGAGGGATAGTAGCTGCAATTTGTTCGTCAGTGAACTTTTTGTTCATGACTGCAGCTATTTTTTGATCGGCATAGCACTTCATTTTATCTTTATAAATGTACTTGTGTTTGACCCGTATTCCGATATCCCAAGATTCGAGGAATGGGATACCTAGGATCGCTAGATCAACTTTCGTGATCATAAACTCGGTGGTCATGTCCCCGAGGCCGATGTTAATTGTTGTGTCAGCTCGCCCTAGTGTATCTATAGGGGCTCCGTTAGCTGCTGTGAGCTTAACGTTGGACTTGAGAATTTTCAAGCCCAATTTTTTTGTGACATTGTGGGGCAGAATGTTCACTTCTGCTCCCGTGTCAATGAGAAATTCAGTGCCATTCAGTTTGCACTTGAAAAAAAGCCTTTTATACTCAGTAGACTGCCGGTGTATAGGCTCAGATACACTGGCAGTTATTCGTTTTCCGAATTCTCTGTGTCGGAAGTCGGAACGGTACTTTCTTGTACCGATTGCTGAGTATTTTCGGTAGAAACCCGTGTTTTAGGCTGGCTTATAGTCGCAGCCTTTCTGTTAGTTTTGGAAGCAGTGTTTGTCTTCCAAGTGCAGTGTTCTGGGTCTGCACATTTGCGAGTTTCGTTACCGAAACGTGCGTGGTTTCGACAGACATAGGCCGTCGGTTTGTGAGGCTTACTCTCCACTGGTTGAGGTTTGAACTCAGCTTGTTTCGGGAGGGCCTTTTTGAAACCAGTATTTATGGGTTTCGGAGTAGATTCAACTCCTCGTATGTTCAGAGAAGTATTCTCTGCTCTGTACGCGTGTAGCGTATCAGCTAGGTCGAGCCGGGAGGTCGTGGTAGGCTGAGCTGCGACCATACCTCGTGCTTCGATGGGAAGAGTCTCAATCCACTTTTGAGTGATTAGAGCTTCCGAAAAGTACCCAACAGCTTTCGAGTACATCTCGTGGTACTTGGTGCTGGGTTTTTTGGCGAGAGATGCGGGGTCCTCGAGTGCGAGGAGCCTGTCCTGTAAGGACAACCCATATTCTCGTTGGAGGCGTTGTTTGGCCTCTTCGTAGGGAGCGTGGGGTGCCGTGAGGTAAGCTGAGTCGATAGCTTCCCTCATTTCTTCTGGTACCCACTTGTATATAGCTGAGAAGCATTCGTTTTGCGTTCTCATGTGTTTTCTCACGCAGTATTGATCGAACTCGGCGAGTGCACGATCAATATTCTTCTTTTGGAAGACTGGTTTTTGATAATCTCCCATCTCCTCTAAAAGTGCTTGAAAACCACCTTGTGTAGAGGGATGTTGCGTGAGATGCGGGGCGTAGAGGCCCGGCGGGGGTCGCACGCCCGCAGTGGTTCCCTGAAATCCACTAGCTTCATAAGGGGGAACGAAATGCTCCGTGTTGAGCCTGTTCAAAGGCGGGGTCACCATTTGGAGTGGATTTATATAGGTTTTACTTGCCGTAGGTTGGCCAAGTCGGACATTTATATCCCGGTTATGCGGGTTAGTCTCCAGGCCACCCCCGCGAGGAATGCGGGAGGAACCGCCAAGGTCAACTGGTTTCGCGGACTGAAAGGGGGGATAGTCCGTGTCGCAGCCGCGTGGAGCGCTAGGCTCGCGCCGTAAGTGCTGGGTTCGATCAGTTTGGTACTGAGCCGTTTTGTAATATTCCGGCCTTAGATTGATATCTGAAAGGGGAATATGTTGAGCTTGGTTGAGGTACTGAAAAGTATCCTTCGCTTTTTGTGCATTTGGAGTGTATTTGACACTCGGATCGGCCGAGTAAGCCTGCGTCGAATATCGTGGGTATTCGGACAGCTTGGTCGAATCGTAATGATCGGCTTCAGAGCGAGTCTGAAAAGTTTCCTCGATCTTTTGTATAGGCGAGGCTTGTTCGAAAGCTTCTCGAACGAATACGTCGGGCGAGAAGGCGATTCGGACGTGAGGGCCGTGCCTTGCGCTGTCGCTGGGTTCAGCGGGCTCGCCGTGTGGCCGGTAGGGCGCACTGCGTGGGCTACTCGGCCCAGCTTCGCCGTCGCCTTCCTCCCCTTGCAAGGGGAAGTAGGAAGGCCGGCGTTCCATCGAATTGATCGAGTTTTTGCTCGTTTCGATGCCTCTATGTGTGAAAAATAGAGGGTTTTGGAGGTGGACTCGCTTGCCAGAGCGTCTTTCCAATGCTCAGATGGCAGGGTCCTACCTCGTAGCTTTGAAAAAAGCTTCCTTAGACGGTAAATTAGAGCGGAGGAGCTGAGTAATTTACCGGCGTGCCCACAGCGGTCGATTACGAGCTTAAGGCTATGTAATCCGGGCGACACGGCTCGGAACGTCCCTCGGGCGTGCGAGCTAAAGAGAATATCGATAGCTGCACCGGGTGGCGTCCTAACAGATGAACTACGTTGGGCAATGAGCAGGATGAATAATCACTGGACTCGTAGATGCCAATGCGAGATCTGCGTGGAGAGAAGGACTGGCTTGTAGAAAGCAGTAAAAAAATCGTTCTTGAGATGACTTCGTGTAGCAGAAGGTTCGTCAGCTTGGTGCGTGTAGAAATCTTCGTACTTCAGAGTGTGTCGTCGTCGAGAGCGGAGAGTGGAATGAAATGCCAGGCTCTGAACGAGGTATTTATAACAAAAAGTGGTGTCCACTTTATGGTTAGTATGCAAATTAGTTTCGTCAACTAATTTGGTACGATCAAACTAGCTTCGGATTGGCTCGCTCAATTTCGTAAATTCTACTGTGCAATCTCATTGGTTCGCACAGTGTTTTCCCAGTATCTGTGCATATGATAGCTGAGTTGGTCTTCCGAGGTGGTTTCCCTGCGTCCGTTGCTTTGACGGGGTCCCCGGGGGTGGCTGAACGACCTTGAGTTTTCCTGTTTGAGGTTTCTCATTCAAGGCGACTTGTTTCGAGATTTTTGTCGCATCTCTCTCGCCCAGTAAATGTTTGGGGAGGTCGCCTTGCGTGTTCTCATTCAAGGTGACTTGTTCCGAGATGTTTGTCGCATCTCTCTCGCCCAGTAAATGTTTGGGGAGGTCGCCTTGCGTGTTCTCATTCAAGGCGACTTGTTTCGAGATGTTTGTCGCATCTCTCTCGCCCAGTAAATGTTTGGGGAGGTCGCCTTGCGTGTTATTCTTTAATATTTCACTTTTGGGAGAGAATTTAGTATTTTCTCTCTGGTGAAATATTTTGTTTGACGGAGTTGTAACTCGACGTCTTATAAATATTTTTGTGGTGTGCCTACCTCTTTTTGGTAGCCCTGAAAAGGGCTGTTGAAAAGAGGTGGTGGATTTCACCACAGCAGGACACTGTGCTTGATATTGTTTAAGGTGCTAACTGATTTGGGTGTTTGTAGTTATACAACAACTAATTAACTGTGTAGTTTTAATTTCTATTGTAACAGTTGAACTACATTATGTCTATCCTCACCCGATCAAACCTTAGTTTTGCATCTCAGCAACTTATTACTGGAACACTTTCTTCAACATCTAACTGACTCTTTGACTAAACCACAATTTCATGTTGGTAGCTTCTATCGAGAACCAATGGCTCTAAATACTACTCGGAAAACGTCACCACCTCACATTTCGCCACAAACAAGGACATATCCCGCCTCCTTCACGAAACGGAAGACACCATGACAGAGTTGGAAGCTGGCGATAGAACGCGGGCCATGAAGAGACTCCGTGTGCCGCCCATGGCTGAAAAACAAAGTCCTTGGATAACATTCAAAGTTGGCCTGTTTTCCGGTTCGTTTATCGTCCTTCTTTTGGCAGTTATCCTTTCGGGTAAGACCATGATGCACCCACTGGTGTTATAGCCACCGATTTATTTCTAGTTTCATTTTGAAAATAAGATTTTGGGTTTTGCTTCTCAGTAACACAGCTCTCTCCCTTCATGATGCTACATTGCACAATCATTTTTCACCATTAAACTTACATATTTTCTTTAAATTTCAACAAATACACAAACTGACTTAATGTACTGATAAAATTTCAAGGAATGCATTTATTGACAATCAAATCACTAAATAAAGGGCCTTCCAGTGACAAATGAATTGTTGAGCAATAATTTGGTTCGATTTGTGTTTATAAACCTTAGCTACTTCCTTCATCATAGGAAATTATTATTATTTTAACACAGAATGTGTTTTAGCCATGGACTAACTAGCCGAAAATGGAACGCGGGATGGTAACGAAATGTGTGACGGATGATTTTCACGTACAACCGAGTCGTTGCTAGGGATATGGTACTTCGTCGTTTTTCATCCCACAAAATTCGTTGACCATTCGTTCGAAAGCTCTCGATTTACCCCAACAATATTATGTTAACTACTGCGAAGTGCGTGTCCAACAAACTGAGTTATGAGCATGGTTATATAAATAATTGTTTACACACAGGTGATCATTCTCAATAATTGATATTGTGAACATGATTGCAACCGCTTGTTAATTTCTGATGATTTCATTGAGCTTGTGTTTCGATGATTTGATTCATAGCAGGTGATCTGAGTATTACGAAAACGGTTTGATTTGTGAAGCGGAGGTTAAATAATTTGAATAGGTAATTTCTATACTTTACACTCTAGGAAGCTGTAATTTCGTTTGTAGCCTCTTTAGGACATTTACTTGACGATGCTCAGGGTCCGGATCAGATGTGTGGCTCTTAAAGCTAATTTCTATGCTTTACACTCTAGGAAGCTGTAATTTCGTATGTAGCCTCTTTAGGACATTTACTTGACGATGCTCAGGGTCCGGATCAGATGTGTGGCTCTTAAAGCTAATTTCTATGCTTTACATTCTAGGAAGCTGTAATTTCGTATGTAGCCTCTTTAGGACATTTACTTGACGATGTCCAGGGTCCGGATCAGATGAGTGGCTTTTAAAGCTCATTTCTATACTTTACACTCTAGGAAGCTGTAATTTCGTATGTAGCCTCTTTAGGACATTTACTTGATAAATCGCTCTTGAATTATCACGAATTTATTAAGTATTTTTTTCGTAGTTTCATACTATAACTATATAAATTGATGTTATAAATGAATAGTAAACAATGACGCTTGTTTGGTTGTCACTTGGTTGCGCGACAACGCAAACACATTCTGTGTTTCAATAATTTCGTCCGAAGTATGTAAATAGAGGTAACCGGGGGTCCAGGGGGCTTGCCCCCTGGCGAGGCGCGGAGCGCCGAGTTTTAAATATATTTTTTGTTGGTACCCTACCTGGCAGTAATTGCATGCACTTTTTTTATTGTGCAGTATGTGTACAATACTCGTAAGACTAATATTGTTTCAAGTTGGTTGGCATACAGTATGTAGACCTTTCGAAGTTGTTACAATATTAAAATCGCTTTGAAAAGATTCTACTCACTTTGTTATTGCTTTCAGTAATTTTAATTGACTGTATGTCAGGAATTTTTAACCATGAAGTTTGGTCCCGATTGATTCTGGTTAAACTGCAACCTGGCAGAAAATGGCGGAACTGATAGATTCGTACTAGGAGGATTTACAGCTGTTAACTGAGGTAACGAAGTCATTTCACTTTTCAACTGCTATCTGACAGCAAGCAGTCGAACTTGGAACAAAAAAGTAACAGCACAAGCAGGTTACGTTGAAGTAGGATGGACAGCTCTAAAAGGCTACTCTTCTTATGATTGCAGTCAGTTTCTACCTGAACACTGTTGAACAGCTGTCAATCTAATCTCTTTCTTGGAACTGGGCAGCTATTGTAACAGTAGAGAGTCTTTGCTTTCCACGGTGTCCCCTGTGCGGCCTCACCTCTGAACGTATATCTATTAGGGACAACACCAGATGGATGCAACTGGACCCTAAACGCACGGTTACGAGACATAACCTGCACCCTTCATAACCTGACACATCCATTCCGATCCCAACAAAGCAAATTAGAATAAAAATGAGAATTAACCAAAATTAACCTCTATCTCGATTACGATGGCAGGAGTTACTAATAGTTTTGTTTTACTAGAACCCCTATTGAACATTTTGTACATTATTGTACATTGTACTAGAACCTCTATTGTACATTTTGTTGGGTTGGTCTATCGACATCGGATTGAGAATAATATACGGTAAGTACACTGAACCAAAATGGTTAAGTAGGAATCAACTGGACAGGGTGTCCACACCAAGTTAGGGGCAAAATCAAGGGATCGATTCTAAAGCTCATTTCTGATCAAAAGTTACTTTTAGAGATTTTTCAAAACGCTTTGTTTTCGAGTTATTAAATTTTTACGATTTTTTTCGTGTTTTGCACCTTATGACATTAAAACGGCCATAACTCCCCTTAGTATCACTGTAAACTCAAAACCAAGACCACCGTTGAAAAGAGCGTTAAATTTTCTATCATCCTGATATACATAAAATGGAGCTTTTTAGTTAGTTTTAATTGGCCAAAAAAGGCCAAAGTACAAAATTGGAAGAAATATTTAAAATTGACGTTTTTTCTTCCGATTCTCTGCCTCCAGTATGGGGGTTTTTCGGCGGGCGCTCTTCGGAAAAAACTTCTTTTAACTGTCAGTTTTTGAACATTCTAGTCAATTTTATTTTTAGTTTGGGGGGAGAAAAAATTAAATCGAGGGTTTTCGTCAAAAATAACCTTCTGAGAAAATTCGAGTTTTGGGCCGGTTTCTACGTATTTTCTCACGCTGAATCGACGAATGGTAACACATGCAGAGCTCCCCAATTCCGTTATAACCGAGTTTCACACTCACGAATTGTTAGTTCATTTGTTATGCTCAATTTTAAGTAAAACTAGTGAAATGTAAAACTCAGTTATAACGCAGTTGGGGAGATTCGCATGTGTTACCATTCGATTCAGCGTGAGAAAATACGTAGAAACCAGCCATGGAACGGGAGCCGGTTCGTATTAATTCGTTACGTTTTCGGTTATCGGATCAGCAGTCAGCCACATACGGTCAGCTTCCGTGGAAAGCAAAAACTCTCTAGTAGTTGGCTTAAAGCTGGATTCACATGGAGCGGAACGAGCGCAGAAAGCGGAAGGACGGAACACAATCTGATTGGCTGTTGGGACAACAGTTGAGGAGGGTGGCTGCCATGTTGTCTGAAGGGGCAGACAGCGGATGGCGGTAGAAATTCTCTTACCGTTCCCGCGTTCCGTCGAGCTCTGCACAAGCGCATTGGACAGGAATGTTGATAACCCCTAGTAGAGGTTTCAGATCAGAGAGGCTTTCAGTAGGAAGGTTATGATTCCGTTCACGACGGTGACCGCTTCATGTGAACACTCTTCCCGACTCCACCACCCCCTCCACTGGTTTTTCTGTCCTTCCGCTTTCCGTGCTCATTCCGTTCCATGTGAATCCAGCTTAACTCCTCTTTACCCATCCGTTTCTGTTAACAGCTACAACCTTCTGGAACGAAGCTATTATCCATCTCAACGGTACCAAACTAAGGCCGGGTATCTAGAACGGGTGGCAGGGGTTATCCCTGCGTTGTTGGTAATAAGGCGAAACTAGAATGTAGGTTATCTCTCAAACCCTGGGTACCCCTGCCTCAGCTATGACTGCGGGGATACCTATGCTGTTCGCCGAGGTAAGCTCTGTGATTGGCTAGGGCCATTGGAAAATCTAGGCTCACGTGAAAACAATTGACCATCAGTTTGAGTGATGCTAATGTCAGTGCGTACTACAAATAAAACCGCGAGCCTTGCCACCCTCCCAGCCCGCCAATTACGAAATGGTCATCTGGAGAAGGTAAAACTGGTTGCTATACCAGGGGCAGCTGTCTTAACTCTGCCTCGTGTTTCAGTTACGCTTCGTAGTTACCCTCTGCCTCGAGTAAACCTCCCGGGGCTGTTGCCACTAGTATTACCTCTGTTTGTAGATACCTGGCCAAAGGAGACAAATTTAAATATCCGTACAGTCAGCATCACGTTTAATTTTATTAAACTGGGTTCTTCTACATCTTTTGAACTCTCTTTCATCAACTAATAGCTTGTGCTGTTTTTAAAACACCTGTATGTACACAATTTATTTCGTTATCGTTCCAAATAATTTTGTTATAACAAAAAGTTTTCAAGAGTTAAGCTTAATTTAAAATAAAATTCTTCATCTCTTTATCATATTAATTGTTGGTTTTGAGTAACCTCCACTCTTTCCTTTAATCGATATTCCCAATATGACTACCAAACGATTTCAGACTTAAATTCTTTTCTGTGAAACTCTTCTCAACTTCATCTTACCGTTTATTCATTTATTTCTTATCCCATTCTCACATTGTTTTGTGTCATCCTGATATATCGTTGGTGATATGAAAAAAGGGCGAATTCCACGTTTTTCGAAAATGACTTTTTTTCACCAAAGATCATGTTTCGGCAAAGTCCTAGCGATTGTATTTTCAAGGTAAACCAAACTTGGCCGCCCAAGACCAAGTTTGGTTTACCTTGAAAATACACTCACTAATTTTACATACTTTCCACTTGATTTGAGCACGAGTTATGTTTTTGCACTGCAGTGTGAATGTTTTCTGTTTCTTATTTTATTTTTTAGGACGATTAGTGCATCTTAAGTACATACCTATTTGTGAGCTTGTCTTCCTTGCTTTCCTGGAATACCTAACCATTTAGTTAGTTTTCTGAGGTGAGTATAACTCCTTTCAAAATTATATCTAGAAACGTATTTTCTAGTTGCTTGCATACTATATGAGTTAGTTAGTTAATTTCTACCATTGTGTCCTTTTTTTAGGCATCTATGTTGGCATTTCATGGTTCCTGTGCTTTTGCATTATTTCCACTGGTGCTTTTAAAACTAGGATCATAATTTTATGCTCCTGATAGATCGAGCTTGTCCATATGTGGCAAAAATCAGCCCTTTCCCATTTTATGTTAAATGCTTGTTAGTATAAATACTAAAGACAATTATGTCAACTCCTTAAACGTTTTATATAAACATTTCTATTTTTCAACTGACTTTTGCTTATTTTTAAGCTGGCAATACGTGTTCTTGTTAGATAAATATCTGTATTCTTACTATTCTTACCTTGGAACACAATTTACATATCCCGCTTGTAGAGTAGGAAATCGGTTTAGCGAATTCCTAGCCCGCAACCATTTGTGGTGAATGTAAATTCGTTAATATTCAAGGACCTGGAGGAAGGAAGTTGGTAATTGGTGTAACCCACGTAGATATTCATTTTTGTTAGCAGATTTTCGGTTGGTATTTTAACTGTGTAATTCTTCATCGCTATTTTCGCCCCAAAAGTGACTCTGCAACCAATAATCATAGCAATATTGATAATCTTGGGAAAACAATTCTTGGCTACAATTCTCTCATTAAAATCCCCCCCCCCTCCCCCCAACCGTTTTGATTCGTTTGATTACGTAAGAGTATTCGATTACTTTGGGGATTAATTTTTTAGTTAACTACATTTGTAACCGATTAAAAAAGGTGATTACAAAACCCCACACAACCCACCATTCCCCTCTCACGCCTGTGGTAGGTAGGTAAGTAGGTACATACATATCATACATCAGTTCAATTTAACTAATTGAGTTCGAAAACTCGACAAACATTTTAATGAATGTTTTAGCGAATTTTCTTAGAAAATGGAGTTATTGCAATGGCTCAGAAAATTTTAAAATAAAAATTTGTGAAAGATTTCTTCGTTGAAATCCGTTTTGACGAATTCTGATACGAATCCTGGAGCTTTACGCTTTTTCATATATATATATATATATATATATATATATATATATATATATATATATATATGTGTGTGTGTGTGTGTGTGTTTTTGTGTGTGTGTGTGTGTGTGTGTTTTTGTGTGTGTGTGTGTGTGTGTGTTAGCATCAAGGTCATGGCCGCGACTGTGTCATGGCGCAGGGTGTGGTGCGGGAAAAGTGCCACGGAGCTTCTCGAGTTGGGCATCTCAGCAGGAGTGCTCCGTGGTATCACCACCCGCGTCCTTCGGGGCTCTTACCTTAATTGGTAGTCATTTTATAGGGGCACTTCCTTTCATCCCTCTCTCCCTCCTCCGTCTTCCTCAACTTCCCTAATCCCTAGGGCCTGCGTCGGGTAAACCTGGGTGTCCTCCCCACTTTTTAATTTAGTTTTTTCGTTTCTTTTTCTTAATGGCGTGCCGTCTTTGAGGGGAGATTTCCAAAAAAAAAAAAAAAGTGTATGTGCCCGCAGGAGGTGGGTGCATGTATGTGCGTGTGTGTGCATGGTGCGTGTGTGTGTGTGTCACATAAGGTGAAGGTGGTGGATGAGGAGTGCTTTGTCCTAGGATAGACACCCATCCCCGCCCGATCCGTGTTGGAGGTCTGGCGGTACCTTGGGGTCGACTTCATGGGTGTGGCCACTATAGCCACAAACCGTGTGGACCTTGGTGGAGCATTAGCTCGTGTCACCAAGGCTCCATTGAAGCCACAGCAGAAGCTGCGCCTCCTCCGCACATACTTACTGCCAAAACTAACCTATGGGTTAGTCTTTGGCAGGCTTACTGCGGGGAGGCTGCTTGAGTTAGATCGTGAAGTTCGCTCTGCTGTGCGCTCTTGGCTAGGCTTTCCACCTGGTGTCCCAAGTGCTTACATCCACGCACCGGTCAAGGCCGGTGGGCTCGGTATTGTCTCTCTTTCTGCCAGCATCCCATCTTTACGCCGCCAGCGCCTGCTTGCCCTTAGGGGCTCGAGCTGGGAGGTCGCCCGCACTGCTGCTGACCTGGACATTGTCCGGCAGCAGTTGTTGTGGTGCGATTGAGCTCCACAACCCAAAAACCCAGCTCCAAAACCCAGCTCATCTGCTGAGTTTGCTGCTGCACTGCATGAGTCAGTAGATGGTAAAGAACTCCGACAGTGCTCTGAATCCCCCATATCTACCCAGTGGGTGGAATGGGCTTCAGAGGGCATTGGGGCCCGTGACTATCGCCATTTTCACTCCGTCCGGGTGGCTACACTAGCCACCTCAGTGAGGCATTCGAGGAGTAGTCGCGGGACAGTTGACACCCTTTGCCGTGCCTGTCGGGTCAAAAATGAGAATCTATATCATGTGGTGCAGCAGTGTCCTCATACTCAGGGTGGCCGCATTTTACATCACGATGTGGTTGCCAAGCAGATAGCAGGTGCTTTGTCATCTAGCGGTTGGGATCTCGAAAGGGAGAGACTATACCACATGCCGAGTGACCGGGGCAAGAAGCCAGATATCGTTGCAATCAAGCCCGATGGCTCTGCCATAATCCTGGATGTCCAGGTTGTCAGTGGCAGTGTGGAAATGGAGCATATCTGGCGGGCTAAGAAAAGTAAATATGATAGAAATGATCTGCGCCAAGCGATATCGGCGCTAAAAGGAGTGGCACCTAATAACATCAAGGTCATTACCACGACCGTGTCATGGCGCGGGGTGTGGTGCGGGAAAAGCGCCACGGAGTTACTCGAGTTGGGCATCTCGGCAGGAGCACTCCGTGGTATCACCACCCGCGTCCTGAGGGGTTCTTACTTGAACTGGTGGTCATTTTATAGGGGCACTTCCTTTCATCCCATTCTTCCTCCTTATCCTGCAACTTCCCTTATCCCTAGAGCCGGCGTCCGGTAAACCTGGGCATCCTCCTCACTTTTGGTCTATTTTACTTTATTTGTTTATTTTTAAATTTAATGGCGTGCCCCCTCCGTGTTTGAGGGGAGGTTTCTAAAAAAAAAAAAAGTGTGTGTGTGTGTGTGTGTGCGTGCGTGTGTGCTTGTGTGCGTGTGCGTGCGTGCGTGCGTGCGTGCGTGTGTGTGTGTGTGTGTGTGTGTGTGTGTGTGTGTGTGTGTGTGTGTGTGCGTGTGTGTGTGTGTGTGTGTGTGTGTGTGTGTGTGTGTGTGTGTGTGTGAGGGGGTCCAGAGAGTCACCCTATCACATTTCAACTTCCTAGGGTGAACAGGAGAAAATTTAGTTTGCTCAGCTTATCAGGAAAGAGCTCATCATTTCCATCATCTCTTAATGTTCCAGAGAGGCTCCCAACCAAATGCTTTTTTTTAAAGCAATAGGTCTCGGTATAGAGCTAAAAAGGTTTAAACTAAAACTATTGTTTTACTCGTTATTTTAAATATTGTTTCCATTCATACTTATTAAGTGGCCAAAGCGCTGACCATTCACGTCTTCGTCCCGAGGTGGCTGGTTAAGAAGAAATCTGCTTTACTTATTCCGTTTATTTTATTTTGCAGCTATCGCTTACTTGCCTTCTAAAGGAGACTGGTTAGTCCCGGTGCGTCTTTTTCGTAGTCAGCTTCTTGTCGTGCTATTTACATTCCTGATGGGAATCAACGTATACGGATGGCGGTCGTCAGGTAAACGTTTTATTATTTTATTTCAATAGTAATTAAACTATAATTAAAATAATAATAATTGAACAATAATTAAAACTAATAAACAATAAGTAAACTCAGTACTTTTCTTAGACTGTGAAACCTAGAACTGATTGGGTTGTCAGAAAACTGTTTTCGAAGTGTCAGAAAAACACTGTGAGTGGAGTGGAAATGAATTCTATAACGTTCATGGGTTGTTTGAAAGAACGAAATGGTTGATTGATTAAACCAGTTATTTGGCCACTGCGAACAAACCAATTTCATTCAGTTTAAATACCAGTTTTTTGTTTAATTCATTTCGTTTACTAGGTGGGTAATAATTTTTGTAAAAACTAGGTATAACTATTTAGCTGTAGTGATAATTTACGAATGATGAAAACAAAATAGTGAGGCGGAAAGCGAAAAGGGACCTCTTGTCGGCGTTTGTAGAAAACGGAGTACTGGTTTTTTCTCAATTTGTATAGATTTATGAAGAATTTTAAGACTAAAATCATCCTTGTAGCTCAAAAAATGACAAAGCGCCAGTAGTTCAAAGTTTTATAATAGAAAAACGGATTTAGAGAAAAACGACCTTAAACTTCAAAATGCTACCCTCTTGTTATTTTTCAGAGTTAAGGAAGGAATGATTCAAACGGCTAAATTCACCTAATAGTATAGTATAAGGACCGATAATCGATAGAAGGAAAAAAACGAAAATTCTGACTTTCGGTTTTTTGGTTTTTTCTCGAAATCAGCTTTGCCGACAAGAGGTCCCTTTTCGCTTTCCGCCTCTGAAATAATACACCTGTTTAATACTAATAAAATTATTGGAAAGTTACTTGTATAGGTACTTAGAAAAACTAGTGAATAAAAGCTAACTTATCAACTAAAACAAAGGGGTGTGGGCTTGACACTTATCTTCCAACATTGTTCTAATTACATATTTGTCATGTTTTATTCTCCTAGAAATATTATATTATGAACGATTTTTCCGTGTTTCTTGAAACAAACCAATCTAAGTAGTGTAACGGACTTAGATCGCCCCCAGAGGTGCAATGGAGCCTAAATCTGCACTCATAGAGAGAGGGGGGTGTGACAGTACCATAAGAGATACAACTCGTACTAATACCATATGTGCTATGTTCGGAGATGATTTTCCGGTTCTCGGATCCTCATCTATCGCCAACCACAGCATTTCAAGAAGTTGAGAATGACGTCCGGCGCGGGAGCGACGGACGCGCATTCTCTTGGATCTCACGGGAACTGTCACAGTAGATTTATAAACTTGATGTTACCAAAAGCCATCCCTTAACTATACTCCACCTGTTTTCTTGCCTCTTTCCTGTGATTTGGTTCATTGCGCCCAAAAATGTTGCATCATAGATTTTTTTTGCGCTCCTTAGGTGTCAACCATGTACTGATTTTCGAGCTAGACCCTCGACACCACCTTTCGGAGCAACACATAATGGAAATGGCTGCCATTTTCGCTGTGATGTGGACGCTGTCGGTTCTTGCTTTCATCTATTCGGACTTCCTGGGAATCCCAGCATTCGTCAACCCACTGGCCCTGACTATTATTATGCTCGCGTTTCTGTTCAACCCTACGAAAACTCTGAGGCACGAAGCCAGATTTTGGACACTTCGTGTTATGGTGAGTTGTTTTACTATTCCTACTAATGTTGACTGAGATATTTATCAATGAGCGTGAGGAGGAGGCATTGGTCTCGAAGACGGAGCACCACTTCCCCTTCAAACCAGTTTTGACAACTGATTTACACCTCAAACCCTCTCAAGCACAGAAAAATTCGCCTAAGAACTCCCCTAAAACCACTTGAGGAAAGATAATCTAGGGTTAAACTAACATCTTTACTCGTGTTCGTATGAAATGATCTTTTGAATACAAAAATACATTACCTATATTGAAACGTGAGTGTTTTATCAAGCATAAGATAAAAAATAACATCTTTTCAGTAAACGTTTATAATCTACATAGGACCTTCAAACTGGAGAAAATTATGTTTTTAATCCGAATTGTATGGCATATGGTTTGTTCTTTCGTGACAAGGAAATCCCCTAAACGATTCCGCCCCTAATTTCCCTTTACGAAAAAAATCCTGAATCCGCCCCTGACAGATACCCCAGATTCCTGGAACTTAACATCTCTCCTTAGAATCGTGATCAAAAATCCATTCAAGCAACCCAAAAGAGAGGGTGAGTTCCACTAATTTAATTTTTTTAAAAATGGCTTAATATTGCTAAAAGGGCTGAAAATGGCTAACATCTAACAGTGTGGAATGGCTAAAATATTCTTTTTGTAACAGGGTAGAATAATCTCGGCGCCGATGTTTTACGTCGGTTTCGCCGATTTCTGGCTTGCGGACCAGTTGACCAGTTTGGTACCTGCTCTTGTCGACCAGATCTTCTTTACCTGCTACTATATCACGATCACTGATTGGAACTTGGCTATCGGTAAGTGTCTCGAGGGTTTTGTATATTAATGTGTAGCATGTCAAATCACTATGTTTGCTAATCCCTGTGGGTGAAGATATGAGGGTGGATCAAATTTAAACCGAATTTTTAGGAATAAAATTTTCAGAATAATTATAAGCAAAACCAAATACATCTCACTTTTCTATATAGTCACCCAACCTCTCTACTTATATCTCTCAGTGAATGAGTTTTTTTTTTTCTTTTTTTAATATTCCATCAGTTATGAATGTCTGTGGACAGTGTTACATCCATGCAGGCCACTGGGCATGGAGGAAGGAAGGAGGTTGAAATCGAAGAAGATGATGACAAGATAAAGTATCACTTCTTGGAGGGGTGATGTCACTGATATAGGTTCACAAATGATGTGATGGTTCCCTCAAATTGTGATGAGAGGTCAATTTAAAAGTGTCAAAAATATGGATGGAAGAGAGGAATGTCTAATGATGGGAATGATTTTAGAGTGACCTGGAGACATTCTGATTCTGAAAGTGTTAATATATTGATCCATCGATTTTACCTATGAAACTTGTAGTTGGTCTGTCGTGAATCTGATCCCAATTCCAAAGTATTGCTCTATGCTGTTGACATTCTGCCATAGCACACCATAATGTGTTCTCAACCAATTGCGCAGGAAACTGAAACTACGGAAAACGCGTCTATTTGTGATGTTTTCTACAGCATCACATGCTCCAGCTGTACATCAAAATGTCACTCGAGTGGCACAGAGTGTTGACTCCCCAAACTGTACTAACAATCTCCGCCTAATTTTAGCTGTCCTAACGTTGTCAGCAGTTTCATTATGCACTGCAAACAGAGGGATGAACCTCTCACTCATTGTGTTTACAACTAACTGATCTGCTGGGGAAGCCTGCCTGAGCTCATGTGTGTGTGTGTGTGTGGGGGGATACAGTCCCCACCAAAACACCCTAAATCCGGGTTTCGAGATACTTTAACTTGACACAACACCACCCTCGTAATTGCCATTCCCAACCGAGAGTTTTTACTCATATTTTTCAGGTCTTAATGGTGGGGTTGTTTCTATTTTTGGTGTATCGCAAAAAAACCCCATCTGATTTTTATGAAATGTTCATTGAATGTACGGGTTAGAGTGTAGATGGTTATCTATCAGTTCCGTTGTTCCCAAATCAATATTTCACTCTGCGCATGCGCAAACATAAAATCCATCAAGATCAAGCATCATTTTCTCACGTCCCCATCGTGTTATCTCGCTCAAATTTGGAGGATAAGTGAGAGAGATTGATTTGAGGAATCCCTAGTAATTTCAACATAATTCTATCACTAGTGGCTAGTGCCTTTAAGAGCCTTATTTCAACAGTTTTCATTCGATTTGGATAACATTTTCAGGAAATGTGCGAGTTAGGCTACAAATGGTCCCCTATTAATTGTATGCTTCTCAAATCATTACTTCATTCTGCACATGCGCAAACGTTAATTACTTCAAGCATATTTTTTCACGCCTAATCTCCCTCAAGTTCGGTACAAAGTTGGGGGATGATGGTTTAATTATTCCACATTAATTTCAACATGATGGCACCATTAGTAGCTCCTGCGCTTGTGTAAAAGTGTATCCCCCGAAACAAGGTTAATTTATAGTTTTCATTAGGTGCCTATATGTATGTAGACCTATTGATGTCTACCTACAGATCTGCAAAAGAAAAAGGACCTTCTTTGTAATATCAATAATTCAATATCTGTGGACACTGGTCAGCTTTGGGGTCTCTGAGTCTAATTTGTTTTTTAATCGACTTATGATGTTGAAACCTGAATTGCAGCTCCTTTTTGGAGATCTGGAATACAATAGCATAGTATGGAGGGACTCAGATCAGTTTCGAGGATAACTTTTCTATTCCACTCACTGTATTGGTATTTCGATGGAGATCCTCTGGGACTTCTCGGAAACAATTACGAGGTACAGAGGCCCACTGATCAGCTCTTTCAATGTTTTTTGGACATTCACTATTCTTTCCTTACCTACAGACATTTTTTAAAACATTTTTACTCTGAAGCGTGAAATTGCAGGGTCTTGGAACTGTAAAGATGTTAACCCTTTTGGGAGGCATGATGCAGTATGTTCTGATCATATATTACATACGGGGTTTATAACTATTATAAACCCATGATCTGCGTAAGAGGGATATCTAACGCAGAAATAATAAACCTTTGTGTAATAATTTGCAGCGTTTGTTAATCGTAGCGTCAATGACGAGACAAATTCAAGACAGTTCTTGTTGACTTAAGATGTCCAGTTTAGGGACGTGAATGGGAACATTAGTTTGCTACCTGTCACTAAGTTGTACAAAAACTATTAGTAGTTTTCTTACCTGTATTATAACTTTCCGGCATGAAATCATCAGGGCGGGCATGGCTCCAGCATACTCTTTTTTTTTTCTTTTTTTAACATGGAATCATGTTTTAGCGATGGATCCCCCGCCGAAAAGTGAGACTATAAAGTGAGATGAAAGTAGCGCCAATAATTGTGATGATTTCCACTTACAACCGAGTCGTTGCTAGGGATATGAAACTTCGTCGTTTTTCATCCCACAAAATTCGTTGACCATTCGTTCGAAAGCTCTCGATTTATCAAACCATACTATATTAACTACTGTGAAGTGCGTGTTTTTTTTTAAATTGAAATATGAATCACTCTTATCGCCGATAGAACAAATTATGTACTGGCAAACATATGTATTAAAGGCAATCAGGCGGGTAGGTTAATTGAAAAAGCGCATTGGTAAAAATTATTGCGCATTAAGTGGGTACCTACTTAATTCCTATATTAACCAACGATCGCAGAAAAAAACAGGAGTTGTGAGAAAGAAAGACTAAGCAACAAAACTGTACTTTCAAGCAGCCTTTAGGTACCTCTAAATGAATATCAGACGTGAAACGAAATCCTGTCATTTTATTTTGGTGATTGAACGGTGAACGCTTCATGAATAAAATTTGTTTGAAGTTTCTAGCACAATTCTACGGACAATTATCGTCTGGAATGACACATACATATATACAATCATATATACATACATACATTAAAATCATAAGAAAGACAAAGCAGCTTGAAATGCTTGCATACGAGTCTGCAACACATTGGGACATTTTCATGTGTGTTTTCTTATTGTATTTATTACTAGGCAGATCTCACCCGTGCATCGCACGGCGGGGCGTACAAATCAATTAAATGGGCCATAAGAGAAACCGCCCACCCGTGGGTACTTAATTGAATTCGCGATCGTGTTGACTCATTGTTCCGACACCCGTGGGTACTTCATTGAATTCGAGCCAGGCTACATCACCTACCCCCCTGCAGACTCGTATGCGAGCTCTAAGAGCCACTCAGCTGATCCGGACCCTGGGCATCGTCAAGTCAATGTCCTAAAGAGGCTACATAAGAAATTACAGCTTCCTAGAGTGTAAAGCATAGAAATTACCTATTAAAATGATTTAACCACCGCTTCACAAATCAAACCGTTCTCGCAATATTTGGATCACCTGCTATGAATCAAATCATCGAAACACCAGCTCAATGAAATCATCAGAAATTAACAAGCGGTGGCAATCATGTTCACAATATCAATTATTGAGAATGATCACCTGAGTGTAACAATTATTCAAATAACCTTGCTCATAACTCAGCTTGTTGGCCACGCACTTCGCAGTAGTAAACATAATATGGTTGGATAAATCGAGAGCTTTCGAACGAATGGTCAACGAATTTTTTGGGATGAAAAACGACGAAGTACCATTTCCCTAGCAACGACTCGGTTGTAAGCGGAAATCGTCAAAATATTTACGTTACGTTACGTGACAGTTTTTTGTGCAATGTGCCAGGGCAAAGACATGAAAATGTCAAAAACCCTTTTTCCGGTGGATCGCCGTTCACTCCTTTCTCAAGGTTTCATCCCTTGGGAAAACCGCTCCACCACGATTATTTCACGCAAAAATGCAGCAAATGGCATCTTAAGATGTGAGACAAATAGTAATAAACCAATGGCTTCAAACTTTTAATAGATCTGGTCTCTTTACTTTGTTGTCGAGGACGTCTGTGGATGGCGAAAAGTGACTGTTCACATGCAGTAAGGTTACCTGTTTTTTTTTTTTTCAGGTTTCTTGTTTTGTTTGTGTTTCTTTTTTTTTTTTTATAGTGATAATTCATTAGTAATATAATTCTCATTTTATACTAGTACTGAGTAAGTGCAGGGAACGAATCGTAGAGCGAAAAAGGTGACACAAGGTATGAACTACAGTGGAATTCAGTCATCAACCATGAATCTACTGTACATAGTTCCCTAGCACTCCTAGTGGTGGACCATGTTAGTTCGGAGCCCCATTAAAATAAATGTTAAATTGTCTAGTAAAGTTGTGTGAATTTTGTCCTCTACGTTAGTGGAGTAGTCTAAACATTCTAATAACCTGAAGATGGCGTCAAAGCTGATATATATATATATATATATATATATATATATATATATATATATATATATATATACATATATATATAATAATAATAATTAAAAATGGAATGTTTAGTTGTACTCAGAAAAGCTCCAATAGTTCCTATATACAAAATTTACTCGTTGGCGCTTGAAAGACAGACACATACTTATTCAATCAATCCTGGAAGATTCTTCTTACAAAGAATTTTTGAAGTCTTTCTCTCCCACCCATGTATGTCACCATACTCATACAACTTATTTCGTTCGCAGATGTCGCCGATGTTTGCATTCACCAATATCACTACTTGCGTTTGATAGTCAGCTGTCTTCCATATTGGTTTCGATTTGCCCAGTGCTTGAGGAGGTTCCGTGATACCAAGGAAAAATTTCCTCACCTCGCAAATGCTGCCAAGTATGCTACGTCGTTTTTTGTCATCACCTTCTCTCATATATTTCTAATCACCAACAGTCGAGGTAAGTGACATCATTCGCAGAGTCAGGAAGGGTGGTGGATGAAAAACCAGTGAAGTTGGAGATGACCTCTTGAATTCAAACCTTTTTCTTTGATCGTGTTGAACAGCGCTGACTCAGGGATCTTCAGGAAGGAAACTTGGGCCTTCTGTAACTCCCAACTAATTGAATCTATATCAATAATAATGTTGCTCCATTTGAAATCCTCCCGATGCAGTATTTTCTCGTTATTTTGCTTTTTGCTGAAAGAGGGCAAACACAAATTATTATAGCAAAATATTATTTAGGAAGATTTTCGATGCCTTAACTTTCAAGGCTAGAAAATTGTTTGTTTTTAATATGAACTGTATTAAAAATCATTAAGGGCTACAGAACATGGTAACTCCAAAACCATAACCGTAACTGGGTAACTGTAACTTCCTACTGTAACTGTCAATAAGAGTAACTGTAACCCCATAATCCTCTCGCTGATTCGAATTACAGGGTACCTAACCCTAAAACGCATTTGACAAAGTCATTATCAGAGAAAGCCATCCTGTAGAATCGATTATTAGGAATAACTCCAAGTACTTATCGTATGGACATGGATACAAAACAATATCCATGAGGATCCAGTTATATGCTAAATTCCTCTTCAGTTTTACATTTATCATTACATTTTTGGCAACAATTTTCGTGATAAAACTATGGTCCCCCCTTTGGAACAGGTTAGTCCCAAGAACTCAATGGACTAGACTGTCGTGCTTTACAGACGGCTCTAGAGTTGAATCTGAGAGCACAACCAGAACAGGTGCTGGTATATACATACCTGATTTGGGTATAGCTGAGTGCTTCACTCTGGATGCAGACACCTCTATCTTCCAGAGTGAGCTGTATGCCATTATCAGGTGTGTTGACTGCTTAATAGAGAATAACACGAGAAGCAGACAAGTAGTCATACATACAGATAGCAAGGCTTGCATCAAAGCACTGATGAATTCGGTCACTACCTCAACAAGGCTAAAGATAAACTGACCAAGTTAGGCACCCAATTAGACAACAAAGTGTATGTCAATTGGGTGCCAGGTCACGAAAGACAAGGACACAGAAAATGAGAAGGTAGATCGCCTTGCCAGGCAGGGGTCGTCTAGAAACTATTACGGGCCGACCCCAGCCCTAGGCATAACGCGGAACGCGTGTAAGGCCAAGGCAAACACCTGGGCCATCAAAGATCTAAAAGAGCTGTGGAGAAAAGAGGACAGCAAGAATATAGAATCTAGGACGTGATCTCTGGCTGGGATAAGAGTCGCTCAGACTGGATTACATCACAGCCTAGAACGCAATTGGGTCCTCACAGTGCATTTTAGCTTTAAGAGGACCCTTTTTATCATGTCCAAGGCACCTTCTCTAATCTGCGAATGTGGAAACGGAGAGGATACAGCTGAACACTTTCTGTGTGATTGTGATAGATTCTGGAGATCTAGGCAAGAGGCCCTAGGACATTATACAATCGAAAGGGCCTCATTCAGTGACCTAGATTGGAAAAAGATCAATAATTTTGTTGAGTTAAGCAACAAATTTAGGGACATAGCGCAGCCGTAGAATCCCTAAATTAAAAGGGGCCCTTTTTTGGGGAAATATAAGCCATTAGGCCTGGGATTTCTTTCTGCGGAAGCCCTATGCAGTCAGTCAGTCAGTATGGTCCCCCCTTTCTTAATATGTTAAAACACTCATGAAAGGGCTTTCCCATTGCTGTGCCAAAGGGTAACTTTTACACTTATTGCGACCTTTAGGCTGTCGTAGTCAGTTCTTTGGTTTCAGTGCACAATTTGGTTTTCATGAGAGCATTAGCGGACATTCATTTGGGATTTTAGGAACAATTTACCTTTAATCGGATGAGGCTATGTCTGGTCACCTTACAAAACCACAACACTTATAACAAAAACATTCACATTTTTACCGATAGTCAGGCCAGCATGAAAGCACTCCTGAACCCCCTCACGACCTCAAAACGGGTCTGGGAAATGAGAATCATGAAGGCAATGTTAATGTGGACGGTTTAGCGCTAGCCGGCTCAGGACAACAGTTTCTGGGCCCTTCTCCTGCCTTCTGCATTTCCAAAAAGGCCTGTAAAACTAAAATTAAAAACTGGGTCACACAGGACCTCAACATTCTCTGGAGTAGAGAAACAGCTAAACTAATCAGAATGCTTGTTATGTCTTCCGATCCAAAACGAGCATATTGGCTTCCAAGTAAAAGTAGAAATTCAATTAGAACTATGATTAGCATCCTTACCGGACATTATGGTTTCTGTAGGATGCTAAATATTATAGATAACAATATATCACCTCGAGGAGGATTCCGCAGAGCACTTCCTTTGCAGATGCGACCGGTACTGGAGATCTAGAACAAAGGCATTTGGGCATCATATAATTGAACGTGCATCCCTCAGAGATATTGAGTGAGAAGAATAAAAAAATTTGCTGATTTAAGCAAAAGATTTGCTTGTGACGACTCCATCTCGGGGTAACCGGCGGAATCCTCTTTTAAATTAAAGGGGCCTCTTCTTGAGGGAGAGTATAAGCCGATTATGGTGCCTGAAACTCTTTTCTAATGGAAACCCCAAGCAGTGAGTGAGTGAGTGAGTGATCGAAGCCAGTCTTGAAGAATCAAAATTGATTGATGAATGGAGATTACACTTACTATGTGTATGTTTAATAATATCCCTATAATTTTCCATGTAGGTAAACTGCGCTCGCTTACGGAAAATAATTGGTTTTCTGTGAATTTTCGTCATTGCACCCCGTCTTTCAGACCGGGGCCCATTGCCCTTTGTGATATTACTACTCCGAAAAATTCACAGAAAAATAATTTCCTATCTACTGTAAGTCTACTATCGGCCTCAGAAAGTTCTGAATTGAATTCGCTTTCCCAAAAATAATTGATGAAGTGCATTTTTCAAACCCGAAGTTGGATTTTCCTCATTCGTTTTCAGTCACTACTTACTCTGATGTTAGTTGCGACAACAAGTCCTGACAGATGGTGGTCGCGGCCCATGGGTCATGCTTCAAAATTCGTTGGATGTCTTCGAAAACATAATCTTCACACACAACTCATCAATAATTGATAGGTACACCAGTAGTTCAGGAAATAAGAACGTCACTTATTAGGTAAGTTGATGGTGAAGTAGATAATCAAGGAAATGGGCGATGATTTGGAGCCTTTATTGTTTTGTTGCCACTTTCTTTCTCAACCAGTAGATAACCAGATCAGCCACTGGGTCACAAAACTGAAGTAACTCCACACAAATCAGGGTATAACACCTCTCCCCCACCTTTCATTACATAATATTCAGAAAAAATCAGTGTCCTCTTTGTTCAACAAAAAATTTCCTAAGATCTGCAAGATACCTACATAATATTGTCTGAGAGACATGTACAGTTTTATTATATTATCTGAGAGATAATTACAATTTTTCTCATATGGCCACACATACATTTGTTATGTAGGTTTCTATGGTTCATATAGTGTTATTAATAATATCCAAAACTATAGTCCATTGACCCTTCGAGTTTTTGAAAGTAAAAATCCGTAAGCAGCGTCCAAAATGAAGGTTTGAATCCCGCAGGTTGTCTCAAACGTCATTGGCCCCAATTCTGTCAACTTTATTTTCTAAGCCTAAATAGTTATTTTCTAGCTTTCCATAGTTACTAATTTTTATCGACATTTTGTTTGTTGCATGAAATGCGTAACTAAGTAGCTGCTTAATGTTACCATTAAAGCCATATCACACTTGCATTTTTTTTTCAGCTTTTTTCTCGCATTTTTAATGCTCCAACGTGAAGAAGGCAAAGTGCTTTTTTCCAAGGTCAGCTGTGAATGTTCAGGAGGAATAAGTGCAAAAACAGCGCATTCTGGCGGAATGCAGTTTTATTAAGTCTGTCAGGTTAGGGCTCCTAGGAGTTTTCCATTGTATTGTTACCTTCCCAAGGGTTACGTTTTAGCATTTTTCGGGTTGAGGTAAAAATTAGAACATGTTCTAATTTTCCCTAGTGAGTTTACAAATTCTTCGCCAGGGTGCGCAATGGTCGAAAAAGCTGACCTTGGTGAAAAAGCACGTCTTCTTCTTCACGTTTAAGCATTAAAACTGCCGAAAAAATACGGAAAAAATGCTAGGGTGATATGGCATTTAGATTTGTACAAAACACGAGGATCTTATCGTCTTCACATACTGGGCCATGGATGAGAAATATTAAATTTCATGATTCATTTCGTTGTAAAAACTTACTTTTAACCACCATTTTATGGAAACCGACCAGTTTAACTTTTAATGATGATTTTTATGCAGGTTCGTTCGAGTCGGTGACTGGGAACCCTTGGTTTTACATGTGGTTGTTCGCGTCCATAGTATCTACGTGCTACTCCTACACATGGGACATCAAAATGGATTGGGGCTTGTTTGACAAAAAAGCTGCAGAAAACAAGTTTCTTCGAGAAGAAACCGTTTATTCTTCAAATGTGAGTGTTCTATAAATATAAACTGGAAATTTTCGAACGTCAATAAATGGGAACACATCTTGGTGATTTCCTGATTACGCATTGTTTTGAATACTTATTTTTTCCATGACACAAAGATGTCTATGTCTCTCTGCTCTAGCTATAACTTCATTGTTAGAGATAGGACGAAGAAACTAGTCATCCAAATCAGATAAAAATTCAGGACTTGTTCCGGACAGCTTGCAGAAAGTTCCCTACAAGTTTCATCTTAATCGGAATTTCATTTTGGCATATGCAAACGTAAATGGCAAAGTTAACCGGTGTTATTCAATCAATTTTGATTACATTATCAAGAACTAGTCAGTTACCCGTGCGTTGCACGGACCCAAGTCTACGGATCATTTTTACCGGGTACCTTGCCATTTTTACCCAGTAGTCCCCAAAAGGCTTCAATTCAAATTTCATCGATCAAGTTTCAAGTTGTACCTAATTGATTTTTCAACTAAGCGTCCAACTCAATATAACCTAAGTTACGTTAAAACTATTCCTGATCCTGACCAACATTGCTGCAGTTAACAAGGCGTTTTGAATATAAATTTTTGAACATCTATCTTAGTAAATAAAATATGCTCGGCTCAACCCATAAAAGTTGTTTTGGTATAGTTGAAATCGTTATCGAAAGTCTTTATGCGTGAACCCACTCCATCCTCATTTGACGTAAAAAGTTCGACGCATGTCAGGGTTTTCCTTTATTAAAAAGTTGTATACCCGGGCGACGTCGTTAGGGAAAGCCGAGTTCTCGATGAAGGAGTAAGTCTGGAGGATTGTAATATAGCCTATGTATTAACTAGGGACCATAAGAATATCCATGTACAATTTCTGCTCAATGGGTGCAGTAGTTTTTACGTGATTGAGTAACAGACACACACACACCATTTAATAGTATAGATTTTATATGAGCTAGCCTTCTCAATCTAGACTGTTATATAAAAATCGAATGGTGTCTGTCTGTGTCTACGTTACTCAATCAAAAACTTCTGGAACAATTGAGATGAAATTGTACATGGGCATTCTCAGGGTCCCTGGTTAACAAATAGGCTATATTACAATCTTCCAGACTTACTCCATTACCGAGAACGTGGCTTTCTCTAACTATGTCGCCTGGGTATACAACTTTATAATTAATGACCCGGCATGCGTCGAACTTTTCACTTCAAATGAGTATGGGGTGGGTTCACGCATAAAGAACGTTCGATAACAAATTCAATGATACCAAAACGATATTGGTATGTTGATCCGTACAGTTTTTTTCGTTGAGATAGATGTTCAAAAATTGATATTCAAAAAGCCTTATTAACTGCAGCAATGTTGGTCGGGAATAGTTTTAAAGTGACTAAGGTTATATTGAGTTAGTTATATGAGGGGACGCTTAGTTGAAAAATTAATTAGGTACAACTTGAAACTTGATTGCTGAAATTTGAATTGAAGGCTCTTGGGGACTGCTGGGTAAAAATGACAAGGTACCTGGTAGAAATGATCCGTAGATGTGGGTCCGTGCAACGCACGGGTAACTAGCTAGTCTCTCATAAATTGCAATGCCGCGGGGCCATCAGTGGGTACATTATTTCGATAATTTAGCCATGAACTAATCCTACATGTCACCATAAGGAAGCGATATTGCCCACCCAACTTGGTAGACATTTGTATTGAGAGTTTGAACTAAAACTTGCTAACAAGGAGTTTTCTCGGTGCTGAGTCCGAATGTATTGAAGAAAATGGAAAATAATGACCCAGCTGAACGCCCTGAAACCCATGTATACCTTTGTTTTAAGCAGGCATCTGTTTTACAATTGTCTATGTTTCAGTGGTACTACTATGGAGCAATCATTGAAGACCTCTTAGCAAGGCTTGGCTGGATCATGTCCATATCCCTTGTTGAAATGGGCTTCATCCATGCAGAGCTCATGGTATCCATCCTCTCAACTTGTGAAGTCTTCCGTCGATTCATCTGGAACTTCTTTCGTCTTGAGAACGAGCACCTCAACAACTGTGGCAAGTTCCGTGCTGTCAGAGACATTTCCGTTGCTCCTATAGATTCCTCCGATCAGGGGATGATTGTTAAAATGATGGATGCTACGGATGACATAGTCATAAACCGAGGTAAGCACAAAGGGACCAAAAAGAACAAAAAGGACGAAGTTAGGGTTCTTGTTGAGCATGATGAAAGCACTGATGCGGACATTTGAAAAGTTGTCGAATTCGATATTTACTTCACAATACATGAAGTGCTCTTTCGAGGAGTTCATCCACATTTCTCTAATAGAGGTTAGCATAACTCTACAGACAGCTCAGTGGAATCACACATGACCGCTACTATCATGATGATATCTTCGAAATACCAAGGACAATTATAAATTGAACTTGCTGACCATAAGAAAATGGTTCATAGACTTCTGATTATGGCATACTCGAAACATTTTGCTGTTTGATGAGTAATATACTTAAGTTATTATTAATTTGGTATTAGTGCATACTCCAGCAAACTATTTAATATTTAAATAACGTTGGAAGAGTATCTGATCCCGGTAATTTCTGTTTCTCTTGACATGTGGATGACATAACAATCATTGTCCAGGCCTCACACTTGTGGATCAAGGACTTTGGTATCTTATGTCAAAATATGACCTTTGTACATAATTTGTACGTGCCTTGGTACGCTGTGAAATATATTAACTATCTTACTGGTGTGATAGGTAGAACTTTCTTTTACCAATTATTATTTTTTGCCTAGATATGTATGAAAAACGACTTATATTACTTAAGCTTGTGAAACGAGCTTAGGAGCCTGACGTAAAAAGAACAATCCATCATATTTTCCTAATTTATTGAATCAATATTGTTAATATGAAATCTTGTATTTAAAATTGACAACTTTGAACATATTGTAACTCATGGAAGACATATAATTACCAACATAGCTGTTTTTTTAATCATTATTTTATTTATTTTTTTCAAATATTTTTAAAATGAGGACGAAATGGTTGATAATGCAAAGTACTTAATCTGCAATCAGTTTTGGGGGTAGTAATGACCAATATGCTGGTGTCTGGTTTATGCATATTTTCTCTCAGATTATTAAAGATCTATCACTACTTCACTACTTCTAAAGTTGAATTACCTACCGGACAGTAAAATATCTGTCCACTGAGACAAATTCTAACTAGTCGGTAAATAGACATCCAGAAAAAGAGTTTACGGCAAATACCTGCTCAATAGAATGGTCCAGTCTGAAGTAAACCAAGAAAACATTTTGTAAAAATATCGATTTTCGCGTCTTCAAAGAAATGGCCGTCCAATTGGTCTCTTTCGAGGGTTTTCAAAAATTGTATATTGTATAGGTCATTGAAAAGCTGAGTTCACGCTGAACAATTTAAATTTTTTTTCAAAAACGGCTCATTATTTAAGGATTTACTGCAAAAACTTCACTGAAAAAAGTAAGAGATTTTTAATGTCATTGGCAGAGAGCCCTATCTCAATTCAATGAAAGGATGGTACGAATAATTTTTGAAGCTAGAAATGGTATATATCATTTCAAACCGTCCGCTCAGACTTAGATTTTTTTTTTCGACAGTTGTATTCCTAGCGACCAACTTTCATGCCTCCAGCTCAGCTCAGCTCGTCCTCACACAGCTCCAGTCTGTAGAAGGTCTACCAGACAAGAGTAATAGATTGAGGACCAGTAACAGCACACTCTATGGGGCCCTATTCCATTTTCGTGGGGACAAGCCATCTGGCCGTGCTGCCGTGTACCCTGTTCGCTTTCTCCTCAGTGCTAGAAATGGGCTTAGTCACTATATCTGCGAGTGCCGCACATACCTGAACAGGCTCAGTAGCTCTAGAGGACACATTGTGTTCTGATTTACCCAAGATCGGGCTCCAGTACTTCATCATTTTGTCAAATGGCAGCATATCACCTTCATTGTCACCATTCAGTATATTCTGTACCATAATATTTGAGTTGCTCTATACTTCAGATGACGCTCTCTTTTCTTGGACTGGCATGCATTCTTTGCTTTCCCAACCGTTGCATGACTCGGGTGCGCAGAGGAAGGGCCTCGGCCCTGGTTCCTCATAAACACTCTGTCAATATAGTCAGCCAAGACGTTTTCTAATTCCGGCTGGCCAGGAAATGCATCCTGCGCCAACTCTTAGTGCATAGAGTCATTTCCTTCTACCCTCTCCATTACTTGCGCTAAACGCCTAATCTTGGTCATCAATACTGATGGCTCCACCATGTTCTGCCTCACTGGGCTACTGCTCAATTCCGTGCTGGCCTCGACAGATACACTTGGAGTATCAAGAACATCTACATTACTGGAAGCATGTCCATCTTGCAATTGTTGCATGTTCTCCTGCACCATTACTTCATAATCTGCTCGTCTTTGCATTCCTTTCAAACCATTGGTTGTATGCTCAGAAAAGAGTTGCAACAGGTGCTGATTATAGAAAATGCACCCCCGAAAGGATGGTCTCCGCTTCAGCCCTTGCCAGCTGTCTCCTCTCTTCTGCAGAGTAAGCAGTTAGCTTCTTTTCCACCATCATAGAAGCATTATACTCTTCAGGATGTGGTCGAGCCCTTGTGGGGTATTGAAGGAGCGCCGACAGTCCTGGATGTTGCATTTGTGTTCACCACCAACTGTACTCGTCGAGGAACCTGAGCGGGAAGACCTGCTCGTGGTAACTGAAATTGTAGGCGAGTTCTGGAGCCTCTGCTTGGGGCGTACTTGACGATCACTCCTGGTACCCCGTGTGCCAGTGGGCTGGCGGGGTCATGGGGCTGACTGTTAGTTTGATCCATGACTTATATCTGGGAGTGGAAAAGGGGGGGGGTCCCAACTGCATGAGACCCCCCCCCGAGTTCACCAGAGCATGCTTTTAGCCGTGCAAGGAGTGATTCAACTAACATATTAGCTTATTGCTAACATCACTGAGCTCCCTTGCACATTGCCCGACTCTCACCTCATGGAGGTAGCGTGTTGGCGTGTTGGCTAGGAAGAGTCTCCGGATGGTTAGCCCCACGACATCTTCCCTTAAGAGATAGGTTTTGGGCCACATCCTTAAATTAACCATAAATAATTTTACCAATCTTGCAACATGATGCGAATTTTATTATTTTTAAATGATTTGTCAGTTCGATTTTTTGTATGGTTATTTGGTGTCCTCGACTTGGATCTTCTGATTACACATTATTGACCACACACCACCCTGTATGGCCACATTATTGCTTTTTTGTCTGATTGGCATTATTATTGTCTCCTGATTGCCAATTAGGGTTTAGTCAGAGCCCACAAACTATAGCTACTGGTACGCCGTCCAAGCGTGAGGTTGGGTGGATTGAGAGTTTCACACCCCCCTCCCCCCTCCACCATGTGTGATATCCTCACAACTGCTACTCAGAAGCACTTTAGATTCTCAATTTTAGTTCGATTCTAATAACAGTTTTAGGAATTGTGCGGGTCAGCTTCTAGATAGTACCCTAAGAAATTTCATTGCCATCGGATCAATGGTGTTTGTGTGAGGCAAACGTGAATTTCTTTTAATATCGATTTTTTTACGTTCTATGGTACGGTTTTGTTCAAACTCAGAGGGTAGTTGTTTTTACCTATCGGGAAGGTCCCCTAATGAGTTTTGTTTCAATTAATTGAGCACTGACCTTTGTGTATGCGCAAAACTAAAATTAGTTGACACACGTGAAACTCCAAGACTAATGGATCGATTTTGATGAAATTTTCAGGGATTGTATCGGTTAATTTCTAGATAGTTCTCCATACATTTCATTGGTGTCGGATCAACAGTGGCGTGTGCGCATGTGCAAACGTGAGTTTCTTATAACGTGGATTTCTTGCGATCTATTGGTCCTATTTTGTTCAAACTTGGACCAATGGCGTGCCCCTGAATCTGGTTCCCCTGTGCATTTTATCCTCATATGATGTGTAAAAATATTGCGCATGCGTTGGTTGGTTGACTGAGGCGAAACTCTTAAATTCAATGGACCAACCAGACGATTGCCTGGCCTTTGCTGGGTCAGGTTTATTGTGCGGGTTAGCTTCTAGACGATCCTCTATGACTTTCATTGCCGTCGGATTTTAACTTTAGTTTCTGTAACTCTAATTTAAAAAATTCGTTGTGAATAAATGATGATATTGACTAAGTATTGGCTTAACTGGCTTGAAATTGGCTTGACCAAGTTTTTTCCACGTATAGTGTCAATTAAAGCGTAGATTTTCTATAAATTCTTCTTCTAGGGGAAAAATTGCATTGAAAATGGAAACAAATATTTCGCTGACTCGGGGTGTTTAATGTCGATTTAGGATCGGAAGAAGATGAGATAATCAAAATCTGACTTTAGATTCGTGTTCGACAGCTCAAAAACTATGTGGGACGGGGAAATATTTAAATTACCAGTAGTCAAAGGAACATGTCCCGAAACTCGAAAAAAACGGAAAATAAGTTATACCTTGAAAATTTTATGACAACTACAAATACATTTCATTTCCGGATTGAGCACCCCATAAAACATGAAGTTAACAAATTTTGTAAACCTGTATTTTTCAAAAGATGGTAACATAATAATATAAAATGAAAGATTATCTCAACAGCAGAGGTATTTCAAAGTAATATCTACGTAATAAATATTTAATATTTGCTTCCAACCCTTCCAGTTATCATTCTAGTAGATATAGTTCGTTGGTCAGAACTGCTTCACACTCCTCTACTGATTGCTTGATGGCAGGCTGGTGATGTGGGATCTACCTCTCTACGGTCCATAGTAGCACTAACACTTTCCATATACACTTAATCGTTTTTTTTTCCACCTCTTTTCCAACACAAAAGTCATTACTACTCTCAAACTGTTGTTTTTAAAGAGTGTGCCCAGTTTAGCTGGATGTTTGTTGAAAGGTAATTGTTTTTAATTCTTAATTATTATTGTTACCGGTGATTATATGGTGATTGTATAAACTGAGCTTGTATTAAGTTTGAAATGGATTTTATCTTCTGTTGAACAGTAGTAAGACTCATATTGCTCAAAGAGCATAGAAGTTGTCTCCTCATCATCATCCATCACAGGTCATTGTTTGGTTACTAATAAAATCAAATCCGTAGAAATCTATAATACAAATTAGTGTTCGAACACATCTCCAGAATCCTTAGTAAGTAGCTATACCTCCCCATAAGGTATGTAGTGGAATATATATTTTTCATCAACTCCGTTTGAGGAAATCAGTATTTAGGGCTAAGATGGACACTATTGAGGCTTTTTTGAAGTTTGGAAACACTCCTATACAAATTCTTTCCTACAGCTTTTCATAATACTGCATCTACTCTGATGACGAATACATTCTTCAGAATATATTAATGCTTTTTCACCTAGTAGCATTATT
The DNA here is from genome assembly GCA_030762985.1 of Adelphocoris suturalis. Classification (NCBI taxonomy): domain Eukaryota; kingdom Metazoa; phylum Arthropoda; class Insecta; order Hemiptera; family Miridae; genus Adelphocoris; species Adelphocoris suturalis. The sequence goes on along the minus strand of CM061043.1, from coordinate 47,655,767 downwards.
ATGAGAACTCTACATTATTGGCCTGATGCATATCGATTGTTGTGGCACCTGGCAAGCTTCGGTCGGACAGGGTACCTGTGGGCATGGGGCGGTACTGAACTCTTCCTTATATTATAAACGCCATCTAGAAATTATAAAATAATGTTCTTCCATGCTACGAAACAGCGTGGAGTCTTATCTGTTTATTACAATGGAAATTTGTGTCCACCGAGGAGATTTGGGTAGATAAAACATTAAAACCTGATGTAAGTATCAGGTTTTTTCGTTTTTGTCGGCTCCCACAATGTTTTTAGAATGAACGGAGTATATGTCATTACTTATCTTTATAAAATATCTACTTATCTTTGCGAAAAATCTACCTGTAAAAATGCGCTGTTATTTTGTTGTCTGTCAATCTGATTACCCAACGAAGTCCTATGAAATTGATTAAAGGCGAAAGTGGAATCTTGCATTGATCGAAGCAAGTAAGTCTAAAAAAATTCGTTCATCAATTACACCCAGCATAATAATACCTAACAAGAAAAATTGCCTAACATTCTTAGTGGCTTGTTACTTTTTACGTAGAATGGCATTAACAAAGTCGAATTTGTTTCATTTATCTTTTTTTAAAGAATTTCTCCAAATAAGTTATTTTAGTGGTTTCCCGTTTGTACAAGGTATGTCAGTATTGGTTAGGTACCTAGTTACTGTTATTTAAGTACTCCCGGCTATTTCAAGACGAATTAAATCACTCGAACGAAGTTGTGGAAACCCATTTCAATAAAGAAAAGGAAGGTAGTGAAGAACGTTGTCTTATTTCCATGTTCTACTTCCATTTACATTTCCTTTTTTTCTAACAAGATGCAGCTAAAGTGATCGGGAAACCGCGTTTTCAATTATAACAGACATCAGACGTGAAGAACGTTGTCTTATTTCCATGTTCTACTTCCATTTATATTTCCTTTTTTTCTAACAAGATGCAGCTAAAGTGATCGGGAAACCGCTTTTTCAATTATAACAGACATCTTCAATTCAGTCAACAACACAGCACTGTCCGCTGTCTTAGTTTAATCACAACTTAGATGATCAGTTGTGTCATCATTCTTGTTTTGCCACTTTCAAGTGCAGTCACTGGAATGTCGTTAAATATTCTTTGTGGCTGAAAACTGAATGAAAACTTCTCACGCATGGAGAAAGTAGGTCCAGATGCGCGGGGAGCTTCCATTACACTGCGGTTCGCTGGTAGAGCGACTTACGTCTCCGTGGAGTTGAAATATAGGGATCCTCCACCGAATAGTCTCAATAGTATCGATTCGGCCTCCTAACACATCGATGCATTCAGGTGCAGTGATAGGAGTCGTTTCAGAGCGCTCTAGCGGCCTCCCTCAAAAGCATTTCCTACTGAGTGGTGAAGTACTGTGATTGTCTCCTGATAACATAGTTGTAGTGTAGCTCATAGGTTAGGATAACGGTCTCGTGAGCCGAAGGTTTACCTAATGAACCTAATGAATGTTTTTTTTTTTTTTTCCCTCGTACAACTCCCGAAATATACTTCTAAAACGTCATTCTAACCTGCATGTCCAACTAATCTGAATTTTCACTAAGGGATTGACTACTTGATGTTATGTATTTTTGAGATGCGAGCATCCAGACCACCAAACTATACACTTCATTCTGACCTACATGTCCACTAATCTGCATTTTTACTAAGGGATTGACTACTTGATGTTATGTATTTTTGAGATGCGAGCTTGCGACCATCCAGACCACCAAACTATACACATCATTCTGATCTACATGTCCAACTAATCTGCATTTTTACTAAGGGATTGACGGGAACTTTTTCAATTTTGGCGCTCAGAAGGTCAGTTGATTTCAAAATGAGTAAATCGACGTGTTGGGAGGCTGAACCGATACTATCGAGAATGGCTATTCGATGGCAGTAAATAAGAGTGGGGGATCCCTATATTTCAGCTCCACGGAGACGCAAGTTGGTAGAGCGCTCTCGTTTCTGGCCTATGCACGAGGCCTATACCTTCATTCCATCCTTCAATATCCGATCCATCTTTGTGTTTTCTCTATTTCACCCTAGTTGTCAGTACCCATACCTTCCTATGTATATATGATGATGATGATGATGATGATGATGATGATGAGGGACAATGAAGCGTACTTAGATAATCTAGATCTGGAAAAGTATTTTAGTTTGTTAATGTAGGAATATCAGCGTTCTTCCAGAACCACTCAATCTCACTAACATTTAAGCAAGGGTGATAGGGCGTTACCTGATTTCATTGACGAACTCTGGCGTTGAAAAATCAAATCTATATTGTACTTAGTGAATCTTCTTGACTGAAAATCGTGAAGTTGTATACTATTTATATACTTATCCTATAAAAATGAAGAGCGTCGCTTATTTTTGTGTGTAGGAACACGGTGTATTTGATGTTTATAGTCGAGAGAGTCTATTTTAGTGTTGTATGCAGGAAGTATCTAGTCGCAAACGAATCTTCTTCATTGTAATTGAGAGCGAATTTATGTGAATATACGAGTCCGATCTATATTTTGGTATTCAATTTGTTCTTTCCTTCATATTCTAATCCAAATAGGAACACAGTGAAAGTACATACATTCGGATTTACGTAATTAGGTTCGTAACCTATTTTGTATGTTATCAAAAGTGCTGAATCCAAATTTCACCACGCTCGTTTGTAACATTTGTAAAAGAAATTTCAAAATTGGGCTATTTAAACTTAAATTTATCTGCTGTATAAACACAACGTAACTGCACAAATGGGAAAATTTAAACAATTTTCACGTTATTACTTTTTAGAAACCCATAAATGGGATGCTAATTCCTCACGTCAACCTTTCAGCCCTGAAGGTGCAATGTAACATTGTGACATAGTTTGAGATTTTAGGTATCAGGTAGTTTGATATGAAGCTGTTTTAGGAGATCTAGAATCCAATTCCACTGCATGGAGGCGCACTGATCAGCTGACCGACCTCTGAGCCTAATTTGTGTCTTAATCGACTTATGGTGCTGAAACGGAGCTCTTTTGGGACATCTAAGATACAACTATAAAGTATGGAGAGGTTCAGATCAGCTGAGAGCCGTACGGTAATGAAATTTCAAATGGAGCCCTTAAGATTACGTAATTACGAGGTGTTGGGGTAAACGAATCAACTGAGAGATAGGCTAATTTATTTTCTGATCGATCTACGGTGATGAAATATGCCTTTTAAACACCTTGAAAATAATTTCACGAGATTTGGTGGACCATTTATCAGTTGAAGGTCCTCTGAGACTGATTTACTTTCTTAACAACCTACTGAAACGCATTAGGTACCCACATAATTGTACTGCAAGAAACATGAAAAATTGTATGTGCAAGAAACAAATATGGTTTCAAATTAATATATAGTCTACCCACTCTTCTATATGGCGGGTAAATTAAAATGTCGTAGCTCGTTAAATTGTGGGGTCCTGGCGCTGTAAAGGGGTGAACCCATGTGCTCCAAATTTCGATTGTAGGAATATTCGCGGTTTACCGTAGACCAGTGATCTGCTTACAAGAGCTATATAATTCAAAAATGAACCTTTGTGCAATAATGTGCAGCTTTTTTAAAGCAGTACATAAAGAATTGGGGTTGCGCTTAATTTAATTTCTACTCCTACCAGAGTTCAACATAGGGCTTGCCAATGATAGCAGCTAGACTTAGCTAGTTAAAAATGTATAAGGTACATAGTTAAATAAGGTTAAGGTATAGGTATTATACTTACCTAATGATTAATTTGCTGGTACTGAGGAACAAACAACCTCATTTCAGGATGTGCAGTACAGTCTGTGGGATTTTATTGGTACCTAACTATCTAAATAGCACCCTTCCTTGATAACAGTTTTCTTATAGGTTTTATATCTCTGTGAAAAAAAACAAAAAAAAAACAAAAACTTCTCTTTCTAGACTATTATGTTATTTCTGTTTTTCATTTCTCTACTATCGCACCAGCTCCCGCCGGTCTACCCTTTTATCAGCAGACCCCCCTCGGACCGACGGATTCCTGATGTTCAGATCGATCGTCCTGCTACAGATGTAACGCAAACGCGGTTGTATCTACTTCATCCCAGTTCTTTTCTTAACCGAACGTAGTGCCGAAGACTAGCTCACGGGTCGAGAATTTTCTGTTACCCATTTTCCGTTATCTACATATATAGAGTGCAGTTTTGTTTTCTGAAACAGCCATATTTACGAATTTCGTCAGACAACTAAGTTCGCAAATTACACAGGGAGAATCAAAAGGTGGAAACCTAGGTACGTGTTTCTGGTTTGACGATTTTTTCTTTTCATACTCGTATATACGATCTATGCAATGTATAATACGTATGACATCATATATGTCTGTCAACTTGAAAATTACTATCAACAAGTTGACATCCCATTGCTGAAATGCGATTGCACAGAAACGCTGGTGGAAGTTGCACCTTGATTCACTTACAGTCTCTGAAAAACGAAATTACCTTTAAAAAAGTTAAACTTGGCTGAACAGCATGAGGACAATCGACAAAACATGAAAATATGATCGTACTTATTTCAGATTTAAAACATACCTACTTCAAAAACATAACATGGTGGGATTTAGGTTAAAAACTTTCTATCACTTTTCTACACGAAGATTCTAAAATATGTAGAATTATTACCTTATGATATCGCTAGGTTCATTTGATATTTTTCTTCCTAACCCCATGAAACGTCAAAGAAGAGTTACGACACAGCACTGACAAAACGCATTTACATTAAAATATTGGCTGTTCCATCATGGCCTTAATGAGCGAAATGTTGTGTTTTCCTTATATTACGTTTTTGAACACATTTTTTATGAAATTTTAATAATATTGTTGGGCTCAATTTTACGTTCAAATTTACAGCATAAAAACATAGTTACCTATATAATTTTGTGCTCTAAAAGTCAATTTTATGATAATAAAATTACCTAGGTAATTTGGGAGGGCTTTTCCGGTTAAATTAAGCGCCTCGCCAAAAAATAACTTAAATTTTGATACATGGTAGGTAGTTATTCAACTAATATACTTTCTTAAATAATATTCCACTACTTATCTGTCACGATAGCTGCTAAAATATACACCTATTTTCGCTGATTTAGCATTTTTTATGAGCAATGTTTTGAGTTTCGAATGAGCAAGGTTTTGGGAAACTCCAATTTTAAGGTGTCGCGTATGGTACATATATGTATTTATATAAAAGGGTATCTACGAGTATATAATATACCAATCATCTACTTTTACATTCATGATGAAATATAATGAAATTCAGGGTGTGATTCAGACAATACGTGTTTCTGCGAAAAAAACGATTCGAAAATGTGGGTATTTCATCACAAAGAACGATCAGGGAGGGGGGAGGGGGGGAATGAGGCTTATAAATGTTGAAAAACATAGTTAAAAAAAATCAAGGGTTTTCTTGAGAAAATACGTAGAAATCGAAATAAACTACTGAAAACTGAACTGAAAGAAGTTATGTACTTTTTAAACATTAAAACATGATTTTCTCCCCTAATTAGGAGAATAAAAGTAAATTTGACTATACCGTTTGAAAGCTGAGGTTGGAGGATTTTTCCCGTCAACGGCAAGTGAAATTTAGGTAGCACTTAATTGTACTTATTGAGCTTGAGCGCGGTTAAATTGCCGTCAATGTTTGAAACACGCGAAATTTCTGCTTTCAAGCGTGAATATCAGGATTTTAAACCACTCAAAAATTGTTTAAATTAGAAAGTTTGGTACCTTATTATGAGAGGAAGTATAATGAGCTATCTAGCGATAACCGATGATGTATTTTTAAAATTGATTAATGGGAGTTCTGGACAATTTTATGGGGGGGGGGATAAACAGATTTACGAGGAAAAAAACTTGAAATGTCAATATAACCTATGAAAATTGCCTCAAGACGCTATCGATCGGAAATGAGCCAAATAATCTATTTTTGGCTTATTCAGGCCTGTTCCCCGATCACCCTGTGTTTATAGTAGGTAGGTACCTACAGGTGACAACCCTAGTTATGTACCAACCTATCTACCATTTGATTCATCCTATACCTGTGTGTTTTGCGTACCTAGGTACTTGTACCTACCTTCAGATTTCGCACAGGCAGTTGCGCTTTGCCTGTTATTCGCCCGGTCCAGTTCGTCAGATTCAAGTTATAACAAAAACAAGTGGCTTCGTTACACTAGGGAGAGATTCGATTTGTTTCGTCGACACCCATCACCCTGTGGTCCGCTGAGGTTCCTGCGAAAATTTCGCCCTTCCGGGCGAACGTTTGGTCGGCGTATCGCAAAGGTATGTTCAACAAATTTTCACAATATTTTACGAAATAATATGACTGTTTTACTTTTACAATGCTCCAGAGGCTACAGAATAGTTACGTACCTAATCATTCTAAGTTTACCCAAATTGTTTTTGGAGCTCAAATCTTGGGGGAAAAAAAAATGAAACTCGTGTATGTATGTATTCAATAATTCATAGCTCCACAGAGGATTGTTCATGTGATTCAATTGAGAGAGCGCATGAACATGAATATCTGGGGAGCTGGTGGCCCCGGGAGCCGTCATGGTGGGTGGGTCCGGGGGTCGGGGTTCGAACACGAGGGGGGGGGGGGATCTCCACGCGGAAAAATGCACAGGAAATACAGAAACAGAGGATAACGATTGACAACAAGATCACAGCAAACCATACGGATGACATCAAACTCAGAATATCCAGCACTGACGAAATTTCAAGATATATACACCATTCCCATTTCATTATAGTTCTGGTACATGTACGATTTGTGTAAAACCAATAAATGAATTTAAAAAAAATATCTGGGGATAATTTTAGATGATTAATTGTCTTGGAAGTATCATAATATCTCATATTTAGTTGAAAATTAAAAAAAAATTATTCATAATTTCTTTAATCTGCGGTCAGTATTGTCCTCTAGAAAGGTCATTTATGAAAGTTTGGTACAGTCAACATACTAACATACTTTGGATTAGTAAAATATTACTGTGGATAACAATTCAACATTGTATTATCATATGGGGTGGTAGTTACCTATGATTTAACCTTGGAAAAACTGAACACTTTACAAAAATGTATAATCAAAATTCGAGTGAACAATTCAAAATCTTTTAGCTCAGTAGAAATTTTTAATCTCAGTAAAAATATCTCCATTAGGCAGTTGTACGTTAAGAATTTATTGTTCTACTACCATAATGCATCCCAAAATTGTGTTCCATGAAACTGTTAATTCGTATCCAATAAGATTTCGTTTGGAGGACAATGTAGTTAATCCTCGTCCCAAATCAACTCTTTTCACTAAAATCCCTTTCTATAGTATATACATATGATACAAAAATCATTACCATTCGATATGAAATCTTCTTCGCACTTCAAGAGAGATTTTTATAAAATATTGATTTAAACATGGCTCATTTCAATTGGTTACCGTTTCCTGGATAGAATTTTAGTGAGCACATAGGTAGATATAAAATTTGAATCGTAATGTGCAGTTTTCCTAAATTTTAAAGTTAAATTGTGAGGCAAATCTTTCTATTCTTATCGAAAATATTAATTTAATTTGATTAAATAATGATAACTTTAATAATAATAACATTCTTATTCTTGATGAAATATTTTAAACATTGTTGGCTATAACCGCTGTCATATTGCTGAGCTGCGCTCCTGCCAGTGTCACGGGCATGCCATTGCTGACAGTGTATTGACAAATAATACAGTAGATATTGATTAGCAGTACATTGCATTATTATTTTTACTCTTTCAAATAGATTTGTTTCATTTAAATGTTCCTTAATAGAAGATTTTTTGCATCATCATATTGTTTTCTGTGTCAATAAATCTTATATCTGTCTATCGTACATAGCAGTCGAACATCGTACCTAACAGTAACGGAACTATCCTATTAACGCACCGTGTTCAACAAGTAATCACCTTCAGAATAAGGAAAATTATACATAGACTTAAAAATTTCATTAATTTCCTCTTAATTTTAATAAAAACGTAAAAATAGCGGTCAATAATTATTGTCAACTTCCATCGATTAGTTGCTCGTATAGAGATGTGCAATATAATAAAGTTGTGACAATCGTTGGTGTCTTCCAATTAATTTTTCGAGTATGATTATATACATATAATGTATACAGCTATACTTAATACTGTAAATGTAGGGTTCAAAGATATAAAAATATGAAACTACAGGCGGCCGTCTACTAGGTCGACAGAGCGGCGCGACGCCACGCGACGCCAAAATCTGTCTCTAGAAATATAATGGAAAATGATGGTAGTCCGTCCACTAGGCCGACAGCGCGGTGCGGCGCGGGTAGGTCGGAAATTTTTCGCTCTCGACCGCTCTCCAAACTTCTGGAGCGCGGCTCGGCGCGCCGCCAAAACATTTCGCATCTTCCCATCGACCTAGTGGACGAAGGTCGAAGCGAAAAAGTTTCGCTTGCACAAAATTTTTACAATTTGCGTAGCACAGGTTGACTTGAATATACGCAACCCCCCCCCCCCTCACCGATCACATTTCGGGATACCCCTATGAATCTGATTAAAAAAAGTCCTTACTTAGAAGTACTTACTTATAAATAACCTTTTAGGACCAAACTATTGAGATCAACCCCCACTTCCTCTCCACAAAACCCCCATATTTCAGATTAAAAATATTCTTCATAGGTAACCCAAAAGAACGTTCAGACTAATCCAATTTCATTCGTCCGAACATCAGATCACCAGTTCGTTCGGTGATGACCAAATTATTCCATTCAACCACCCCCTCTTCCCCCTCCCTTTTTTTCCTTACCACAAACACCTCTCTACGGTTGAGACTAGAAAATATTTTAATAGCCTGTGTTTGAGGTTGACGCAATATAAACATATTCGCCCAATCAGATCCCCAGTTTGTTCAGCGAAATGACGCGGGACTGACGAAACGACGGATCGAAAAATGAAATTAGTGGACGAACCTCAAGATTTTGGCGCCGCGTCGCGCCGCGCAGCTCTGTCGACCTAGTGGGCGGCCACCTTAATACAGAAGTGCGGTGGTTAACAATCCAACAGTTTTTAGGACGCGTCCTTCTGAAGTTATGTCTTATAGGCAAGGCTTCATTAATAAGAGGGACGTCTATTAGAACTGATCCAGGTGTGAGTGGGACAACCTGAGAAAAAATAACTGAATACAAATCCGACCATTCAGACCATTCCCTGACCGATACAGAAAGATTTAGGGATTTACTAAGGTTCGATTCAAGGAAAAGCTATTTAAAAAAATACTTTTTTTAAGTTTGACTTAAAAAATAAACTACCTTATAATGAGCACTATGTATCTGGTACCCTAAACAATTTTCAGGACATTTTCCTTGAAGATCAACCTTTGACTGGCTGGTGACGTACTAGTGCTAGACTGCGGATGAGTGAGAATGAGTTTTCACGAGAGAGGCAAGGAGTTCTGAGGCGTTCTAGGTTTGATAAAACACATGGTTTGCATTTGCAGCACTATGCTTCAACCTAACCCGACTGTAAAATTACAATATACCAAATAACTATTCATTGTTTAGTAAGCAAAGTGGGATAGTAATAAATATATTATTAATATGTAATAATATCATTATTAAAGGGATCGGCGGCCTTTGGGAGAGGCGGAGAGTGGGAGTTCGCGGAGTCAAAACGATGTTGTCGACGCTCACCCCAATGGAAACGCGGTCTTTCCACCCTGACAGCTGCTGCCCGGCTTTCATCACTGAGATCGACCCGCTCAACATCTACCTCAGTAAGTACCTTCCAACCAATCAAGTACCAATCATTAGTTTGATAGTACCAATCAACTAAATGATCAGTGTTGTCTACACTTTATGGTCACAACCAGGGGCGCCACTATAGGTTGGCTCCCCCTATGATAATGTTCACCGACTTGGGAGAAGTTGGGAAATTTTGGTAGGTGGCGATAAAACCTTAATTCTAAGAGACATAATTTGGAAATATAATCCTAATCAAATCCTGATTTCACCAATTGTAGGTAGGTACCAGGTATTTACGCATTTAAAATACCTGGGTCATTTTCATTTTGTGCATGAAACTGGCATTTTTCGTTTAAATTTTCCCAAATTTCCTCAGCATTTCCCAATTATGTTATACCTATCTCAAAAACTGATTAAGATAGAAAATTGCGCTTGACGGCGTTTTACTCTATTTTCGGTCTATTTACCCCCCCCCCCCCCCCCCCCCCCCCAAATGTTCACACCCATCCGAATCCATCTTGTGTTCAATGAAGAACATTCAATAGTTTGAAACATATGACAAATAGTCGAAAGACTATAATGACTGATGAGTGTCTATGGCAATTGCTCCAATATCATAATGCGAAAAAGATCTTATTGAGAATCTTGACATAGAAGATGTGGTGGTTCAAGCATAAAACGGCTTACCCACTTCCATTAAAAACGCAACCTTTTAAATGCCAATCGTGTAATGATAAAAGCTTTAATAATAAATTTTATTTTTTCTTATTATAATGAAGGCTTCTTATTCAAGTTAAATGAGAAGGCTGAAGTTGGCAGTATGAATGATATTTTTCAGTGGCTTCCTGGCTTCTGTGTTGATCGAACACGATGCCGATGTTACTGGCACATCTGCGGTCAATAAATTATTTTTAAGCCAAATTTCTTTTTTGAGAAAAGCTTCGGACCTCTTACGGAGGACGGACGGATTTATTTGTTCGATTTTTGCACTCTACGCCTCTTTAAACGTAAACCAACACATTTTAAGGGGGTAAAAAAAAAAAAAAAAAAATTCTTGGTCGATTACAAAGGTTCATTATTGAAAATAATAAACCAAAATGTCTAAAGTATCAACACGACACGCTGATAGAATGTGACATAGATATGTCTTACAGCCCCATGAATGTTCTTACCCTTCGCAATTTAATGTGTGTGGTTTGTTTTGATGAACAAAGCGAGTCTCTACTTTGAATCGCCTAGCAGTTGTCAGGACGCGCACGGGTGCGTGTGATCCATGCTACGGGTTGCAGTTTTGGGGCAATCAACGTGAAATTTGATAGGTTGACTCTTTAGACATCCAAAATTAGGTGTATATTTTTTGGTGACGATTTGACGACAAGAACTTATCGTCGGTGACGTTGATCGTCGGTCAAATCAACCCAAAATCGAGTTTGGTATAGTTTTTGCCACACAGAATCGACTGAAACAAGTATAAAAGTTTTCCTTGACGACAAAGCCCTGTTTCGCAAACAGTCACCCTTACCATTAAGTGAGAGGAACTTGATTGTGGGTGTAACAGTCTCCCTTGGTTTACCAGGGAAGAGTTGTCTCCTTCTTAGAAGGAGGAAGAAAGGGCGTAAGCACAGTGTTCTGGGATACTCCCTTAATCAACCTTGGGATTTTCTAAATCCTGAAGGGGGACAGAAGACGACAATACGACGTCATCGTCGTTGTCACTGACGTCAGTCGTTGTTAAATCATCAGAAATTAAGTTTGTTATTCTTTCCAATAGTTTTTAACGATCTCTTTTGACAAGACCGTAGGTACTTCCTGGGTAAACAGTTGATACCACAATTAGTTTAGTTGTTTTATTCATTTTCGTTCGTATGGTCCAAAAGAGGCTCTCTTTCAAATTTCAACTTCCTATGAGGAACAGGAGAAAATTTAACCAGTCATTTCAGTGTGCCATGCTAATATTCCATATTCCAAAATCGGCTCAAAGTTCAGTTCCAAGATTCGTCTCGTACTCCGATTATGTGAAATCCATAGGTAATAATCTTGTCATTATAGTAATTAGTAGGTATTTCATTATAGTGGATCCGGTTACGGAATAGCCATTGTTTACGTTCAACATATAGATATTGATTACGTGTAGAAAAGGTCATCATAATGAATTGGAGATAATCGAGACGAATATCGAAGAAAAAACTCAAGGTTGGATCTGCAGGGATCTTGAATTCTACCGAATGCGGAGATAAGGATCCAGTTTCGGGAAATGATCGATAGTTAGCTGTTCCCCTTTCAACTGCCTGCGTCCGGTTCTCCTCGTCGTATCTCGGGCCCGGTCAGAACGATGACTTACCGGGAAAGGGGTACGAGTGAGAAAACGTCTAGTGCGAGGCTTGTTACTTCTTTCTCAAAATAAATGCGTGATTTCCTATATAAAGAGGGATACAGTGATATCAAAAGGGTCTGCCAAGTTGGGTGTGGCACATAGCTTCCTCGTATCCATAACATGAATGTATAGATCAATGAATTTTTTAAAATTAAGTTTCTTAAGAACTTCCATTTCGAAAAATAATAAATCAAGGTAGTATAACATCAAAATCGCTCGATTAGGAAACGAAAAAATAATGCTTCAAGTAATTTACGTTTGTGCATGCGCAGAGTGAGGTATTGATTTGGAAACGAAACTGATTAGGGACCATCTACTGTTTAACCCGCACATTCTCTAAAAATTTCATCAAAATTAGATGAACGCTGTGGAAATTAAGATTGTTACAAGGATTTCATGTTTGCGCATGCGCAGGTGCTACTAATGATACGATCATGTTGAATTTAAAATGTGTTAATAAAATCGTCTTCCCCTAAAAAAAACTAAAAATCCAGTTTTTTTTTTTTTTTTTTTTTTTTTAAGCAGATTACTACCTATTTAGACTATGTTTTTTGCCGTGAAAATAATAGTTAACATTTTCTTCGCACTCAAAAAGCTCAAATTCCAAAACGATTTTACTTAATATAACACGATACCTAAATTACGAACATTTTCACATACAATCTTGCTACATGACTGGAACTTTTATTTTCTATGGATTTCCGCTCCAAAGTTCATCCGTCCCAAGGTACGGACCTAGGTGTCCCGAGGGACACACTTAGTTCATACCGTGGGGAAAAATAAGGTATTTCAGGAATGGATTTTTCGCATATTTGGAGTGTTCAGAAAATCGAAAGAAAATTCACGACGATCATGCTACATGATTGGAACTTTTATTTTCAATGGATTTCCTCTTCCGTCCCCAAGTACATCCGCCCCAAGGTACGGACCTAGATGTCCCGAGGTACACACCCAGTTCATACCGTGGAAAAAATATCAGAAATGGATTTTTCGCATATTTGGAGTGTTCAGAAAATCGAAAATCCACGTATAAAGAAGCTATGTTATACATATTGAATTTTAATTTCCTGAACTTCATAAATTGAGGACAACATATTTGTTTCAAGATACATTGTCCCCTACTACCTAATTCACAAAACATTTGTTACCAAACAGCAATAACACAATAGGTATCAAACGTTTGATAAATAACGCCTTTCATATTCTCTTGTGCAATGATCGTAGGAAATGGATTACTAACTGGTCATTGCACTGTCTAGGTTTATTCAACTGTCAGTTGGCCACTTTCTCTCAGAATTCATCTTATCATGCCTTTTCAAAAACTGGATTAAAGCTGTTGTTAGTTGGTGAGATGACACGTGTTAGAAACACGTCTACTTATGACATCTTTCTCAGAAATATTTATGTTAACATCCAAGTGTTCGAATTAAAATCTATTAATATACAGGGTGTCTCAGACTCGACTTGCCAAAGTTCAGGGATCGATTCTAAAACTGATTTGCAACAAAAATTTCCTTAGGCATTTTTTTTTTTTTTAACGCTTAGTTTTCGAGCTATTCATTATTTAAGATTTTTCGTGTTCTCAACGTTATCACACTAAAACAACCATAACTCCCTCAAATGACAGTGAAAATTAAAAAAATGTTTACACCTTTAGAAAGATTGTTAAACTACCTACTATCCTAATACCACTTCAGAATTTTGTAAGCAAGTTTCATGGGAAAGAAATCCGGCTGAAAGTTGAAATTTGACAAATCTTAAGAAATCTGAAAAAATTCGGAGCGCTATTGCTTGGAAGTCTTCTATTGGATTTCACCCCCGGAGACGGGAATAACTGCGACAAGATGTCACCTTTCGAACGGTGTAGTCAATTTTACGTTTACTTTACTAATTAGGAGAGAAAACTGTGTTTCAATGTTGAAATACTCTTTTCTTTTTTTTTTTTTTTAATGAAACATATCTCCCAAATCCCGTGATAACAGAATTTTACACTTTAGGTAACTAGTTCCACCCCTAAAAACACATAAAATTTATCATACCAAATGAACTCAAATTTGTGAGTTAAAGCGTTAAACTTGGTTATTACAGGGTTTGGGAGATATGCAAGTGTTACCATTCGATTCATCGTTCAACAATACGTAGAAACCGACCCAAAACTCATATTTTCATAGAAGGTAATTTTTCAAGAAAACCCTTGATTTCATTGGGGGGGAAAAAACAATGTATTTCAACACTGACACACAGTTTTCTCCCCCAATTAGCAAAGTAAAAGTAAAATTGACTACACCGTGGGAAAGGTGACATGTTGGCGCAGTTTTTCTCGTCTTCGGGGATAAAATCCAATAGCTTCAAGCTGTAGGTATAATACATTAGCTACCTATACTAAAGCAGATCTGATTTTCCATAGAATCAGCAAATGTTATCTCGCAGCAGCTGGATTGGAACCAAAATAAAAATAAGAGTGAAATATAACGATATTATGATTTCCGAAAAGTCGTTTTTTCTATTACTTATGTTCGTCTTTCCATGACTGATTCTGTAGCTCCGGTAGTCTTTAGAAGCGACCTTGATCTATTATACTGTTGAAAGACGGCGTGAAGCCCGTAGGCGCGCACTTTGTTATAATAAAAAGCCTATCTCGCAAATGGAGCCCTTGAAGTTTTAAGTTGGATAATACGGGCTATACCGCCCTAGGGGAGGTCAGCGAGTCTTTTGTGGCGATTCCGCGCCTCGCGTGTTCAAACTGTTCAATCCTTTGTCGCGTTATTAGTAAATTAAAAGGTGAATAAAATTAATCATGCTGGTGAGGCGTGTCGGTCCCGAGTTCTTCGCTTCATAGAGTAGGTAGGTACTGAATGAATTATCCGTACTGCGCAGAAGAATTCTCGAAAGCTCAACAAGTTGGTACATGTTATGTCTAAGTCATTTCCAAATTAAATAACACATTTTTGATTATTATTTTCAATACTTCAAGACTTTGTAGTCTACCAAGAAAAACATAACTTTTAAACCCCCCCACACACCAATAAGTATGAAAAGTCCGTTCGTCTGCTGTTCACCATCCACCGCATTCTGGGCAAAATGACCGATATAGGTCTTCAAAATTCAAGATATAGAATCGTGGTTTTTCGTATCAGAAGTTGTAATTATTAGTTATTTTACGAAACTTTAAAATTTCGTTCCTTTCCGGAACTTTATCCCGAAAATGCCATTTCGCTTCCGAGTCTACCTATAGGTAGCGGAAGCATTGTTTTCACTTTCGGGAGAAAAAAAAAATGTTGGTCTCCAAAATCAAAATTTCCACTTGTATTTTACGTTTTAAACCATTCTGAACAACACTTTGGTTCCGTGTCTGTCTGTCGTGTGTCCGCAAATCCTTGTAACAAGCTTGAATTCCACAGTTTTCATTCGATTTTGATACATATAACAGTTTCTGGGATTGTGCAGGCTAGAGTGTAGATGGTCCTCTATCAGTTTCATTGTTGCCAAACTAATAATTCGTTCTGCGCATGCGCAAATGTGAATTCCATCAAGCATTAGGTGTTTTCTTGCGCCCTAATCATCCCATCTCGCTCAAATTCGGGGGATAGTTGGAAGAACACAATTTGAGTATTCCATATTAATTTCAAGATGATCGTAACATTAGTAGTTCCTGCGTATGCGCGAACGTGACATTCTTGTAACAAGTTAATGTTCACAGTTTGCATCTGATTTTGATGGCATTTTCAGGGTTTATGCGGGTTAGGCAGTACATGTCCCCTCTCCATGTCATTGTTGCTAAATCAATACTTCACTCTGAGCATGCACAAACGTAAATTCAATTGTGCTCTATTTTTTCACATCCTAGTTGTCCGGTCTCACTCAAATTTGGTGGATGGTTTGGAAAAGACAATTTGATCATCCGATTTAAATTTCAACATGATTGTATCATTAGTAGGTAGATGCTGCCCATGCGCGAATGTGAAATCTTTGTGACAGCCTAATTTTCACAGTTTTCATTTTAATTAGATGAAATTTTCAAGGAATGTGCAAGTCAAGCTGTAAATAATCTCCCATCAGTTTCATTGTTCCCAATGCAATACTTTACTCTGCGCATGCGCAAACATGAATTCCACCATGCATTGTTTTTCCCTCACCCTAGTCGTTCGATCTCGCTCAAATTTGGATGGTAGTTGGGGGAAGACGATTTGATCTTCCCAAATCAATTTCAACATGATTCAGCTGTTACGCGTGCGCCAATGTGTAATCCTACCAACGACCTTAATTTCCACAGTTTTAATCAGATTTAGATGAAATTACCAGAGAATGTGCGGGTTAGGCTATCGATGGTCCAGTATCAATTCCATTGTTCTCAAATCATTACTTCATTCTGCGCAAGCGCAAACGTAAGTTACTTCAAGCATAATTTTTTCGTTTCTTAATTGAGCGATTGATCCGCTTTGGAATTTTTTAAGATCATTTAAAACTTCTCAATGAACTATACATTCATGATACAGAAACGCAGAAGCTGTGTGCCACACCCAACTTGGCAAACGATTTTCGTTTTGTTCCGGATCGGAACAGTCTGGAGGGAGGGAACGGAACGATATCGAGCCCTAGTTATTACTTCAGATTTGTTATCCCAAACGTAGTTATTTCCCACGGGAGTCCCTGTGCAATGCTGGGAGCCCAAAGGACTCTCTATAGAAAGGGAGCTGGCTGGCGCCAAGACGCGAGTGTTACATGTTTCTTCCCCTGCCTCCGTGGGAAAGTAGCAGTGAACCCCGATCAAGTGGAAACATCAGTCCCGTGAAACCCGCGCTCCTCAACGAACGTGTCTGTCTGACAACATGTTGTCTCAGCTACCTTATCAATGTGAGTACCAGAATAACTGACTCTTTAATCTCCGGTAGTTCGGTGGTCTAGGCTGGAATAGAAGCTTCGGTCGGGTCAGGTCCGACCCGTTCTCACTTTTATGTTGTTTTCCCCCAACTTTTTTTATTTATGAATAACTAGCTGTTTCACCCGTGCGTTGCACAGGTTGACTTGAACATCATCAAATAGTCTGTGACCCAAGTTAAAGTAATTCTGATAGATTCGCCCACTCAGATCTCCAGTTGGTTCAGTGTCTTTCAAAACGCTTTAACCCCCCCCCTCCCCTCCCCACTGGGTCAGATTTCAAAAATTTGAAAAAAATTGTCTTTGACTTGAATCAGAGTAATCCAATCATATTCGACAATCAAACCCCAGTTCGTTCAGTGATGACACATACCCCATTTCTCCCCCCCCCCCCCCCCCCTTCCCCTAAAACACCCCCTTCTATGGGTTAGATTTGAAAATTTTCAAGTAGCCTGTGATTTAAGTTAGAATACTCCAAACATATTCGACAACTCATCCCCAGTTCGTTCAGCGACGTTCGAAACGCTTTAACTCCCCTACCCCCTCCCCCTCCATTGTGGGTCAGATTTGAAAAAAGTAGTCTTTGACTTGAATTGGAGTTATCCAAATATACTCGACTATCAAATCCCCAGTTTTTTTCGGTGATGACAAAGATACCCCATGCCCTCTCCCCCCTTAAACACCCCCTATGGGGCGGATTTGAAATTTTAAACCTTCTCTGGACTTCCACAAATAATTTAAGATCAAAATTAGCCAAATTGGTCCAGCCGTTCTCGAGTTTTAGCGAGACTAACGAACAGCAGTTGATTTTTATATATAGAAGGTAGATAATCATGGTTCACTATAATATATTAAACATTTTATCAACATTATAATTTAAAAAACTGTCCATCCGCCACTTTCTGAAGGACTGCACAGCCTTTGTGGACCTCGAGTCCAGGATCAGCCCCCTCAGTGGGTTGCCGTTTTATCCGGACCAGACAAGGTCCAAACCCTGTTGTTGTACCTGAGAGCCGCTGAGCTCTATTACGAACTGTGATGTATTTATATACATCTAGTCATAGTTTTATTTCCCTTTGCTGATTGTATATAGTAGCATGTACATAGTTATTAGCCTGTTTTACTTTTCTTAGCTGTATTCTTTTATTTTTGGGTTTTTTAAATCCACTTGAGGGGCTAAAACAGTGGTCATCACGAAACACCTCATTCCCCCCCCCCCCCCCCGATTTGCCAGTGGAGGCCATGATGGTGCTCCTTCTTAGTCAAGGATGGCAACGTGGCTCCCCTTAGTATCGAGCCACTTGCAGTGTCCCTTTAGACACCTTGTCCAATGCCGCTAATGAACCTTCCGGTTGAGGTGAGGCTTAAACCTAAAAAAAAAA
This sequence comes from Adelphocoris suturalis, assembly GCA_030762985.1. Taxonomy (NCBI): domain Eukaryota; kingdom Metazoa; phylum Arthropoda; class Insecta; order Hemiptera; family Miridae; genus Adelphocoris; species Adelphocoris suturalis. Next base: position 47,637,346 of record CM061043.1, on the reverse strand, counting down.
AAAAAAAAAATATATATATATATATATATATATATATATATATATATATAAATCAATAAATAAATAAAATAATAGTAATAAATAAATACATAAATAAATAAAAGTCTGTAATTTTCCCACGTGAGAAAGTAGAACACAAATAAGTTAATATAAGTGTATGATGACTTGAATTATAATTAGAGTATAATTAATCAATAGAGAACTTGTAACAATAAACAGGACAAAATATAAAAAACAGCCAATAGACTCTGAAAAGCATATTGTAAAATATCATTTTGAAATTAACTGAGATAGCTACACATTGCTTCCAGATCAGTTTTTGCACCCCTCTGAAAGCATCACAGATCACCGATTCTATTCCAAGACAATTCCACGATTTAGACATGATAATTTATTATTTATGCTCGCCAGATACTAGGAAGTTGAAATTTGGCTCCAGGAATATCTGTTCAGTTGGTGTAGGTATCAAAATATGTAGGTAAGGTGCTCATTGGCAAGGATCAATAAATTAAACGCCCGCTCGTAAGTTACATTTTCCTGCTATCCGTAGAGTCAAAATAAATAATTTCCGTCTCGATATCGGTCTACCTAATAACCAAGTCTGACCGGAACTATTTACCAAGGGCGCCCACGAGGAGACGGAATGAAAAGTAAATCTGCGGTCTCACCTAGGTTAGCTAACGGCTTTTGACCATCTCAAGTTCATTATACATTATTGAATAGTTGGTATCCAAATACTTCCAATTGATCTGAGTTGAAGTAAAAAACGCTGCAAATTATTACACAAAGGTTTATTATTTCTGTGTTAATGTCTTGGCACACTAGGCAAGAGCATGACGGAACATTTATGTATATAATTTAGCTTAATGTCGGCAGCCGTCCTGTCCTTTGCCCCTCAGTACGCCAGCGGGACAGGGCGGTGACGGCCCGCTCAGGGCAACGGATGGAAAATGCCGCGATCGCTCTCGGAGCGAAAAACGCCCAATGTGCGGGGCATAGGACGGGACGGCTGCAGCAGTTAACGTGTATTAGGTATGTAAATGTCCCTTCCCGTTCCTGTCCTGTTCCTGCCCGTGCGTAGATCTTCGGATCTACCTCTCCCACGCAGATCTCTGGACTAGGATAGAATCTTTATCTGACTTTGACGTGGGCCGCCAATACCAAAAGTTGAACCAAAACGAATAAATATTATTCCTCTCCAATCGATAGTAGCCTATTTGCAGACGTAAAGGTTAACTCTTTAATAGATAAATTTATCGCGACACCCAATTTGGCTCAAATTTAGAGTGTAGAAGAGTGTAGTGAAGTGTTGTGTAGAGTGTAGATGATCTTGTCTAAATTTTATCAATGCAATAGCAACAGATTACTCAAGTTATGCCCTTGATAGCCCTCCATGTAACTAATAGGTAACTCCTCATTCATTCATTTACTTTAAGTTATCTTCTGTACATTTCTTTTATTTAAAAATATTCTGAATTCTTCCAATTAACGCAATGGAATACAGATACGATAGTACTACAATTAATTCAGTTAATTCTTGACAGATGCTTTTAATGTGCTGACATAAAATAACAATTTTGGCGGAATCAACGGAAAAAGTAAAGTAAGTATATGAATTCCGGTTTTAGAGTTTCGCCATAGCGGCTCCCGACCCAATTGCTCCCCTTCGTCTGCAAGACCACTCCGGTCTTACGTAAAAGCAGCGTTTCGCAAAATACGCGTACTTATAAATTTCAATCCTAAACTCAATAGTCACTGCTTCACATGGTACTTACTCTGGTACGTAAGTATGGATGTACCTTGTACCTTCATTAGGGTGCAAGCTATTTTGAGAAAGGTGGACTTTTGGTGACCTCCACCCACCCGAAATTTGGTTTAAAATGTCAAAAAAATGACCCCTGAATTCTTTCAGATACAAAAACCTACGCCGGTAGCTCGATTTTGGTTTTTGAATTACGCTTTTTTAGCCAATATCAGGCTTTTGAATATAACTTTAACAAACTTCTTTGTAAAATTGTGAAACTTCGTATACTTACGTTTCTGGGGTCGCTTAACTCAAATATGCAGTCAAAAAAAAGTCGACAGCAACTTTTGACAGTTTGGAATCTCAAAATCGTCAAAATCATGTCGAAAAATGACAATTTTTCAAAATTCATTATAAAATCATGAAAAAGCAAATTCGAGTTCAGCGACTCAAAAAACATAAGAATACAAATTTTCATAATTTTACAATGAATTTTGAAAAAATGTCATTTTTTGACATGATTTTGAGATCACTTTAAATCAGATTACTTGAAAAAATTTCAATTATTTTCACATTCATGTTACGGATATGATGATGGGTCTCACCCAATTTGGCTAATTTTTTTTTTTTTTTTTTTTATGTTTGACTCGAAATCTTGTTAGGTCCGCAATTTTGTTTATCAATCTAAATTAGCCAGTAAAAATGCAGAGTACATGAAATAACGCCTTGCTCTTTTCAGCTTTTTCCAGCGGATATCATAAACTCTGAAAATATTTATGAGGCGTATCGCAATTTCAGATTGTTTGTAGATTCAATCTCGGTTTAGGGGGAAAATAAATTAAATACGTGCTCGGGGCGACGCGGTTGTGGAGGTCACACGGGTCGTTGTCTCCATTCCGCGGCTCGCATTCAAGAAAAATAATGCGCTTCCCATTTGGAAGTACCTACTGAGGTGTAAATAAGTGTGCGTACACCTACGTACCTACCTTCTTGGTTGCCAGGTGAAGACGAATTACTTAACATGTGATTTCCGATGGCTAGAAGGTAGTGCGTCTTTGTAACTGCTTTTTTCCGGTTTCAGAGTGCTGTACGGTCTATTGAATAAAAAGTAGCTAGGCTGTTACATCGAATTTCAATCAGCATGAACCGTAAACGAAGCAATTGAAATAAGTTCGAGCTGAATCAATTTTAGCTCAGTTGTCATCCGTCACGGTTCTGTTGCCAACCTATTACTTCCTCACTACTGAAGCTAGAAAAGCTTTGTGTTAAAAAGGTATTGGGTACTCCAGAAGAAAAAAAATTCCATTTTAAGAACATCGTTTTTAAGATATCGTATCCCGTTCTCGGATTAGAGCTGATGAACTTAGAAGAAGTGCGACGTTTTCTAAATAAAAGGTAGGTAGGTACTTTGAGAAAAAAAACCGCGCGTCTTAGTTCATCTGCTCTAATCCGAGAGGAATGAGACATCAAAATTGTGGTGTTCAGCTCTAAAAAATCTTGAGAATGAAGTGCCACTCGTTAAAATTTGCCAAAAAATCGATAAAAACGGCAAAAAAATTTGAAAATTCAAAATCTCAATTTGAATAGGAATACGTTTCTTGTCATGCAATTAGTAATTAACCATCTCTTTGCACTCAAATGACTCAAATTTCAAAAATATGTAACACAATATACGTAATACAATATTTTACGAAAATTCGCTCATACGATCATGCTGCATGACTGAAAATTTTTGAAATGTGACCAATTTAATGTGCTCAAAAAGTGCTGGCCGTCGAACTTGTCATTTCGTTTGGAACGCTTGGTTTTTTTTGGCGCAAGAACGGAATTTTTATCTCAATCCTAAGGAGAGTTATCGTCACTATAAAATAAACTGGCCCATCGGGAAATTACAGCCTTACGGTGCGAGCTATCGAAAAATTGAACTGGAGCTTTTTTATAGTATTTCAACTCAGCTTCACGATGCGGAAGTCCGATTTTTATTTTTCCATGTTTTAGGGTCTCAAATCATTGATTGAAACTGACGGTTTCCTCTTGACCCCCCTTTTTTATTGCTTTTTTCGATTTTAGGTTGAATTTGGAACAGAAAATGCCTCAATGAAACTTTCTTCTTGGGGCTTCGTTTCTGAGTTATTCCACTTTTTGCGGAAGTCCGATTTTTATTTTTCCATGTCTCAAATCATTGATTGAAACTTACGGTTTCCTCTTGACCCCTCTTTTTTTATTGCTTTTTCCGATTCTAGTTTGAATTTGGAACAGAAAAGGCCTCATTGAAATTTTCTTTTTGGGGCTTCGTTTCTGAGTTATTCCACTTTTTGCGAAATACAGAAAATCGCCGATTTCTTTCAGACATTACCAACACTTTCTTACTATTTTTATCTTCAATTTTTGAGATGTTCACCACACTTTTGGAATCAGCATTAAACTATCTATCATAAGACCCCAGCGTCCATAATCAACAATCACCATCAGGGGGATGACATTACACTTAAACCGCTTACGATTTTTAAAAAAGTTTTCCAAATCGTCGTTTGAAAAAAAAAAAAAACAAAAAAAAAACCTCAAACTGTTCAGTACTATTATTCATTTATTAGAAGAACGTATGAGACGCCGTATTCTGGACTTATGTAAGGTTCTTTAAATAATAAAGATCATAGTGTAGACTGAACAATAAGTATCAAGAAGCTGTTGTTTTCTTGACCCTTGAATACAGTTTGCAGGAGAAGGAGCAGAGGCTGCAGAAGGAGCAGAGGCTGCAGAAGGAGCAGGTGGCATTTTCGATTTATCACAACACGACTGACTGGAAGTCTCCTTGTGGTACATATTTTAAACTGTATTCTGAACAGTGATTCTGTGTGTACTGAACAGTTTCAGGGGTTTTTTTTTCAAACGGCGATTTTGAAAACTGTTTTTAAATCGTAAGCGGTTCAAGTGTAATGTCATCCCCCTGATGGTGATTGTTGATTATGGACGCTGAGGTCTGATGATAGATTGTTTAATGGTGATTTCAAAAGTGTGGTGAACATCTCAAAAATTGAAGATAAAAATAGTAAGAAAGTGTTGGTAATGTCTGAAAGAAATCGGCGATTTTCTGTATTTCGCAAAAAGTGGAATAACTCAGAAACGAAGCCCCAAAAAGAAAATTTCAATGAGGCCTTTTCTGTTCCAAATTCAAACTAGAATCGGAAAAAGCAATAAAAAAGAGGGGTCAAGAGGAAACCGTAAGTTTCAATCAATGATTTGAGACACGGAAAAATAAAAATCGGACTTCCGCAAAAAGTGGAATAACTCAGAAACGAAGCTCCAAAAAGAAAATTTCAATGAGGCATTTTCTGTTCCAAATTCAACCTAAAATCGAAAAAAGCAATAAAAAAGGGGGGTCAAGAGGAAACCGTCAGTTTCAATCAATGATTTGAGACCCTAAAACATGGAAAAATAAAAATCGGACTTCCGCATCGTGAAGCTGAGTTGAAATACTATAAAAAAGCTCCAGTTCAATTTTTCGATAGCTCGCACCGTAAGCTGTAATTTCCCGATGGGCCCGCTTATATGGGACATCCTGTATATATATATATATATATATATATATATATATATATATATATATATATGAAAAATGTTATAATCTACATAGGAATCGTTTCAGAATTCCTCAAACCGGATTTGACGAAGAAAGTTTTGAACATTTTTAATTTAAAAAATTTTGGAGCCATTACAATAGCTTCATTTTCTAAAATAAATTGCTAATAATATCAAACTTTATGGGATTATTTTAGGTCAATAGACTATATTTTTTTTCAGACAATTTATTATTTGTATCTTTTAGAATTATCACTGGATATTATTTCCAGATTGCATAGATGTAACAATTAATACAACTTCGTTAATCCGCTATAATCATTCTCAGAGATCGAGTCAATTTTAGGTTTCAAACTTGCTATTTTCGTTCGCCTAGGCTAAACAGTCCTTAGTTCCCACGGTCATCAAGTTAACTTGTATCACAGTTTGCCAAGTCTTTCTCAAACCGGCCCCAGCCTTGTTCCCTTTGAATGAAATAGCTCAGTTTTGGTTTGGCTCCTGTTCAAAACTGACATTCAAGGGTGTCTTGTTATATCGTACTAACTGTAGGTTGATTTAAAGGCAAATTTTGCAGTTTAACGATTGATTTTTTTTTTCAGCCAATAACTTACTACATTTCCTTACTACCTACCTACCCTAATAATAATGGGAGCCGCTAAAACTTATTTCGTTTTTTCCGTGCTGACGAGAACTTTGAAGCTAAGTAATGTTGTTTACATTCTTCAACACTTCAAGGGAGGGTACCTATCATGTGTTGGAATTTATAATTTCAATCTAAGAATCGGATTCTGCACCCTTGAAAACCCGTCTTTGTCATCATTCAGCTTTCTTTACATCAGCTTACTTCAGCTTTACTTCAGCTTTTCTTCCGCTGTTTCAACTCCCTATCTTCTGAATACCCTCCTTACTGCACCTTTTAAGTAAGAACGGTATCGGCAGGATTTAGTTGTTGGAATAAAATAGCTGAAATTGCCGAAAACCATTCCCATTGATTAGGTGCCTACCTCAGTACCTACCAACCTAATAAGCTGGCGGTTGCTGTCGGACTTGTGCAGTATTGTTGTATTGCGATACCATTATTAGGGTTTTTTGAAGAGCACTAATCAAACCAAATCATTTTTCTTCGAATTTTGGGTAATTTTAATGCCGTGTGAATATGAAAACCGTCCGACTTTGAGCACAAAGTTGGCGGTCAGGATGACATACTATAACCGTGCTAAAATGACATACTTTTCATCAAGTTTGTTGATTTAAAACGGGATCCGTGTAGCCATTCAACCAAAAAACGTATGCCAAGTTGGGTGTGCAGTATCGCTCCCTCACATGGACGTACATAATATATAGAATTAGTTGAAGATCAAAGTACGTTCGAAATGAAAGGATACGCTCAATCCCTGAACATTTCATAAAAACCGGCCCTTAAACTCGGAGTTTTGTCTGTGTCAATCAATTTTAGTTTTGGGCATGCGCATTAGTCATTAATTTACCTATTGCGATATAATTTGTAGAAAATGTTCTTTTTCCAAATACTCTCCGAGTTTGAACGGAATCGGTTCAATATATGATGAAGTATCGACGTTATAAGAAATCCACGTTTGCGCATGCGCACAGACTACTATTGAACCGTCGGCAATGAATGTTATAGGAGGCCGTCTAGAAGCTAACCCACATAATCCCTGACAATTTCATCAAAATCGGTCCATAGAACTTGGAGTTTTGCTTCTGTCAATTAAAATTAGTTTTGCGCTTGGGCAATTGTTAATAATCCACCAATCGCAATAAATTCATAGAGAAATTTTCTGGGACATATGCCCAACTCCTCCCCGAGTTTGAACGGAATCGGTCCAACAGATGATGAGAAATCGACGTTATAAGACATTCATGTTTGCGCTGCGTACTGGCTACTGTTTATCCGACGGTAATGACAGGTATAGGGGACCGTCTAAAAGCTAATCAACACAATCCCTGAACATTTCATCAAAATTAAACCAAAATTTGGAGTTGTGTGCGTAACAAGGATTTACCTCAGACAGACAGACAGACACGGAACCGAAATTAATTAGCAAACTTTGAAACGGGAAAAGCAAGTGAAAATTTTGATTTTGGACGACAACACTTTTTTTCGAATTCTTGCACGAACACAAAGCTTCCCTACTTTCGGTAATGAAGATGCAATATACCTACTATAGCTAGTACTAAAATCGACCGAAAATTAATACTAACCACGTCAAAATATCAGATGATAACGTAAAAAACAATGCAGCGTAGGGAAACAGCCTTATCGAGGGAAACCTACGTCAAGATATTAGGACTTCTGTGTGCAGTCGTGGGTGTTGTCTATGAAAGGGCGTACAACGGTGGTCCCATTCGAAAATAAATATACATATGAAATTTAATAATAGAAACACTAAGCAGTGTAATGCTGTAAGATACTGACTTTTATAAATTTCGATCCTTAAAAATCCCTTCTGGTAGGATGAAAAATACGACCGGATTTTAAGATCATCGGCCGATGCAGTATGGTCTGACGATGTGCTGGTAATAATACGACAAATATAATTTTGTGTATGTATGTATACTTCTACAAACCGAACAATAAATGCTCATCACGATGAGCGGTTATTTACCTCTGAGAACCTTGCGCGTTAATAAACAGCCGTTGAATTCAGTGTGGTGAGTCAAGTAAACCAGGAATTAGGAAATACACGCAAGCGGCGACAAACACGTCTGAAGGGTCCATTTGAATCCAAACAACCTCCCGGGCAACCAGACAACAGGAAAAGACGTGACAGCTTTCAGCTCTTCAGGAAACTTGTAATTGTATTTATTTTATTATAGTCTCAAGTTACGTAGTTTGTAATGGGTAGGTGATCTATAGGATTCAGAGTTTCACTTCTTTCACTAGATAAGGCGGGGAAGCATTGCGTTCGGAGAAAATCAGCTTGGAGTAGAGTTGGGTGTTTGAATACAATTTGAACTCGTGCCTCAAATACGAAAGGAAATGCAGTAATATTTTTTCTCGAAATTTCATAACAGAAATAAATATAGGTACCGGGATGGGTTTTATGCGGTTATGTAATTTGTACCTAATCTTGTAGGCAGATGTAAACTCCCAGGTACCTACTGCATTGGGTGTATGTTGACTGATCCATTTATTGGTTAACGGTTGTCTAATGCTACGTATTATTTGCTAATTTATGAGGTGTGTACCATTTGAGGGGAGTAGTAACTCATATCGCGCTATTAAAAGCTGAAAAGGGTTGGTTCATACTTCGGCGTTGTGCCTTCTTGTGACAATAGAAGTGATGTAAATGTAGTAGTTCCTCCTTCAAAGGGGAGATGCGATTGACTTGTTACACCCAGAGGATATCCTGAAGGTTGAATAAACCTCAGGAATATGCCACGGGGTAGCATTTTCAAGAATCGAGAAGTAGGAACCGATATCCATCACACTGCCGGGGCTTTCAAAAAGCAAGGGGGGTGCTCCAAGTAGGCAGGGCTGGGGTAAAAGTTTAATTGTTTACAGTTTCAAGTTTTAAGGGATATTGCCAATTTTGACTATAAGAGGGGTGGGATATCGGTGCCAGGACATTCAATAATAGAGTGGCTGGGTGTAGGCCAGGGTGTGGTTCGAAACCGAGCTCTGCAAACATGTGACAATGGAGGTGGTGGAAATGCCGTAGTTCCTCCTTCAAGGAGAGCTGCGATTAACCTGCTACACCCAGAGGATATCCTGAAGGTTGAATAAACCTCAGGAATATGCCAAGGGGTAGCATTTCCAAGAATCAAGAAGGAAGAACTCATATCCGTCACATCCTCGAGGGCCTTCATTTCGCTAGTGTTTGGAGCTCTCAAGTAGCTGGGCAAGGTGGTTCTTGTTTTAAGGATCCTTAGTACCCGAAATTTTTTTTTTTTTTTTTTTGTCTTAAAAAACCTTGATTCTGAATAAAACGGGATATTGATTGGAAAATTTCAACATGAGCCTGAGCGTTAGTCATTATTTTCTGGAGATTTTTCTTGATAAAAATAATCTACCGTGTCAGCAGTAATGCGGCAGCTTAGGCATCTACGCATAGGCATCTGATGTTTTCCTCGGTCGGGCCCCTGAGCCGAAGATCAACTGTCCCTATGACCGAAAATTGGGTTTCCCCCTGAAGCAAGAATTGATTTGAAAATATGGTTGAGACCATTTGTCTGCGCGCACCTCTGCCATTCTTTTGAGAAATATCTTATATTCTTTATGATGAGTGAAGCCTTGTAATGTCAAGGAAGTAAAGCGGTGTAGGATGTCTTTCTATGCATAAAATTCTTGATTCGTTTAGTCCTAGAGCTCTAGATTGGGGCACCAAATGATTCGATGCATGCAAAATTAATCTTGAAAAAAAAAAAAAAAAAATAAAAAAAAAAAAAAAAAAAAAAAAAATGAACAAGTGCTGAGATATTTAACCAACAAAATCGTTTTTCGATGGGTACCAAGTGTCCTTAAGAGTCCCTAGCTTTGCTACCCAGAGGTACTCTCTTTCTTCGTTGAATGTACTAAAAACCTCCTTGGTTTGATGTAGATCTGTGTCTTGTGGTATCTGTATGGATATGAGGTCCATGGCTTCCAGATGGTCTTACTGTACTGAACACTGCAGTAATAGTCCTGAAAGGTAAAATGAAGTCCAGAGGGCCCCATTCTCTACCATGTGCACTTTGGCTCACAAAGATGGTTGGCGTGGTGCTAATGGAATTTTCCTCACAGTACCTTTAACGAAAATATTAAAAAAAAAAGGAAAAAAACTCCAATTGCTCCAACTCCTCATTTCAATTTTACCCTCTGCTCATTATACGCATTAGAAAATGTGGGTAGGTTTCTGCCGCCTTCGTATCGAAATGTCAAGTCGGTCGGAAATACCAACAGTGCGTTCATGACCCGCGGGTAATGCTGGTCATACGTTATTTCCTACGCACACCCACACGACCCGACTCATACACACGAGGAAAAAAACTATTTTAGTATATAGTATAGTGGTATAGTAGCTTAGTGGTATAGTGGTATATTGGTGTAGTGTTATAGTAGGATACTAGTATAGTAGAATAGTCGTGTACTAGAATATTAGTATAGTATAGACCCATCGCACCGATATAGCCAGAACTGCATGTTATAAATTAAATTTCGATTATTTGCACGGATATACTCGGGGTTGATTATTCACGCATTAAGAGACATTTATTATTCCAAATGCATTTAATTCATCGTTATAACTGCCTCCATTTACACATCGCAACAAGAAATGCCAAATTTCAGCAAATGGAAAATTACATACCTAATTATAAACAGTATGCGTATTGCATAATATACTATTTACACACATATACAAGGAATGCATATTACGAAACATATTTTTAAGTACTGCATACATTACAGATACGACCCTATGTCTGGTCTGTACATGATAGCGGTGAGATTAGCTAATAGATCTTGATTTTACTGGACCCGTCCAGCCTCCATTATAACCTGAGATGAATTATGCTACCAGCAACCCGTTTTCCCTCCTCCCTCTCAACCATAATAAATGAAGTATTTTTTATTACAATAATAATGAAGTATTACATAATTATTACATTGTAAAATTGAATAAAGAAAAATTCATGGAAATAGGTTGTGAAATAGGAATTATTTTCCCAGATACATCTCCATGATTCAATATTTTTCCATAAAGCGAAGAAAATGAGCTTAATTTCGCTGTTTTTGATCTCCATTGCTACGTCAGCTTTGTATTTACTTCCGAGTTTACCTAAAGGCAGCAGAAGCGTTGTTTTCACTTTCGGGAGAAAAAATAATTTGGTCAAATCAAACTTCTATTTGCATTTTACGTTTTAGACCATTCTGAAAAACTTTGGTTCCGTGCTTGTCAGTGTGTGTGTGTGTGTGTGTGTGTGTGTGTGTGTGTGTGTGTGTGTGTGTGTGTGTGTGTGTCTGTCTGTCTGTCGTGTGTCCGCAAATCCTCGTAACAAGCTTATTTTCCACAGTTTTCATCCGATTTGGATGAAATTTGGGGGTCGACGGTCCCCTATTAATTTCATCGTTCTTGACTCAACACCTCACTCTGCGCATGCGCAAACGTAAACTCTACCAAGCATCATTTTCTCACGCCCTAGTCGTCCGATCTCGCTCAAATTCGGATGATAGTTGGGGAATGATAATTTGATCATCTTTTATCAATTTCAACATGATTGTATCATTAATAGCTACTGCGCATGCGCCAATGTGAAATACTTGTAATGACCTTAATTTACACAGTTTTCATCCGGTTTTGATGAAATTGTCAGCGAATGCGCGGTTATGTTGTAGATGGTCCCGTGCCTATTTCATTGTTTTCAACTCATCAGTTCATTCTGCGCAACTTGCACAAACGTAAATTACATTGAGTATAATGTTTTCGTATATTAAATTATCATTATGACATTTCTCGCTACTTCTTCATTTACTCTTTTCTGCTATGGAATTTTCTTTGATCATTTAAAACTTTTCAATGATCTATACATTCATGATAGGTAAACGAGGAAGCTATGTGCCACACCCAACTTGGCAGACGTTTTTTTATTCTCTACAACGCTAAAATTGCTACGTATAAAATTTTTCATAGGATGTACGGTTTAGGATTAGAGAAAAACTTTAAAATGGGCAAATTAGGCCATCTTTATGAGGCGCCCATTTTGTATACCACCAATTTTGAGATGGCAGGCAAAGATTTTCTCACTCAGAACAGACTAAATTTTCAAAATCTAATCTCAAACCTTCTCCTCAAATTACTACCTATTTTCGGCCCTGGCTCCAGGACTAGCATGTCTGTCAAGTTCCTTGAATTTTAATACCTAGAGTTAAGCCAGAGCAGCACGTGTTACTATTAGATTCCGAGAAAGTGGGAAGGATTGGCTGTCACTCAATAGTGCACACAAAAGAATTTCCGCTTACAGGACCCTGTACCTTTCGGGAGGTTGGGCCATGGGGAACTGGTCATTATTAGATTCCTTGAAATAAAATAAAAAATAACAATAAAATTGATTGTCCCCATTTACTCCAAAAGCTTAATTTTCATGTACCTCCCTACAGTACTAGAAGTAATGTTTTATTTTATAACCCTACATCACCAACGAATTACCTCCTCAACAGTCCGATTCGCAGGGCTCAAACAGCATTCAATCACATAAAGAGCGATAGTTTTGATTTATTTTTTGATTCTATAGTTTCACTTAAGCGGACACTAAATTGAAGTTTTCTTTTTCTTTGCATTATATCTAATTTTTCTATTTTTTTCTGTATCTTGTTTTAAGATATAAATATAGTTTATTAGTTTTAGCTCTTCGAGTTTATCATCTGAATTTATGTTTTAAATATATATATATATTTCACGGTGTGTAATTTACATTGCAATTGGGCACATGCCCGTGTATAATAAATAAAAATAAAAATAAAATAAAAATATGGATCAACAGGCAGGCCCCATACTAGTTGAACAGGTAAACTGCGAGTATGGGCTTTTTCCTTCACTTTCGTTAGAAGCTCTCTGTAAGGCTAGGAGCACCCTGGAGACCAGAGTTGCCAAGTGAGATGGGAAATTAAACTGGTCAAAGTTGAAAAGCATATTAAAAAATTCATTAAAAATTTTACAGAAATCTATTCCACGCACGCGTCACAAATATTGATACGCATTTCCTAAATGAATTTACCACGTTACATGCATTCTTTATATATTCCAATAAATAATACTTTCTTCAATTTAATTTTTGTTTATATCATGCTTTGATTAAATTTATGTGCACCGTTGATTTCAACCAGTAGGTACTTTTATGGGCCAATGTGAAATGCTTGTAATGGCCTTAATTTCCATAGTTTTCATCCTATTTTGATGAAATTGTCAGCGAAGGCGCGGTTTAGGTTGTAGATGACCAATTTCATTGTTTTCAACTCATCAGTTCATTCTGCGCTTGCACAAACGTAAATTACATTGAGTATCATTTTTTCGTTTATTAATTGATCAATTATGACATTTCACGCTACTTCCTGATTTACTCTTTTCCGCTACGGAATTTTTCAAGATCATTTAAAACTTCTCAATGATCTATACATTCATGATAGGTAAACGAGGAAGCTATGTGCCACACCCAACTTGGCAGACGTTTTTTCTCTTTCTTTTTTTTTTTAAATTAAGGAGCTATCTTAAACAGCAAATTTTCGTAAATGAAGCTAAAAAGTATCACGACTTCAGGAGGAAGGAAGGAAGTTGAATGAGGCTGCACAGGAATCAGTCGATGGCCCGGCGAGATAGGGCAGCCCGCTGACAGGGCGGCAACAATGAGCGATGATTGCCGATGATTGTCGATCCCGCACTCGCGGGTTACCGCTAGGATTATATTAGGAAAGACCTCGGCAGGTTCCGTCTTCCTCCGGCTCCGCCCCGTCTTCTTCCCGCGGTGTGTGGGCGCAGCGCCCGGGTAATCGGGAAGGTCAGGGTTGGTCTTGCCCGCCATCTGATTATATTATACAACGTTAGCCTGCTGGGTCGGACCCTATAATTTATTTTTAATTCTAACAAAAAATTACTGAAAATTGATCGAAAAAAAAGGAAAACAATCAAGGCAATGAAAAATGCATAAGCATCTGAAGAAATGGACACACATGAGGTGTGGAACTTCACACAACTTGAGCTCAAAATGAATTCAATTTTGATGCTTTGATTTTTGCTTTGCAATTCTTTTAGTACCTTTTGGTGCCTGAAACCTCGATTTTGGTTTATTATTTTAGTAATGAAATTTGTAATGGGGGACGTCTTATTGAAATAGTTTGAGACAAATAGGCTGGGTTCCGATCGTTGAATTCGCTTTAAAGACGTCCCTCTGAAGCTAGAAAATATTAACAAGGCTTCGCATGTTATAGGAGGGACACCCTATTGAAATTGATGACCGTGACGCATTTTTATGGGTTGTATTCGTGTAATCGCCGACAGACGAATACGATTGCACGAATATGAATATAATCGCAGTTGACTCAGAATCAACGAATAATTATCGCGATTACAATCGTATTCGTAATCGACGAAAAGATTATGCCCAACACTGCTCGGAGCGGAGCGTGTGCGGAACGCTGATGTGGACGCGGCTAAAGATGTGAAATCCGGAAACAATTAACTTTTTTTCTTGTCCCAAAAAAGGTAATGAGTAATACTGAAAACCTCATTTCCTCCCCTAAAAAATATAATATATAAACACTTAATATCAAAATGTACAAAATATCGAAGTTTAAATAATTTGCCAAAATCTTACATGTTTTTCTAAGCCCATTCGTACAGATCTTACTATTTTTTATTGAATTTCTTGCTTTTTCGCACAGTATAGACCGCACGCTGCTACTTATTAAAAAAAAAAAAAAAAAAAAAAAAAAAAAATTCCGATTCGGTATTGGGGAGTTTTGTCACACTGTGCTCCGATCGGCTTTATGCTGGTCGGGCGAAATCCGATCGTATCGGGAGGCTTCCAGATTCAATCTAAGTGCAGCCTTTGTTGTGTTCTTGAAGCCTAGTCATCAATAGCCATTGAAGCAGGTGCATCCAAGATTATATCCTGGGTGATTTATGTTATATACTCCCTCCATTTATAAGGCACACAGGGCAAGGATATGAGTTTGTGCTAGTTCCGTTTTCCTGAGTCTCTTACCCTTGTTGGGATACTTCCTCAATAACTTTTAAATGCGGCGGAGCTACAATAGACGCTAGATGAAGAGTAGAGAAAAAAGATGGTTCGCCGAGACCTTCGGTTGATGGGGAAAAAATCTTGCGCCGTTAGAGGCCTACCAGTTACCAGCACTTGGTTTTAATTAATAGCCAAGTTTCTCAACCTCAGGACCTAACCTACATACCTCTATTAGCCGATCGCTAACTCATTCCCATAAAAAGAAGCGACAACCCTGGCACTATGAGTGTCAGCTCCACAATAACAGCACATACATTAACTTGAGATGGTCTTGTATTTTATGCGATATCGATAAGCGAGTCTATTGATATCTCCTGCTACATAACTAAAATGATAAATGTGTCATGTTTGGATTGATCAGCATACCTACTGCAAATTTGCGTCCTACGGTTGCTACAATCAATTTTATGGCAATTCACCTCAATCATCATCAAGTGCATCAGTCCAGACCCGTAGCAGAAATAGGAAACCGTATAGGATCTAACCCACACAACCCCTAAAAATTTTCTGGAACATGCACCCAATTATCTACCGAGTTTGAACGAAATCGGACCAACAGATTATGAGGAATCTACGTAATGAGAAATTAACGTTTGCGCATGCGCACAGGCTGCTGTCGGTTAGACGGCATTGACAATCTCAGGGCACCATCTAGGAGCTTACCCACACAATCCCTAAAAATTTCATCGGAATCGGACTGAAACTTGGGCGTGACAAGGATTTACAACAGACAGACAGACCCGGAACCAAAATTGATCAGCGAGTTCTGGAACGCAAAAAGCAAGAGGAATTTTGATTTAAGAGGACAAATATCTTTTCGACTTCAACACGAACAGAAAGCCTCCCTACCTTCGGTAGTGAGGAAGTAAAGTAATCGTTTAGATTGTGAAAACACCACCATTTTTCACTTGATCAAGTTAAATTTCTGAAATCCAAGAATATTTAGATTTACAGACCTCACACCGTGCTTTGTATTGATTTTTTTTTTTTTTTTTTTTCAAACGAATAATGACACATTCTCTAAAATTGGGAAGCATATAGCAGGATAGCCTATAGCAGAGTAGCGGTTTAGACAGTATCACACACTTCCAGACAGTATTATTCCTGTCCTAATTATCTAATACTGTATTAATTAATACTGTCCTTTTAGACAGTATTATTCCAAAATTACCCTTCACAGTTCCATCTACGTTTAAATTCGTAGATGATGCTTTCACAGCCATCTTGGCCATAGCGATAACATTATTTTAACAAATTTCAATTCATTAACCCCATATTAAAATTCCCATATATTACACATAAAATTACAAACATTTCAGGTGTTGATAAATCGAAACTCGACAAATAGAAAAACTGTTGGTTCGTTATTTTCTCAGACGGAAGATCCAATTAACCAAAAGGAAAAGTAAGAATGTATTTATATAACATTCCTTGCCAGCCTTTCTGCGAGAAACATTAAATAGAGCAAACTAAAAGCTTCCTGCAGCAAAATATTGAAATCCACCAGAAAGATTGCAGTAAAGCAGTTACCCCCTGTAGCAAAGCCCTTGACATTCATTCAAAAGAAACGGAACATGCATGATTTTCTACTTCATTCGGCCCGAATTTCAAAAAATTAATAAAATGTAATCAAAAGAGAAATGTTACAAATGATTCATGTCAAACGAAATTTCATTTCAGACCGGATGTCAAAAACCTCAACAAATTTTATTCAGAATTCATACAGAAACGTATTGGTAAGTAATGCACGCTTCAGGGGGTCGTCGCTATGTATGTGTTGTATATAATTTTGGTAAGAAAGGAGAATAGCTCATTTTTTACTGGATGTAGCTTCTTCATTATAACCTAATATGAATATGCAACAAGCAACCCCTCCCCCTTTCTCTCTCACAACCATAATGAAGTATGAACTGCGTTAACGGACACAATACGAAATGACAGATTCACAAAAATAGATTCGAAATATCACTAGATATCGGTATCCCCCCCTCTCTTATAACCATCACGATATGTTGATTTACTGAAAATGAATCAGGGGGGAGACCAAATATTTCGAGCAAAATAGGAAAATAATGGAATCCAAGATTTTATGCACATTTAAACCAAAAGATTTATCGAACTTACCTCTCCAATAGCCCCACCGACAATAAATATGAAACTCCCAAGATTTGTTGCATAACTGGACCAAATTCCTAATTGAGAAAAAATAAAATAAAATAAAATAAATAACAATAATCGGTCGAGAATTATGGCTTGGGCAGTGCCTTAAAGGATCGACTATCCCTATACCCCCTCCATGATGTCAAACCCAGAATTTCCAAGAGTTGTTGCATAAGACGAAAATTGGGATGGAATAAAATAAAAAATTACCAAAATATGTTAAGAATATTAGCTTGGGCAGTGCTTATTAGAATCCCCCACCCCACCCCACCGCTCCTTTGGTAAATCCGAAATTCCCAAGGTTTGTTGCACAACTTGATCAACATCGAACAAAGAAAGACAAAAAATGAATCTTGAAAATCGGTTGACACAAACACACACACACCACAGTCGTAAACCTGATTTTTTTCACGGATTCAGTCTTAGAATGTTCTGAAACGGATTTTTTTTTCTTCATTTGGCATTAGCTTTCGCCATAGCCATGAGGCATTTTATTGCATATAAATTAAATTGCAAAAAATGAAAAAATACATACTACATTTTTGTTTAATATCCTTTTTTTTAATAATAAAATCAACTTCTTTATGCAACTTAAATTTTTACATTAAATATGTTAATGAATGCACATAGTTCTTTGTAAATTGGTAGGATTTCCGAGTGTACAAGTTGGGAAAAGTGTAGGGGAGTAACCATGCGACGAGAAATGGAGTCGAGCATGTCTTGGCTAGGTTGGTGGTGAACTGGACACTCCATAAATATGTGCTCTGTCGTCTCTTCTTCCGTTCCACAATTCTCACATCTCAGGGAGCCCCGAAGTCCAATACGATGCAGATATGCGCCGCTCAGCTCATGATTGGAAAGCAATCTGCAATCTGATCTGCAGAGTTCAAACCTCGAAAACCACGGCTCCACAGATACTCGAGGATTCATCAGGCGGTATTGAATACCTACGCGTGCGTCCTCGTAAGCTTGTTGCCACTGTACTTTTAGTTTCCTGTGTGGCGTCACGTAGAGATCAGTGAATGGTAGACTTATATCTAAAATGTTTCCGTCCTGCCGAGCTGAGTTAGACATGGATTCCGACACATCATTCCCAGTAACCCCAACGTGTGCTCCCGTCCAAACAAACTGCACTTGCTGACCCCGAACCTTCATTTGCTGCACCGCTTCCAGTATTTCCAAGATAACGTGGTTTGTTTTCATATCAATGCGGAAGTTTGACAATTTATCGAGCACGCTTCGACAGTCCGTCACGACAACTACCAATTGTTCCCCTCTTACTCTTGCATTGCTTACAGCTTCTCGGATCGCAACCATCTCGCAGGTGAAGATCCAAGCAAGTTTATTGATCTTGAATTCTCCACCCGGTCCAGCTTGAGGGTCATTGAACGCACAACCGCAGCCATGATTAGTTTTAGACCCATCCGTGTAGATGAAATATCCTCCAGGAAATTTCGCATGGAACTGTTCAGAGAAAGCAGCTGAGACTCCCAGAGGTCTGCCAAATCCATCCACATCAATGATTGTGTACTAATTTGTTTTTAGTTATTTTTATTCTCAGACTTGAGTTGTCCAACACCCCCCTAGATCAATTCTAAAAGGTATCCCTCTAATTTACGAAGCCTTGATTATAAGACATATTTCCAGAAAGATGTCCTAAAAACGGAAACTAGGTAGCTACCACCTCACCAGAGGTACCTTAAGCCTCCGCCGTTAGTCTGAGCCGTCCAGCTAAGAATGTAGATAGCAGCTTGAATTAGTCCAGTTAAGAGTTGTCTCTATGTTCCCATTTATGCGCCTTGTACATTTTTACCGTAAAATTGGGTGGTGAACACTAGAGTTACTACACTGCTGTGAAAAATTAAGTTCGTGGTGTCCGGATCGTAAAATACCTGTTCACTGAAACAAATTCTAACTTTCCGGTAAATGGACATCCAGAAAAAGAGTTTACAACAAATCCAAGCTCAATATAATGGTCCAGTCTGAAGTAAATCAAGAACACATTTTGTGAAAAAATCGATTTTCGCGTCTTCAAACAAATGGTTACCCAGATGGTCTCTTTCAAGGGTTTACAACAACTCTATAGGTCATTGAAAAGCTGAGTTTATGCCGAATAATTTCAACATAAAAATCTTTAAAAATGGTCAAATTGGTCAAAAATGGTTAAAATTCACTGAAAAAAGTAAGCGATTTTTAAAAATTGTGTTCAAAATTAAGGGATTACTGTGTTCTTTTGTTTTTTATTGGGGTTTTGAGGGTTGAACTGAACTGGAGGCGTGAAAATTGGTTGCTAGGAGTGCAAACCAAAAACTGCTTTGCTGCCACAAAAAAACCTTTTAAACAAATTAATAAAAATGGTCCGTCTTCAGATAGTGTCAATGACAGGATGGTGCGGATAATGTAACAAAGCAAGAAATGGTACATTGTCTCATTTCAATCCATTCTCTCGAACTTGAATCGCCCGAGGACAGTCCATTTTTATTAATTTTCTTAAAAGGTTTTTTGTGACAGTTGCACTCCTAGCAACCAATTTTCACGCCTCCAGTTGAGCTCAACACTCGAAACCCCAATAAAAACCAAAAACACAGTGATTCCTTAATTTTGAACACAATTTTTCAAAAATCGCTTACATTTTTCAGTAAATTTTTCGCTGTAAACCCTTAAATAATGAACCATGTTTACAGATTTTTTAAAAATTGTTCAGCATGAACTCAAATTTTCAATGATCTATAAAATTTTTGTAAACCCTTGAATAAGACCAGATGGGCGACCATTTGTTTGAAGACGCGAAAATCGATTTTTTCACAAAATCGATTTTTTCACAAAATGTGATGTTGGTTTACTTCGGAGTGGACCATTCTATTGAGCTGGGCTATGTTGTAAACTCTTTCTCTGGATGTCTATTTACCGGTAAGTGTGAATTTGTCTCAGCGAACAGGTATCACCCTCAACACTCACGCGTGTACATAAAAGTATGAAAAAGTGTGAAACTAGGATTCTTTTCAGATTTTTTTTTCGAAAATTTTGATATGAAAACGTTTGGAGCTATTGCAATAGCTTTATTTTTTACGGAAATTTACTAATTTGTCGGACAGAGACAATCCTTACCTAACTCTCATCCACCCCAGGTGATGATAAGTTTTAATTGTGAACCTACCAACTGAGTTAAATATGTACATGGGAGTATTGCGCCCCATCTTTGCATCGGAAAGAGATCCATCAACATGCACGGCGATCCAGGATGTTTGACAATCGCCCCGAGTAGGGAGGTACCAAACCGAACCTGAACCCCAAGGCCTTTCGGTACCGCACAAGAAGGAAGTCAGCTGAACCTGTAAACTCCGCTCCGCTTCCCAACCAGGGAAAGAGGAAGTTTTTTGTCGGAAACGAAAAAAGAAAAAAGTTATATAGACCATTTTCAGGCTGAGCGTTTCCTCTATTGGGGAGTCATAACGAAATCCGCTCTCAAGGGCTACCACATTTCATGTACCGGACTTTAGTACGGAAGTACGGACCCACAAAGTCCACACTTCGTCTGTATACAGAGAAATATACATTATTATGAATCATGCAAATACTTAAATAAACAGGCAAGGTCACTGACATATCAAAAACAATACCAATGCTTCACCGCGAGGGACGTCAAGTTCGAAAGTTTATCAGTTATATTACAACGTTTATAAACCAAATAAGTACAACGTTTTAGCGAATTTTCGTAAAAATTAAAGCTATTGCAAGAGCTCCAAAATTTTTTTTTATCCAAATTTTCGAAAATTTTTTTCATTGAATTCCGTGTTGAGACATTCTGAAACGAATCCTAGAGTTTAACGCTTTTTCATATGTATGCATATGCTATATATGTCCTTCCAGACGATAACTCTCCTAAGGGTTGAGATAAAAATTCCGTTCTTGTGCCGAAAAATGAAGCTTTCCAAACGAAAGGACGAGTTCGCTGGCCAGAATTTTTTTAGTACATTTAATTGGTGAAATTTCAAAAAATTGCTGAAAAAATCACTAAAAATAGCACAATAGGGCTTAAAATTGTCAAATTTATATTTTTTAGCAGAATTTTGCTCAAATAAAGTTTATCAACTATAAAATAGAGCATTCAAAAATTAGTGTACAAAATTATGCTGAAACATGTACTTAAATTTCAGTAAAATGTGCTTAAAAATCGGTAAAAACTGCAAAAACAGTTGAAAATCCAAATTCTGTTTTTGAATAGCCGATAATTATCTAGAATGAATTTCGTGCCATAAAATTGGTAATTGTATCAATTTCTTTTACTCAAAGAGGTAAATTTTCAAAACAATCTAACATAACGAATGCCTACGATAATTCACGAAAATTCGGTCATACGATCATGCTGCATGACTGGAACTTTTTAAAATTATACTTTTATGAGAACAAAAAGTCCTTTTGATAAAAACGAAGGAATGAAAGCGCACGGCAACAATAACTCAATTCACTTGTCAAGTTCAACCACCTGATTCAGTAATATAAGCTTCGTTCTCAGTGTGCTTTCTGCCAGTTCGGAACGGTTCTGGGCAAGCGCAGTCGAGTTTTGTCGTTCGCAGTGCCAGAGCGCCCAGTTCCGGAACGCCGAAAACACCGAGTTCGGCGTTCGCAGTGTTTTGCAAATCTAGTTCCGAACGGTTCTGACAGTCCCCGTTTTTTTTTTTTTTTTTTTTTTTTTTCGGAACTCCAGAACTCGAACGTTAGGACGTAATTAACACATGCGGATTTCACAAGTTTTCAGATCTCGTGGAGTAAACAACTCTCTTCTTCTTGATAGAAATCATCCTTTAGTCTCTATACGCTACTATAAGTACCTATTCTATGATCGAAATGTCAACTAGCTCGTCAAGTTCGGAAAGCGATAGTTTCGACGATGGTGTTTCATGGTTTGTAGACGATGAAGACGAGATTGAAGTTATAGTTGGATCTCGTCTACATCCACGAAACTCAAATTTTTTCGAGTATACTCCTCAGTCATCGTTTTTATTTATTTTTTATTTATTTATTTATTTTTTTTTATTGCCGTGGGGGTAATATTCACGGGCATAAGTAATATATTCACGGGCACTAAAAATATTCTGAAAAGGAGCACCAGAAGGTAATACGAGTTGAGTGAGGTTACAAACAACACAGGTTATTCCACTTCCACGTTCTGAAATCGTGCAGAACGCGGTTCCACAAGTTCCGGAATTCCCCGGGATTTCCCGTCTCAGTTCTGATGAGTTTGAGAACTGACAGAACGCCTTGAGAACGAAGCTATAATTTTTCCGTGCAGTCTCAGTGACCATAGGGGCGCGGATACCAACTTCACGTCATGCTCGAAGTGAAGCATTGGCGCGACCAAACATCCTCCCCCAGCTGTGTGGCAGAATGGCTCACAAATTAGTATAAATAGTCTCAAAAATAGTGAGTGTGATTTATTTGTGTGAATTTTATTCATTTATTTTTCAAACTATGTTTTGATTTTTATCTTGTGTGAATGATATATTTAGTAGATTAATAAAAAACCAATTCAAGGACAGAAATGCCTTTTTTGTAAATTATTGTTACAGTTTGAACTGTCCAATTAAAGAAACTTTGTTATATTCAGTTCTGGTCAGGACGTTCGTGGAATGAGGCCCTCAATCTTCTAGTAGTGTTTGAAAAGGTACTGACACTACAGCCGGTGTAGGCCGGTAATGAAATTTACAGGACACCTACATTGATTTAACTTTCGAGGAAAATTAGTTTCAGGCCGGCGGAAGGCAGCGCATGTAATGTGCAGTCCATTGAACATGTGCAAATCTTACTTATTTAACGTCTATCGTTACTGTTATTCATCTCCACAAAGCAGTGACTGTGGGAGAGGGTTTTTTTTTTTTTTTTTAAACCATCCAGTAGATGTGTGTAAACAGCTTAGAAAGTTCCAAAGTTTTAGTTCCATAGACAGCACCCCTACTGCTGAAAAAATAATTCTGATGAAAAAGCCACTCTTCCCGCATCTTATACACTAACAAAGAGGAGCAAAACAAAGGAAAAAATGTCAAAATCTAAAAAACTTGTTTGGGGTTTTTTCCAGCCTTGCCCCACTGTGCGGCGTACGGCAGACGGATGAATTCTGTTCAAATATTTTAGCATGGAACATGCTTTAGCCTTGGACTAACTAGCAAAAAACGTTACTCGGATGTGTCACGAAACCTTGGACTAACTAGTGCAACCAAGCAACCAAGCCGTTACCGGGGAAATGAAACTTCTTTAGTTTTCACCGGACAAAAATCGTTCTTCACTCGTTGGAGAGCTCTCGATTTATCACGCATTTCTTTGGTACTTGTTCTTCTATTCCTGTCGTAGTTCTATATTTATGTTATAAATGGATATAGTAAACAATGCCGCTTGTTTTGTTGTCACTTGGTTGAGAAGTTAATCTTGGTTATAGTAATTGTAGACGCGCACCGCTACAGAAAATTACCTACCTTGGTACTCTGTTCTAATTTCGTTTAGTAAAACATTTATGTCGTAGATTTAAATTTATTTACATTTACGAATTAGCGGAAAAAGCATGTTCCATGTTTTAGCATTTTAGCCGAAGGCTCAAAGCGGAAAGGAACTGGGGAGTCCAGAGGGGCGAAGCGAGTTTTCTTATGATTTTAACGTACAACCTAGCCGTTGCTGGGGAAATAAAACTTCTTTAGTATTTATGAGACAAAAATTGTTCTCCATTCGTTGGAAAGCTTTCAATTTATCACGCATTTCTTTTGTACTTGTTCTTCTATTTATGTTGTAGTTTTATATTTATTTATGTTATAAATGGATATAGTAAACAATGCCGCTTGATTTGTTGTCACTTGGTTGAGAAGTTAATCTTGGTTATAGTAATTGTAGATGCACACCATAACAGAAAATTACCTACCTAGGTAATTCCTTTTAATTTCGATTCTATTTGTCGTATGAAGCTCCTGAAAAAATGTTTCTAAGGTTCATTATCGACAGAACTCGTAGTAATAAACCAAAACAGCTTGGAATATTGCATAGGGTTTCATTATTGAAAATAACGAACTAAAGCGAAACAGCTAGCTACTGTGTTAATATTAAATGATCATGTTGAATAGGATTGATATCATCATTATTATGATAATAGTATGCAAAAATTCCGAGACCGGAACTCCTTGAGCAAGACCATGCCCAAATTCAAGCCTCCTTGACTCTCTCATGCCCATTCCTAGAAAGTAAAGCAAGGCGTACGGGACAAGCGCACCGCACATCCTCTCAAGTCAGAATGTAGGTGATGTATGTATTCCCAAGTGCTAAGTGAGCCTCAAGATTCAAGAAGGTTAACCTCTTCGAGGGCTCTTCTGAGAGTCTCCTTGGCCTACGCGATATCACTTGCGAAGTCGGCACAAATGAGATCGCTATCTCAAGAGGCGGCTTGATTCCTTCCTTAACGCCGTCCGCAGTCTGCATCCTGATGCGACTTTTATATCCAGGAGATTATGGGGAACATACGGGCTACGGAATAGTTTTTATCATTTTGACATGGATATGTCTTTGCTCTGGGGGGTCAACCAAAAATTTCCGTGACGCAAAATTGATGTCACAATTTCAGTGTTTTTCACGTACAACCCAGCCGTTGCTAGGGGAATGGAAATTCCGCAGTTTTCATCGCACAAAAATCGTTCGCCACTCGTTGGAAAGCGCTTGATTTATGTGATAAATGTTCACATCTCAAGCTACCAATTTCCCCCTCCTTACGTACCTGGCTACATTCCTAAACTAAGTTGATTGGACTATAAACAATTTTAATAAGCCGGTTACAATATTCTTAACGTAAAGCAATAGCACCATTTACTCCACTCCATAGGAAACATTTTCATCCCCTGACAACAGTCGACTGTTAACAACAACTCATTGCGTCTGTATTGAAGAAATAACTTTAATTTAGAGTAGGTATGCTTTTTGTGCATCCAAGAATGATAAAATAATTCTTTATCCTACATTTCGTCGCCTACAGTCCAAAGTTAAAGGATTTGTTAGGTACTGTTAGGACGACCATTATGAAATCCCCTATCGAAGACATATCCATGTAACATGGTATCTGCTTGTAAAGCAGGTAGTGGAACTCGTTTACGAGTTTCTTTTTTATAGGAGGTCATTTTTCCCCTCGATATCAGTGAAAAAAACAATTTTTTTTCAACATTAAAACCTAGTTTCCACCCCTAATTAGCAAAATAATACTCAACTTAAGTACACCGTTGAAAAGATGAGATTTTGGCACAGTTTACATTACCGTTGTTGTGTCTTGAAAAAATATTGGTTCTCATAGTCCAATTCCCGATTGAAAAAACACGGGGTTTCCCAAATTAGGTAAAATTTTCTTTTTTATTTAAGTTTTTATCATAATAATGATTAACAGGACGTTTCCATTTGTTTTCTTCACGTCACGGTGGGGTTTTCTATTGATTTTCACGTACAACCAATGCGTTACTAGGGAAGTGTAACTCGATTAGTTTTCATAGCAGGAAAATCGTTAGCCACTTTTTGGAATGCTCTCATTTTATCACAGCATCTCATAATCCCTAACACGGTGGTCCTCGATCGGATTTGACCTCAAAGTGCTTGCCCTTCAAATTTTCTTTCGAAATATGATTTGGGAATATATTAGGATTATAATTCAGCAAAAACTAAAATCAAACATTGAGCCGTTTTTTTTTTTAATTCAGTTTTTGAATTTTTAATTGATACTTTAATCATGAAAATACGCTATAATCGCCAAAATTCAGAAAATTTTTTTATTTATGTGTCATTATACAATAGAATCTTCATCTAGTTTCATAGCTCTGACCTATTTTGTGATCAAATATAATTAGAAAAACAAAAATAACAACATTTTATTGAACAAAATAGTGATTATATTTGCATGAAGCTCTTAATAAATGCCTGTGAGTATGCGTGTAGTATATGCGTGTGTGTCTATGTGTACGCTTGTGTGTGAGTTTATAATGATTCATTATATAAATTTTAACATAAAATATATATCTAAATTGAATAGAAAATAAAAATAACGGCATTTTAACATTTTACATATGCAGACAATTATATTCGCATACGGCTCTTAATAAACGTTGTCCATACTCTGAATTGATTCGCGATACTTTATATTTGGCCCACGTCGCAGAAAATTCATGATGCACGGCCTCTATAGCCTGTTCACTGTAAAAGCCGAGGCCATTTCCGTGTTTGGTACAAAATTCTTCCACATGAAAGAAAACCGTGTGAACTTTTGGAGTGACTGGAATATCCAAAGATAAATATGATGATGTATTCAATGAATTTTGATCCAGCCTGACTGAGAAAGATGCTTTGACAACTTCATTGAACTTCTGAAAAGCATCAACGTATTTTAAGCAACCCATGCTACAGTTTGAACGCAACAAATCAAGTTTCTGTAGCAAAATGCGGCAACTATTTCCTTTGAACGAATTCGTTTATGCTTTCCAGAAGTTCATTGAATTCATTGAATACATCAATGAATTCAAAGCAATTCTGAGTATGGACAACGTTTATTAAGAGCTGTATGCGAATATAATCATTATTTTGTTCAATAAAATGTTGTTATTTTTGTTTTTCTAATTATATTTGATCACAAAATAGGTCAGAACTATGAAACTAGATGAAGATTCTATTGTATAATGACACATAAATAATATTTTTTTCTGAATTTTTGCGATTATAGCGTATTTTCATGATTTAAGTATCAATTAAAAATTCAATAACTGAATAAAAAAAAACGGCTCAATGTTTGATTTCAGTTTTTGCTGAATTATAATCCTAACATATCCCCAAATCATATTTCCTAAGAAAATTTGAAGGGCAAGCACTTTGAGGTCAAATCCGATCGAGGACCACCGTGCTAATCCTCTGTACTGCCAAGGAAAGGTGATTTATTACGCTCAGTTATAAACTAATTTTGCAAAGTACCTAACCATAATGAACTAATAATGTGTAAAATTAATCATTATTAAAATAAAATTAAATTAGTAAAGTAAAATTAAATGATCTGACTGTAGAACCGTAGGTCTACCGTCCGTTTTTTACATGTAAAGTCCACAGTAGTATTGGAAAGCATTGTAACTATTAAATGGTAAGAAAAACGTCAACCAAGTTGGGTGGGCACTATAGCTTCCTCACATATTATAACATGGGCGTAAAGAATTAGTTGAAGAGCGAAAACAAGTGAATGTAAAATAGAACAGTAATATTTATGTTTATAATATATCAACAAAATCGTAAACAAATCAACAAATTAAATAAATTTTTAAACTAAATTACACACTTCAGTAAAACGTGAAATTTGACAATAGTCCTCCTTGATTCTCCCCTTCATAAGTAGTGGTAATGAACAGTTGTTCTTTAAGAGCGACTCAGCAAGTAGGATTTCTCGTTCCTCAGTGAATTTATTGCAGTGGGCAATTATGTGTTATATCTTCCGAAACCCTTCACTCCTTACATAGTTGATCGATGGCTAGTTTGATGTGGAACATCGTTCTCCTGTTGTTCCCATGATTGGTATGGATCCGTGTCAGTTGAACGTATTCAGTGTTGGGCATAATCTTATCGTCGAATACGAATACAATTGTAATCGCGATAATTTTTAGTTGATTCTGAGTCAACTGCGATTATATTCGTATTCGTCTGTCAGCGATTACACGAATTCAACCCATAAAAATCCGTCACGGTCATCAATTTCAATAGGGCGTCCCTCCTACAATATGCGAAGCCTTGCTAATATTACCTAGCTTCAGAGGGACGTTCTTAGAGCGAATTCATCTATTGGAGCCCAGCCTATTTGTCTCAAATATATTTCAATAGGACGTGCCTCTGAAGCTAGGTAATATTCGCAAGACCTCGCATAATATAGGAGGGACGACCTATTAAAATTGATGGACAGACGAATACGATTACACGTATACGATTACAAAAAAACTAATATAATAGCAGTTGACCCAGAATCAACGAATAATTATCGCGATTACGACGATAAGATTATGCCCAACACTGAACGTATTGCGGTCGTGTAAAGTTCCAATGATCGGGTATCGGGTAAAATTATGTGGCACATGGGTAAACTCCCAGCCAAAATAATTGGAAGAAAAAAATTATATTTATGTATAAATATGATACTATAGAAAATAGGGTTATAATTCATTTTTATGTGGGCTCAATCCAAATATATTCATCAATGATGTCAATGGACGTAGGGCGTGACATAGGATGTTTGGTGGAATATTGTCTAGAGGTTGTAATGAACTTAGGCGCCCCGGAGGTGCAATGGGGACCTAAATCCACACTCATAGAGAGAGGAGGGTGACAGTACCATAAGAGATACAACTCTTACTAACAGCATATATGCTTTGTTTGGAGAAGATGATTTTCCGGTTCCCGGATCCTCATCTAGCCCCAGCCATAGCTATTCAAGAACGAGAGAATTAACGCCTGGCGCCGAAGCGACGGACGCGCAAGCGCATTCTCTTGGATCTTGCCGGAACTGTCACAAGGTTCACAAGCACAATCCTTGAACATTTAATCAAAATCGCTCCATTAGTCTCGGAGTGACAGCCAATATTAGTTTTGCTCATGCGCGATAGTTATTTTACTGAAGTAATCGCGATAAAATGCGGGAGGCATCTTCTTGAAATATATTCCCAACGACAAATCGAGTTTGAACGAAATCAGACCAATAGATGAAGAAAACTTTCGATCACATTTTCGGAATCAGCATCAGATTTTCTATAAGTATGATGACTTTGATTCTAAAAACGCAGCAAATTATTACAAATGGTTCATTATTTCTGTGTTAGATAGCCCTTCTACGCAGATCATTGGTCTATAATTATTAAACCCCGTATGTATGATCAGAACATGGCGCATCTTGCCTCTGAGAAGGGTTCACACTTTTACAGTTCCGAGACCCCGCAATTTTACGCTTCACAGTAAAAATGTTTAAAAACTTGAAAATGATACTTGAAGTAATTTACATTAGCGCATGCGCAGAAGGGAGTAATGATTTGAGAAAATTGAAATTGGTAGGGTACAATCTACAGCCTAACCCACAAATTCCCAGGAAATGTAATCAAAATCTGATGAAAACTAGATCTTGTTCTCGGAGTACACTTTCGCGCATGCGTAGGAGCTAATAATGATGCAATCATGTTGAAATTAACATGGAATAATTTAACCATTGTTCCCCAACTGTGCACCAAATTTGAGAAGGATCGGACGACTAGGATGTAAAAAAAGGTGCTTAAAGGAATATACGTTTGCGCATGCTCAAAATGGAGTAATGATTTGAGAAGTATGGAATTAATAGTGGACCATTTACAGCATAACCCGCACATTCCCTGAAAATTTATCAAAATCAGACGAAAACTGTTGAAATTAGGCTCGTTTAAAAAGGAATACATATTCGCGCATGCGCAATAGCTACTAATGATAGGCTACTAGGGAATGCTAAAATTAACCTCTTACTTTGATGAATTATCCTCCGAATTTGAGCGAGATCGGACAACGGGGGCGTGAGAAAATGATGATTGATGGAATTTACGTTTGCGCATGCGCCGAGTGAAGTATTGATTTGGGAACAACGAAACTCATAGGGGACATTCTTCACCCTAACACCGCACATACCTTGAAAATTTCATAAGAACCGGTTGAATATTGTGGAAATTGAGCTTGTTACAAGACTCAACACGAACTTTGCAAAGTATTGAATCTTGAGTAGAATGAGCTTTGACAGACTGAAATCAGACCAATACTAACGCCACTTGGAGATTTTGAAGGGCAAAAATCTAGAAGGGGGAGGAGAGGACTGGCTCAAAATTAGCTCGATTTTCAATTGTTTGTAATTCGCTTATTTCAAGAGATAGTTCAGAGTTTTGGGTCTAAATCTTCAAAATCTAATCTCAAATGTCATCCTGAAATTACTACCTATTTTCGGCCTTGGCTCCGGGACTATAGAGGTACAAGGAAATACAAAAATTGTGAAATTGGGTATTTAACCATTGAAATTAAATGACTAGGAATTAGAACGGAAATTGATGCACGGGTAAAGAGCTTCGACTATGTTAGTTGAATAACTGAATAGAGAGAAGAAAATGAGAAGTCTGTAAGAGATTAACGCCAGTATAAATAGGTTTATTTATTACATGAGAAAGCTTTTGATGTACTTTTAAAGTATATTTTTACCTTTTTGCGCTAAAATATTCCCAAACCAGTGACCTGTATCCAAGCAAAGATTAAACCTTTGGAAAACCTCAGTAGTTCAACAGTTTTTACTTA
Source organism: Adelphocoris suturalis (assembly GCA_030762985.1). NCBI lineage: Eukaryota > Metazoa > Arthropoda > Insecta > Hemiptera > Miridae > Adelphocoris > Adelphocoris suturalis. Next base: position 47,606,799 of record CM061043.1, on the reverse strand, counting down.
ACATATCAAATCATTCTTCAATGCTGATATGACATAGGTACTTGGTTAACAACTTTTCTTTGAACGCGAGGTGACGAAAGATTGAAATTAAGCCACAATCCTTCAATAAGCTTTTCTCTAAATGTCTGCTTCCACCTGTTGCGGATCGTGTCGTGCTATCTCGTCCAGGTGCCATCTTGACCAAGTGTCATGTCGTCCAGATTACGAACGTAGGGCGGCGTTTAATGCCGAGCATCCAGACCACCAAAGTACACACATCATTCTGACCTATATATCCAACTAATATGATTTTTTACCAAGTAACTGACTACTTGAAGGTATGTAATTTTGAGATGCGAGCTTGCGAGCATCCAGACGGCCAAGCTATACACATCATTCTGATCTAATTTTTCCAATAATTAATCTATATTTTACCAGCTGATTAGTGTGTATAATCAACTGTAAAACTGAGCTGTACGAGATGGCACTTTTTTCCTGGAAATTTGATATTGGACGAGATAGCACTGGGACGAGATGGCAGTAACTACATCGTTTCAGATCTAGCTGGCTAAGAAATCTGTCACATCTTCGCGTCGGTACCCTTCATACAGCTCCTTTTTGAAAAAGTCTTAATGAGCTTGAACGAGTCAGAATCATTTGGAATCGCTTACTCCTCACAGCACGTCGGAGAGCCGTGGAATCAACTCATCAACTATATGACTCGAGACAAACCGCTTGGAGAGAGAACTTGCGGAGGTGTGTGATGGTGATGGATGTAATGCGATTGCCTATAGCTCTCTTGGATAGTAATGCGACCCAGATACCGGGTCTACTGGCTGAGATGTAGACAAAACTCCCGTATTCCAGTAAGGCCTAATAAGTGTGAAGAATTCTGCCGACCATACAGGATGACATAATATGTGGCATACATTTATTTAATCACTCAATATACATGTACCCGTTGCACGTGGATAACTATATATCACGATGCATTGCAAGTATTGTACAGGGTGAACTGCTCGTAGATTCAAAAAATACTTGCGTAAAAATTCATCAAAATGGAGTAAAATATCGCCAGCTGCATATTTGTGTCTCAATCCGTTTTCGAGATTTAGTCCAGCAGTGAGGTCATAAAATCTGTGGGTTGCTGGACATAATTGGAAAGTTAATGAAATTTTGGGGTGTTGTTTTGGGATGCCTAGGGAAGCTAAATCCGAGTTTTCTGACAAAAAAAGCCTGTGCTCGATTGGGGGTGGCCGAAAAACCACGATTTTTTCGGACTTTTTTCGGTTTTTCGACTATAACTCGAAAACTATGCCATGTAGAGGTCTTTTTTATTACATTTTCGGAAAGAGCATTAAATTTCCTTCAAATTTCACTAGTCACATTTTTTTTTTAACCGAATAGCTGCTATGTTACAGCCCTTCCAAAGTACATCAAATTTCTCAAAATGTACAATTTTACGGAAAAATGCATGTTTTAGCCTCATAACATTCATTTGTACGAACTATGACTCACATGTATGTATGTTATACATACTATATGAACCCCCCACCCCCTTCCCCCCCCCCCTCTTCCGCCAATGTACTCTTCATTCCCATCACAGTGAGTGTAGTGGATTTATATATGTTTGACTAGGGGTAGGTACCCCTAGAGGAATGCCTTTAGACAAATCCTGAGTAGGGAGAATTTCATGAGTCTGGTGATTCGGGTTTGTTCCTTGATGAGGAACTTGTTGAAGGTGCTGAAAAGTACCTTCAGATTGGTGTTTATCCCTGTTTCCAAAGGGGTGATATTTGTCGGACTCATAGGCACATGTCTCGCCATGTAGAGCAGCGATGTGCCGTTCTTTTTGAATATCTCCACTAAGGGGCGACGTTAGCACTAAGCCCCCGCCCTTTGAGGGTTCGGGCCGGTTAAGGGTTGAAGAAACGCCCGCGAGATTCTCACGAGGCGCGGAAGGGCGGTCGGGCGTTGAAACCTCGGTTTCGGCCACATTGCCTTCGTGTGTTTCCCCGAGAAGGCAGAAGCTAGGCGTCCGCTCCATTCTTTAGCTCTGAAAAGAACTAAAGTCGGGACGACCACTTCGGAGATGTCATCTCACGTGAAACGTGTCCGCCCGGGGTCCAACGCTTAACGAATGAGTGAAGCCCTATCGCTGAAATGTGTAACGGCCGGGCTGTTTGTGGGCCCTGCTTGAGGTCGTACGGCTTGTCCCAGCGGGCGGTTCGAAGGTAAATCTCCGAACCCGGGGGCAAGGCTTACTGCTCCAAGACGGTGTCGCCTCGTTGGGTTACCGTCTCGGGCCCCGGCCTGATACGGGGGCTGAATAGGGAGGTAGACGAAGTGTCTAGCTCGACCTATTCGGACGTCTGGAAGTTCTAGTAGGCGGGAGCTTCTCTTCTCTGCAAGCCGGTGGAGTTGAATCGCAGCCAGCTTATAAATTCATCTTCCGGTTCAGCCAGGGGAGTTGTATCGCTTCTGGTTTGCAGGAGAAGGTCTTCTTAGAGAGGAGAAGGTTGTAGATTGCTTGCTGTGATCGGTATGAGCTACTGGGCCATGGGATGCTGTATTTATATCCCTCACGGAGTCGGGGTTGGCTCGAGATCGGCTCACCCAGTGCAATCTGTTGGGCGCCCTCGGTGTGTCCCGGGGGTGAAGCGGCTTTTTCCCCTCCTCCCCACTAGGGCGCGCTTGCCTCGTTCGCCCTTGACTCGGGGTTTCAAAGGCGTTTGTTATAAGGCAGTCCGACATCTTTTGTAATATATTATTTGGGGGTGATTTCACCACAGTGAGGTGTGCTGTATAATATTCCAATAGTCCAAAACAATTTTTTTTTTTTTATTGTAAGGACACAAATGTACAGTTATTACATACATGAATATAATACCGTATACCTACATAAATCACTCCTCTGTCGTTCTTAGTCTTTTTGGCAGAGCTGACTCGTCATCCTCACTGCCGTCTGTGACATCTGCTTCTTCGAATGTAGTGAATGTGGTGGGCTGATCGTAGTTCACTTCTTCGTCAGTGTCGTAGTCTGTGTCCTCTTCATTGAAGTCGGGCTGTGGGGAGTTTTCAAACGTAGTCCTACAACAGTTTTAGCACTCAGCTGAACAGAGGAGTCCTGCTTTTTTGCAAATGCAGCCTCCTGTAGTGCACCCACCAGCGCACTTGCACCTGATGATGTAAAGGAGACAGTCTGGAGCAGCTTTTAATGTTGTTGTTTTGGGATTCACAAATGAAAATGAAAAGATGATATGACATTTCTGTTAACGACAGAAGCGTGAATTATACTAAGAGCAGTAATATCTAATAAAGTTGTGGTACCGTGAACAATGAACGTGAGCACTAGTAATACCAATCTCGTTTGGTGTTACCCAGGCATTTTTAGGCACATTCTCTTCCTGCACGCAATTAGTGGGAGGAGCTCAACATCAGCTCCCCTTGGAATTGGGAAGAAGAAAGCCGTGCAAGTGCTTGAAAAAAATCCTTGGCTGTCAGACATAGTCAGCATTTTTAAGGACCCAGAAGCAACGTCAAACCAAATCTCTGATGCTGGAGAGCAGTTCTTGGGGAAGATGTATGGAGAGAATGTGGAGGTTGATGATTTGGATGGCTTGCGGTACCGCTCATTCCAAACTGTAGTGGTTAAACCAATGTTTCAATTAGCCAGACTGCCACCCACTCAAGATTCTGCGAAGTACCACTCTACAGGGCATACCCACAAGTTCAAACATGGCTTGGATGTGCAGGAAAACACCTAAAAATACCATCTGCCTAGGGCTGGAGCTTAACCAAACGAGGTTGGTATTACTAGTGCTCACGTTCATTGTTCACGGTACCACACCTTTATTTGATATTACTGCTCTTAGTATAATCCACGCTTGTGACGTTAACAGAAATGTCATATCAATCTTTTCATTTTCAGGCGTGAATCCCAAAACAACAACATTAAAAGCTGCTCCAGACCATCATCTGACATCATCAGGTGCAAGTGGGCTAGTGGGTGCACTACAGGAGGCTCCATTTGCAAAAAAGCAGGACTCATTTGTTCAGCTGTGTGCAAAAACTGTTGTAGGACTACGTGTGAAAACTCCCCACAGCCCGACTTCAATGAAGAGGACACAGACTACGACACTGACGAAGAACTGAACTACGATCAGCCCACCACGTTCACTCCATTCGAAGAAGCAGATGTCACAGACGGCAGTGAGGATGACGTGCCAGCTCTGCCAAAAAGACAAAGATCGACAGAGGACTGATTTATATATACCTTATTATATTCATGTACGTAAAACTGTACATTGATGTACTTACAATAAATAGTGGCGCTGCCTACGCGGGCCCGGGGAGCTCAGGCTTCCCCTCCGCGACAATCACCGGCGTTTCACACGCCGATCTCCCTGCGAATTACGCCCGGACAACCCCTCTTGAAACACAGAGTATGTATAATGTTCATATAGTATGTATAACATACATACATGTGAGTCATAGTTCGTACAAATGAATGTTATGAGGCTAAAACATGCATTTTTCCGTAAAATTGTACATTTTGAGAAATTTGATGTACTTTGGAAGGGCTGTAACATAGCAGCTATTCGGTTAAAAAAACATGTGACTAGTGAAATTTAAAGGAAATTTAATGTTCTTTCCGAAAATGTAATAAAAAAGACCTCTACATGGCATAGTTTTCGAGTTATAGTCGGAAAAACGAAAAAAGTAAAAAAAAATCGTGGTTTTTTGGCCACCCACAATCGAGCACAGGCTTTTTTTGTCAGAAAACTCGGATTTAGCTTCCCTAGGCATCCCAAAACAACACCCCAAAATTTCATTAACTTTCCAATTATGTCCAGGCAAAAGTACCTCACTGCTGGACTAATTAGATTTTATAAAGATTTTTTCGAGAAAACCGTGTTTTTTTCCTTTTAAACTCAAATTTATCCGCTTTAATTTATTTAATGTTAACTATTGACCACATTTTCGGAATCAGCATTTATTCTTAAAAAGTACCATCATATTAGTGATGAATGCTCCTGAGTATGCTCCTCGCCCTGTCTAGACTTTTGCCCAAAAACTTGCTCGATACGAACTTTGGTTAGTATTTTTGATCTTGAGTAGAATGAGCTTTGGAAGACTGGAACCAGACCAATACTAACGTAACTAGGTGATTTTGAAGGGCGAAAGTCTAAACGGGGGAAGAGAGGATTGGCTCAAAATTGGCCCGATCCTAAATTGTTTGCAATTCCTTATTTTTAGAGATGATTATTTTAGAGTTTTGGTGATTTTAAATTGTCAGACAACGATTTTTTCTCTCAGAATGGACTAAATTTTCAAAATCTGATCTCAAACCTTCTCCTCAAATTACTACCTATTTTCGGCCTTGGCTCCAGGACTATATTGGGAGTTAACTTCTATTTTGATCGCCTTCTGTAAACTCGTGTAATGAATCATATTGTTATCTTCGATGCGTGTGACACCAATCCTCATTGGTCAAGTGAATTGCAATTTCTTGAACGGGTGCATTGCAGCACTTTTAATCTCCGCTCGGTAATTTCTACCGCTCGTATCTGCTCTAAACCGGATTGAGTTCGCAAACTTAGAGCGAGGCGGCGAGATGATAAATGATTTGTTGTGACATCGTGATGATCGTTCTGTGGAATGTTTATTAATCGGAGCTAAATCGATATAGTCCCTTTGCAATAATGAATGAAGAGAGAACAAAGACAGTCACCTAACACCACCGTTGAAAACCACGTATCAATATAATGTAAAACTCCATTAAAATTTTTGAGAACCAGCGTTCGAAAATTATTATTTAGATCCTCTATCTGAATGATTCCTAAACTCATTGACTCTATGGACCCCCGCTAACCCTTAAGCTACCAGTTATGAAACTAGTAGATCAGTGCTCACGAAGTGAGTCACATGATAGCGCATTTTCTTGTAAGGAGATCCGCGTGAAATAAACGCTTACTGCGTTGAATAGGAAACAAAATGGCTTTGGACTCACTCAGCTGATCAATGACCTCTCAGTCGTCTTCAGCATTCTCCCTTGAACCTCCCTGTAATGAGCTTAATTTCCACAGTTTCAATCCGTTTTTGATGAAATTTTTAGTGAATGTGTGGGCTAGGCAAATTCATGATGATCCCCTACTAATTTCATTGTTCTTAAACTATTACTTCATTCTGCGCATGCGCAGACGTAAATTACTTCAAACATCATTTCCTTATTTCTTAGTTGAGTGATTTTGACGGTTCACGTTACTTACTTGATTCAATATTTGCCGATATGGAATTTATTAAGATCATTTAAAACATTTCTATGATCTATACCCACGTTCATGTTAGGGGTGCGACGAAGCTATGTGCCAAACCCAACATCTTGGCGATGTTTTTTAATGTTGTGTTCCATTTATCATGTGTTATTTATCACGTGTTCACATCTATAAGACTGTTATCGATGCAAATGACCGATCTTTCGCTCCAATACGACTGACTTTGTTGAACAACGTCAGATTACCGAAGTGTAATACACAACTATTTTAACGCAATTCTTGGAGTAGTGCTTTATCCTTCATATATGAGAATAATATAAATTTAGATGAATTTCAAAACTTGAAGAATTTTAAACAGAAAGTGCTACATTGTCTTTCTACATCATAAAAAATGTAGTTTAATGTACTTAATTTGTTTTCACGTAGTATCATACTTTCATTTGTGTTCATCATTGTTAGCTATACTGTAAGGGAATTCATGAGGTCGCGATGAACTCCACCGGAGAGCACAGGTTCTAATGGATACATCGGGCTCTGGTGGGAATGACATACATTCAATCCCTACTAATTAAATTAGTATTTATTGATTTTATTTTCTAACTTAATTCGAACTTTAACCAAGAAAATGATTGGGTATCATTTGTGTTCAATTATTACCTAACTTGATTTTCGATTTTTCTCACGTTTATCTTTTACTTTGGATAAGACTTTTACTTATGCTGGACACACTCTTCTATTCACTGATGGCTCAAAGACACCTGATGGTGTTGGCCTTGCTGTATGAAGCCCCAACTTCTAAGTCACTCGACGCCTAACATCAGTTGCGTCTGTGTTCATAGCAGAGCTGTGGACAGTGACACTGGCTGTTCGACACTGCCAATTATTGGGAGTTGGGAATTATGTGATTTGTAGCGATTCACTAAGTAGGTACCATCGAGGCGATTATTCTTATGATTCCCTAGTACAAAGCCTTCGTGGATCGCTACACCAAGCCACGATATTGAAGTCAACCATAACCTTGATGTGGGTACCGAGCCATGTGGGTATTCATGGCAATGAGTGTGCAGATGCCCTTGCAAGAAGAGTCATTAGTGATAACTCCATTGATATGCAGCCTATACGCATAGAGGATAAAATCTCCTACATGCAACATAAAGCCAATTCCATCTGGCATGAGCAATGGCAGGGTGAGGTCACTGGTCTGCGTGTTGCTCTTCAGGACTTGAGCCTGGTGGGCCCTTTCGTAACTCTACTTCCAAGGAGGGATCGAATAGTGGTCAACCGGGTTGCCACTGGCCATACCCGTCTTACTCACAGACACCTGCTTAGTGCAGAAGCTCGAGATTTTGTGTGGGAGGTGTTTTGTCCATCCGCCACTTTCTGGAAGACTGCCCAGCCCTTGAAGACCTCCGAGTCCAGCATCAGCCCCCTCAGTGGGTTGACGTTTTATCCGGACCAGGCAAGATCCAAACCCTGTTGTTGCACCTGAGAGTCGCTGAGCTCTACTACAAACTGTGATATCTGATCTGTGATATATTTATATACATCTAGTCGTAGTTTTATTTCACTTTGCGATTGTATATAGTAGCATGTATATAGTTATTAGCCTATTTTACATCTAGTCTTAGTTAGTTGTATTTATTTTTATGGTTTTTCTATTATTCACTTTGGGGGCTAAATAGTGGTCATCACTGTACCCTTCATTTTCCCCCCTCCAAGTTGCCTGAGGAGTCCATGATGGCGATCCTTTTTAGTCAAGGATGGCAACATGGCTCTCCTTAGAATAGTGCCACTTCCAGTGTCCCTTTAGACACCTTGTTCAATGCCGCTAATGACCCTTCTGGTTGAGGTGCAGCTTAAACCTAAAAAAAAAAAAGTTTTTGTTAACTTTCCGTTCTCTGTCAATTGTCAAATAAATGAATAAATACAAAAATACAAATATAAATTTCCCATTGTTTTCAAATCCAAAGTAAGCGGAATAGATCGCCAATATAAGAACCGGTAAGATGGAGTCGGCGCGGGGAAAAACGTCTGAGACTGCGCGTCGCGTGTCTGCCCCGTAAATAACAGTCACTAGTTGGTTTCCTGGGCTTCTTTCCTGCAACTCCGCCGCACCGCAAGGTCGGTGGGTTTCGTCGGCTGCTCCCGATCTACGAGGAGGCGATCAGGCGATCTCAAATCTTGTGATGGCCGTTCCCACAGTCGCATGTTCCACCGGCGAATAAACGTTGGTTTTTGTTTTATTATGAATAAATTACAAGACAGTAGAAAAACGTGATCACGTCTCGGTTGATAGCGGAGCGTAACGCGTAGAAGTATTTTTTCTCTTCCTACTAATATATTCAAGTCAACGCCAAGAAAACTGTCTATTTGTAACTGTCAGATAAAGTGGGTCTTTTTGCAAATAAAATTAATATTTTAACGTGACAACGCTGAAGAGGTAATAAGATATCGGGTGGAAAACACTCAGATTTCTATAAAACCTTGGTTCCATCAGATGGAAATGGATAGAACATCGATCCGGTTGATGGCCCGTCTCCGTTCGAATCATGGATTGTGTTCATCATATTTGAATCGAATCGGGAAGGTTACCGTCGGATATCGCACAGACCTTAGGGCCTGTTAGCGCGTTCGGCCTGGTTGAGGCCAGGGGAACTCCACCTTGAAGAGGGCGCGAGAATCACCAATATGTCCAGAATCACCAATATGAATCACCAATCGGGCAGCGAGAATCACCAATATGCACAAAATGTGGCTCCCGGGATGAAACGTTGGAACACATACTTATGATAGATAAGCCCGACCTACACCGCAGCTAGAGGTAAAATGTTAGGCTCAATCACCCAGCATATGGAGAACCCCGTACATAACCACCAAATTATTCCTTCGAAATCGCAATCAATCTACAGAACTGCATGCACGTATATTAATGACATTAAAGTGAAAAGGTAATACCGCTTAATTGTAATAATTCTGTCATGACCACGTAATGTTTATGAAATAAAGGTCTTCATGGCTGTTGCCTCTAGCTAATGTCAATTGAAGAAAAAAAAAGTGGAATACATTTTTATGGAGACCTTCCTGCCGAAAATTGTCATCTAACAACGACATCTTAGAATGACTTAGAACAGTGACATGTAACAAGGAATAAAACAGTGACATGTAACAACGACACAAAACTGTGACACGTAACAACGAGATATATATCAAGGCTAGCTTAACCGTTGCCTTGTGATCTCCGAAGCTAATTTATTTGCTATTCAACCTATGAAGCTAAAATTTGAAATGATGATTAACGTCACTCTTAACAGAATCACTCTTAAGCCAGAATTTTTCAGGAAGGTCTAAAACGCAGAATGCGAATAGGAAGTCTGATTTCGGAGGACATTGGTCACAATTCCTCTGTTACCCTTGTACTTGGAATCTAAACTAGGTAGGTACCTACCCTTTTATTGAAAGGTTTTGAGTTACTGATTTTTAACCATTTAAAATGTTTGAACGTTTAAGATATCGTATTAAAATAAATAAAATGAAACGAAAAATAAATAAATAAGTGAAAAAAAAAATAATAATAGGTAATAAAAAATAAAATAAAACACCTTGCGCCTAAAGGCTAAAGAGTGGTGAGCGTAGAATACTTCTTACGTTCCCTTAGTAATAATGTGCTATTCATAGGTTGAATAGCAAATAAGTTAGCTCAGGAGCTCGCTCAATTGCTCCAAGGGTGACTGAACTTACAATTTGTTTCAAGATGTCCCGAAGGGCCTCCATTTCAAATGTCAACTTCATAGGTTGAATAGGACAGAAATTGGCTTCGGATCTCTCTCAGCTGATTTGGGGGGCTCTAGACTTCATTATTTGTTGCTTGACGTCCGAAGGGTTTTTCTCCTTTTAAAATGTTAGCTCTATAGGTTGAACAGCAATGAAATTAGCTCCGGAGCTCACTCAGCTGATCTAAGGGACATCAGACGTTATGATTCGTTTTTAAATGCCCCAACAGACCTCCACTTGAAATTACAGTTTCAGAGGTTGAATAGTAACGAATTGCGGATCATATTCATCTGATCTGGGGAGTGAGCTTTCATCTTTTCAAAGTTTAGCTTCATAGTTTGATTAACCAAGAAATTCGCTTCGGAGATTACTAGGCAACGGAAACACAAGCCTTCTCGTATTTCTGTCGCTGTTACGTATCATTTTTTCGTTACGTAGTTATATGACATTTCCAGCAAGAATGTTTCCGTAAAAACGATTTTACGTTAAAATATACTGACTGACCTTATTTGGGATGTATATACATTGATTGTTTGGAAAATGGTTGAAAATTACGACCTAAATCGGCAACGAAAGTGATTACCAACAATGTCTTCACTTGGAGCTTGCGGAGGAGTGAAGACATCCGATGCCCCCGACACGTACCAAGATAGGACGTAGGATGTCGAGGTCGAGGAACCGCAAATGTCTTCAACTTTGGCCACATCCTACAAGCCCACAGCGTCATTCCTGTTTGACAGCCTACTGAATGGTCCGGTCGTCTGTGAACAATAAGACGCCCACTGAAGGATTTCACTAAGGGGGGAATTAAGCGCCCACCCCCATCGCATTCCGCTGGCCTGTGGATGCGTGGACTCATCCTTTGTCCTGCCTTCGCCCAGTCCGCTTGTGTGGGCCAGGTTGGCCCCCGGGTGATGGGTGTCGAAATCCCAGCTTCTGACATCCACAAGGTCTCATCATATATGTCGTTTCTCATTCAGCGAAACAAGCTAATGAATAGAGTTGGCTGATGATTAATTCGTTCAGTATGGAGCTCCCAATACCTACCTACCTGAAGAAGATAATTCATGATTTCATTTGAAACGCAAGTTCTTGAAAAAGTGCTTTAGGTTGAATCTCGGTTCCTTGGACAGGGTTCCCTTCTGGGAAAATTCTTCTGTTAGCTTGATTCTCGTCACTGTAATAATAACTGGAACCTATCAAGAAATTATTCATGTTGTAAGTATGATAGAAATTCTCAATTAAATTAATATCTGAAGTTAAATGTTGGCAGGAAAGAACAAACTAGCAATAAAGATTACGGGAAAGACCCAAAGCATCAAGAATTAGAGCAATATTTGTGCCTCAGAAGGGAGCTGTGCATACTCCAGGGTATGTCTGAGCGCTACTCAACAATTAAGCCAGAAAACATTGATTGGAACGGAGGGAGTTCAACACAACTTTCCCTCGATCCCTCCCTTCACCACCTAGCTCAGGGCTCTAGTCGTGGTAACTCCATTAAGGTCGTGGTGGCTGGCTTACACGAGGCCAGTAGGCGGGCCAGCTGACTGGAGCCACCATTGCCATACAGTTCCATTCTAGCTCACTGGGTTGGATAAAAGAAAGTCGCGCCAGTCCACTAGCTTAGAGCTCATTTCAGGCCAGCCCAGTCCCACTACCAGGCCACCAGATTCTGAGCTGGTATTACTCACTAGAAGCGTGTAAACGCGTGTTCTCGTTGATTCTTTTGCCTTTTGATCGGAACTTGAAACTCGAGCAAATTTTGCTATTTTTTTATATTATGCCCTTTTCTGTCAGAGGTACGAATTGAATGGGCTTAATTCCAGATCTTGAGATCTAGAAAACATAACATCAGGTTATGAATTTGATGAAGTATTTCCATATGAATTTTATATGCAATAAAACCCAATATGAGCCGAATTTTCGTAAATTTGATGTATATTATGTATGATGCAACACTGGTAGGTACGGCTTTGCAAATTTGAAATTCGTATCCAGCACCCCAAAATACGCAATGAATCGCTAAGAAAAATATTTATCCAAAAGCTGGGCAATACACGCCAAAATGAGTCTAAACAAATCAACGTAAATTAGACTAAACGTATGTTATCAACGTAAATTAATTTTAAGGATGATATGCTGCTCATACGAAGCGGTAATGTTAAAATCCGGACAGATATAACGATTGCAGCACAAATTATTAGCAACATGAAGTGAAATAACATTATTATACAGAAATAATTAACCTTTATGTAATAATTTGCGGCGTTCCGAAGTTTAACGAAGAGGAAGGAAAAACGTGGGGAGACGTTCTAAAAACATGAAAAGTCGTCTCATTTACGTGTACACCATTTGCAGTTTTAAATTACCTAAACATTGGGTGCTGAGATATTTTGTTCACAATTACCCTTAACCCTCTCGGACCAACATCAAGATATTAAGATATCAAGATATTAAGGTTCACGAATGTTGCCTCAAAAGTGCACCTCATTAATATTCACACGTAATAGAACAGATTTATTCAGTGACCATAATTAGAGGAGTGAATTTGTTATATAGGTACATATATATGGAAATTGACAAAACCATAGCGCCGGTTCAAATCATTAAATGGTGACCTGAGGCGTCAGATCATCGATCCGCAGCGGCGTAGATAAGTCATTTCTTATGGAGGGGCAACAGTCAAGGATTTCATTTTATTTTGTAGTTTTAGTATTAATTTCTAGTAATTGTTGTTGAATATAAATACGAAGACTGTATGATAAACTGTCAAACGCTTTATAAATATTCAATGGCTTTTTGTCATGATTTTAAATCATGTAAGCTTTCATATTAATTGCTTCATATTCAATAGCTTTCATGGTATTGTTTATTAAAACATAATACTATTTAGAAAACAATATTTGACGATCAACTAATCCAAAAGTTAGAAACTACGATAAATACGAATAGGTACGACGAACTAGGGAGCACTAGGCCTGTTATTATCGTACTGTACTAGACTTACTGCCTGCAAAATCGTAGTTTTTCCCTTACAAGTTTATCCTCAGTTGGTAGGTATCCCTGCGAAAAATACACTTATTCTGGACAATATCAAACAATCTTATTATATAAGTTCGCAAAATAAAATACCGGGCATGAAACCGAGAGCGAGAAACAAATATGTAAACAAACTGAAACCAGCAATATGCAAGGTTAGAATAAAAATAATACTACAATAGAATATTTTAATCATTTCTATTAAACTGTAGTCTTCTATTTATTGTATTTTTGCTTTATTTTAACTGAGATTTAATACGTAAATGGTAGAATATGTACCTACGATATACCAATAAGAGAATTAGAGAAAACTGTTTTAGATCAAAGAGCCAAACGTGATCAGGTAGGCAGTAAAAAGTAGGGAAGTTCGTAGGGGAACTTTTGTGGATGCTGAACTGGATATTTTTCTAGGGAAAAATCTTATATATGGGGGGGGGGACTTGATTTCAGCTTGTAGTATCCACATTTCCGTTTCGTTGAGCGTGATGTTACTCCTCTCCGTGGCGCTGTATTAATATCCAAGCCATTTTGCCTTTACACAAACGAACCTAATAAGAATTTCTTCATTTCGTATAAAGTTGCTAGGCAAGCGGATTCGTATAATAATAATAATAATAATTGTTTTTTACGAATTACATTTTCCAATTAATGTGTTAGATACCTAATGGAATTAGAAGCGTAAAATCATTCATTTTAGTTGCATTAATACAAAGAACTTTTGTATCCTCTATGATTCAAGGAGGGACTGCGCCCTGCTCCTCCTCAAAATTCGCCACTGTCGATCTGTGAAAAATTGTCTGATGTTTGTGTCTCAGTCCGTAATGACGATAGTAATAGGAAAGTCATTGTTTCACGCTCGATTTTTGTCAATCAAGCACAACTAGTGTTTCCTCTCGACCAAAGGTTACAAACTCCCAACTCATTCCATCGGCCGAGAATCGGAGCCCCTCGAAATTGGGTCGAACCGATACGCTATGCGACAACGGCGTTTATTCTGCGCGTTTTCGTAACCACAAAAACGCTGCTACTCTCGAAAATACGGCTCTATTACTCAAGGCCAAATCGCCAAGGGGACCAGGGAGCTAGGAATAGACCAGACCACGAGGCCCCGCTGGAACCTTGACATTGGAAAACCCGGTTTTGTTTCAGTAAGGTCAATTTCGGAGCAAAATATCATTTCCCTATGGTTAAATTAGCGAACTATCACATTGTCGTAATTCCATTTCCCTGGGAAATATCCAAATATTGAATAATAGGAATAGTTCGCTTTGACATTGTAATACAAACAATGTAATTATTACGATAATCGATTGGTTTTGGTTTTTGGTATTGATTTTGGACGATTGGGTTTGGTGTTCTTTTAATAAAGTTCCAGTCGCAGCATGATCATATGAGCGAATTTTTGTAAATGATCGTATTATATTACGTTAAATTATTTGGAAAAGGATCGTACTATACTATGTTGAATTGTTTGGAAAATTCAGGACTTTAAGTATGCAGGAAATTTTAACTAAGCACCAATTTTATGACAAAAAACTCGTTCTAAATGATATTTCGCATTTCAAAAAAGATTTTACATTTTTAGTTTTTTTGCAGTTTTTATTTATTCTATCTATCTACCTAGAGTCAACAACCACAGGTACTCGGTGGTGGCAGATGAGAATCTCCCAGTTAACCGTCATGCCATTTCTCATAACGCTTCTTTGACGAGTGCTTTGAAATAAAGGTCCTCCGAAAAATGAAGCCAAATGAAAATAAGACAAAGTTGGTGAAGTCCGAAAAGCATTGTCCTGAGAGCCTACGAACCTCCTGGGCTCAAAATTACAAGATAAAAATGTTGCCAACCACTCTAACATAGGTTTCCACAACATCAGCAAGAATTGCTTGACAACAGAAAATATTCTATTAATTCTATATCTAGAAAATATTCTATATCTATTAATTCACAATTCTACATTTAAAAAAGACTATTAGCCTAAATATAAAATTAAAAATTTAGTATAATTATAATAAATAAAAAAATATAAAATTTCGTCTTCTAGATAGGATAAAAATTCAGTCTTCTAGATAGAAAAGTCCTGCACCATCATCGACTCCTACTGAGCGAATCATCTTCCTCGCCCCTCTCAGTCGAAGGGAAACTGCCCTAATAAGACATTTGAGTTCCCAGCATCACCCATCGAAGGACTTGAGAGTAGGGTTTGCCCCATTTATCCGAGAGAGTGTTCGCCAGTAGCTTGAGGTGTATACAACGTATGGTGGAAAGTCCCACCAGGAACATACAAGAGCTGTAAATGATCCCCGATGGTGTTAAGCTGCTTCGTCGTACTTAGCATGTTTTCTTCTGTCAGCTGATTCAGCGGTGGTGTCCCCTGTATGGGTACAGTACGAGGTGGCTTCGGCATTTATAGTGCGTGTGTCAAACAATTCCGGCCTCGCACTGTCCTATACTCTCCTTAGCCCTTCAGTTCTCTCTGGGCTTTCTTCAATTGCCTCTTGAAGAACAGGCTCTACAGACACTCCTTCCCAGGCGAGACTGGTCAGTTTGGCACAATCATCTCTCACCCCATCATGGACCCTTTTCACCAATCCTCCTCTCTTGTAATTCATCGCATGGTTTAGGTCGAAACTGGCGCCACATCCATCGCACTTTTCGGGAAGGGCTAAAGTAGTATGTCCGTAACAAAGAGCTAAGACATCTCTGAATTGTACTGGTGACAGATCCATGCCGTCAGCTATAGTGGGTAGAACTGTTAGCCATGGAGAGGTTTTTTGTATGCGTTGAAGAATTATTTGTTGGCTTGACTGGAGTCTTCCTATTACTTCTGCACCTCTCTGGCCATGGTACTCGTTCAACCGCTTTCTTTCCTCTTTGAAAACCTGAGCGACCTTTTCTAGGTGGTTCACGAGGTTAGACGTTGTCCCCATACAAATTGATGTAACCAGCTCCTGTGTTGCTCTCCTTTAAGCTCGATGACCGTGGCTGTTTATGATCAGAGTGTTTTTAATGCCTAAATCAACCCATCTCGCTTGGAGCTCAAGAAGATCACATTCATCATCAGCCACCCTATGATAGCTGGCATCAACTTTTGGCAAATGGCGTCCCAAGGAGGTCCGTATTCGTCTTGGCAATCTTTCACCATTCTTTCAATGAATGACCATTCAAACTAGAAGGATTATGTGAAAGCTGCATGAACGGCTGAGGGCTTTGTTTTACTGGTATTGCAAATTTTTCTTCATTCCTTTGTTTCTTAAAAGCGTTTCTATATATATATATATATATATATATATATATACATACATATATATATATATATATATATATATATATATATATATATATCTATACTAATTGCTATGCAATTCTTAGGCCGACCCCCAAAAATTTTTTATGTAGTGTCCGTGACGAAATTAATGATGATTTTCACGTACAACCGAGTAGTTGCTATAGATTGTGTCAGAATTTCAGTGTTTTTCACGTACAACCCAGCCGTTGTTAGGGGAATGAAACTTCCGCAGTTTTCATCGCACAAAAATCGTTCGCCACTCGTTGGAAAGCGCTTGATTTATGTGATAAATGTTCACATCTCAAGCTCCAATTTCCCTCTCCTTACCTACCTGGCTACATTCCAAAACTAAGTTGATTCAGGCTAAGAATTGCATAGCAAATTATCCTCGTTTTCTACGCAGTAGAAAAGAGAAAAGATCCGGCGAGGCGCGAAGCGCCGAGTATAGATTAGGGGGGTCCAGGGGGGCGAAGCCCCCCGGCGAGGAGCGAAGCGCCGAGTATATATATATATATATGTATATATATATATATATATATATATATATATATATATATATATATATATATATGAAAAAAGCACTAAACTCTAGGAATTTTCGAGATAAAAATAGACTAAAGACTAAATCTTCGAGAATTTTGATTCTAAATTTTTTAGAGCCATTGCAGTAGCTTAATTTTCTACGAAAATTCGCTAAAAGTTACCATTTTATTTCAATTTGATTTACAAGGTGTCTGGTAAACATTGCAATATAGTGCTTTACTTGGAATCACAATTCAGATGATTTTTCAATTAGTATGTCTCTGAAAAGGCTAATTTGCATACTTAGTTATTTCTTTTTCAATCGTTTCGAGTAGGAGTTTTCAAAAAACGTGCAGATTCTAGGGAATTTGACTCGAGGTTTGAAATTCCCACCGTCAATTCTCCACTATGTGGAAAATTTGGTTCACGTAGATTTCTTCATTGTATTTGGTTGTTCTGATGAATGAATACTCTTGTTAGACCGTTATTCTGCGCATGCGCGCTTACTTGGAAGGCATACAAACGAATTTAGTTGTTGGGTTCCTACATGCCTAATTTGTCACTGTTTTGTGTTCATCGAATTTCCTGTTCCGAGTTTGAGCTGTGGAAGAAACCGTGAAAAGGGTAGGGCACGAACGAGGTCACTTTAAAACGACATGTGAAGTTACTACGCTCGTCATCGTCACCCCTATTGTAAAATTACATGTTGAGACACCTGGAACGCTTTCTACGCACCTTTTAGTTTCGTTCTTCCGAGATTCGATTCAGGAGGAACAGAGCTCCTCAGAGATTAATAAGATAAATAGGTATCTACATACATTTGAAATAATTTTTTAGCTACTCTTTCGAAACAATTTCCAAAATTGCTGTCTTAATATTATGCTTCCAAAACCCAGGACGATATTTAGACTCCATAAGAGTTTCGTGTATACCCAACATTTATAGAAAATAGTGAAATTCTAGGGTAGAGGAGGTGGACTCCTCAAAAATCGTTCAACGTCGTTGGAAAGCTTTCAGTCCATTACATTTAGTTTCTCGTCAAACGTCAGTTTATTAACGTTTCTCTGTGGAAATGCCCACTAGGGTTATGAAGATCTAGGGCGGGTCATTTCCCCAGCGGAAGTTTACGTTATAAACTGGGAGTATTTCACCGAGTGCTGAACGATAAAAATAGACATTAAAGTTAAACACTATAAGTTTGTTACAAGGAAAATCTTCTGCAACAAAATATTCCATTGCGCATGCGTCAAACTTTAGTTGATTGACAGACATGAAACCCCGACACTAACGATGGATTAAGTTTCCAGAAATTGTGCGAGTTTGTCGGAGTTGATGGCTCCGAAATTGCAACCTGTAACGCGGAACACAGGACACACACGACATATGCTACCTGAGTCAAAGTAGAGAATCACTTCGTTAGTAAATAAGTAAGAAGGCTATACTGCCCACCCAACTTGGCAGTTCGTTTTGGATCTGTGTGCGCACCTTGAGAGTCGAATAGGAAGAAGTTTACAAGTGTCTGTGTTCAGGCAGGAGGGGTCGGGGGGTTCAAGGCTGTCAAAAGGTTCGCTGCTAATGACACTCAGCTCCAATATATCTGCATCTTTTCTAGGCGGGGACCGGGTCCTTGAGTTCACATCTCACTTAGTCACTCTCAGTTCTATTCACTTCCTTCCGCTCCTTTCTAGAGAGTACCGAACCCTCTTTATGACCTTCCTATGACATCATCCAGACCAGCCTCATGAATATATGACATTTTCAAAGAGAACTACGTACCATTGACTTTGCGTAACTTAGAAATGTAATTCATGTTATTGAATTGCACGCATTGTTATTGTACGTGCCATCAACATGAATACGTGTTCTTCATGCGTTTACTGTGTGATTAATTTAGTTTGCCACTGTACAACGAAATCCTGTACACAAAATTCAAAATCATAACTTCCTACCTAATGAATCGACTTCTTTTTGGAATATTACGTATTTGTAGAAATCGTCACAATAAAACTGTGTATTTATTTACATATACCCGGCATAATTATCGGGAAGGTATTGGACGTTATTAACCAGAAAGGAACTAACCACGAAAAAAGGGAAAAAATCAGCTTCCAGCTAAAAGCGAAGTTCCAGTTATGCAGCATGATCGTGTGAGCGAATTTTCGTATATTATTGTTGTATTATGCTACATTGTTTTGAAATTTTAGCTTTTTGAATGCGAAGAAATTGTTCACTACTAGTTTTATGACCATAAAACTCGTCCTAAATAATATTCTGATTCAAAAAAGATTTTGGGTTTTTAGCCTTTATTGCAGTTTTTTTCGTCGATTTTTCAGCAAATATTATTGAAATTTAAGTACATATGTTCAGAATAACTTGATAAATAGTTTTTAAAATGTTTTAGTTCATTGTTGATAAACTTTTTTTAGCTAAAATTCTGTTAAAAATATAAATTTAACAATTTTGAGCAGTTTTAGGCATTTTTAAAGATTTTTTTTTAGCACATTTCTGAAATTTGACCAATGTAGTGTACTCAAAAAGTGCTTGCCAACGAACTTGTCCTTTCGTTTGAAAAGCTCGATTTTTTGGCGCAAGAACAGAATTGTCATCTCAATCCTAAGGAGAGTTATCGTATGATGAAACATGCATATATAAATAAATAAATGAATACATACACACACACACACACACACACACACACACACACACACACACACACACACACACACACACACACACACACACACACACACACACATACACATACATATATATATAGATTTCGAGCAAGTTTTTGCTAAAACGCGTACTGTTTTTTTACAATTTTGTTTTAATACTTAACGTACCTTCAAGAAACAGTAATTTTTTAAAAGTGAGAAATTATCGTGTGTAGTCCATTTTCTCACCTACAATACCTAGTATAAAAAGAATTCAAATACCTTAGGGAGATGGCAAATTTAACGCTCATTCCAACGGTATATCTATTTTTAAGATTACATCGTAAGCTAGGATAGATATGGCCATTTCAGTGATGTACGTAAGGTCAAAAACACGAAAAAACTTTGCAAATTGCAAATTGGAACTTATTGTTGGAAATTAGTTATAGAATCGATCCCTAGGAGGATAACAATCTTAAGTGTGAACACCCTGTATATTCGATTTTTGGAATCTACATATATATTGGAATGTAAATCAACACAAAGGGGAAGGGGAGGGGGGGTAAAATTGTTCCCCTGGTCGATTACAAAGGTTTTTTGTTGAAATAAATAAATCAAAAGGCAAAGCAAAACCGGAATTTTCCATTCGAAATTCTTATTGTTGTCATTTTGCTGATAGAGTGGAATGCAGTTAATTACATCGCGACGTTAAAATACTTACCGCGAAATCTTATTTGTACTGTCTTATCACTGAGATGCAAATATTTACTCCATAACAAAGACGTTGCGACACTCGAGTTCCGGGTCGAGTGGACTGTTGAACTAGATATATTGGATAACCGCAGGTAAATGCTCATGCAACATACATAAATTTACAGATACGTGTATTTAGACACCCGGCGAGGTCGCTCACAGATAGCCTCTAGAATGCAATTCTGAATGAAAAGGCGATGCCAATGGAAATGCAGTCGCCGAGACGTCCTCGATGTTTGAAGTGTTGTATTAATAACTGCACATTATAATATGTAGGTAATGCATAGTAGAAGCTTTCAAGTGAGCATCACCTAGTGACCTAAACACGAGGCATAAGAAAAAAATATTAATGAGTGGAAGGGGAAGAAGTTGCATTACATTGACCTATAATGTTGAGTAGGAGAAAAAAAACTTATTATCCCATCACGTCTAGAACCATTGTTGAATTTATTGTAAAACTAACATCACAGTAGATGTAGATGTAGGGAACATCTCATGGTGGAGTCGGGGGGCGTCGCTAGAGAAAAATAGTAAGGGTGGAAGTACTATAAAATTCCCAACTGAAACAAAAGTTATTCCAATTCAAAAAAAGGAAATACAAAGGAGAATGTGTGTAGTTTAACCTATAAATGGTACTTGCTAAGTAGAGGAAATAGGCTGGTTTTTCGGCAACTAGCCCTTCGAGCCCTTCAAAAGGGCTTAAACTTTGGGGGTGGATAGATTAGGCCCTTCTTTTACAATTAGGGGATCCAAGATGGAGCGTCAAAGTCGTGGGGGAGGGGAAAGTTGTGGGGAGGTTTCGTAGGGCGGGGCGAGGGGTGGGTGAATCGACGGAGGTGGATGCGAAAAAGATCGCCTCGAAAATTAGGGTAAGACGATGAGATAGGTGAGAAGGGGAAGGGTGGGGAAGTTGAAATTTAGCACTTTAAATTCGGGAGAGGAAAATGGCGGAGCAAGCTGGTAGGTACATATACGAATATCCGAACGTGCAGAAACAGAGACACCTCGATGTGTGCCTAAATTAACAGAGCGACCCACCCCCGCCCCGCCACGGGTTGAACTTTGTGTGTCCCCTAGGCAGTGTAGGTAGAATCGTAGAAGTGCGAAGCCAGTTATGAGGCTATTGACTATTGCTTTTAGTTCCCTACGATTTTCTGAGTAGTCCCTCAGGAAGTTTTGTAATAGGTTCGGCTACCATGAGTTTACAGTGGACATGTTCTTCAGTATTGGACATTCTTCTTGTGGTTTGTTGGTCGACCCACACGTTTATGGTCCTTCTGAAGATAGTTTCTGGTAATCTAACTGCTGGCTCCGGCCCTAAACATGGGGTTTGAGAGCCCCTTCTTGCGAGCTCGTCCACCTATTCGATACCAGTAATATCTCTATGCCCCTGCACCCACTCCAGGCGAACCCAGTTGTGTTTCGCTAGGTTGTTGAGTGTTTGCACACAACACCAGACCAGTCGAGAAGAGATGGTTGATGCCGTTTATGCTTTTATCGAGGCTTGGCTGTCAGAGAGGATGCGGACGTGGGCACCTTGGTGCCCCTTCCTAATGCTCTTCGCAGCCACAGCCTCGATTGCCACCATTTCTGCCTGGAATACTGAGGTGTGTTCCCCAAGTGAAAATAAGGCATTCCATCTGGGTTTTTCCCCATGAACTCCTGCACCAGTACCTGCTTCCATTTTTGACCCATCTGTGTACCAGATGATGTCATTGGAGCAGCATTCGTTCACCCTTAGCCACTCTCTTGTTACGTTTGCCGTGTATAGATGGGGTTGGGTTAGAGTTTTGGCCACCTTGTTGAGCAGTGGTTCTTGTATCTCTTCCAATATATGTAAGTATGACCTTGGTGGGGAATTTTCCTACAACAGCCATCCATTTCAGCCTCAGGGATGCCATGATGACCTCCCCTTTTATGAAGATATCCACTGGGGGTTGGCCCAGAAGAACTTCCATGGATGCAGTGGCTGTACCGTGCGTTGCTCCAACGATGGTTAAACAGGCCAGTCGCTGGTTGCTGGTGAGGGTTTTGCTCAAATGTTGTGTTAAGTAGGTAAGTTGGAGCTTTCATGTGAGCATCGCAAGAAAAATATATTCTGAGGGGTAGATGAAGAAGTTGCATTACATTGACCTATAATGTTGAGTAGGAGTAAGTAAGTTTTTTTTTTCGCTATTCAAGGAGGCAGTTCTATTTTACATAATCGGCATGATTTGAAACGTGCAGTTCCTCACGTTGTTTTCTAATTAGTACGAGGAGTATGGCTCCGGCGCTCCTATTAGTCGCTCACAGTTCCTAATGGCTGTGTGTTATTTATTTTCCCAAAACGGCTACAACGTTTGTCGAATAATCAACCGCAGATTACAGTGGTGCAGCATGAACTTATAAAAGAGTAAAAAAAAAAAATTATATTTATACCTACCTTATATCTACTTATCTATTTTTATTATTTGAGCACATTGTGTGCAAAGAATGTTTAAACTGTCAAATTTGTGGAGAAAAAAGTTGAATCAATAATATTCTTCCGAATGATATTAATTACATTTGGAATTGTTAGCAATTCTTTTCAGTTTTTATCAATCTTTTTGTAATTTTAATAGAATTTCAGTTCGTAAAGTTGGGTTGCGAATAACCAATGTTGCTCGAATAATGAGTTTTGTGCAATATTTCGTTTATCAATACTCGAGAAGTCAGAGTGTAAAGTGAGAAATTTTATTAAGAATGGAGCATGCTTTTTCTTCGCTACTGCGCTCAAAAAAGTTCCAGTCATGCTGTATGACCTTGTGAGCGAAGTTTTGTATTATACAGTATCCCAAACCTTACGGCTCGTTCAGAGGTCGATTTTAAAGCTTATTTTTTTATGAGTCGTAAATTATGAGCCCTATCATATACTTGTATCATGATCTGAGCCTCAATTATAACCCGTGCTTTTCTAGAAATTTTTATTTGTTACAATCTCGTCATGATTTCAAGTTGAAAAACTCAGATGGGTCGACCAAGGCCACGGATCTTTATTCTTGCTTAAATGCATTCGGAGAACACTCGGCAGTGAAAACGCACCTGTTACTGATTGTGAAACGAATTAGTTGGATGACGTTAGCAGCCAAAGTTATCGAATAGACCGAACGTCAATGGTTTAGAAAATGAAAAATATTTGGAACGACCTCTCATTTAAAGCGAAGAGGCAATTAGTGGTGACTTTTTCGTTCGTCTAACAGATAGAATACGTTCAAGGCAGATGTTTCTGGGAATTTTCTGTTGTATCCAAGTCGTTTTTAAAATACCACCTAGGAGATTAGTAATATAAACCCAAATGGGAACTTTGTCATTATTTTCTTCTTTTAATTATACCAAGAGAGACAGGACTGACAGCAAAAAGCAATTTGTAATTTATGGGCCTACAAGTTTTTGAAGCAGACTGTAATCAATCATCTATTTTCAAGTTTGTGGAACCACCGTTCTTTGGGAAAATTTCCGAGTTTTTTTTTTTTTTTTTTTTTTTTTAACATGGAACATGTTTTTGCCATCATAACCCGGATCACAATCTATGATTTTAGAATCAATATTTATGTTTTGTAGTTCTTTGGTTGAAATAAACATAAACTAAAATTATCCTCTTTGCTTAACTCAGATGTGTGTTGGTTTGATGTTATGTAGGTAATAGTCTCAAGATAGCACAACGGAATACTTTCTTATTATCATTTTTACTCGTAGGAATTGCGTTGGGCTGAAATCTTCAACGCTCTAAATTCCTCAGCCAACCAGTTCCGTCTGGATGTGATTTCCTTTTGTTTCTTTCTTCATATTTCCTTATCAAATTCCTTTCTCTTTCATCGCATTTTTCTACTGTCAACAAATGCAGTCCATCTATCGGTTCAGGACGATTGTTTTGTCCCGGATTAGGATAATAACAGTCAAAGAACTACGCACGTCCGTAGCAATAATTGCGACATAGTTTCATTTCACATTCATTAACCCAACTATTTATGTAAATCCCTGTTAAGCGACCAAAGTCAATTTTGAGAAGAACTCATCCAAAGTTTTTACAAACGTACGACTAGTTTCGGTAGATGCCATGTAATTGTTTCAGATTGCCTCAAAATGGATTTCAATGAAGACATTTTTTCCAAAATTTTGATTTTAAAAATTCCTGAGCCATTCCAATTGCTTCATTTTCTACGAAAATACGCTAAAATGATATACGAAATGATTTGAAGAGAAATTCAACTGCCAATATTACACTTTTGTTATATACTAGCCCGGGAATTGAACGGTTGAATAGTAGGTTCCCTGCTAAACCGAATTATGTTCGCACCTACTTACCTAAAACTCGTAGCCGCAACGGATGCCTATATTAGCGGATTGCTGCGTACATCAATGTACATACAAATATGAGAATAAATACCTCAGGAAAGCTACGAGTATTTTTAATAATTTTCCGATTGTCGTCTTTTCTTTTAGTTGAAACTTGGACGTATGTAAACAATATCAATTTCATGACGCGCAGGAAAAGCTACGATTATCGACTAATTTAGGCCAAGATCGTCAGTTAATATTGAGGTTAGTTCAGGCTATCAATGACCCCCTTCCACCCTTCGCCACAGTCTCATAGCATGACCTGAGGTCAGATAGCGTCTCATTGTGTTCCGTTGTCGGTTTTTTTTGCATCCTTTTTTTTTCGTGCATTCTTTTTATTGTTGCAAAAGCCTTGAGATCCTGTTTCAAAGACAATGTCGTTCCATTGGCTCAGCATGGCCTTATGAGCGAATTTTCTGGAGATATACCTACCTATCTTTTATTATTTACTGATTATGCAAATGAGCATGTTATTAAGAAGAGGAACGTGTCGGGTTCCGGCTGAAAACAATATGCACTTGCCTCGTCTCTTACTGCTCGATTGAGCGATTTTCTCCAATAGTTTAGGCGCAGTAATTGTGGATATTTCGACCTTGAATAAAATAAGCGAAATCTCCTGATCCTCAATGCACTGTTAAGGATTAAATACAGCTGCTACACTCCTCTACTTCTCTTGATGCCAGACTAGGACCGCCAGGAATTATTAGCCGATTTTCATAGATTACATATTTATATGCAGGTTTCCACCATGCAGGTATGCAAATATCCAAAAGCTTTTTATTGTCAATCCGTTTCATTGCATTAACGGATTCTATAGCTTCGTTCTCAGTGCGCGTTCCGACAGTTCTCGAACTCATCAGAACTGGGAAGGGAAATCCCGTGATTCCGGAACTCGTGAAACCGCGTTCTGCACTGCGAACGATTTCAGAACTTGGAAGTGGAATAACCTGTGTTGTTGTTTGTAACCTCACTCAACTCGTGTTACCTTCTGGTGCTCCTTTTCAGAATATATATAGTTCCCGTGAATATATTACTTATTATGCCCTTAACTATTACCCCTCGTGAATATTACTTAAGTATTCGGCAATAAAAAGAAAAAATTCCACGATGACTGAGGAGTTTACTTGAAAAAATTTGAGTTTCGTGGATGTAGACGAGATCTAACTATAACTTCAATCTCGTCCTCATCATTTACAAACCAAACACCATCGTCGAAACTATCGACGATGATTGACATTTCAATCATAGAATAGGTACTTATACTAATGTATAGAGATTAAAGTATGATTTCGATGAAGAAGAAGAGAGTTGTATACTCCACGAGATCCGAAAAATTGTGAAATGCGCATGCGTTAACTACGTCCTTCCGTTCGAGTTCTGACAGTTCCGAAAAAAAAAACGGGACTGTCAGAACCGTTCGGAACTGGGTTCGCCAAACACTGCGAACGCCGAACTCGGCGTTCCGGAACTGGGCGTTCTGGCACTGCGAACGACAAAACTAGACTGCGCTTGCCCAGAACCGTTCCGAACCCGCAGAAGGCACACTGAGAACGAATCTTATATTTCTAATTTCTTATCTGATCGACCTATGGCATAAAATCTGAAATGGAGCCTTCAGGAACACGTAGAATACAATTAGAAGGTATGGAGGCGAGCTGAGGGACCTCAGAGGCTAGCTTCCATCCTAAACGATCTACGGCGCTGAAATTTTGAACAGAGTGCGTAGGAAATACTTTGAAACCGATGTTACGAGGTATGTAGGCCCACTTATCAGCTGAGGGTCTTCCGAGGCTGATTTCTAGTCTACATTAAACTATTTATATGCAGGAAATAAACATTGTTTGTTTCAAAACAATACAAAGTCCATTGTCCCCTTCTACACGGTGGAAAGATAACTTTATCATAAAAGGTTTTGTTTCTTAACATTTACTAAAATTCGTAAAATTAAGGGGTTCTGTCGTCGTGAATTCTTTTGCAACGCAATGCGTCGAGTTTAGATAATAACTATATAGGCTTGGTTTAATAATTTTAGACCATTGGTCTACGCAGAAGGGCTATCTAATAGAAATGATATAAGTTCTAACAGAAATATTAAACCTTTGTGTAATAATTGGCAGTGTTTTTATTATGATGATTATTTATTTTTTACATCTAACTTTAATTAAATAGTAGCTAGAACAATAATCCGGCTTCATAGGCGAAGAACGCATTGAAATTCTGGAGTCTTTCTAGAATTCTCAAAACCGGATTAAAATAATGAAGATTACTTGAAATTCCATTTGTGTCCAAGCAATAGCTCAACTCATAGTTTCACGTAGAGAAATATGAATGAAATTAAAAAAGTTGTGTGAGGCCTCGCACCAGATGTTTTAAATTTCGTGATCGACCAAAAGCAGAACATGAAGGGTTGACATCATCTTGTGGAAAAAATGTGGCTAAAATTACTACAATTTTGGAGAAAAAAAAAATGAACAAATCCTAAACTTGCACGGGTGGGGCTTTTTAAAAGTTATATAGAGAAGATTATATTAAACAGCTTGTTTATCATTCCTGACCACGCCTTCATGCATCACAAAGCTATCTTTTCCATTTCTTTTGTAGTCTAGTTCGATTCCGAAACGCAGTATGAGATAGAGCTTGGACAAAAGTTGACGATCAACGCCCTCGCTCGGGTAAAGCGTATCTGTACAGCAGATGGCCTACGTATATACAAGATACCCTATCACTGGGTTTCCGATCGTTCATCACTTTCCAGCATTTCTCCACGTTTTCTCCGCTATACGTCAATTCCAGCATCGGATTCATCGATTGCCCGCTGCCTACTATCGCACGTATTTCCATTCCGGGCGACCTCGTCCTTCTCAATTCAATTTACGTAATTAAGTGGTTGAAAAAAAATCTCTGATGCTGATAAGAGTCGTTTTGAGGGGGCATTGTTCTCAGTTTTTCCGTTCTAATGCTTTGTAAAGTTACCATATAGTTTCCATTACACAGAATCTCCATTAACGGTATTAACATCTTGCAAGACGTCAACATCGTGATATTCGATTAAGAAAACCGTCATTCTACTTGTCTTTAGATCAACAACAACCAGGAAAATATGCGATAATTTTGGTTTTCTGTCTTTTTAATGTCTATTTTGAGCCTTTGTAATAGATCCGTTGGATTTGTGAAATCCTCACGTGAGTGAAAATCATTTGATGGCCGTTCCTTAATATTGGCCTTTTCCATGACATTAACGTTACTTTAATATTATGTAACTCTAGCCTTCCCATCCACCATTAGGTTTTACGGCTCCAAGAATAGTGACAACAGTTTGCTGTTTCATTTACAAAACAATTACAAAAAAGCGAATTTACGTGACGCATCAAATTATTACGCAATGGTGTATTATTTATGTGTTAGATAGCCCTTCATTATTGGTCAATAATTATTAAACCCCGTATGTAATATATGATCAGAACATGGCGCATCGTGCCTCCGAGAAGGGTTCACACTTTTACACTTTCAAAGACCCCGCAATTTTACAGCACTAAAACAGTAAAACGGAAAGGATATGGATAAAATAATATTGGTTCAAAGGCCCCTCAGCAAATCAGTGAGCCTCCGTACCTCGTAATTGTTTCCGAAGAGTCCCGAAGGAGCTTCTTCTAAATAACAGCACCGTGAGTCGATTAAGAAAGAAGTTGGCATCGGAGGTTTCGAAGCTGATCTGAGTCCCTCCATGCTTTGTAATTGTATTCCAGATCTCCAAAAAGGAGTTACATTTCAGGGTTCAGCATCATAAGTCAATTAAAAAACAAATGAGGCTCAGAGGCTTGGTGTGGTCGGTGAAGCTTGGTGGTAGGATGTAGGGGGTTGTGGGAAGGATGTAGGGGTTGCGGTCCTACGGGGTCCTAGGGTTTACATGTTGCATAAAATAGGTACAACATACCACTTCATTACATTTCGTTCCTAGGTGGAGCGCTTAATTATTTCATGATTCTTCTTTTTTTGACGTCCGCGTCATTGTAGGACCATTTGGGTTTTGCTTTTGTTTTTGGGTTGAATTAGGGGTGTTATTTTTAAGTGATATGCTTACCATATCCGTGTAACTGGGGTTAAAAAAAAAATAATTCGATTGGTATGTTTGCTTTGCGGGACCGTAGTTCGGGTTATAATTTGGTTTTCTGTTCCAATTTGATGAGGTTTGTGGCCAATTTCGTTTGTAAGATGGCTTTGTGGTTTGCAAAATTTTATATTTTTCTGATTTGGTTGTTTGGGTATGGCTTCCATTGGTTTGTTCGCCTGGTTAGTTGAATTGTTAAATGTTTTGAATCTTGACGGCGTTTGGGGGGTTCTACTTTACGTTGCCATCTTCCGTTGTTGAATTTTTAATTCTAATTTTGCTATGAAGCCTTTCATGGTTTGTTCTGTTTTGAGGACATTTTGGAAACTAAGTAATAGTCTTGTTGAATCGTTTGCTCCGTCTAGTATAGTTTCGTTGAGTGCCGTCTCGTTCATTACTTGTAATATCCTGTTTGCCCTGAATATTCTTTCTGCATAGCTCCGGAAGCTTTCGCGATCACCCTGTAGGCGATGAATATATTTAATTATCTCATTTTTCTGCGTTAGTCTTGGTAGTAATTCGCTTGTTAGTTTATCACTCAATGTCTCGTATGACGGCGCCTCTTCGCCTAGTTGTTCTAAGTAGATAGTTATTGAGGTATTGATATTTGGGTAACATCACTATTTTTCTAATTATTGTTTCCATGTATTTGGGGGCTACGTCGTTGAGCCATTTAAGGGCTATTAGTAATCGCATTATTGAGTCGGGTTCGTGCGTAGATATCCACGGTTACTGTTCAATTTCATTTTCTACTTGCTTTGGGCGTTTCATGTGATCGTTTTGTCTGTGCATCAGCGTTTGGTTGCACGAGTGTAATTGCAGGATGTTTTAGGTTAGCATGTCTTTCAATTTATGTTGCTGTTCCATAAAGGTCGAAATCAAATCGTCCGTTGACGTTGCCGGTTTCTTTATTAATTCTTCCGGAATGTTTTTTTTTTTGGTACTGTGGCGGTTTGTGGAACCGGGGATGACGTTTGCATTTGTTTCATTATTTCTGTTAATGCTTGTATGCTGTCTTTTGTCTGTTTTTGTACGCTTGCTATGTTGCTATTGATTTGTTCTAGGATTTATTTGAACATCTCGTCCTGTCTTCTCTCTAAGCGTTTCCTAAGATCGCCTCCTAAAGGTATCCTAAGGTTCGAGGGGAGGTTGTTCAATTCCCGTTCTGCATTGTTGGCAGTTGAACGTAACTTTTCTTTCTGCCGTTAACTTACGGTAGTTTCCGTATGTGTATTGCGCGCAGTTCTCGTCCATGTACTTCTCACATCTAGTAGGTACAGAATAACGGATTGTTTTGCTGGTTTTCGGGAAATGGATTCCCACAGTTTTGGCACGTCGCGCTCTTTATGTCTGTCATTATTGACGTCCGGGGTTGATACTAGCTGATAGGATTGTTTGAGGAATTGTTTGGATGCTTTATCAACTGGTTACCGTGACAAGGGTCGTTCCGTTTAATCCTATCAAGTTTGTCTAGGGGTTTTTTTTTTTGCTGTTGACGTCGATTTTATTGTTTCCTAATTGGTTTGTAATTAAGGTTCACGATTTGCGCTCCGTCTTCGTTCTGTTAGCTGTTTGGTGAAGTTTTAGTAAGGCGTTACTTGACCTTAATCTATACACACATGCCCATGAAGGAATCTTGTAGGTTCTGATTCTGGGGGGTTTTTTTTTTATATGCTGGCAGTGGAAGCTCTTTCTGTGGTGTCTCCATTTTATATTTGACGGTTTTTTCTTTGTTGGACTGGGAGTTTTTTGTTTGTTCTATAATTATTCTTTTTAGGGTATTATTGATTTGCTGAGTTTTTGTTGGTTTTATTTTGGGAAGGTCGCTGGGCTGCTTCTTGTGGTTCGTAGGCTCGCTACCATGTAACAGGGTAAATACCTGTTGTGCTATTAATATACCTGGATTGTCTGTAATATTATTTTAATATCAAGGAGTGAGGAGACAATAATAGGTACACAGATTTAAAGGCGCTAGTCTGATGATTTATTCAAGGAAAGGTAATTGTTTGCTCCTGAGATTTTTAAGGGAGTTCTAACTAACCTTGAGAGGAAATTACCAAGTGTAACTTTACATTTGAAATAGAAGGCACCGCAAAGAATATGGGTAGGATGATCAGTCCATGAAGGCACAAGGATAATCAATAGATATCTATAATTAATATGACTGATTAATATAGACTGATTGATTCGGTTACTGTCTGGAAGGGTGCAGGAAACACAATGAACCCCTTTGTCCAGGGGGGGGGGGGGACTTGCATATTTAATGAGCCTAGCAGCTCCCCCGAGCAACTCGCTGGTTGGTTGGTGACTCCATTGACAGATCTGTTGCGATTTCACATCCTCTACAACTTCGCAATCATGTTGAATTTTTTCCTAACACCTGATCAAATCAAACGAAACCACCATGTAACTTTTGAAGATTAATTTAAACCCTATATATCGTAAGTAGGTAAATTGGTACCTACATACTGTAACTTTGTAGGTACGAGGCAGGAAGTGTGGCAGGGTGACCTGTTGTTCTGCGCCGAATGAGTTACATAATTCGCCTTGGTGGGAACATTGTTACTGCGATGCGTGTGTTTATTTTGATTTGGTACATCTCTACCCTTTAGAATGTCAAATATTTGCCCTGTGTTATTATTTGATCAGGTTATCTGTCATGAGACTTTTTCAAGGATGAAATCGCGGTTCGCTGAGGGTTTTCAATTAATTTTATTAGGCACTGCGTTTAGGTCACGTCTGCGCTATAAATAACGATTGGTTTTCAAAGCCCTCGTCATTTTTATCGACGGTCAAAAGGGCCAGTTGATTAAAAATAAAAACCCCTTATCTCGGTACTCAACCCAAAAGTGTCAATCAACACACGTGACCCTCTCGCACATTGATCCCACTCCTTGGAAGACTTTGAGCGGTTATAAATAATTAGCATAATAAATTGGGAAAAAGCAGAAAATTGGATAGCTTTTAAGCATACATTGATTATAACATCAAAATCCTGTTCATCTACATTACTGTAGGATAGCCGGATCGGCTGAGTGTGCTGCAATTTATCTCGTCTGTCTGATTACAACGAAATTTAATAACGAGCCTCTCTAGTACATCAAGGGACGAATGAAATGGCGGGCTTCACCCTGAGCTTCAGCTGACCGATTCACGTGGCGTTTTTTGCAACATATTCCGCTAACCAGCGAATATGTAAAGCATTTTGTAATAGGACACGTAACACGTAAATAGGAAAGCATTTTGTAAACAAATTTTCCAGTGGTTAAGTCAAAATTACAACTAACCACGACTCACCTAGCGACAAATAATCACCGTAATTTGTTCATTGAAACTTGACATTCGCATTTGAAGCTTGACTTTTCACCTACTATCGAAAAGTTTGGTATTCGAAAAGTTGGTTCTGCTTACGCAAACTGCGTGTTTTTTTTAATTAACGTTCAAATCTCTCGATCGGTAAAACAATCTCCCAGTTAAACCATGGTTAGGGATGGTTAGAGGAACCGGCCCTTAGTGTTCAACCGTCACTCGATTGCCAGGATTCTTCCACAATCGTTATAAAGCAGGATCCTCGTCCAATGAATAAGAACTCTGTTACCTAACTTCGTGTCTACTCACGCAGAGGCGAAACTGCTGGTGCTTTCTGCGTATTCGTTGGTTGAGTCAGTACGCAAGTTGGGTCGCAACTTGTAATTACTGTTTGCGATTTTGGTGAGTTGCAGATTCAATTCACAGACATTCGGAAAGCCCAACGAGAACATCCGTGTCCACGTCATATTAATAGTTACGTGGATTTGGAAAGTCCGAAGAAGTGGATTAAGTGTGGTCGGATTCAGGAGTGTCCATAGGAATCCCGAGTTAGAATACTGTTGTTGTCGCGACCTACCTTAGTATGGTCGACAACACACTAGATGCGATGAAACTTTTCGTTTTCCGAGCCGAAAAAATCCTAAACACGGCTGTGAATCGCAAAGTGACTTTGACGTGAAGGAAGTACGAAGAACTTCTGCAAATTACGCTCGATCTTCTAAGTTTTTCTAGTTATTGATGTCAATGCGTAAGTGATGCTTTACCATAAACTAGTAGGTATATGAAGACCACCGTATTCTGCGCAGAAGGGCTGACTAATTCAGAAATTAAACATCTGCCCAGTTGGGTGTGGCACATAGCTTCCTCGCATCCAGAAGATGAATGTCTAGATCATTGAAATTGTAAATAATCTACAACACAAATTTGGGATGTCAAAAAAATGTTTCTAGAAATTTTGAAAACATCAAAAGTTCGCATTGGATGCCTCTATTTACCACCCTAGGTTTCATCGCGATCAAAATAATTATGAACAGCATGAAATTTCCTGTAAGATTCGCTAGTAACATTGCCGTGTCCAACTAAACTGTTGAACTCTGGGATTCGTTTCAGAATGTCTCAAAACGGATTTCAATGAAGAAAATTTTCGAAAATTTTTATTTCAAAATTTTTGGAGCCATCGCAATAGCTTTATTTTTTACGAAAATTCGCTAAGAGCTCCAAATTGCTCCAAGAAACTCCAAGTATGAGTGTTATATGAGAAAAAACGCAATAATCTCATCCGACGACGTCTGACGTCTGACCCTGATCGTAGTTTTTGTTTGAACAGTCTATAAGCCAAGGTTCGTCGATTTTCGTTGAAAGGAACCCACCTTAAAGTTAATCATAGAAAAATATAGAAAAATCATAGGAAAATAACTGCGAATTTTAATTCTACGCCCAGGAAACCTTAAAATTCAATTTGAAGCCGATGCTGTTAGCGTTCCTAGTCCTAAATGCGATGTCCACTTTCAAGGTTTTTAAAAAAATTTATTAATTATTTTCGGTTAATTCGTGTATTTTCTTTTGGTAGGTGACATCGTCCAGTTATATGTCGGTAATGTCCCATAGGATATTTTATGGACCAGTGTTCGGCGTAGTAGGGCTATCTAATACAGAAATATTAAACATTTGTGCAATAATTTGCAGCTTTTTTCTTCTAAAAAAGTGTTGAAGGTAGGTAGAAAACCTACTTCTTATATATGAAAACTTAGGTAGTAATATCAATAATAAAGTTATATTTTTAAAAAGCTCGAAAATACTTATTGTGTTTTTTGAATCTATATATTTTGTACATAGTATACAATATTTGTCCCAAAAATATCGTATGGTACTATAAATTGTAGTAGGTATGTCTCGGCAAGCGAGTTCGCGAATCCCCAAGGACAACGTCCTGAAGTGACCCTGCCCGCTGCCGGCTTCACATCGCGGCCGGTGCATTTTATTGTCATCCGCATCAGCTTTTCTGCCGGCCCCAGGTGCTTACTATAATAGGTTCCTACCTATTCCTGCCAGGCAGAACAGTTATCTGTAGACATAACATCCTTGCTCCTTGTAAACAAGACGCAGAAACTGGTAGAATAGCTGTGGAAAACGCAGGGAGTGGTCAATCAAAAACAGTAATAACGAACCTTTTTGTAATCATTCGCCGAGGTTTTGAATAATAATGATGCGAATCTTTTACTGCAAGTAAAATCACGTCAGTTGAGGCTTGGGTTCTTTCACCACGTTCCATCCATCACCTGTCCTGCTAATCTCACCAAAAGATTTATATCTCACTTCATTACGCACAGAGTAGGAGTTCAGCGAAGCAGAATCGTTTTCCCTTCTCTCATAAAATATACCTGGTTAAAACGCCAATGTAGATGTTTTTGTTGGTTTAATATTTTCAATAATGAACCTTTGTAATCGGAAAAAAGTAACCCCCTCTCCCCTTCCCCGAAAGTTGTTGGTTTACGTTTCAGTATGCGTAGAACGAAAATTGATTAAAAACAAATCTATCCGTCCGCCTTAGTGTCGATTCACACATATCAGTGTCGTGACGGGACGTAACGTACTGTGCAGTGATGATCTGAAAAAAAAAAAAAAATATATATATATATATATATATATATACGCTTTTCACTGTATATATATCGGCGAGACGAAAGTCCAGGAAAACTATGGGTAAAACACGGTGCTCGTTCTCACATTTCCGGCAAAGTGAGGCTCAGTGCTGATCAGTGCTTCCGTGAGGAATTAAAAAATATGTCGCCGCCGATATTTTTTCTTTTCACGGGCGGTGTCGGAGGGTAGTTGCTGTGGGGTTCCTATTCGAAAAACGCTAGTTAGTAGTCATAGCGCCAATGTGGCACGTGATAATCAAAAGTTCCAGTCATGCAGCAAAATTTTTTCAGCACTATTTTGAAAATTTGACCAATTTAATATGCTCAAATAGTGCTGGCCAACGAACTCATCCTTTCATTTGGAAAGCTTGAGTTTTTGGCGCAAGAACGGAATTTTTATCTCAATCTTAAGGAGAGTTGTCGTTTAGAATGGCACATATATATACATCTCACTGCACAATATTGCAAACCTGAATGGAAAGCGACATAAAAACAGAATAGCAAGAATAGTACGAACATTCGCCCACATAGCTAAAACCCGCCAACCAGACTGGGCACTTGTTTCCATTATTTGTGATGACACTTCTATAAACAGAATCTGTACATCTGAATGGTTTTACGATCACTTTCGATTTCGGACTTCTAAGCTCCAAATTACGTGACCGGTCCCTATGCGTAACGCCGGGTTTTGAATGATAGGTTACACACCATGCTGAATGCGTTTACTCCGAATTCGTCACAGGTTTTCCCCCCATGCGCACAAGTTATATGGCATCTCCAGTCACATTCTATAATCTCCCATCACCCTATGAAGGCCTATCTTTATGAGCTACTAGCGAGTACAAGATGACTGTTCTTTAACTAATGCATCTTCTAATATTTATAATGTTACATTCATTTTTCATTTCTTTCCTCCTGTGATTCCTGAATGTGGAGCTTGTCAGCCAACTATAATTTATTCTTGCTTTTTGTTAACGTAGCTCCCACTAGGTATTTACATATGGTAGAGATTAAATGTCCAAACTGGTCAAGGTTTCTTATAATTTTTTTCTAATATTGTTGATTAGTTATTCAATTACTGATATTTCCGGTAAATTGTAACATTATTCCTATACCTAACCAAGTAGCGCCTTAATTTATTTCCAGGTCAACCGAAGTTACGAAAACCTTGTGATAATCGTCGATAGCCCAAAGTCATTAAAATACATTTACTTCGCGCACTTAACGATTGATTTTCAACTCAACAATAAAATGATTAA
The DNA here is from genome assembly GCA_030762985.1 of Adelphocoris suturalis. Classification (NCBI taxonomy): domain Eukaryota; kingdom Metazoa; phylum Arthropoda; class Insecta; order Hemiptera; family Miridae; genus Adelphocoris; species Adelphocoris suturalis. The sequence goes on along the minus strand of CM061043.1, from coordinate 47,570,842 downwards.
AATAATTAAATGATTTAGTGATTTAAATGATTAAATAATTGAATACTTTTTGGGAAAAACAAATCTCATGCTTCTTTTACTTATGTAAACCAATCAGCTCAGGGTGAGTTTGCTCGGTTTAATCCTATTCTACATGTCAAAGCTGTTGTGTGTGTTTTGTGTTTCAAAATTCAGCTTCTATTCGTAGGGTAAGGAATATAATTTGCCTCACAGCTCACTCAGCTGTCAGGTTGGTTCCACTCTTTTAATCGTATTCTTCGTGTACTAGAGAAAATTCGTTTCAAGTTCCAGCATAGTTGGTCGATCAGAAAAATATTCCACCATGTCAGAAAACGTTGCATTTTTAGAATTGTGAAAGTTTCCTTTACCCAGCCTTAAAACCTGTATACATTGTCAATAAAAATTACAAACATGAGTAATAAATTCATACTAAATTTCAAGGATTATACGGATTGCCTAAACAGTTTTTCCATGAATTTAATTACATTTTTAACAATGGAAGCCTCTGCGCTTGCGCGCAGTTTCGAGAGGTACTTCAATCGTTGTGTTTTCCCGTTTCAAGGATTTTCACTTCTGCAAACAATTTATATTACCATATATATTTGAGCAACCTTCACTCCGTTCACTGTTAGTTATCTCGAATTTCGTATAGTCGTATCTATATTAATAAAATCGTAATTATGTCTGTCTGTACATTGATTAGAATCATGACATTTTGCGTTTCTTTTCCGTTTCATGCTATTTGTTGACGATTGGTACCATTTTCTCAATTTTTCTCTGTCTGTCTGTCTGTCACTATGTTTGTCCGCTTTTCACTGTTATAGGGGTCATTGGACAACTGATATGAGTGGAAATGTCTGTATCAGTCCAACTTAAATTATAGGCTATTTGAAGTTTTTAAAATTTGAGCCAGAGGGGTGTTTTAGGGGAGGGGAGGGGGTGAAATGGGGTATCATAGACATCAGTAAATAAACTGGAGACGTGATTGTTGAAATATATTCGGGTTACTCCAACTGGAATCGCAGGCTAGGTACTTGAAATTTTCTAACCCGACCACTAGGGTTTTTTAGGATGGGGTGAAATAGGGTTATCTTGGACATCACTAAATAAACTAGAAATGATTGGTAACAAATGTTTGAAATACTCTTACTTGAATCGCAGACTACTTCAAGTTGCCCAATCTAACCCATAGGAGGTGTTTGTGTGGGAGGGGGTTAGATGAGGTATCTCGGACATCAGAGAATAAACTGGGGACCTGATTGCTAAAATATGTTTGAACTATACTAACTCAAATCACAGGCTATTTGAAATTTTCCAGGTCCGACCCAAAGGGGGTGTTTTCTTAAAGGTGGGAGGGGGGGGGGGTGTGAAATGAGGTATCATGGACATCACTGCATAAACTGAGGACCTGATTGATCAAATATTTTTAGAATACTCTAACTTATATAACAAACTACTTGAAAATTTCAAATCTGAACCATAACGGGTGTTTTGAGGGAGGGTTGGGGGTGGAATGGGGGAATCTTGAACATCACTGAATAAACTGAGGACCTCATTGATGAAATATGTTTCGTTAACACTAAAAAACCACTGCCTACTTAGAAATTTTCAATTCAGATCCATAGGGGTGTTTTTGAGGGAGAGGTTTTGGAAAGGGGTATCTTTGGCATCACTGAACAAACTGGGGATCTGATTGGGCGAATATGTTTAGATTACTTCAACCTCAATCACAGGCTATTAAAATTGTTTCTAGCCTCAACCATGAGGCTAGGAGGGGGTGGTTAAATGGAATAATTTGTTCATCTCCGAACGAACTGGTGATCTGATGTTCGGACGAATGAAATTGGATTAGTCTGAACGTTCTTTTGGGTTACCTATCAAGAATATTTTCAACCTGAAATATGGGGGGTGTTTGTTGAGAGGGAGTGGGGGATGATCTCAGTAGTTTGGTCCTAACAGGTAATTTATAAGTAAGTTCTTTTAAGTAAGGACGTTTCTGGATCAGATCCATGGGGGGGTCTGAATATTTATTTTTAAGGGATGTTTATTATTCGTACCTAGCAATTTTTCAGTCTTTCGAACTTATTTTTCATAGAGTTTAATTTATTGTTTGGAAATGGGTTTTATTCGTGCTGGAGGTCATCACATTTCAGACCTCAGAAAACCAAATTTACGTCTTTTGGTTCCGTGTTTTTCTTTTTTTTTTTTCAAATATATATTTGTATTTTAGACTACATCTTCATTAAGAGGAGCTTCTCGATTCAGACAGAGTCGTTTGTATCATTGATCGCTTCGGGCCATTAGTACTTGTACATAGGAAAGGCAGTATGGCGATAAATATTTAGTATTGATAGCACCCAATTATTTCGTCTAATTCTGTCACCAACTTATTCTCCAAGGTGTCCGAAATGTACTCCCCCCTCCCCTCCACCATTTTATAGGTATAGGAGAGAAACTTCGAGAGCGTTATTGGGGTGCCTGATACTATGTCTTAAGCAAATAAAAATCCAACAGTTTTTGTAGTACCTATACGACAGAGTATTAAGTACTCCGAAAAATCGTTTTCCATTTTTTGCCGAGTCACATCTCATTTTAAAGGTTTTCAGTACTGAAATCGATGGTGAAGCCAGGAATCACGGTATCTTATTCCGTTCTCGGATCGGAGGTGATGAACCACGAAGAATCGCGATTTTTTCCAAAGATAGGAACCTATTAGGTATACTTACGATAAGAAAAACTCGCGCTTCCTCATGGGTCGTACCCCATGAATTTCAAAGCAATCGGTTGTTACAAACGAAACTCCAAGACTAATTTGTTATTTTGCTAGATTTTCTACCTTTTGTTTAACTGACTTCAATTCATTAAAATTTATGTGGGCTAGGCTTATTTCTTGTGCGTTGATATTCCTTGAGCGTCTGCGTGTGGAGTCGGAAGTATTGCCTTTTGGGGCTGTAGATTAGTTTTTCTCCAAAAAGTACGTTCCGGAAACGCATGAATCGTACTTGAAGTTTTGTTCCTTAATAATATTGCGAACATATGAATTATGTGGTTTTTAGCCGTCTTTCGGCGCTTTATACCATTTCTCGACTTTTGTTCTCCTTACAGCTTCTTTCTCCAAACCCGTTCGTTTACCCGCAATTATGATCGTCTGTTGTGTTTGAAACCAGTAAAAAAAGGTCTTTCAAGCGGCCGGGCCCCGTCTCCCCTCTCTCCGCGGGTTTTACGAACGAAGACGCGAGAGAGACCAAGGACCCGGGCCGGCGTCTATATAGCTAACCCACTAGACTCAGTTCCGCGCCAGTCCCACCAACACGCGCTCCACCGGTTGAACCTCGCGGAAAAAAAGACGCGACATTGTCACCGCGAAAAACGCAGGAAACATCGTGAAAAGTTTAATTGAATTATTTCAATAATTCAAAGCGATAATTGACATTAGTGCGTATCGATTGATGATACAAGGCATCGTCATCATTGATATAGATTGAAACAATCACTCGCGAGTTTTCGCTTAATAAACACGTTGTATTTTTGACAAGTTTAGTTGTGTTTTTAAGTATAGGATTAGGATCATCACATCATTGACATTTTTGATATAGGCATTTGTCACACCTAAGTTTAATCGTTAACTAACACGATCAAGAACGTTTCCGAAAAGTTTGATTGTGTTAATCAATCATCGTGCACACGTGAGTTTATTGGTGGAAATCAAGACAAAGGATTTTTATGACGAGTTTGGTTGTGTTTATCATAGTACGACAGACTATCATCATCATCAATATTGATTGGAATTGATTATTATACAGTGAAAAATACTGTAAAAGACACTTCAGGCGTTGTGTGTTAATCAATTACCTGTATTGTGGATCATCGATTTTGGATACTGATAGACATTGTGAAGTCACGAGTTTTATAGGTGGAATCCACGTAAAGGGCATCCCTTGCCAGGTTCGGTGTGGTTATAGATCATACGAAGGAAGGACATCATCATCATCTTTGGTATTGATTGATATTGACCCGTAGCGAGGGATGATATAAACACTAAATAGAGACTCTATGTTGGGTGCTGTTTGATTTTCGGAGATTTTTTTCGTCGTACACTGTATACAGGAGCGTATTGAAAATGACGGCCATTCCGTCTCTTACAGGCGGGCTCCGCGAAGGCGTTTCTATGCCGTCGTTGCTGAGCATTCGTGACTCGTACCAGGTAGCCGAGTCGTTGGCCAGGGCGGATCTGATGACTTCGCCGGCCGCCAGGAGACGTCTGCAGGCCCGGAGAATCGAGCTGGGCCTCGGCGAGCACCCAGGGTTCGTCCCTCCCAAACACCTCCTCCTCTACTTGGTCAGGTAAGAATTGAATTGAATTTACATTATTTACAACGTGTTTGTATTACAGAGAATATTTAATACTTTACGTACAGAAACACTAGAAAGTGTCAAGTTCGTGAATGGACTCCTAGGATCTTGAACTTATCATTTACGGTTCTTAAGAAAGATTCCGTCCTCACTAGTTAGCCCATAGAGTACAAGGAGCGTGCGCTTTCGATGTAAAGGCATCATAATCAGGCCGATTATGATGTATCAACATGATGATGATGTTTACATAGAAAGCGCTGGCCCCTGTACTCGACCCCTGATCGAGGCTACGGACTCTTCTTCAAGACACGTAAACGATAATTTAACTATCACTACTAGTGAAGAATATCCAAACATAGATTAAATACCTCAGATGCTTACCTCATCCTGAGGTCATTTGTCACAGAACTAAAACTAGCGGGTCCGCTAACCCGGAAGGGTGCGTGTGCGTGTATGAAAAAAGTTTAATATACTTTTTACATCTGATTTTGTAGGAATCAAACAAGTGAATACTGGCAAAATTTGCCAATCTACAAACCTATAATAAATTAAACTATAGTAATAGATACTTTTGGTAGATTGACCTTGAAAATGGGTTTATCCATTCGATTCAGCATCCGAAAACACCGAAAATTATAATAAACACGTACATTTGAAATTTGTCGTCCGACCGTCTTTGCATTGAATTTAATCTCTCTGAAAGTCGCTCAATCGATTATATACGTCTAACACTATCGACTTTCAAACGTATTTTTGAAGGTGTTTCGTTCAACGCGTTGGCGATATCATCACCACGTCGAGACGAATCGGTATCAAAAACTATACAGCATATTTCAGGTGTCTAAGGAGTACACCTACCAAAGCTTACCTCTACCTAACAGGTAGCTCCAAAATGGAACTGTAGGGCATTACAGACAGACGGACATACAAACATATTACTCCCCTCATTTGTCAATGGAAAGCTAATGGTGCAGCACCTACAAACGCACCGGTTCGGAACTAGCTTGATGCTCGTATTAGTAGTTACCTTAATTACTTAATTTTTGTTAATTTGTGTATCCTCAAACACATTTTTTGTCGCGTTGTTCTAAATTGACAGTTGCTATTATTCATTAACTATTTATAGTTCACGGTTTAGGATGAATTTCACTGCTCCTGAAATATTTTGTGGATACCGACTTAAACACCAACATTGAAGTCCCACGTAGCCCCTTACTTACCTATGTAATAAAACATAGTTTCATTATATCTGGCTTCGTAATTGAGAACCACTTTCTGATGATCGAAAGTGATGGCAAGATTTCTATCTCATCCTAAAGTGAGATTCGTTAATCAAGTATCATAAACATTGGTCCTATATGGTTTTAAAAAATACCAATGGTCGGCGTGGTGGGGGAAGGACTTTTTTCAAATCTGATTTTTTTAATTCATGTATTTTGAAACGCAAATAGGCAAATTCTTAGGGAGTTAATTATTTCCTGGTTAATTATGTTATTTTTCAATTAAAAATTAAATTGCATCTTTAAAATGTTACCTTTGTAATCCTGTATAAGGATCTAACTACAGACTACCTAGACTACATCTTCAAACCTGTTTCCATACTCTATAATGCAGCACATCTGTATCAGTAGCACCTCATCTCTATAGCAAGGTACATCTTTTAGCGAATTTTCGTAGAAAATGAAGCTATTGCAATAGCAACAAAAATTTTTATATAAAAAATTTCGAAAACTTTCTTCATTGAAATCCGGTTTGAGATATTCTGTAACGAATCTTAGAGTTGAGATAAAAATTGAGATAAAAATGCTGTTTTTGCGCCAAAAAATCAAGCTTTCCAAACGAAAGGATAAGTTCGTTGGCCAACATTTTTTGAGCACATTAAATTGGTCAAATTTCAAAAAATGTGCTAAAAAAAATTGCTAAAATGGGTAAAAATTAAAAATCGTTGAATTTATATTTTAAGCAGAATTTGAGTCAAAAGAATCCTCGATGAATTAAAACTTTAAAATATTCAAGTACACATTTATGCTGAAAAACGTACTTAATTTTCATCAATATTTGCCAAAAAACGGATAAAACTGCAAAAAAAGTTGAAAAATATCCAAAAATTTTTTGAATTTGTTGAATATTTGCCATTATATTGGTAGCTAACAATTTCTTTTTACTCAAAGTACTCAAATTTTCAAAACAGTTTAACATAATATAATACGATAATTTTAGAAAATTCGCTCATACGATCATGCTGCACGACTGGAACTTTTTTCTAGTGCAGTTTAAGTAACCTCTTCCCCCTCGCTTACAGCACAACATTTGTTTAGCTATAATACTCTTTTACTTTGTTTACGACCGATTGGTTGTACCTCCCGCTCCTTTTCTCACTCAACCAATGGGATTCAAGCTCTTATTCAACGGTGACTATATAAGCCTCAGGCTTTGTAATGTATGTTCATTTATTGTATGTTACTGATGATGACCTAACCGTCGAAATCAATCTAGCATTGTTACTCAACATTTTCGTGGAATTATACAACGTTCTTCTTTAAATTCCGTTTTTCACGCTTCTCTAGTTGGTATAGAGTTGTTGCAGTACTGGGGTGGTGCTTTTCTTGGTGTTTAGTAACACCATTGCATCAAGAAAATACGAGTAAGAAATACACTTTTCTTGGGTTTCTTAGCGATGGTTTTATACTTCAAGCTCACGTTGCACATTTTCTCTCAGCCGCGCACTCGAGTGCCAGCCGAAAAGCAGGGATAACACGAAGCAAGGAAACTGATAGGGTATCACGCTCTCCAGAAACCTGATTTTATTTTGGTCGTGGAAGGTATCATGTCACGAGCCGGTCGGCAGACGTAGTGTCGGTTTGAGAGTCACGTCCGCCCTGAGTATCTCGTAGACCTCATCAAACGCCCGTTACCGGAGAAAAATGCGATAGTGGAAAACCGCCTCTACTAATTGACAAGCGGTTATTCACCAAACCTGCGGGCGTTTTACCCGTAATAGGTGAATTTGCGCTTGAACTGTGACAGGTGGGAATTTCGCTAGCCAAGTGTTCATCTGAGCTCTATCATAATATTTTTGATCCATTTTTTTTAAAGGAAGGCTGAATTTTTTGTCCTTCAAGTTCAAAATGTTCACTTGATTTTTAGCTTCATAAGTTAGCTTCTTAATAACTTCTTAAACATATTGGTAAGTAATGCATGCATTACAGGGACGTCCCTATGAATGGATTTTATATAATTTTGGTGCGAGTTAAAATAGGATAATAAACAAAATTATCACGTCTTCTCGGACCCTCCTACCCATTAAATCCCTCCACAGACAGCCATACTTTCCAAAACTACACCAAATTCCTAGTTGGAAAAAAAAAAAAAAAAAATCATGAAAATCTGACGATATTAGTTAAAACATCATGATTTATAAGAATTACCCCCTCCATTCACCCCCTTTCATAATTAAATTTCAAATTCCTGATATGCGATCCAAAACTATACTGAATTCATAGTTTTATAAAAACACGAAAATTGGTCGAGATTTGTAGCTTGGGCAGCGCCTAAAAGAATCGTTAACCATCCCTTTCACCCCCCCCCCCCCCCACCATGACAGTAAATCCGGAATTCCCAAGGTTTGTTGCACAACCAGATTAAAATTTAAATCGAACCAAATAAGAATCACGTGAATCGGTTGAGAATTGTTGCCTGTGCTTAGTCGACAAAATTTGTCGAAAAAACCAGATATTTTTTGCTTTACCCCCTCATTTTCCCCTCTTCCATCACGGAATTATTAATTTCCGAGTTTTTTTGCACAACTAGACTAAAATTGGGATCGAACAATCAAAGAATCTCGAAAAACGGTTGAGAATTGTGGCCTGGGCAGCGTCGACAAAATTTGTCACGCACACACATTTTGTGGCGGAGGGGGCACACCAATATTATGAGAAAATAAAAAAATAAAAATAAAAGTGGGGAGAACGCCCAGGTCAACCGACGCCGGCTCTAGGGATGAGGGAAGTTGAAGAAGGATCACTTGATTGAATCGATTCTGTCGGGGTCCAGCATCTTGGTTGGATCGGAAGCAGCGAGTTTCCTTAACACGTACACAATGCTTCATTGTCACATGAAAATCTAATTAGCAAACGTCTAGAATACGATAGGGTGCACCCAGAAATAATAACAAAAAGCATACAAACCAAACATTGGTTACAAAAAGAGAGGTTTATTTATATCAAGCATTTATACGAGCCGGCAACTCCCAATAGGAAACTGGTCTCGGTTCCTCGTTGCGTTGAAAATCCTCTAGATTGCTATGGACTCTGCTGAGAATTGGCAAGAATGCTAGGAACGTGAGAAGTCCTTACTTCCTGAACAGTTCTTTTTAGTGAACGTCAGTACGTGCCTGCTTCAAAATACGGATTTCAGATTTTTAAAAGCTGTTCCTCGTCATTGTTTTACATCTCTAGCACAGCATTTTTCCCCCACAGTCGTATCTGCACATAGTTTTCAAAAGAAACGCAATTCAAACGCCACAGGGAAATTTATAAGCTGTCACGTTCTTGATCTAGTAAACACAATTTGATTCTGGTGGTAGAAAGTGCCTTGTCATTTCACTTCTGCTTTGTGGAGAGAGGTGCAGTCACTACAGGGGTCCCTGCTTCGACAATCACGGTTTCCCAATCAAATAGAACGACACCGGGAAATTTATCAAGAAATTTTCTATAACTACTACTATAAACTGACAAGCGGTTATTTATAAAAAGCGTGGATTTATAAAGTTTGCTCATACGTACAATCTCCATTAAATCCTTATTTAAATTCAACGCAATCATCAATAGGAATAGGCTAACAATGAGGGAATTATGAGTGTGACATTGCTTTGAAGGTATGTTTTTTGACATTGAAAATGTCGACGGGTCAACCGGAAATTTTGTTACGCAAAGGAAAAAACGTCATGCAACCTATAAACAAGTTAGGTGTTGTTTTCTTTTGATTTTCACGTACTACCAAGCCGTTGCTGGGGAAATGAAACTTCTTTAGTTTTCATCGGACAAAAATCGTTCTCCACTCGTTGGAAGGCTCTCGATATCACACATTACTTTCGTACTTGTCTTCTATTCATGTCGTAGTTTTATATTTATTTATGTTATAAATGGATATAGTAAACGATGCCGCTTGTTTTGTTGTCACTTGGTTGAGAAGTTAATCTTGGTTATAGTGATTATAGACGCGCACCATAACAGAAAATTACCTACCTGTGAATTCATATTCGTGGAAGAATTGGGCATCGTCGAGACTGGCTTACAGCAAATTCGGTAATTGTGTGTCAATAATTATTTTATGTTTTCTAATAGTTATTTAATTTAAAACAATAAAAAACATTGAAATAACTGAGACATTTCCAATGCTCATAGCTCTTCTCTCATAAGAGAGAAAGTACGAGTGGCCTGCCGCGTTTTTTCCACTACAATTGAGTTCAATTCCATATAGAATAACAGTTTCTCCTAGTTTTATTCAATGTAGACGAATGCCGAGGGAAACGATCTAAAACATAAAAAGCAAGTGGAAATTTTGATTTTGGAGGACAAACATTTTTCCGACTTCTCCCACGAACACAACCTCCTTCCTGGCCTTCGGTTGTGAGGAACCAAAATGAGGATAAAAACGAAAATATCATGATTTACCAGAATCCCCCTCCCACCACCATACAAAGATAAAATAAATTGGCGATTGTTTGTAAACAACTGATTTGGAGCTAGTCCAACGTGGCCGTCGGCGAACTTAAAGCATCGGTCTAAAATAGATACACTTAAATACACATACTCTTCGGAATCTGATGCATTTCGTGAGCCCGATCAGCTTGGATGGTTGAACGGCTGAGAGTAGTGAGTTTTTGCAGTTTTCCATCTGAGTCGTTCAGCTGAGTCGTACTGTGCGATTAGGGAATCGTTGTACGATTGAATGAAACGATTCAAAAGTCACACTAACGTGACTAAACTACTTCAAATCTCCATAATTAAGCCCCAAGTTATAGATTACCCAACGTGTAATGCATTCTTTTTTTATAATGGAAGAAGTACCTCTTAAATTAGCTACAACTTTATCTACCTATGTGGTTTAATTTTATCACTAGAAATAGATGTGGTAGACGAAGGAAAGGAACTTGGAAGGGTAGTTGTTAAGGCAACATTAAAATTCGCCTTGGGTTAGGAGAATCTCTTTCGGGAACTTCAACATGACCAACGATCAATGTACCAATATTATAAATATGTACCTACCTGGACTTATTACCTATATATGTATGATATTTTACACTTTTTTCCCTTGGACAATAACGTTTTATTATTGAAAATAACAAACCATTTTTGAAGATGTGAAAACCTCCTAATACGCGACAAAGGGCGAAGACAACAATTTCTGTCTGTGTCTAGATCTTCTCTGTTAAGTGGCACAATCCCTACCCACTTCATCAAAATCGATCTATCATTATTGGAGCATCGTCTATAACAACCAATTTCAGGTTTGACATGTGTAATGGTTACCTATTTCAAAAAAATTTGTAGGATGCCATCCTGAGACTTGCAACTACCCAAATACCCTCGAGCGAAATCGGACTGCTGGTAGATCGTGAAGCTTTAGAATGCATTATAAGGAATCAGCATAATTTAAGTGAGGATGAATCCAACAAACCAACCACCTTTTTTGAAAATAACGAATATTACGATGTCCATTTCATGCCACCTTGAAATAGGAACAAAAATTGATTATAGGTTATCGTCATGGAAGGTTATATGCGTATTCGGCTTCCCTTGAGCTCCGAATAGGATTTTTCTATTCTTCCAACGAATGGACCGCTAACCGGTAGCATTTTGCGCGCATGCGCAATGCTCCATTTCTATTCGTAGTTCCTCCCACTAGACTACGACTCAGCGTTGCAAACACTCCCCAATATCAATGTTTAGTTGTACGCCAGGGGAAAAAAGTATGAACCTTATCTACTTAAATTTCACTCTAACATGAATAAATTGTTGATAACCCGTAAGCCTCGGGTGGTTTGTTTCTTCATATTATGAGAAGGGGAAACTATAGATCTAAACCGATTTGTAAGTGATTACTACTTTCCTAAAAACCCGTACAGTCTTAGAAAAACATCCAAGTAAAAAGTTTTACGAGCCAACGGAACGAAAAGGTCGCCATTTCATCCTCCTGACTCGAACAACACGCTTTAGTTCCCTGACTTCGGAGCTCAGTACATCAATTATAACAACTTTTTAGAACCCTAAAATATCCTTAAATAAGCTATTTACAAGGTTTTAGACAGAAAAAACAAAAATAGCATCCATGCAAGTTCAATAGGAAATGGGAAAGCAAAGTGGATACTGCAGGGAGTCATGTGGTACCTTCGTGAGATGATTCAACAATTTAACTAATGAGTCATAGGTGCTAGTAGACGGAATGTAACGTATGTAACCACTCTAGTATCTTATTATTAGCTCTTAGTTATTATTAATATGCTTTTATCAGGTTAATATTATTATTGCTTTGTTTATAACGTTAAGAGTCAGAAGAATGGGTAATAAATCTTTGCAAGAGAAGATAGAGTAACAAATTTATTTATTAGTTTAAAAAGCAGAGATTCACTATAATTAAAAACTATCTTATATTTATGTTAACAGCCAATCAAGTAGACGGTATTTAGTCCTAGTCTTGTGATAGGTTAGAATTATTTGCATTGATTCCACTACATCCGCCTGGCTCACTACATGGCTCAACATTATAATAGCATCCTTTCGAGAACAATACAAAATGGGAAAGTAATGAGAAGCCTAGCGCCAGATGTTTAAACATGGGGTGTCCACGGATCTCCATCGTCTTTGACATTCTGGACTCCTGTCACCTGGGATTGCGTGGGTCGATCACCGAAGGCGTTAGTTGGTTGGCATACGGCTCCCGCATCACGCTAAGGTAGTCAAATGAACAGCCCTTTTATTTTCTCAGTTACGTGAGCTCTGGGCTTGCGAATGAGGTGTGTAGAAGGAAATCACCTGCAGTGCGTGGGCTAGGAAATTGGCAATGGGGCAAGAGGTGAATCATCGATGTTGGATTTCATTTATACATCCCTCGAGTTGCGTTGATGCTGCATCTTCGGGCTAAGTTTGTTATAAGAACTTACACGTAAGATTACAAGCTAACAACTTTCACTTGACGTTCAAGAAAACGGTCATACCCCCCTCCACCAACCACTGTATGAACCGCACCTCCGTACAATAAACCGGCCTCCTTATAAACCCTAACCGGTCTCCGTATAATAAACGAACCTACGTAATAGATCAGAATGATGTGTATATTATATGTTAGAAGCTCGCATCTCAAAAATAATAAAAATATCCTAAATAAATCCTTTTAGTAGAATACAGATTAGTTTCGGACTCGCTTAAAACGATGTTTCGGAGGTTGACTATGAAGAAGTATTGGATCCAGATAGCACGTGTGATGGGCGGTTGAACGTCTAGTCTAACTTTCAGCCCGAATTTAAGTACGTATATGTACCATCTGCTGTATTCATCGTAACTACGTGAACTGATTGTGCCTAGCTATTTTTAGTTATTATTAATTGAATTGATTATGATGATTGAATATCATTAACTTAGATGTAGATATATAGGAAAACTCACAGGGTGGGGTTATTTTGGGCCCCAAGCACGGAAGCCTGGTGGCTTATTGTACTTTTCTGAGAGTTTTGCGTTTAATCAGAAAGATTCAGCCCTCTGGTGAGGGATGTGAGTCCTTTGATTAATTGTTCGCTTCGAATATACATCATTGGGGTTTGTGCCCCAAAGAGTTCAAATCTGCGATAGGTGAGTGCAGGGCACTCGAAGATTATGTGGGATACTGTTTCGTCTGTCTCCTCGCATAGTCTGCACAGGTTTGAGTATTGTGTGACCCCTATGTGGTGTAGGTGGAAACGTAGCGGTGCAAAGCCGGTTATAAGGCCGAGTATTGTTCTAAGTTCCCTACGGTATTTCCTGAGAAGTCCCTCAGTAAGGTGTTGGGTTCGGCCACCATGAGCTTGCTGTGGACATGTCCCTCAATATTGGACCATCTTCTTGTGGTCTGTTGGTCAACCCACATGTTGATGATCCTTCTGAAGGTAGTTTTTGGTAGGCCAACTGCTGGCTATATTAACGTAGAATACGTTTTTACGGAGACCTATTGTTGTCGACAGACTACGATAAGCGAGGTTAAAAGCATAAAGGTGCCACAAATGTTTCGTTACGAATTTATTCTAGATTCTACTGTACATAAATATGAGGTGTAAAAAGTATAAATATGTCCCGCAAATGCGTTTTGATTTGTCTGTCGACTTTCCACGTCTCTCGCGCAGAGTGCAAGGGATGCAAGGAGTCTTTGGATATTTTGCCAAAAAATGACACAAGTAACCGTTACGGAAATGTTCTGATCATTTTCACATACAACGATTCCGTAGTTACGTTCGTTCTCCTTCTCCACTCTTTAACCCACAAATAATGTTCACTCGTTGGAAAGCTTCCGATTTAACTAATATTTTCCTGTTCACTATAACTCTGTGACTGTACGACTTGATGGGCGAGGGAACAACAGTTCTCAAGAACTTGAAGAGATTGAACTTGTGGAGGTGGAGCTAATTTCTTTTGTTGTTCAACCTGTGAAGCTAAAATTTGGAATGAAGAACCCTTGGGACATCAAGAAGCGAATCATAAAGCCTAGAGCCCCCAAGATAAGCTCTTGTGACATCCAGAGCACATTTCTCTCCTATTCAACCTACGAAGCTGTTTTTGAAATGGAGGCCGCTTGGGAAATCTATAAATAATTTATAAAGTCTGAAGGTCCCTTGATCAACTGAGTGAGCTCCAGAGCTAATTTCTTTGCTATTCAATTTAAGACGCTAAAATTTGAAATGGTTTCAAGACGTCACCTTTGGGATGTCTTGAAACGAATCATGAAATCATAGCCCCCAGATCAGCTGAGTGAGATCCGGTGCTCATTTCTTCGCTATTCTACCTGTGAATAGCATATTTTTACGTCGGAAACGTAAAAACGTATTCTATGCTCATCACTCTTTAGCCTTCAGACGCAAGGTGGTAGTTTTACTTAAATATAATGATACCTTCGTAACCTACAGGTTAGTTAGTGAAAAACGTTGTATATTTCCACGAAAAAATAAAGAGTTACAATGTTAAATCGATTTCGACGGTTGGGCCATCATCAGTAACAAACAATAACTGAACACACATCAGAAAGGACACAGCTTGGTCGAGAGAAAGGAAAGGGGGCTGGAGGTACAACCAATTAAGTGCAAGCAAAGTGAATTGGATACTCCGTTTTTATTTATTTACTTTATGTTTTTCATAAGGTTTATTATTATGTTTTATTAATTTATTAATTGACTTAATTATTGCTATCTGGACAAGTGATATTATTATTACTGATGAGTTTTAAAAATGTATTTTCCCTTCCCCCGAGGGTAGTAAGAACAGTAGAAAGCCTTTTAAATTCACTTTTCAAGTTACTTAGAAATTATGCATCAAAGTTTTACGAAAAAAAGGAAAGGGGGTAGTCAACTAGGTAAGTCTTTGTAAAGGAATCGTTTGATGATCTTAAGTCACTAAAATATTCATTGGAATAAAATATGATAAACCTCGGGGTACAATCTGTAAAATCTCTTTTCAAGTTTTGCTAGAAAGAGACTAAAATTGCGGGGCGTAATGGCTTTCAGTAAGGGCGTTGTCGGGAGGCGCTTAAAAGAGCAATGAGATTTGGTTCAGGCTGTACCTAAAGGGTTTCAATCCTTTTCTTTCGTGGCTATCTAGTATACATCATAACTTAGGTGGCTAGGTACGATTTATTCAAATAATCCTGGATAAAAATAAACGAATAAAATACCAAACTAATGCGAAAAATGTTGCCCAAGCCGGATTTTACTAGGTCTCAACAACAAAATAAAAATAAAATTATAAAAAATAATAATAAAATGAAATAAATAAATACATTAAAAAAAATGAAAAATAGATAATAATGTAGAAAAACTAAAGAGAGGTAACACTCATTAAACCCAAAGGTACTGTTGAGGTGTTACTAATACAAAGAAATCAAGTAGGTAGTCTGCCCATCTCTTAGCTATGGTGTTAACTTCGTAAGGAACCTGATCAGCGCTACCAACTACTTGTAGTAGGTACCAACTACCATATATCAACAATGCTAAATAAAATGTCCACTCGCATTTTACGTTTTAGGCCATTCTAAACAACTTTGGTGGTGGCGACCAATAACATCAAGTTCATGGCCGCGACCGTATCTTGGCGCGGGGTGTGGAGTGGGAAATGTGTCACGGGGTTACTCGAGTTGGGCATCTCGGCAGGAGTGCTTCGTGGTACTCCCACCCTCATCCTGATGGGTTCTTACTTGAACTGGTGGTAATTTTATTGGGGCACTTTCTTTCATCCCTCTCTTTCTCCTCCTTCTTCTCCTTCAACTTCCTTCATCACTAGAGCCGGCGTTGGGTAAAACTGTGCGTTTTCCCCACTTTTTTTCATTTGTTTATTATTTTTCAATTTAATGGTCCGCCTTTGACGGGAGCTTTGTAAGAAAAAAAAGGTGTGTGTGTGTTACAATTGTTTCTGAATCTTTATAGTCCACAGCACTCATCCCGTGCTTCGCGAGGGTTATCCAATTAGTATTAACACAAATATTCCAGATAACATTTACATGGGTATTTCATGGCATTCTGCGGAATAACTGACAATTTCGTCAAAATGTTTCTCGACTGCCAAGTCGGCAGATGTTTTCTCTTCACTTTCTTCGAACTGGTTTCGGGCTAAGTCGTTTAGTTGTTGAGGGAAAAAGGTAGAAGAAGATGGACTGAACTGATTTATATATCCCGAACCGCCGGATTAGTAGTGGGCCATCTGATTCAAGGGCCCTGAGCCTGAGGGAATCAGAGCTTATCGGTAGCTGTAGATCAGGGTGACCAGCTCTTGGTCGGAGAAATACGTGACTACCAACTCAAGGGGAATTTATTCAGGTTTCAGAGACCTCTCCGGTTCTTTTGTTCGTATTACTCACTAATAGGAGCTATGAAACCTTTTGAATGGCTTCGAAAACATGCAGTTTTGGTTCATCATTTCCAATAATAAGACTTTCTAATCGTATAGGGGAAAAAAATTATTTTCTCTCAAACTTTGTCACTTTACGTTTCAAGGTGCGTAGAATCCAAAACTGCGATGCCCGTCCGCCGTCCAGGCCACAAGAGGCCTTTTACTTGAGAAAAATCCGCCCTTTCCCACATGGACTCCTCTTGGGGTCTAGTTGGTCCTAGAATCTAGCCAGCCCGATCGCTTAAGACGCATCAATGCTATGAACCAAAAATGGGCTTTTTTCCGCATATTATTCCTCATACATAGGTTTTTTATTTCTATTGATTTTACGTACACCCAATGCGTTAGTAGCGAAGTGGAACTCCCTTAGTTTTCCTAGCAGGAAAATCGTTCTCCACTTTTTGGAATGCTCTCATTTTATCACAACATCTCATAATCCCTAAGCCTCTGTAGTGTCAAGGAAAGCTGATTTATTGCGCTAAGTTATAAACTGATATTGCTAAGTAACCATACTGAACTAATAATTTGAAAAGAAGGCCCTAGGTACATAGTAGGTATACTATTGAGCAGTAGGTACTTGTGAGCAGTTGGTACTTGACTATTGCGATTATTGGGTCTTTTCTAATCAGCTGAGTGGGCTAAAATCTCTCCTGTTCTTCCTAGGAAGTTGAGATTTGACATGGAGACTCCAAGGGACATTAGGAATCTATTGAAAAGAATAGCTCATTCTTACTCAACAGAGTGAGCTGAATTGTCTCCTTCTTATCCTAAGAAGTTGAGATTTGATAGGAAGACTCTCCCGGACTCTAAGAGACTATTGCAATTATTGGCTCTTTCCCAATCAGCTGAGTGAGCAAAATTCTATCCTGTTATCCCTAGGAAGTTGATATTAGATATGGTGACTCTCTGGAACACTAAGAGACGATTGAATTGTTGGGTCTTTTCTGATCAGCTTATTGAGCTGAATTCTCTCTTGTTCATCCTAGGTATAAGTTCAGTGAAGACATGTACCGAAGTATCTGCATGCTGTGTCAATACTCGTTTTGGAAAATTCGCTCATACGATCATGCTGCATGAGTGGAACTTTGTAGAGCGTATATCCAACTGCCTACCGAATTTGAACGAAATCGGACCATCAGATGATAAGAAATCGACGTTATAAGTAATTAACGTTTGCGCATGTGCCCAGACTACTATTTATTCAACTACAATGAAATTTATAGGGGAACATCTAGGAGCTGACCCGCACAATCCCTGCAAATTTGATCAAAATCAATCCATTTGACTCGGAATTTTGCCTGTGTCAATCGATATTAGTTTCGCGCATGCGCAGTAGTTATTACTCCACCAATTACTAAATAATCGTAATTTACTGGGCATTTTTAGAGCATATGTACAACTGCCTACCGAATTTGAACGAAATGGGACCAACGGATGATAAGAAATCGATGTTAAGAGAAATTCATGTTTGCGCATGCATACAGGCAAACGCCATATTGGTGATCTGACGGCATTGAATATTATAGGGGACCGTCTAGAGCCAACCCATACAATCCCTGAAAATTTCATCGGAACCGGACTGAAACTCGGTATAGTTTCGGGCGTGACAAGGATTTACAGCAGACAGACACGGAACCGAAATTGGTCATCATGCTCTGTAATGCAAAAATCAAGGGGAAATTTTGATTTTAGAGGACACACCTTTTTTCGACTTCTTTTGCGAACACAAAGTTTCCCTACCTTCGGCAGTGAGGAAGCAAAACCAAATCAGTTTTAAAAACGTTTTTAGGGTAGTAAAACGTGTTTACTTGTGGAATGGTGCTTGTGTAATAGACAGGACTGGAGAGTTTTTGTATTTCTCGTATTGGTATTTCTCGTAAACACGAAAACAAGCTGTTAGAGCGAGCACGATGAATGCTAATCTTCTTGCATTGATTTCTCGTAGTGTTTTCGTAAGCCCGAGAGAAAGAGAACTCTTATAGAGACGTTAACGTGACTCTTGTAGTGAAACACTGCTCAAAACTAAATTGTCTCAGTAGAGAATTTCCAAAATATAACGAAGTCAGAAACAACGATCACTTACCTCTACATCATACAACAAAGATTCAGCCGTTAAGAACACGAATCTTTAAAACGTGTAAAATGAACTTTGAAATGGAATCTTGAGTAAGAAAAAAGCTGAAATCGTCAAATTAAACGTCGAAAGCAAGAACAAAATGCCGCTAATGACCCTTCTGGTTGAGATGCGGGGAAAAAACACGAAAGAAAGACAAATACAAAGGTTAAACCAACAACAAAAGACGGAAAAAGTCAGGCGATTTTGTCGGGTGTGTGAGTGTGTGTGTTCATGCCAACTGCATGATAGTTTTAAAGTTATTCTAGAGTGTTATCCTACAGAAAGGTCAAGTTGTCGTCTCGTAATTACGATTCCGAAAAAGCTGAGCACGCGTAAAGCTGACTCTTCCCGTTCCGAAAAGCGTTTCCACGTAACGATAACCTCTTCTCGTTTCGGAAAAGCTATTTTCGTATACGAGAAAATGAATACGAGATGTACAGAAACTCTCCACTATCTTACTATGAAAACAAGTTGGTAGATCAAAACGCTCAATTGTAGTTACTGTACCTACCTGTTGCTGACGTCGCTGGGCGATAGTTTTAGTAATCGACAGTACTGACGTTTTTAATAGGCTTACAATCATTCCACTTACACCACTCCAACCGATCCCGTAGAAAATAAAAAAGTTCCAGCAATGCAACATGATCGTATGAGCGAATTTACGTAAATTATTGTCTCATAATATGTTCCGTTGTTTTGAAATTTAAGCACGTTGAGAGCAAAGAAATCGTTAACCACCAATTTTATTGCAAAAACCTTCTAAATAATATTGAGTGCGTCAAAAAAGATTCTGGATTTTTTTAAAGATTTTTTCTTACATAAATTATATTTAATTCTGTTTTTCAACAAAATCTTGTAACACAGGGCTTGGGGCATGGAAGAACTTGATGGTTTACTCGTACCCTGGTCTTTTCATTCGGATGTTGCTGTTACGCTTTCCTTAACGATGAGGCAATTTATAAGCAACAATGAGTAGTTTATCTACAAAAACACTTGTAAATGAGTCCAGTACCGAGGGCCCCTGTTTAATTAGGTGGAAAGCCTCTATTGGCACCTACCAGTAAGTTCAGGCTAGGAATTACGGTGATTAATATAAAGTGCTAATGAAGATGCCTACTAAAATCTAAAAAAAAATTTAAAAAAAAATCGTCGAATTTTGATACCAACGAGTTGAATCCACTAGTTCATGTGACAATGTATGAAGAAGCTTGGCAGACTATTTTCCATGCTACCTTTAAGAAGTAAAGCTACTTCGACGTCTGTCAACATTAGCAACCCAAATCGTGATGTTCCGTTGGTCTGAGAACCCGTTGATGCCCCATTTTCTTCAGGTTTCGTAAGTGGGACGGAGGTATAAAGGCGTGTTTTTGATAACGTTTAATTTTACCCCCCCCAACAACTGGAAGGTATCGGTTGCCATTCTTCATGAGCTCATTCTTCTAATATGGATGCAACATCGAAAGCAATTTGTCAATATCGATATCACAATCAGATTATTATGATATACAGGGTGTCCCAGCATACGAACCCCCCCCCCCCCCCTCTACGTTCCCTTAAATCCCTTATTACATGGGTTAAAAGAACAATTAAAATGGTAATCCCCTTATTTTTCTCCGTAGACATCAAATATAACATTTTTGCGCACGTGCGCATGTGAAAAACGTGCGCAGTGCGCTGTAACTTTGTTAGTTTAATAACGAGTAGGAACCTTCATTTCAATCGTAGATGTGAAGTCTACGTCGAATTTCTTGTAAATTCACTCATCCCTTCCTTTTTTGAGCGCGCAAAAACGGACCATTTGAATTAATTGAATTCAAATTAAAACTATTCTACAGTAAATCCTAGCTAGGTATATGGAATCTCAAGGTGAAAGGTTTCTGTTTCCTTATGCAGAGGTTTTACTTACACCCAAGTTATCATAGCAATTCCTTGTGTACAGGTTGTCTGAAATTCGGAAGTTTGAAGAACAATTCAATTTTGAAACCGTCAACAGGTCAACACAACAATTCACTTTGATTTCTTCATCGGTCATCGTCAGACTCTCATGCTTTCTCAGATCTTGAGAAATCGATATTTGTGAATTCAGAGTCTATTCAAGTCATTCAGATTCAATTCATGAAATTTCGGAGAGTTGTCAAGGAAATTGGGATAAGTAGTGTTATCTAAGATTTGCACCCACAGCAGACACTCAAACACACACAAATGTATGTTATAATGTTACGTTTTGGGTAATAATAAATGTTAACGTAAGAATTATCGACACTATTCTAATCATATACGGATATATACGGATACACATACACAGATCCTAACGTCAGTAATGTAGATTGCAGGAAGGAGTGTTTCTCTTCCTTATACATTCCTGGTTCGAGATGGTGGAAAATGCTAAACGGAAATGCCGTTAGGTGTTGCGGGCTCGCCTAATCCGCGCCTTCTTCCTCTTCCTTATCATCACCACTCCCAACCTTGCCCACTGTCAAGGCTATAAAACAACTTGTACGGTCGCGATTTTTAATTTTTTTATTTATTTTTTTTTATTTATTATTATCTCCGAAGCAACAGGTTCGAATGTAACGGTTGACTGGTAACTTGAAATAGAGAGAATAAGCAGCTTCGAACAAGAAATAAAGGTCGTGGTATTTTCATATTCTATGTTAGATATAATAGGTATAAATCTAGTTAGTGCGTATTCATTTAACATTTGAAATCATAGAAGGATCTTATAGGCTCTCTAGGAATCGGACAGATTCTATGATACTACTTACTGTAAATAAATAGCCTTGCCTTAGTGCGCAAACGAATTCCCTTTTCTTCGTTCTCTACGGTTAAACCATTCTCCTCAACGGTAGCTCAGCGATCGTTTTCCTGCTTCGGCAAAAAATTGTTGTTTTGCGATTTTTTAGAGCTTAAAGCACTTTAGGGTCGTAACTTTCACATCAGAATGGATCTCAAACCCCCGACTACTGTTTTGCAACTAACACGAAAATCGGCAGGCCCGCTTCATTTACTGCAAATGGGCGTTATCTCTAAATTTACATTAGACATCCGCTGAAGCTCTCTACCAAATTTCACATTCCTAGGGTGAATAGAAGATAATTTAGCTAACTCAGCTGATCAGTGTAGAGCCCAACAATTCATTTGTCTCATATATTGTTCCAGAGAGTCAACGTAGGTACCGAATTTCAACTTTCTAGAGTAAACATGAGAGAATTTAGCTCCCACAGCTGTTCAGGAAAGAACCCTGAGTTAATACGTATTTAGATGTCCCGGAGAGTCTTGCTATCATATTTCAATTTCCTAGGGTGATCGGGAGAGAATTTAATTCGCTCAGCTGATCAGAACTTGGTCGTAGTGGCTCCAAAACAGTTTAGGCCATTTTTAGTGATATTATTTATCACAGTTTTTGATATTACCAATTTAATGTGCTCAAAAAGCCTCGTGCAGTAATTAGAAGTGTTTGTTACTTTACGAAATGGATTCATAACTCTTGAAATCTCACTAGTGGCGATTTCCAGCTCACAACGTGGAATAAGTTAATAGAAAGAAAAGGTGGCGTAACACATGAGGAGTTTTTCCTCACTTGAACTACGACGTCAATCCAACACATAGCACCGTTTTGGAAAGGTCTCGTAGAAATAAGAAAGGAAATCAATGGAAACAAGTGATATTACCGATTGTTGACACTGGGATCGCCTCTGCACGGCAGTATCCTACTTGTGGTTCCAGAAAGAAAGATGAATCGTAAAAATTCCACCAAGGGAGACAAACAAGGGAGTTACCATGAGCGCAAGGGCAAAGGTACTCAACACCGCCCACCCCGATTAAGAATATAATCCTATCTAAAGTCGCCATCTTAGGAGACAAGCTGCCTAGTCAAATGGTAATAGATGTCGTGAACGAGGTTCAGCAGTCTTTTGTGGGGGAATCCTTGGCGAAATCGTCGCAAAATCCGTTATCGTCGGAATCTGCTGCGAAAATTCGGTTTCTTACATATAAATCCGAGGGAAGACCGGTATGGCTTCAGTTCTCTCGGAACTTGTTGGTAGGAACCCCTTAGTAATTGGAACGACGTTTTAAATTACTTCGCTATATCCAGGTTAACCATAATTTGGCTGAACAATCACCTAGGTACTACAAATATGGCAACACTTTTGCTAAGGTAAGCAGCATGTTGAATGATCTTGTCTTCGAGTACACCTACTGTATGATAGATATAACATAACTGACTTTTTATCTGACGTTTGCTGAAATTGAGGAATGAAATGTATTTCATTGCAAAATTGTGAAATATATAAGTTGTTGAATAGCTTGGTCGTATTCACGTTAATGAAGAGTAGAAAAAAATCAGCAATAAACAATAACTCTGATACATCTTTCCATTCTGAGAAAATTCATAATTTAGATAAGTACTAAATAGGTGTTTGATGAAATCTTCTTATAGCACTCGAAGTTTTAGCCTCTGACGACGAATTCGACGTTCCCTCATTCGCAATGCTCTTGGCTGACCTGATAGGGTGTACCTATTTCTTTGTAATCAATCCTTCAATTTTGAGCGTGTTGGAATCATTATTGTAAAGAGAAGGTCTTTCATGAAACTGATTATCCGACGGCAATGATACTTACAGGGCAATGAAACCATCTACGGGCTAACCCGTACAATTATTGAAAATTTAACCACAATCAGACTGATCGTAGTTTTGTCAGGCACAAGAAATTACCCCAGGCCAACTGACATTAAACTTGAATTCTAGAAGACAACCAAATTTCCAAGCTGCTGCACTATTATTACCTACCATCATAACATAAACGCAATGGTACTATTTCGCAAAATGGTATGAAGAATCGTGTCAACGCGAAATGGGGGCAGCTGTAAACCGTAAACTAACCAATATAGACGGAGTGGCAAAAATGTAAAATGCCTCCATCATACTTAATAGAGAGTTCCTAAACGATATGTCAATTGGGATAAGATACGTGGGGATTTTATCATCTGGGGCGAGCCACAGCGTATGCTAACCTGATAAAGTCAACTAGGTCGAATTTGTGTTAGCGAATTTTCGTAGAAAATGAAGCTATTGCAATGGCTCCAAAAATTTTAAAATCAAAACTTTCGAAAATTTTCTTCATTGAAATCCGTTTTGAGAAATTCTGAAACGAATCCTAGAGTTTAACGCTTTTTCATACGTATATGTACGCGTATATATATATATATATATATATATATATATATATATATATATATATATATATATATATATATATATATGAAGTGTGAAGTTATTGACTGGTATATATGTAGTAGAGGTGGTTTTCTTGAGGATCAGTCATAAGTCATTTGATTTGCCAAATTTTCGGTAAAGTTTATTACCATTTTCAAGGCCTAGGGAGAATACATCATTGGATTAGGATTTTATCTATGGTTATGTACATCATATTGAATGGTTCTTAAATTAGAAATATTATTTGAATTACTTACATAGAGTAGTATACAGTTCAGTTTTTCACAAGTAGCACAAACTTATAGGAAATTTCGACAGATTTGTAATATAGTAAATGCTGTACTGTTAGCTCGAGATGTAGAGTATGTAGAAAGCTCTCGAGCTAACAGTACAGCATTTACTATATTACAAATCTGTCGAAATTTCCTATAAGTTTGTGCTACTTGTGAAAAACTGAACTGTATACTACTCTATGTAAGTAATTCAAATAATATTTCTAATTTAAGAACCATTCAATATGATGTACATAACCATAGATAAAATCCTAATCCAATGATGTATTCTCCCTAGGCCTTGAAAATGGTAATAAACTTTACCGAAAATTTGGCAAATCAAATGACTTATGACTGATCCTCAAGAAAACCACCTCTACTATATATATATATATATATATATATAGTGTGTGTGTGTGTGTGTGTGTGTGTGTGTGTGTGTGTGTGTGTGTGTGTGTGTGTGTGTGTCCTTCCAGACGATAACACTCTCCTTAGGATTGAGATAAAAATTCTGTTTTGCGCCAAAAAAATCAAGCTTTCCAAACGAATGAACGGGTTCGATGGCCAGCATTTTTTGAGCGCATTGAATTGGTCAAATTTCAAAAAAAGTGCTGAAAAAATCACTAAAAATAGCAAAAAACTGCTAAAAATGGTTAAATTTCTAGTTTTTAGCAGAATATTGCTCAAATAAAGTTAGAATATTAGAACAAATATGTATAAAACTATGCTGAAAAATGTTCTTAAATTTTATTAAAATTTGCTAAAAAATCGACAAAAACTTCAAATAAGTAAAAAATGTAAAATCTCTTTTTTAATAACAGATTATTATTGAGAACGAGGCTTAAAATATAAAACTGGTAGTTGATAATTTATTTTCACTCAAAGTCCTCAATTTTCAAAACAATGTAACATAATATAGTACGATAAATAATTTACGAAAATTCGCTCATACGATCATGCTGCATGACTGGGACTTTTTTAAATCTTAAAGTGACGTTATTTATCTTCAAGTAACGCTGAACCACCAAGGGGATTTTCCCGCCTATTCCGTGTGCTCAGTTTCCAGCATTTCTAGGTTTCCTAGTTCTTTTCTTACTCACGATAAGGTTTTGCAATGGCAGATTTTGAAAATTTACGAACAAGAAAATGAATATAATGGCGAATGGATTTCATTCAGGAGGTTCTTGTGAAAGCATGGAAGCTCTTTGAAAACTGCGGAGGCTCGATTTGTGTCGTAACTCCGTCGATGACTTTCTGGTTTCACGTCACAACTCCTACTTCGCTCTGTGGTCACAGCTGACGCGGCGAGTTGCTCGTGACGTTAATTTGGCGTCTCGGTCCCCACCCGCGGCTAGTTTCACCTCTTCGCCGCGGGAAGCCGCCACCTCACACGCCAGACTTTTCTTTTCAGTGATGGGCCTGGCACGAGCCGCGGTGAGATCTCTAGCTCGCATTTTCAGGTAATAAAAATACCCAAAAAACGCATTTCACGTTCGATTTTCATCGCGCAGTTTGACGGAACTCAGTAGCATCGTGTTTTTATCGATTTTCGCCGCCTACTCTCATCCCTTTTCGCTGCTCCAACTCCCCACTCTATTCCTTCTGCGTGGGTGGAGGGTTCAGATTCAGCTTTGTAACCTCCCGCCAGCAAAGGTCATGGACGAGCAATGCCAGTCAGTACCTATCACGCCACCGGACGGCCAGGTCTCCCTATACGCGGCTATCTGCTTCATCATTCGCTATCGTAATTTTGAATTCCCTCGCAAACAAAAACATCTGGTGCGAGGCTTCACAATACACTCAATACATGTATTCATTTCATTGGTGCTATCTTAAGTGTTTTTCTGTGTATAACCATAGAAACTGATGTCAACTATATTTTAGTGGTCCTAGATCCTCTCAAAGTTTGATGTGGTTCGGTCATATTTTACAAACATCACATATTTCCTACACAATAGCTGAAATCGTTTCGAAGACGAACCCACAAAAAACAATTTCAACAAGTATGAAACCTCAATACGATTTATTTCACTATAACTTCTCAATAATTTTTATGCACTCAACAATCATAAAATTAATATCTAAAGCACGTTACACATCACAGACATATCCAACAATCAAGTGTTTAACAGTTCCTAAAACACTTGCAGAATTTTCTGCAACTACGGGAGATCATTTCCATGTCTGTGCCGCTTGCTACATAGCCAAGTCTCAAGTTGTTGTTAATCATGAGATTCCTTGCTTTCCGCCATAGCCTGACACCATGTTCTTATGGGATCCTTAACACTTTTTTAAGAATTCGACAATGATCAGTTCTGTAGATTTCTAAATCATTTTTTCGATTTCTCTCAACGAATTGTCAGGTTACGTGCCAAAGCCAAGAGATGGAAATGTCGAAACGACATGAAACGTCTCACATACGGATGTGCAATCACGACGCATGAACGTTTTCAAGTGTTGGATGATTTCTTCGATAGCCATTATTAGTAAACTTAGATAAATTGACTTTAACCTAACTGATGATAGTTGAAATTAGCCAAACTGTAATATGTTTATAGGGTTTATAGGCTATTATGTTTTTGTTCATGTTATAGGGACATGTCTTATGGCGTCTCGATAAAAATGCAGCTTCTTGTGTTTTGGCCTTCATGGAAAAGCGTACCTACCTATAGATTACCTTTCAGAATAGGAACCCCCCTATAAATATTTTACTATAATATATTTTATTATTATTATAATTTAGGTAACCTCAGGGTTTCCCTCTCAAACTTGGAAAAATTTAAAAATTCTCATCCCGTTTAAGGATAGAATGGTTTGGAGAGAAAGAGAAGCGTTTTGGATTATGAAAAAACTATGTGCACATAGAGTAGAAGCAGAGTGCAGAGTCGTGAATTTCGAAATACACTCAGAAAGGGTAATTAATGGCGATGTCCGTGTGAGATGCCCAGACCTTTTCTCACCTAATTGGTATTTCAAAACTTGATTTCGTTGCTGTGAACCTCTATTAAACTTTACTTAGGATTGATTTTTCAAACAAACTTGTTCCTAACATGGTTCATTAGAACCACAGGGTGGCAGAACACTGAATTAGATTGGATTAGAACTAGGTAATGCAAACTGCTCCTTCTCACTGGTAATTTTTGGGAAAACAACAAGCTCAACGAATCGGGAATCCTCTGCAATATATGAAATGCGTAATTATAATTATGGTCTATTGATGAGACATGACTGTCAGTTTGTGTTTAAATCCTGGTTTCTTCCGCATTCTTGCTTATTTACCTGTAAAATTCTATTTTAAAAAAATCTTAACCATTTTTAGCTATTTTGAATGATTTTTGGGCACATTTTTTGAAAATGGACCAATTTAATGTGCTCAAAAAATGCTGGCCAACGAACTCGTCCATTCGTTTAGAAAGCTT
The DNA here is from genome assembly GCA_030762985.1 of Adelphocoris suturalis. NCBI lineage: Eukaryota > Metazoa > Arthropoda > Insecta > Hemiptera > Miridae > Adelphocoris > Adelphocoris suturalis. The sequence continues at coordinate 47,543,338 of CM061043.1, read as the reverse complement.
GATTTTTTGGAACAAGAACGGAATGTTTATCTCTATCCTTAGGTGAGTTATCGTCTGGAAGGACACACACACACACACACACACATATATATATATATATATATATATATATATATATATACAGGGTGCGGCAGTGAGGACGGACAGTTTTAAAAAAATCATAAAATAGTTCATTTTTACTCAAAAACAAATTTATTGATGCAATCAGGTTCGCAAGGAAATAGCATTTGAGACAGTCAAGTGTGAAAAATCACATCAGGCATGTGGTGGCCGAAATCGTTGACGAAGTGCTAGAGGCGTTCTTGGAAGTTTGCGTAGACTCTATCCAACATAGTGCTACGTCGAAATGATCAGCAACTTCTTTTTAACTGAATTACAAAGGTGACGTGTTCCAACCTGACGTGTGTGGTTCCAGCAGGATGGGGCGACCGCCCACACAGCCAGAGCACCAATGGACGTTATTCGCCCTCTCTTCCCTGGTCGCCTTATTTCCAGGTTTGGCGATGTTCATTGGCCTCCTCGGTCCCCAGATTTATCCATATGCGATTCTTTCTTATGGGGACACCTCAAGGCTAGAGTATACAAGAACAAGCCCCAAAATCTGGACGAATAGAAGGACGCCATTCGCGTGGAAGTCGCCCAAGTTGAGAGAGCTATGTTGGAGAGAACGCCCAAGAACGCCTCCAGCACTGCATCAACAATTTCGGCCACCACATGCCTGATGTGATTTTCCACACTTGACTGTCTCAAATGCTATTTCCTTGCGAACCTGATTGCATCAATAAATTTGTTTTTGAGTAAAAACTAACTATTTTATGATTTTTTTAAAACCGTCCGTCCTCACTGCCGCACCCTGTATATATATATTAAACTCTAAGATTCGTTTCAGGACTTCTCAAAACGTATCATTTCAAGAATTTCAATTTTAAAATTTTTGGAGACTTCATTTCTTACGAAAATTCGCTAAAACAGTTTAAGATTAACAGGAACACTACAATATATCACACAATTTATTAAATTACATAAATATCTTCAATAATAGTTATTAAAATACACTAATGTTCAGTAACCCATGATCTGATTTGCATCGAATAGCAGTGATTCGTACACAGTACCCTCTTATGCCGTAAGACCCTCGGGAAAGTAAACATTCCTCGTTCCAAGCATTAAACAAGGAATTTGCGTTACCAGCGTTCCAAGTTATAACTTACCAGCCTATTTTGAGACAGGTACCTATAATTTCCTCTCCACGGCGCTGGAGGTACATTCTATTTTCAGGTCCCCCCACGAACGCGTAGAAAGTGTTTTGAGCGTCAGCCGCCAGCTTTCTACTCGAGTTTATCGCTGGGAGCTCGTTCCTTAATTATTTATTTTTCCTACTAATTCTTCGAAGGAGAACTTCCTGATACAGTGAGACTCGTCATTTCGCGGACATATATACTCTAAGCTTATTGCCGTAGAATCCGATCCAAACTATTTGGTGGTTGCCTTCAATTAGATGCCACAAACTGCAGGGAAAAACTTCATGCATCTAATTTAAACAAATATTTACCTTCTCGGAAATGGGCAACTTTTGCTTGTCGGAATCAGTCATTTATGATATAACAATCGGATTCAGCGTTCTTGAAAACTATTTATTTACTGTAAATTTTCTGCGCTAAACTTCGCAAGGTTCGAAAAAAAAAATATATATATATAAATATATATATATATATATATGTGTATTACATTTTTTTTTTTTCTAGTGGTTTTGCCTACATTAAGTCATCCGACACTCTTTATATTGAATCTTTTTGGACCATCTGTTCATGAATTAAAATTAAGCAGATGAAATCGTCAATATGCCCAAAAACCTAAATTTTTCATTTTTAAAATAACGACAATTAATGAGTGGACAATGTTCATAATATTTCCTCGCCAATCGCATTGAAATAAAAGGTCTTTGGAGCCATAGGTATCTCAAAGGTAATGTATGTGTTAAATCGGATGGGTAAGATATCAAATTGATCTGCCTCGGTAGGAATAACATTGTAAGCCATTTTTAGGCTCTTCCATAGATATAAGTTGTATTCAATGGGAATACAATACAATTTACTTATTCTATTACTGGGGAGACATGGCAGAAATCGCAATATCCTTCTTCGGGCACCTATGAAATTCATACTAGAACAAAAACTATGAAAACGATTTTTGAAATATGAAAGCTTCTTGTAAATATTATCGTCGTCTTTCCACGTGTCTCTTCTGATAGACTCCTCCGATTACACTCCAACTAAAAATTATGGGTTCGACAACAAAACAAAACAAACGCACCCAACAACAAAACTAACTACCACCAGCAGACAATACAAAACCATATACCATTGCACTATATGTAGTTCCAGTCAATGAAGTTCTCAAAATCAATACTCGACTTTCAACGTAATCAAAATCCAGTTTTATCTGCCACCAAATACCGAATTCATTGCCCTCGATGAAATGTCTGTCTTCGAATTCAACGAAACTGAGACTTATCAAAGTAGACTGATATAGGACATAAAATCGTCGGCATTAATGAACAAACAGACGGAGAGCGACGTGCATTCCTACACCATATGGCGCGAGGAATTCAACAGGTGTGTTCACATAATTATGCATATAGTTGATTTATTAGAAATGGTAAATATGTAGATGACACTTTTTACTCCACACAACTTCTAGTAGGTGTAGATATGCACACACTACTCACTGATCGTAACTGTGATTGTACGGGTGAGCTTTCCTGGTTCTTGCACCTTTTTGTAAAAAATTAGTTAGGTATTCAACTGTTCATAATTTTAGCCACAACTTCTATTTATTGACTACGGGACCTGCCCAATCACATACCTACATTACATTGCAATTAGATGACATTGAAAACACCCGCGTAAAATTATAAATAAGATTTCCATGGAAATCCGTTTCGGTACACCCAGAATAGCAACTCCAAGTTTTATGACTTTTAGCCAATTTCGTTCTTGAAAAATGAAGCTTCGAGAATTTTAATTGGTACCTAGCTACTTTATGTGAAATAAGTCAGCAAAAATCACGATCCAACAACTTCAATGGTTTGGTCAAGATATGAGCCAGAAGTGCTGAATTGGCGCGAAATGCTGAAAAATTTGATTTTGTAGTAAACTTAAAAGTCCTTTACAGGATCTCAAGGAATACAAAGGAATTACGAGGATCACTAAGAAATCCAAGAAGGGGTTTTAAGTGAATCGTATGAATGGAAACGTATTCCCAACCTGGCAACCACTTTAATTCAACAATTGACCTTTTGGGATGGACACTTTGTGAATGTAGGTATTGTATTAATGAAATTAGGGAATTCACAGGTACTGAGGGACTGTGTTTTCAAACTACAGCCCTAATATAGGGAAAGCTATGGACGACGTATGCCTAACCAACGTCGCTTTGTATAATAGAGTGTTTTTGGTGACCAATAACGTACCCTTAACGTCAGCCTAACGTACTTACCTACGTGAGTACGTGACCTTGAGGGGACGTTAGTAACGTCGTACGTTAGAATGGCTCATTTAACGTCACCCGTTTGGGGACCTAAAGGCACACGACAACAGCCTAACCTTTCTGTAAATGTACTGGGCACCTCAGAATTATTCGAATACTGGTGAAGTAAATTATAATAGTTTTTCTTTTCAAGTTCCACATTACCAACTAATTATGTTGATGTAGCGGGTAGGTTTTTGAACACCCCTCAAACTTGGTTATTTTACGTTCCAAGTCGCGTAGAAACCGAATGTGTCATCTGAAGTCCGCCTCCGCTGTCTAGCTTTACTAGCCTGCAACTCGATCGAAAAAATCCGTTCTTTTGCGCACAGGCTCTATTCGGTCGATCAAACCGTTGTTTCGGAAGATATGGGAAGTGGAGACGAGCGAGTCAGCTGGTAGTCTATAGGTCTATACCATGTAAATGGTGGATATCCGAACTACAAACAGCCAAGGAGGTGGCGTGAAACCATTCTGGGACACTGAAGAAATAAGTATGCAGGAATTCATGTAAGACTCATTATTACTGAATAGGTAGTTCAGGTTTGGAAAAAACTTTGAATCCTCGTACCGGATCTCTAAATTGCGTGATCTCTTGATGGAATGACAATTTTTTTCTCCGTACCACTTCTCATCGGTTTGAAATTCGGTAATAAAGCCTCAGCCATAAATATCTAACAATTTATAAATCGTAAGTACAGAGGGAAACTTCGAAGAAAGAACCCTACAATGCACCTACCTGTCCAATTTCCCTTAACCTAATTCAATTTATCAGCTACATACATTTATCAATCAAATTTATTATATCCTGATTGCTCAAACTAAATGGCTCAAACACTTCAATCCTTAGTTAGATTCTTTGACCTCACAGTTTGGCTGGGATGGAAGTTCTAATTACGGAAGAAACCAAGGAAACAAAATTAAATGGTGATTACTGCATCAAAATTTGTATAAAACATACATTGAAATGCCGCAGTAAAGTTGGAAGCCTCCGAGAGCAAACAACTTTTTTTGACCTTGCCGAGGCACTGACCCCCCAACAGGAGCCACACCAAGGCATCGCATCAACGCGTCCTCATGTTAATACGAATTTACGACCCTGGAGCTTACGCAATGGTTTCACCTTCTGGTTCTCCAGCCCGAACAAACAATACTCCCGTTCTATAAAACGGCTTGGGAGCGGCAATTTCTTCAAACTGCATCGACCTGTGGTTTCCTCTTCCGTTTTCACCTTAATACAAGACTTCCTGGTAATAATAGGCTTGAATATCGTCTCCCTTGCCACATTTGATCAATATTTCACCATAAGTTGTTCCCAACGCTGTTCACAATCTATCTGGATACAAGTGTATTGCATTGGGAGAACCTACTTTTAAATTTTCTACATAATTACTTACATACTTATTACCAGCTATGACCGCTCGCTTCCCTCGCTCGTCCAAAACATGAATGTAGACCACAGTGTACCATCACATAAATTTATAGTCAGAACTGCCAGAGAAATACTATATATACAGTCATACCACACCCATAGAGGCTCCGTCCCAAATTTTACCATCTTAAGTGGAATAGGAACAAAATGAGTTACAGAGCCCACTAAGGTAATGGAAATCCGAACATGAGAAGCTTCGAGGTAGAGCGCAGCACTTAAACAAGGACCTTACTGATTTGCCCTTCCTTTGTTGCCTGTAAGGGCAGTCTTAATGGACACAAGTTGCTTTTTTCTTTTTGCCGGTTTTTGTTGTTCGTGTATTTCTTTATTTTAATAATTTATTTATTAATAATAAAATTTTCATTTTTGACTAGTATTGTTGAAGTTAATGGTGCGGGGAACGAATTGTAGAGCAAAGAGGAACGACTCAATGCATTTATAAGGGTCATGTCAACCACCATTTCCTTAGGTTCTTCACCCCCTAGCTCTCCTACCGGCGGGCCATTTTAGTTCGGATCCCTATTAGAGCACTATGACACCAAGAGATGCACCGATCCAAAGTTCAAGCCCAAGCTACATAGTTTTTTGAGCAATTTCCGTAGTTCTCAAATGAGGCATAGAAATTATTTCGTTCAGCAGCTTTCTTTTTTGTAGCCATATTCCCAAAATTCAAGTTTGGAGAATGATGCAAGACATGCGTAGGAGAATGTCGACACCAAGAGAAAAAGTCCCTGTCATATAGTATGATCATATGAGCGAATTTTCGTAAATTATAGTATTATATTATGTTAAATGTATTTGAAATTCGAGCACTACTAATTATATGGCAAACTTATCCTAAATATCCTGCTACTCAAAAAAATATTTTGGATTTTCAGCTTTTTGCAGTTTTTATCGATTGTTTTAGCACATGTTAATGAAATTTAGGAATGTTTTTCAGCATAATTGTGTGAATAAATATCAAAGAAAGCGTTAAACTCCAAGAATTGTTTCAGAGTTCTACAAAACGGATTTCCGAGTAGAAAGTTTTGATTTTAAAAAACGAATGAATAAAATTATGGAGCCATTGCAATAGCTTCAGTTTCTATGAAAACTCTCTACAATAGTTTGTTGTTCATGGGTGCTGCTTCCTGGCATTTCTTCGGAATGGGAGGCATTTTTGATATGATGTAATTAAATATTTAATTTAATATCTCGATTATAAAAAAAATAATAATAATGCGCAGCTGTAATGCACACATTACTTAAGAATTACTTAACTTCTTTTCCGCTTTGCTGGGCAGCCGATTCCTCATAGGTGCAAAACAACCCAACCCGTCCTCACGTATTTATGACCCTGGAGGTTATGCAACGGTTTTTCGCTCTGGTTCTCCAGCCCAAGCTAACCGACGAACAATACGCCCGTTCTATAAAATAGCTTCGAAATAGCAATTTCTTGAAATTACGAAAATCGGTGGCTTTCCCTTCCGTTCTCATCTTATCTGATGGCTTGGTGCCTGGCCATATCTTTCACAAGCCCTAATTATCAATGCAATATAGGTATGGACTTCAGTTCTTTTTATTTGCTTGCATTTCACTCAAACAATAAAAATTATTTAAAAAAAAAAAAAAAAAATCCCCCCAAGATCTTAAAATACCTATTGGTTACTTACGTCATAACGATTGAGGAAAATTAAAACTTTCGAATTTTGTTGAAATTTATAAATTAGTCGGCGGCTTTTCTCTCAAACCACTGAACCATCTTATGAACTACTAACATTGGATAATGTGACTAATAAATATAGTAACATTGAAACTCCCAGCGCAGGTATTAACGAAATGAATACGAAATCAGAAGTTAGGGAAGAACCTTGTTTATTTTCACGTTAAATTGTATGTCGTGTTGTATGTTAATGTTAACATTATAACATTAACCTCCGTTTTTGAAATGGGTTTCCACAACTGCGTCGCAAGTGATTTAGTTCGTACGAAATCTTTGAATCATTTTAATTTTTTTATTAATTTAATAATGTACTTTCCCCAATGCACAATTACATTGTAGTTTGTAAATGATTCATGTTACCAATCAACTCTTAAGGGTAAAATTTAAGCGATGAAACTTTCATTCATTTATTTCCGTCCGCTTTTCTGTGGCACGAAATTGTCTCGCTATTCAAAATTTCCCTTTGCAAATGTAAAGACATGAAAATGTCAAAACCAGGATTTCAAAATCATTTAAAATAGCTATAAACAGTTTTTTATTATTTTGATTTGTATAGTTTTTGATAGATTTGAATTCAAGGAATTGAATGAACTTCCGGAATAAGTACGAGTACGTGCTATCGTTTGCTCCATTGCTACTGGCCTTTGACAGGAAAAAAGAACGATAACATGAATAATTTGAATGATGGATTTTGGAAAACCCCAAGTTTGGTACATGCATTTTTATTGTTTTTCAACGCTGATTCACATGGTGCTATCCGTTTCTTGATTTGACTCGATTTTAGAGGAATAACAGCCGAAGTTGGTTATTTTGCGTGAAAAAATCATCTTATAGGAGTGCACATGAAATTCCAATTTTCCTTTCCCTTTCCCTCCTCCTTTCTCAATTGGGCTGGACACCGGCAATGGAGGAGTTTGAAAGAAAATGAAAACGAACACTTAGGTACTATACAAAAATTCAAAAAGCCATCTGGTGGGGGGCAAAACATGAAAAAAGGAAAGGGGCTTCAGGGCAGTTGCTCAAAATGCCTGCCTCCTTGCTGCAAGCAAAGCCCGTAAAATCCACTGCACGTTCGACGATTCTTCCTAGAAAGCGGAAGTTAGTGGAAAAACGTTGTCTATTTCCACAAAAAATAAAGAGTTACAATGTTGAATCGATTTCGACGGTTAGGCCATCATCAGTAACAAACAATAACTGAACACACATTAGAAAGGACACAGCTTATATAGTCACAGGTGAAGGGAGATTGAATCCCATCGGTCGAGAGAAAGGAAAGGGGCTGGAGGTACAATCAATTAAGTGGAAGCTAAGTGAAGGGGGATTATAGCTAATGAAAAGAAAGAAGGGGAAGAATTACTGGTTTCAACAGTTTGAAGGGATAATTCCAAGCTCTATAGAAATGGACTTATCAGTGGTGAAATACATTGAGGGAAATCCTCATTTAAACATTTACCAGATCTGTCACTTTTGATCATTTCGAATTTTTCAAGATTCAACATTCCTCTCTTTGGACAAAAAAAAAAAAAAAAAAAAAGAAACTCTGCAAACTGTCTATCTGTCAAATCAAAATTGTAATTATGATTGGATTCCTGAAGATGTTTAGCAAATGTAGACCTACCCTTATTTTCCCTGAAATCCTCCTGATGCTCTTCTATTCTTTCCCTGAATTCCCTACCAGTTTGACCGCAATATTCATAGCCGCAAGAACATTTTAATTTATAAACCCCACTTTTATCCTGAACATTAATTTTGTCTTAACGGAACCTTGTAATGCTCTAAGACTATTTCCAATTTTAAAACCTATATTAATCCCTCGATGAAGGAATTTTGCCGATTTTATCAGAAAATTCCCTTCACCTGTGACTAAATAAGCTGTGTCCTTTCTAATGTGTGTTCAGTTATTGTTTGTTACTGATGATGGCCTAACCGTCGAAATCGATTTAACATTGTAACTTTTTATTTTTCATGGAAACAGACAACGCTTTTTCACTAACTTCCATTTTGAAATGGGTTGACACAACTTCGTCGCGAGTGATTTAGTTCCTGTCTTCCTTGAAGTTCTTCCACAGTCCGAATGGGCGTGAGATCTGCGTAGACCGTGCAGCAAGGAGGCAGGCATTTTGAGCAACCGATTTCTCGCTGCTTACTGATTGCTCCAATGCAAGCCCGCTCTATCAGGTCACATGTTTATTCACGATTCTCTCAGCTGCACGTGCAACGCGAGAAGACGTAACACCGCGGTGGGTGTGTCTACAGGCCTTGATACGGGATAATTGCTGTAGAATATCATATCGGGTTCGGATCCCCCAAGCGTTGACGTCAGAGTGTTTTTCACTCAGCTTGAGCCCCCTCCATTGCTGTGGGGTTCCCACTCACAGTTGCGTCCCTAACATTCTCGCTGTTATGACTGCTCTCGAGTTGCCCTGTTTTCATGAACTCTGGATCAAATCTTCCTTTCAACTGTATGTATAGTAGGTAGTAAATGGTAGTACCTGTAGTATATAGTTATCTACTTACATGCATACATATATGATAAATAAACATACATACATATTGCTACTCACCACATCCCACTCAGTGCTTGAGCTATGCGTGTGAAGTAGCTACGTAGAAAGTGTGTCGAGAATGAAGCTGATCTAGGTATGTTCTTTTTGTTGAGATACTGCTTGAGACGCCTTTAAAAACACATTTGCTGGTATGGCCATCAGACATTATTTTCAAAAGAACCTACGTAGAGGAGAAGTAGGTAGTTAGTGTGTTTACCTACCTAATCAACATAACTTAAAACACCTGCTTACCTAATTATACACCAAAATACTCATAGCTTGTTCCTCAATAGTTGGTTGGTCTCTGCTAGATTATGCTAAACGTCATAAAAAACAAATTTGCTGGTATTACCATCAAACATTCTTTTCAAAAGTACGCAGACGAGAGGTAGGTAGTTTGTGTGTTTATCTACCTAATTAACATAACTTAAAATACTTACTTTCCTAATTATACATCAAACCACTCAACTTGACCCTTGAAAATTAGTCTCAATTGCTAAGATTCTGATTGAAACGTCATGAATGATTATTTGAAATCAATTTCTAAGTATCTGATAGAATCGGAAATCATAACTTTTACAAATATATTTGAAAAATTTAAACAATTCATGTACAACACAAAAATTACAGTTTGCGTACTTGTCCGCGACCACTGGAGTCATTTTCATGTATCAGTTACCCTCCGCTGTAAGCCAGTTTGATTACTACCAAATTACGTTAGTATACCTACTTTGAGGATTGTTCAATTATAACTTTGCGTATAGCTTTGCTGCAAGTAAGATTTTAGCATAAATAGAGATCTTTCCAACGACTGGTGAACGCTTTTTGTACAATGAGAAATGGCAGAGACAGTTTCGTTGTTACGATTCGGTTGTAAGTGAGAATTATCAGAAAATTTCGTCACCCCTAAAATGTGTCGGTTCTTAAAAGTAGCACTTTTCGAGGTTGTGGCCATGATATTAATGATAATTTAATTTTTATTGAAACATTGAAGCAATCTAAGATTATAAAACAACGATTAATTATTTCATTGTTTAATATTCTACATGCGTGTCACTGGGCTGACTTGATAAATTGGTTTTAACCCTCCCCTCTCTATACTTAGCATGCCCAATTGTAAAAGGCTTGCTAGTTTCGAATTGAAGCCACGAGGAAATAGATTTTTTGGTTGTTATCGACGATAAAATTTGTTGACAGGAATTCGCATTTATTAGATAAGATTACGACAAGCCAGAGCAACAACAACTTGCATAATTATGGTTTATATCTCAATCAGCGAGGGCACTAACGGTCGCTGATCAAACGCAGTCCCAATTAGGTAGAAAAAAAAATTATTATCACAATTAGTAGATTTGAGATATACTAGTATATTTAAATTTTCAAATACAAATTACCTTGCTCTCCGTAATCAGCATAAGCGTGTAGGTACGTTCGAGCGCGTACGAGCGAATTTCCGTTAATCATGATTTCAACTAATTGATAATTTCAAATTTATGACATGAATTTAAGAAATATATATGTCTGTTATTCGGTCAACAAAATAAATTTTATCATTTTTTGAACACTTTCTTCTATTCTATGATAAAATATTGGCCAACTTTTTCACTTTTGAACTCATTTTCGTGCTTGAAACGAAGCTAGGCACAACTAACTAGGGATCGATGTTTCACCTCCGATTTTTTTCCATCGATGTTGATAGCAACGATATTATCGAATATCTATGTTGATTGCAGCGATATTATCGAACATCGATGTTAAGGCTTTTGATAAATATGGATCATCGATGTTGGCCTCACCGATTTTTTCCCACTTGCGCAATAAAAGTTTAAATTTTAGGATGAAAACTTAAAAATCTTGGGTAAATCTTGATAGGCTTGGAGGGGATAAAATTAGGGGGTTTGATAAAAAAATTCCAAACCCAACTTCTTCCATCGCTATTCTCCAACTTGCTTTTAAAAGGAAAACAAAGATGTGTTTTTGCATCATCTTGTTTTATTTTGAATATAAATTTCTGCTGGGTTAACCAATAATTTAAAAATTTTTTGAAAATGTTTAATATACCAGCATAAGGGCATAGCCTAATTTGATTTTTGAGAGATATTTGTTTTTGATAAATATCTTTGGATAATCAATGTTCTAATTTACTACAATTTTTTTACAACATCGATGTTTTACTTTCAATACATCGATGTTGACTTGCTGACGGTTAGAATACAGATATTTACCCACATCGATGGTCACTGGTCGATGTTGCCATCGATGTTTTGGCTTCGATGTCTGATCCTTATTTTGTTGTAAATTGTAAATTCGTGAATTATTTACGTGTTCAACATTTACTTTCACTTGTCGAATTGTAGCGACTCTCCGGCGTTTTTCAGTTACACCTCTTAGCCATTGAAACTAACTGTAACAAGCGTCCATGGAAGAAGAGATCTTCTTCCATGAAGCCTCGATGAAACCGTGTGTCGAGGGGCACAAAACTTTTACCTTGTTTTTAATTTCTTCTGGAAATACTCATTTCAGGTAAGATTTCTGGCATGGGAAGGAGTAGGTAAATAATGACGAAGCTAGCTCACTATGGTAGCAGTTTGGGGAAGGCAAATTAGTTGGTTTTCTGGGAGTTGGTTTTCATGGGTACTTCACACGACTTTTTCAATGTTCGATTTTCTATGCCCCGAATTGGGTTTCCAGGATTACTTTTTGTAAGAGATCTACACATTTTGTCTTTTGGGTTACTGAATTTGCTTAGTTCTATTACAAAATTTTGCTATTAGGGAAGTATTACAATCTGTCAGTTGAAATGTTCTAGAATAGTCGTTGATAATCTGGGGTTTTTACCTACCCCGCTTTGAAGCCTTACAACTTATGCATATGCAAATACACTCTTGTACGTTTATTTTTAGCTATAGTATTCTCATCTTCACATCTCTCTGCTTCACACAATCTCACAGTTTATTAGGTAATTCATCACTTTAGTAGCTTATGTTACTTAATCATTAACATTTTTACAATAATTAGTAGCATAAACATGATGCACAATTATTGTACTATAAAGTACTAACAGTATGGAGTTTTCTGAACATAGCGAACACAGATGAGTAGATAGCTCTCTGCGTGTGTCCCACCTACCCACGTTTAATTATAATACCCAGCAAAACTATTAAATATCAGATTACTGGCACTAGAAGTAGTAATGAGGACGCCATCTCACTCTAGTGGTCATAACTCATTGTAGGAACCAAACAGTTTACAGGGGTTAGTAGATTAGTGTTTCTGCGTATGCCTATTAAACGCCTGTATGCATACTAAATACATGTGATAATATTATCATTATTCCTATATCTGTGTGCCATTTGATATTGATAAGTTTTGTGGACACGTAAAGTCTGATATATCGGCCGGTGTATTCTATGGCGTTTCTGCCAGTAACTTGCTCATTGAATATCTAAATAGACGTATTTTCTACGAGGCACTTTCCTCTATTCAACATTTTCATCCCTCATCCCTACGGCTGACATCAACAGCTATGCCCGCCTCATCATCAAATATTAATTATCCGGTCCCTTTTTAGTTTAAAAACTCCTGGGAAGAGGCATTTTCGTTTGTCGTTCCGGAGGGCTGACTGAGTGGAATGCATTCTCAACTTTCCTATGCCCGCTGAAGCACTGGAAAAGCAATAGTAATTAACTATGTTAAGGAGACAATGCACAATATTTTTGTTGTAAGCTTTAGTAAGAGTGTACCTACATTATGTACATCATTATATATTAGATATATCGATTATAAAAAATCGATGCAGTACCATCGATATTATAGAATACGCAGGGACTATAATTAATTATATACGATTTATAGGGGATTATTTCACATTCCTCCTAAATTCTAAATTATCCTTCATACGTGAACTGAATCGGACTGTTGAATTGCGAGACAGTGACGTTTTGAGGATTTTACTTTGTACATTCGAAGGAGCTTCAGTTGATCCACAGTGTGTATTTCCTTGAGGATCCATCTCCTCATCCTAAGTCGCTTAGATCATGCAATTTTCAACAAAATCGAATGAATGTTGCTGAGTCAAGTTGCTAATATGATGAACGGATGAACGTACAGTGGTCTGGGTGTGCTTACTCGATTCATTGATGTGAACTCTATCAATAACAGACAAAAAAAATTACACTGTACTCATTTCTAAAGTTTTCGAGACCTCCATTTTTTATGATTTCAGCCCTTAAAATCTTTGAGGTTAATCAAAAGTGATGCCGAGATTGCTGGCACATCCCTAGCTGATGTATGATTTTAGGGCTGAATTTCATGAAGTTTAGTCCTGTAGTTTCAGAGAAAAGCTTTAGATGGTGTATGGTGACTAAACGTCCTTATGTGGTGTGGTATTTATAATAAACACCAATCCCCGTGCCCCGTCCATGCTGCTCAGACCCGGCAGTCGGCGCATGCGCACAAAGCACCTACCTGAGTATAAAATGACGAGCAGAGCCCCGACGCGCATCCATTCGTTCTGAACAACTCGTGCCCCTTCTCAACTCCTGGCTACTTCCTTCGTACATTCCCCTACTTTTCAGAACAACTCTTGTCTTTAACTTCTCAACACCTGGCTATCTCCTTCATACATTCCCCTATTTAGAGCTCTTTGGAAAAGTTTGTGTTACCTCTCCATCAATCTGTACTGAGAGTGGACACTGGTATCGATCTATTGAACATGAAGTACAGTCAAATTTTGAGCGGGTTAAATTTTTTTCTTGGTCGAATACAAAGGTTCATTATTGAAAATAATAAACCAAACTGAATCATTTTTCACATAAATGCAGTCACTTTTAGTACGACTATGTTGAAATTTGAAGTAACTTGAAGAACACCATCAGATCCTCCAAACAGCTCCATTCCTGCAAACTACTGGTTTTTTCCTACCTTGCTCAGTCTGTGTATTTAGTTTGAAATAATGATCAATTTAATTTCATTTTTTGTATGTTACTCTTCCTTTTCAATAAATAAATAGCTGAAAACGTCATCGAATTTTTACAAAAATTAAGGCGATAACAAGTATGGGCACAGAAATCAGGTTTGCAGAACTGTTACAGTTGCACTTCGTCTGCAGAATGCTATTATTAATCCCAATGCGATGAAAATCCATCATTATTGAAACTGCCAGAAACCCATCTCAACTAGAGATTCAATTAGAAATCGTAGTATTCGTCAATATAAAAGATTTATTATAATGAAAATAGTATGTCATATATTTTTTGGCATTAGATAATCGGGAACAGCAGAAGTATTTGTGGGGTATTTTTGTTTTTTTTTCTCTAATGAACCTTAATTTAAAATGACAGTAGACACTGTTTATTGAAGCCTGTCCGTTACTGGCTTGCTGAAATTGTTGTGACATCATTCTGGAATGATGATTATCTTGCAGATTGGTACATACCTAATGGATAATAAGCTTACAAAGAAATTCAATTTCAGTCCGCCCTCCAATTTCACTCGAGTAAATGTCGTTTCATTTAAATTACAACTCGAAAGGGAGAAAAAAAAGATGATTTCACTGTTTAATGACTACGCAAATAACTTTTGGGAGTTCGTTCCAAGTCGGATCTGCTCTGGCAGCGAGCTGCGTAATGATTTTTCAGGAATTACTCTGGTAAGCACTTTGTAACCCTAAGTTGGATAAACAAATTAAAAAGGAAATGTATACTTTTCCCCGTCTTTTGGCAACTTGATCCGCTCTTAGGAATCAATCAACATTTTATATCAGAACTCTGGATTTGGGAAAATCTTGATCGTCACTGATGTTCACGATGCTAACTAATACTATCGAAGGATTATTAAAAACTCAATATAAAGACAGCTAGCCTATAATGTTGTACAGAGATTTTGAGCTAAACTTCAGAAGGCTTACTCGCCGATCGAGGCACACCTAACACTTTTATAGGAAATTCGTGAACTATTTAGGTCGCGTTCATTTACCTACACTTCTTCACAACTTGTGAGCATTCAGACCTCCAAGCTATACATATTATTATTGTTTTTAGTTTCGAGATGCGAGTTTGCGAGTATCCAGGCCACCAACTCTACACATCATTTTGATCTATTTGTCTTAACTGGTTGCTAGGTAACTGATTGTCAAAGCCAGTAATAATTCAAAAGTTAGCGCTAGTTGTGCCTCGCTCCGTGCTGCGGGGAGACACTTCTAAACTTCTGTCATTATCTTGAATTGATTTAGCGTAGTAATAATGTTCATTTGGCGGATTTCGAAGAAAAAAAGCGATTTTAAACGTTCAAAAATTTTCAAAATTCAATTTTTTCCTTGAAAATTCGTGCAGTGTGTGTGTGTGTGTGTGTCGTTTGAATCGAGACAAAAACGTTCTAACGCTTAGAAAATCAAGCATTCCAAAAGAAAGGGTAAGTTTGAAAAACATCATTTTAAGAGCACAATTAAGTGCTCAAATTTCATAAAATTCAGAGAAATAGAGGGTGAAAACTGGCTATTAATAAATCAAATTTATATTTTTTAAACCAGAATAGTAAGTACATAAAAGTTTAGTTACTGTAAACTACAACGTTTAGAAATGTGTTCTCATAATTTTTATTTTAAACGCTTAAATTTTATTAAAATTTGTAAAAAAAAAAAATTATTATTAATATTATCGATAAAAACAGTACTTATGCATTTGTTAAATTGGTTTCTTTGGCAGAACAGCAGTAATTTAAAAAAGTTTACTGCCAAGTATTCGGTAATTAGTTTTAAAAAAAAGTTCAAAAAAATTTGGGGTACAAATAAAATGTGAAAATTACAAAAGTTTGCTCTTGGCGTTATTTAAACTTCTTTTTTCATGATCACACGATAGAAAATCAGATTTATGTTATAACAATAATATTATTATGGTGTGCAATCGCATTTATAATATATTCATGATTTGGTGATTTGTAAAATCATACGGAAATTATCTATTGTTTGGAGTTCCTACCCATTCATTAGGTTAAGGGCAGCGACTCACACAAGCATATTCGGTGACTATCAACACAGTTTTATCGTTATGTTGCTGTTATTTGAAGAGAGGAGAGAGATTGTCATGTTGAACAGTCATTTCAGTCCTAGGTAAACGAATCGTCTAGGTCGGCGTCGTGGGAGCCAATCAATAATCCCTCAAAATTTTACGTTTAGTTCTACGTTTCACCTTTGGAACAATTACCATCTACAGTATAATGTCTAACCGATAAGTAGTCCAACTGTATATTTTAATTTATTACTACAATTTTTTTAACGTCAACCAATAAATTGATCTGTTGTATAATATTTACTTCAGTTTGTACCAATGTAATTTGAAACATTGTTTCTTCTCAGGATGGGGAGTTTCACGTCATCCCCCAAAATCCTGAACGAAGACACCCAGGACAATGACATCTGTCTACCGGAGGACATGGGGAAAGACGAGCTGCTTCGCTACTGCTCATCTCAGCTGCAAGGCGCTTCGGTGCTCAGCAGGAGGTTCAGATCCGTCCCTGAGTATCACGACGCTTCCTTCAAACGTAAGAATTTTCATGTAAAGAGTTGAACATTTTCAAAAATGTAACGTAGATACTTGGATTGCATGATATTGCAGTTCTATTCAGCTAGGTGTATTTTCTCTCTGAAACCTACCTACTACATTCTTCAACAATGATAGATACGCTAGACTAAGAAATTTTTACTTCTCCTACAGCCGCGAGGGTTAAAAAGAGGAAATTTCTGTTATCATTTTATATCTTTCAACCCCAATGAGATTTTAAGTTTGAAATATTAAAACACAGTTGTAGTCTCAAAAACTTGCGAAACGAATGAGCAGTTTGTCGTTTGGTTTTGATAGATCTCGTCTCAGTGAATCGAACTGAAATATTAATACTCTAAGCTGTAAGTTCACCATAAGGGTTTCTGAGTTGAAGAAATTAATAAAAATAATTTAGAACAAGTCAACATAACGTTAAATCTCAAAGCCAATTTCAGACGTAGGTACCTACGTGTTGAACTCTACTCGATGTTGACTCTACAAGGCTATATTCAAGGCCGTTTATACCGACACTAAATGTGTATACCCGCGCCCCACTACGGGCAAGTGCACCTTGTGCACCTTGGCACCTTGTGTATGGTGGCTTCGTACCTTGTCATTTTTACCCAGCAATCCCAAAAAAACTTCTGTTCAAATTTCAGCAATCGAGTTTCAACTCGTAGCTAATTAGTTTTTCAACAAAGCGTTCCCTCACACCTCACTATAACCAACTCAATATAACCTTTGTTACGTTAAAACTATTCCCGACCAACATTTCTACAGTTAATAAGGATTATACTGCGTTTTGAATATCTTTTTTTGAAGATCTATCTTTACGAATAAAAGCTGCTTGCTCAACCCAACAAAATCGTTTTTGTATTGTTGAATTTGTGTGTCGAAAGTTTTGATGGATTAATTATGAAAGTTTTATTGAATTTGTTGTTGAAAGTTCTCAACGCCTGAACCCACTTCATCCACACTTGCCTTGAGAAGTTCTACGCATGTCCGGTTTTTTCTTAATTACAAAGTTGTTTACCTGGGCGACGTCGTTAGGGAAAGCCGAGTTCTTGATCCATCCTTGGAACTTGCTTGTCAATTTGCATCCACCCGCATGGAAATCGGTGCAACCGCTTGGACATTTAGGGCCTGCAAACAAACTAACCAACAAACAAACTGATTTCCTCTTTTATATTATAATATATTGTATATATATAGGAAAGGGATAATCGCTAGTTCATTAGATTGCTGCGTACCGAAAAAATATTGGTTTCTTATGGAAGATTTTAAGAAAGAAGAATGTTGGTATGATAAAACAAACGAACTATAGTAATAAAAATGAGCTAGTGTGGATTTCGTGGTTTTATATGCATGTTTTACACCCAGAGATCTTTTATGTTTTGATCAATGATCTGGGCAGAAGGGTTATTTGGCATTACAGTAGTTATAATATAGTCGTATATGCTGTATAACTAGGTACCCACCTACCTATAAGTTCATGTTATGGCACTAATGGTACAGATTTTACATTCATATGAACATTCTGCTTGTAGATAGAAACTTATAGTAGGTATTTGCAGATAAATTTAATTTTTAACGTAGTCCGTACAAACGCGAACGATTAACCCACAAAAATCGTTCACCACTCGTTGGAAAGCTCTCAATTTAACTAACATTTTCCTGTTCACTATAACTCTGTGACTGTACGGCTAGCAGAGCTATGAGTATAACAAAGAAAGGATGAGTTCGTTGGCCAGCACTTTTTGAGCACATTAAATTGGTAAAATTTCAAAAAATCACTAAAAATGGCTAAAAACTGCTATTTTTTTCTTTTTTTTTTTTGCAGAATATTTCTCAAATGAAGTTTATTAGCTATAAAATAGAACATTTATGTACAAAATTATGCTGAAAAATGTACTTGAATTTCATTAAAATTTGCTAAAAAATCGACAAAAACTGCAAAAAAAGCTAAAAATCCTAAACCACTTTTTTAAATAGCAGTTTATTATTTAAAATACTTTTTTTTGACACAAAATGAATAGTTAACAATTTCACTGCACTCAAAAAGCTCTAATTTGAAAACAATTTAACATTACACAATATGATAATTTACGAAAATTCGCTCATGCTGCATGATTGGAGCTTTTTTACAAATAAAATTGTTCTTTCTGGAAATAAAATTAGTATTTTTACAGATAAATTTAAACTTTTTAGAAATAATTTCATTTGTAAAAGATTTTACTTGCAAAAAGATTAATATTATTTGCTAAGAGACCTATGAAACAGATTGCCTTTACCTCCTAAAAATTATATCTATAATTCCTAAAGTAAAACATTTTTAGACGATAAAATTTATTTACAATTTAAATTAATGTCGGGTTTTCTATGTAACACATTGAAGAAAATACATCTTTGATTCCTATGATCAAGTGTTGTTGCGTTCCAATGTGGTGTCCACAATTCCGGCATCGCGGGAATTCCAGTAGCCCAATGTGGTTCAGGTATGCGTGAAATGAAATATTATGCGAACAATGGATTTATCTACTTTTAATTTTTGAAGCTAGGAATGGGTATGTGGTGGTTGAAGGTTGGATCTTTTTCTAATGTTCACCATCACGA
This sequence comes from Adelphocoris suturalis, assembly GCA_030762985.1. Lineage (NCBI taxonomy): Eukaryota > Metazoa > Arthropoda > Insecta > Hemiptera > Miridae > Adelphocoris > Adelphocoris suturalis. The sequence continues at coordinate 47,523,979 of CM061043.1, read as the reverse complement.
TTGTGTTATTGCCCTATCCATTGTCCTTGGTAATGGTTGTTAATAATGGTTCATCAACCATCACAGGAGTGTCTTCGGCTATTAATGATACAAATCCGTGTGTTATAAGTGATCGACAATCATTTGGTATTAGACCCACATGAGCTTTTACCCAGATCAGTGTATTGGTTGTAAACCATACATGTTTTTAGCAGTTGGAGCAACTGAGCACTCCGAATACCTCTGGATTTGAGAAACTGGAGACTGCTGAGCGAGTCCGTTCGTCAATCAATTGCGTTACGGTGCTGATCTGTATGCTAACGAATTCTATTACTTAAACGATAGCAATCACTCCGGCATTTAAGGATGAGGTCATGTGGTGTAACTTCCATTTCTCATTGCATTCGGTTGTAGCTTCACAAAATGCACATCCGGCTGAATCTTCGTTTTTCGATCCATCGGTAAAAATGAGAGCTGCATTGGCACTCAGATCCCAGCAGAAGCTTATCTCTAATTAAGAAGGCAGGAAACCAACGCTAATTAAGAAGGCAGGAAACCAACGCCAATTAATTGCATCGCAGTGGACACCTAGTCACTGTGATCTGGATGAAAATGAAAAGCGGAGGTGAAAACAATCCTAACATTAAATGTTATGTTAAACATCAAATATTAAACTTGATTCGGAACAATAATTTTAGAAGTAATTACAAGAAATAAGGAAAAATCTAGAAGCTTAAAATTTAATATAGGTACATAATAGTGATGTTGGGATAATGCGTAAAATACTGTGTTCTATGCAATGAATGGACGAAGAACGTCTAAAATATGCAAAATCATTCAGGACGTTCTCACGATGGTGCTTTTTTTTACCATAGTAATTATGTAAATCACCAAACAGCCAAACAAATCACTCACCACTTCTCCTGCTAAAAATTACAGCAAACTGATATTCATTCCCAAATCACATCAATTTTTTTAGAAGTTTAGCGTTACAATAAATAGATTTACCACTTTATGAGAGAAAATCATAGGTACTCGTAGTAAAATGAAATGAAGGTAGTGTTTCGTGAAATATGGCCACAGACCAAGCGGATGGCCATGGCGTTCTACTAATGGTCATAGGTAAAAAAATTAACTCCATAAATTTCTTTGATGTGAAAACCACAACAGAAATTACATGTGTCAATGCTTAACAAGAAAATTCACCGTAGGATATCTGCGGTTTTGTAACTCAGGGTGTGGATAGGTGTAAGTAGTATGTATTAGGTTTACATAGTACACGTCCTTCAATATGGAGTCGATTGGAATTATGCGTAAAAAACATAATGTAACTATACAAATATTCAATCAATATACTGAACTTACCAAATCCCAGAAAACACATGAAAAACAGCGCCAATGGTCGATAACATTTGTTAATGGCACCTGGTTTCCGGTCGTTGGCGATTAAAACTGACTCGTCGCTACAAAAGTCTGCTAAATATTCTGAGAATTAAATGCGGAGGAAAATGGAATTTTCAACAAAGGGAGAATGGGAGAACAGGGTGAGCCATTAGCAGATGGAACAAAAGACTGGGAGTCTTCAATCAAGCGTTGACAAAACCTGTAGAATTAGTCGATCCTATTAAATTCTTCTCCGTTTTGGTTTATTATTTTCAATAATAAGCCTATGTGATCGTAGAGCAAAAAATGTTTATAATCCCCCCTCAAACTTTGTCATTTTACGTTTCAAGGTGCGTAGAATCCAAATTTGAAATGTCCGTCCGCTGTCCGCCGTTCGCCGTCCGCCGTCCGGGCCATAAAAGGCCTAAGAATTGACTTAAAAAACCCATTCTTTCGCACATAGACTCCATTTGGGGTCTAGTTGGTCCTAACGTTTAACTATCCCGATCGCTTTACTCGCATAGTGCTATGGGCCGAAAACGGGCGAAAAAGTGTCTTTTTCGAGAGTTTGAGTATTAGACTTACGCACGCGCGCACGCCTGGCAGGGGGTCACGGTGGGTGGCGAGGGGGGTGAGTGGGGGGTGGAGTGAGAGGAGGCGCCGAGGCACCTTGTGGCGGCTGGGGTGACCAGGGTCGTAGCAGAGGGGTGTAGGAGAATGGATATTTATTACTTTTACGTGTTGTACCCATATAATACGCCGCGCCAACCAGGGGGGTACGGCATTAGGGGCATAGTGGAGTAGCAGAAAGGCGTCCGGGGCGTATCAGAACGGATATAATATATAGGTATTTTATATTATATTTTATTACTTTTACCCCATATGACATTTAACCTACCTTGAACACACTAGTATATTTAGTATATTATATCATACTTTAGTATGTTACAAAAATAATTGATCCAGCCCATCTATAAAATCCTTCGTTCTTCTTCCCAAAATCTTCTCAGACAGTTCGAAGCAAATCGTTTTTAAATTAAAATTGCATTACATGTGAGACCACTCGGGTGGCTGTACGATCACCCATTTGCTTCCCATCGGGAGCGCAGCCTGTAACGCGAGAACAGAGGATACTAGAAAAGAGACTGGCGAAAGCCCCTGAGCATGCTGGTTACTATAGCTGGCTATCTGATTCAGAAATAATAAACCATTATGTAATAATTTGCAGCGTTTTTAATATTTAAATCGGATAATTTCAACGGGCATTATCAATTCTTCACAGGACAACAAGTTTAGGATTGTTCGTTACATCAGTCAAGCTTTGCTGAATCTAGTTCTTATTGTGTAAAGCTACAAACAATCAATAGTACATTCCCTTGGAGGCTGAGGTATGCATATTAATTCTGAGTTACGAGCATCCCGAATGACTGGGTAGTTTTCGTAGGTACTCTTATTCTAAATGTGTAGCTCGGCAAGCATTTTGAATCGGAGTTCCAGTGAGGTTTTCCAGATTCACGAAGATTGCATCGACTGGTGTTGACTGAAAATCCCATGCGATTTCGTTCTTATAGGTACCTCCTGTTCATTTTAAGACGCAATGAGGTTAAATATAGGTTGTCTGCACAATGACAGGTGAAATTCATCACCGTTATTTAGTTTGCTAAAAATTAACTATATTGACAATATTCTAACATCTTGTGAATCTTGTTTTCGATCGGCTGATAATACTGATTACTGCATGAAGTGTCTGTTTACTGGGATGCTTGAACGGTCCAGTGATTCCTTTCACTCGACTAAGGAGGAAGAAATCGACAATTAATTTCCCATTTCCCAAAGAGGACCTCCATTACTTTCGATCCCTTTATCTAGGATCAACAGTTCCACTAAATACGTATTAATTAGGAATAATAATAAATAATGAGCCACTTAGAAGAGAATAGCTACATGCGGTACTAACAAAGCAACCTATGTAAATATTTGTTTGTTTGTCTTCCTGAAATCAATTAACTACTATTAATTGGCTCACCTATTATCGGGTCTCACGTTTGATACGTGAATGACGTTAAACATTTCATCCAAAATGGAATTCGGTTGTTTTCATACATTGTGGGTCATGCGCAACTCAATTCCAATTCTCAACTAAACAGCAAAAATTTCATGAATTAGTAGCATGAACATACGATAAAAACGTCTGCCAAGTTAGCAGGACAGTACAGCTTCCTCTCACATTGTAACATCGACGTATAGAATTAGTTGAAAAACATAGTACGAGTCGAAATGATTAATAAGTCCACGTTATAGGAATTTAACCTTTGCTGATGGGCACAGATCACTGTTACTCTAACGGCAATGAAAGTTATAGGAGAACGTCTAGGAGCTAAACCGCACAATGCTTGAAAATTTCATAAAAATCGGTCCATCAATCTCGGAGTTTGTCTGTGCCGATCAATTTTAGTTTTATGCATGCGCTATAGTTACTACTCCACCAATCGTGATACAATACGTAGGGCATGTTCCTAAAACATTTATCTATCTACTCCCCGAGTTTGATCGAAATCGGTCATACTCTAACAATCGTGTTCAATGATGAATTCAAAGGGCATTTTTCTAGAACTAAATTGGACTATCAGATGATAAGAAATCGACTTCAGATTCGTTTAATATTTAATATTTATTCATTTAAAAATTTAATATTTAACTACCAGTACATCTCAGAAATTCTGACGGGGCAAGATCGGAATCGTGCCTCCTAGGAGCCAATGGTAGCCCTGCAAATTTTCATTGTTATCAAACATACTATTTCAGCGTAGGTTTCCTAATTAAGATTACATTAAGTAAAGTAACGATAAATTTAAGTTTTTAATTTTGATTTCATTCATAATTGGAATTTGTTTGATTTGCAGACCAAGACCTTTCTCATGTGAAAGACCCTTCGTCCATCCGAGTCCTTCAATGGAATCTCCTCTCACAAAGTGAGTGTTCCACTTTCAGTCATATTTGTCAAGCTGTGGTTGTTTGGAGTATAGGTATGACCAGGGTTAGTGTAGTAAGTTTGGGTGAGAAGAAAACATGTATTTTGATGCCAAACAGAACAAAAACAAGAAAAAATCCCCCATTTAGGTAAAAAAAAAAAATTGTTCCATTAGGTAGGTAATGAACCCTTCAAAATTAGGGTATAATGAAATTCAGTCCTTTTCGCTTTCGCACACAAGGGTGTTTGAAATAGGTCCTATTTGGTAGTGAACCCTTCTAAATTGGTGTATTAAACGCTTTTGATAGTTTAATTACGTTGGAATAGCTCTTATAATGACTTTTATGCAGTAGAAGTGGTAAGTAGGTAGCCACCATCATAAAAAGATGATAAAATCCAGCCATCTATATCCTTCCTCCCCCCAGGGTACTTCAAATTGGTCCTTTTAGTTACTGAACCCATCGAATTTAGTGTATATATTAAATTTGATAGTTGGATTACTTTGAACTACTTTCATGATTACGTGAATGCTGTTGATAAGGTAGGTTTCCTACCGTTGTAAACAGATTCATGAAATTCAGTCCTTCTTTAGTCTTCAGCACCCCACGGCGGTTGAAATTATTCCTATTTGGTACTGGACCCATCTAAATTAGTGTATTTAACGTGATGAAAATTTGACAGTTAGTCATTTTATCCTACCTTACTATCTATTCTTTTGGCTTATGAAATCATAAAAATTCAGAGACAAATCCACACTGCACGTGTTTCATACCATAACCTATTTGGTGTAGGTGTGCTTATACAGGTGAAAAATTAGGTATTATGTGAAAAATGATACAATAATTGTGCTTACAGTATAATTTCGCGGTACTAGAGGACTTTCAATAAACGAATGATTATACTAATATTAGTAAAAATGATAATTCAACATTCATTTCAGTGGCTGGATCACAATGATTTTGTTCATATTCCTTTTCATTATGTATTCTACCAAGATTTTGTTTGATAATTTGATATTCATTTGAATCCGAAAAATTTGGTTTGCCAAGGTTTAACGGGAGTTTCTGGCCCTGTGCATCTGCCCGTGATTTGGCTGTTGGGAGTTGAAACATGTGCGTACGAATCGGTAGATATAGAAGAGTAGTTTTGGAGAATGAATTGCTGTTTGTCGTCCTAATGGTTTTAAGGAGAAATAATTTGGGTTTTCATCAAGGGTTAACATGGCATTGAATTAATAGTTATGATTAACTTTTGGATATCAAACCAAGTGAAGCAAATTATTGCACTTTACTCGAATCTGGGCCTACAAGCCCATACAGAGTTGAATAAAGAAAACACATAGGTACATTAAGACATAAAAGAGGAAGACGTCTCACTTCCTGCGCAGAACAGCTTATAAAACAGTTATTATACGTATGAGATCAAAATAAGCGTTCATAGACTAATGGTATTAACGTGTACATGTCTCACTGATAAATCATTGCTAGGTTCAACGATTTTATAATGATCTTGCATTTATAGACACAGAAGTTACCTGCTTATCCTAGTATGCAAGTCCAATCCAAGTGGTTTACAGGTATAGGTACCAACTAATGCAAAAACCTACTCAAATCACGGAATTTTTCGCCTCTCATTTTGTCTCTTAATTGCTTGAACGTAACTTTGTAATACGATTTCGTAAGCCGTAATAATGATGGTTTAATAAATTATGACCGTTTGTGTGACCCTTCATCTTCATCTGCCTGTAATAATGTAATACCTAGTTGATGTTCAAAATTTATTACGTGTATGCACGAATTAAACGTTACTTGTGCACTCACATCTCTATTGACGAAGAATTACTAACTATCTCCATTTCTTGCTTTTACCATAAGAAGCCTTTTTATACTCTACTTTAGTACCTGGTAGAGATCTCCTAAAAACTATACCTAATTGAACAGTAGAAACTTGTATTCAGACGCTGTGGTAGGTACCTACCGTGCGAATTTTCCCAAAAGGAAAGCATTGTCTCTGACATTTGCCTCGATGCGCATGCAGCCGGTGATCCTCAAATAAATTTTAAAACTATATTTCATCACTTGACAGAAATGATCTAGTATAAGTAACTCAATATTTCGTGTAACATTCCTGTAATGATTAGAATCTCATTTAATTAAATCGTACTGTTTTGGTTTCAGCTTTAGGAGTGAACAACGACAACTTCGTCTGCTGCCCGCCTGATGCGCTGCAGTGGCAGAGAAGAAGAAACTTGCTTACCCAGGAAATCGTTCGCTATTCTCCAGATGTGATATGTTTACAGGTTAGATAAATATTAGCTAACATAATCGTATATTATCTATTAGTAGGTTTACGTTCCATAACCTACTAGATAATGCACTGGTACAAATATAGGTAGGATCCTACATGCCATTAAATGTATGATATTTATGAAAAAGAAGTGAAAAGAACATGCTCATTACAGAATATGAACAAAAATGTAAACCGTTACAATGCCTATACACAGGTTACAGCATATGCACAACCATGATACAGATATATTCCACAAGCTCTAATCCACACCCAGTCACCCTATCTGGAGAAGGTGACTGCCACCCCTCTCAAACTTCCAGCATAAAATTACCTAAAATTCCTCTTAAGATCAGTCTCCATCAAGTGTTTTAGGCCTTCCTCTCTCATTCGAAGGGGCGATAGTACTGGAATGAACTCCAAATCCTTTACTCCACGGTCCGTTGGCCAGGGTATATCTTTCTTCCTTCCAAATCCAAAGTCTTCAGGGTTTATTAGTTCATGCAAGTATAAGTTAGACTCACTTAGCTCCACTCAACCTTCAACCAAAACATTTATTCAGTGCATTTATTGTTATTATAGCATTTTTCAGCCAAATGAAACCTTTTTTCTATGAAATGAAATTTCGTACCGACCAAATGAAACATTGTTCCGATGAAATGAAACCTCTTACCTTACTTGAGTTGGAGCAGTCTGTCGCGGTGATTGTTTAGACGCTGCGAACTATTACCTCCTCGATGCCAATGGCATCATGCCATAATTCTTAATTGCTCCAAGCAAGCCTCTAGTAACAGATTCGATTTTGGAAAACGCATTTTACACCGGGTTTAAGGTCGGTGTTTATGTTGGCAGGAACTTCACCGGCAGGGGCAATGCTCCAACTTTGTCATAAACATGATAATGAAACTGCCTGCCGCAGCTGCTGGACACCCGCTTCATGTTTTTAATTTGTAGTGCCTCTGTATTAACATGATTAGTAAAAATCTGAAATAAAATGTTATTCTTTTCTGGATGGTTCGCAAAACATTCATCTTAATCGAAATAAAGTTTCATTTCTATGAAAAAAAGTTTCATTCGGTTGAAAAGAGGCTTCATTTAATTAGTACATGGTAGGGATTGGTCATTTGGTAGGAATTTCATTTCATTAGAACTAGGTTTCATTTGGTCGGTATGAAGTTTCATTTGGAAGAAAAAAGGTTTCATTTGACTGAAAAATGCTGCACAAGAGCAAAGCGTCTTCCAATATGCTCGCGGTGTCTAGTAAAATTGTTTTGCCGACCTAGTTCTTCTGAATTAGGTAGGTGGTAGGTCTCTCAGTTATACAAGTAAATGACGTATACATTTCTGTCATTTCAGGAAGTAGATCATTTCAATTACCTGAAGAAGGTGCTGGGAACTCAGGGCTACGTCGGAATGTTCTTCCCGAAGCCCGACTCACCCTGCATGTACGTCAAGGATAACAATGGCCCCGACGGCTGCGCCATTTTCTTTAGAACGAGCAGATTTGAGCTGGTCAAGCACGCCTCCCGCGTTCTGGAAGTGTGGAAGGTTCAAAGCAATCAAGTAAGAACGTGTTATTTATTAATTAATAACCATACTGGCAGGTCCTTTAACAGGGAACAGAAGAGATTTGTTTTCATTTGGGACAGAGAACATCCTTTTTTGTTGACATTGTTTACAAATAGGTTGTTTTAGCGTGTTCTTTGTCCCTGGCACTGGTGCGAGCTGCCATAGAAGCACTCTATTACCATCAATCATTGTGAAACGACGATACGCGTCCACCGAATGGTGTGAAGTGGAATAAAGGAAGCCTTCTCGCTAAACCCAACCTTCAACTTTCGTACCAAAATATAAAGTTTGTTTTAGCGTGTTAGAAGATCCTAAGCATTGAAGCGGACTCCCACTCAACTATAGGAGAACGGAGGGAATATTTATCTACTTTGACTCGGCCTGAATTCTTCTTTATGTGCGTCTGCGTCGGTCTGTCTGTTTCGCCCTAGAGGCCAAAATTTCAGAACTATCGATTTGGTGAATCGGTGTATAGATTTTGGTGCCGATCTGTCACGATGTAGCAGCGATACCAACAACGACGTCGTAGGTACGAAGTACCTCAGCAATACGAGTTCGCTTTGGATTTCGCTAGTTTTTGCCGTGTTGAATCTTCTGAAATGGATTTCAGAGCGTTCCGATTTTATGCAACGATGCGGTATTATCCACACGTTTCCCATCTTAAGCGAACTTATGTATACTTGGAATACTTTTTTGTTCCTAAAACATCAGATGTAAATAGCAAACTCTACTTAATGCAAACTTTGTGAGGAACCTGTTCAGCGGAACCCGTTGTTATTGTAAGTAACCCCAATCCCGAGGTCTAAAAACGAGGTTTTTCGGACCTTCAACATTAGTCTAAGATGTCAAAGTGGGTTTTTCTATGAGTGCTTCGTCTTTCACATGACCATTTCTGTAGTACCGAAGCAATTTCATTCTAAGGTTGATGATATCGTAATAATTATATACCTACTTTCATCGAATTACTACGCTCAACACCAACCTCCTCCTGTTGTACCCAACCTTAAACGTTATAAAACTTGAAAAAAAAAATCTGAGTTCAAATCATCAAACCAGATTCTGTTTGAATATTTGTTTAGTTTTTGGAGTATGCATGTGCATTAACTAACTATTGAATATCTATTTACATAGTAATTCTTCAAACTCAAAATTCACTCATTAATGAACAACATTAAAAATTAATATTTTTGTTGCCGTTTTACCTATTGAACTCATTACTACAAAATCATTCCAAATGTTGTTACATTGTTCTAAATGTTGCTGTCATTCAACTGCAGGTAGCCTTGTTAGCAATCCTCAGAAACCGGGCGGACGGAAAAGAAATCTGCATAGCAACGACTCATTTAAAAGCGCGTAACGGCGCACTCCTGGCAGCTTTGAGGAACGAGCAAGGAAAGGTAAATACGTAATTCATAAATAATTTCACATTTCATTGCAAATTAATATAATAAAATGTTGGCCATTATTGTAACTAGGCCATTGAAGAAACTTGGGGTAGGCATTATAATCCACTACAAGGGAGGTCAGGTGTGTAGCGTGGTTCTGGAGTTGAGTGTACCGCACTCAACCCCCCCTCACCCTTCCCATATCCTCACTCACTAAACAAGGATAGGAATGTGAAGCAGTTCTTAGCAAGCTGTTTGGTCAAGGGAACCGTGCAGTTATTATATTGGCCTTCTAACATTAGTTCGAAACTAAAAACTCCTACGCAAATAGCCAGTATTCAGGACTTGCTTGTGTTGTTGCCCAAGTGTACTCCATGAATTTTTCTCGTTTGAAAACAGCAAGCATGGAAAGCAATGCAAACGACTATTAGAACTACAAATAACCACTGAAACCTTTTGTGAACTTTTCGATGGAAAAATGCTGTGTACCCACTCAGATTCGGTAGCGGGGAGGTTTAACAGCCTAATGATGATGTTGCACTTCTGTACAATCCACGCAACTACTCTCCATTTTCGATGTATGTACTAGGAACAAACCAATAGTTGAGAGAGGATGACGAGATTGAAGAAATAAGAAAAGGACAGGAGGTACCCAAAGAAAAACTTTCATAATAGAAAGGATCTACAACCTTCCAACTCCTGAAACCATGGATATACAAGCCTTGATAACATTGGGCACAAAACAATTTAGCAAGCCTGCCTGCTCCAGTGGCCCAAGTGTGTGATCACAGGAGGAAGTACTATGGGGGGAAGCCCACAAAAATTACGGTGACTGCCTAATTTGGTGACTGCGGTGACACTACACACTCGCCCATCAAAACATTGACAGAAGCGCGACACACTGACAGAAGCGCCCAGCCAATGACCTTCCAAGATCGCAGTCGGGGAGGCATGCTAACCCCCCACCCCCACCACTTGTGCCAGCTTCTGCTTTGATCGATGCTGTTCAAAAATAGTCATCAATTCAAACAAATTATTCACCAATCCCTAATTCGAATCTGCCATTCTGCCATGACGAATCGATAAAACTAACTTAGTTGAATCCATCAGAATCTTCCCCAATTCAAGTTTTCGGATTTTGATCCTTTTAGTTGTTCACCTACCTGCCTTTTTCTTCTTCTATTAGTCAGGGGTACCAGTGCTACCCATAGTACCCCTGAATCTACGCCCCTGTGTATAGTGTACAAGTATATAATATTTATAATCTCTTTTGAGTGAGAAGCTTTTGGTGGGTGCGAACATGGACACTTGATCCACATCTTCATGTAGCTCTCCATTATCAACTGTTTTTCTTTTTTTTTCAATTTTTTGGGAAATAGTCAACATTCTTCATTAACTTTTTTTCTTTTTTTTTCATTGTGCTTAACCATTATGAAAACCTCAACCATATACACATTTTTTGTCAGGTAATTTTTAATAGTTCGATGCTTAGAGCCCATCTGGTCCCATCCTGAGAGGCGACTAGCACAATACCTGTTAGAGCAGTCATCAACGAATAATCACCAGATAGATATATACTGCCATTGATTGTCAAGCACAGCCACTGATCAGTAATCTTATTCCATTAATATGGACAACAGCCTTCTTGTTCCTGATGTTGCATTGTCTTAAAGTCAGCAATTATGATCGTATACTGAAATCAAATGGGTTTCATCCCTTTTTTTGCTATTTGACATGACATTTGTATTTACCTCATTTTCCGTGGAATAATTGTTGATGACTCTCCAGATCGGTCCAGAAAAAGTTCCAACCTATACTACTCTAAAGTCATCCGATTGATTTCTAGGATTTATTAGACTTCGTGGCCCTGGCAGCTCAAGATCGGCCTGTGATCCTCTGTGGGGATTTTAACGCTGAGCCGATAGAGCCCGTTTACACCTCCGTCACAACGCATCCAAGCATCCGTCTAGCGAGCGCCTACGCTACCTGCGAAGGGGAACCTCCCTACACCACTTGGAAGGTATAATCTCGTTAAAAACTATAATATTCACATTCTCAATCAGGAAAAAATCGATAGCTTTAGGGTAAAAACTTGTGAAAGCCTTGTAGAATTCTTGATGCCTTCTTGGTCCTTACCGGTTCGCACACGATGGCACCCAGTTGTTAGCCCGGATGGTAGCAATGAGCTAAGCTGTAAGCAGAGACGGTTGAACTCGTGCATGTGCAGTATCATTATTTGCTTGTACCTGGTCTTTCACTGTTTCAATGTATAGTTCCCTTCCCACCACGTAGTAAATGCCCCAATCAACCAGGCATCACTGTGTGATGTACAGCTTCTGGCTAGGTAACCAACTAGGCTACGATCAAGTATGATATGAAGTTAGCGACCAGCCGGCCCTGCACTCTGTTCTTGCACTATGTGTGCACATCGAATACCATACCTGGAAAACAGTTTTGAAGTCTCGTTACGGTTGTGTATGATGCTACTGACTATTAATTTAACTCAGAGTTCCTCCTGATTCTTTGTACTGGTAATGATTACTACAAACGTTTATTTACCCAAAACTAAATGATGATATTGTATTAGAACAATTTATGTCCAAGATACTAGACATTGAAACGGGGATAATCGAAATAAACATTCGGGGACAGTATCAAAAATGATTTATAAAATTAGTTCAACCAGAAGAACCTAACTTTCTTTTCACCACCGAAATTTTGATGAAAGTACCTACATATCATCATTGAAATAATAAAGCATTAGTTTTTCCCATTTTTACACATTTTACAAAAATTAGTTGTGAACCATGATCCCTGATCAAATTTTTGATTTAAAAACCCAAACGTTTCGCATTCCGCGCAAGCTCATAGTAAGTAGACTGATTCGTTGACAGGTTCAATCTAGAACATGAAATTTAAATCGAAAGCATTAAATTATGTAATGAGAAAAAATACCATGCAGGTAGTTCGTACTTTTATTCTTAAGAGCAAGAATATAACGAAAAGATGACCCAGCTGGTCTGACGTTCTCGCAATCTCTCCCAGCGCTCCCCAAGAGGACATGCAGGTACCTACCAAATTTCAGGGCTGTAGGATGTACAGAAAAGAATTTAGGTGCATTGCTCACCCTGCTCTGAGCTCTGAGGGAGATCTGAATACCTCACGATCACTTTCAATAGCCCTCAAGTTCCCCAGATTTCAGGGCTCTGGTAATCTGTCGAACTTCTTTCTGATGAGAAATAATAGGTAATTGTTGACGGATTAATGTAACGCTCAAATTGTGACGAATTTTCGTAGCTTAATTTTTGACATTCCCATGTCTTTACTATGGCCCCCTCGATTGGAAATTATTAAAATTTGCATCTCACAAAGCGTAGCGGAAAAGCTGAAAATTAGGTTTACTTTAGACCCCTAGGTGATATCATAGCTTTAGGTTATGACAAAATATTTAAATAATGATCTAGGTTTTGGCTTCGAGTTGTGACTTTTCAAACATTAGACCTCGCATACCTTTCTGTAAATTATTAAATTTAGTAGTTTTATCGTTTAATAATGATTAACAGGACGTTTCCATTTGTTTTCGTCCGTCACGAGCGTCACGTCACGGTGGGGTTTTCTATTGATTTTCACGTACAACCAATGCGTTACTGCAGAAGTGTAACTCCCTTAGTTTTCATAGCAGGAAAATCGTTAGCCACTTTTTGGAATGCTCTCATTTTATCACAGCATCTAATAATCCCTAAGCCTCTGTAGTGTCAAGGAAAGCTGATTTATTACGTAGTAACCATAATGAACTAATAATAAGTGAAATTAATCATCATTAAATCATTAAATGATCTGACTGTAGAACCGTAGGTCTACCGTCCGTTTTTTCTACTATGGCGGTATATATTACTAACGGCCCATGTGTATGGTTCACAAACCTTGTCTATAATGATGTTCAGTTATTATAATGTTGTGTACTCCAAATTTTATTCCAATTTTCCACCGCTTTTCTAGCCATTTCTGAGTTTTTTTAGAATTTAAATTCGTACATTTTTAGCATGTAAAAATGTGGAAGCTGCACTCCCAACTATGCAGTAACTGCTTTTTTATTTGTCAGGTCCGAGAGGAAGGTGAAGTCCGTCACACCATCGACTACATTTTCTACTCGAAGAACAAATTTCGAGTTGAGGACGTCCTCGAGTTTCCCACCGGAGATGAAATCGGCCCGGATCGCGTTCCTTCGTTCACCTACCCCTCTGACCATTTCTCTCTAGTTACCGACCTCCGTCTCAACCAAAACGCGCTAAGCCCGCTGTAGCCCCGTTAATTTTATTTGGAAAATTTTGTAAATATGCCTTTTAGTTCTATTTATTTATATTCAACTTGGTCATTTCGCATTGCTAGTTAAGTGATGAGTAATTTGCTAGTGGAAAAAGTTCAAAAATGGTGATTATATTATCGTTAAACACTAACGCATTACATAGTGTCACACCTTTCATTCAGGGCTCTCACCAGAAATGCCTAGGGAGATTCCTTTGGCTACTCCGATGCATTATGCTTGAAAATACATAAAGCTTATAGATCTTAAAAACTGAAATTCATTATAATGATGGCCGTTTGTTTACATTTTGATTCTACTGTTAAATGACTGTAATATTGATGACCATTGGACCGACCACCACAAAATTGTGTTACGAAATCGGTAACGAAATCGCGTTACATGGGATATTTTTCAATGTTCTTCACATAGAACTCATTCGTTGCTACTTGCTTATTTTGCGACCCACAATAATCGTTCACCTCTCGTTGGAAAGCTCTAAATTGATTAAACGACAAACCATATCTCATGTCGATAACTTCCCACTCCTTCAACTCACTTTTGAGAAAGTTGGCTGGTACTCATGTGCTACAAAACAAAGTTTCATATCAATGCCGACCATGAAACCATTCTAAATAGAGGGAAGGTGATTAGTCATAAAGGGTTTTGGCACTTGTTCTGAGAATTTGCAGTACCTACTAAACTTTTTACCTTAGTCCCGCTCATGTTTCTTATGTCTCAAAATCAAGAGATATTCAAATGGAGGGAATGGTGGGGGAGAAAATTTACTATTGCATTGCGTTTTATAAATACACATATTACTAAAATGGGAAATAATTATTAACTCAAAACTCGGCGCTGCGCTCCTCGCCTCGCCCCTTGACTCCGCTGGGGAAACCCGAGACCCTCATTTGCTTTCACCTTGAGCCTCGGCTAATCATTGGAGGAACGAAGAACACGCTCCATTTCAAATTTTAGATTCATAGGTTCAATAGCAAAGAACTTAGCTTCCGATCTCACTCAGTTGATCTGGGGGGCTCTAGACTTCAAGATCCGCCGCTACTGTTAGTCTTGGTTTTTCGTGACATTTTTCACTTTTAGAACCCGGTAAAAGCGTTTTCCACACTAAAACAATAGAAATAATATGGGAATTTACCAAGAAAAACGTAACTAATTTGTGCTGGTTGGTGTCTCGTTGGAAAAGGGTGATTCAAATTACAATAAGGCACAGAAGGCGTTTTGAGTTAGGAAAATATTGCTAGAAAAATGGGAAATTATTATTAACTCAAAAAGAAATGGAAATCATATGGAAGTTTATCAAGAAAAACATAACTAATTTGTGTTAGTAAGAGTCATGTTGGAAAAGGGTGATTCAAATTACAACATTAAAATCAAATATTGAATTATACAGATCGCACGAAAAATGAAACCTCCATTGTAGTACATATATACCACTTTAATGAATAACACAATAATGTAATGAAAAATATCAAAGAGGAATTGACTAGGAGTAGGTACTAGCTGGGAAATTACTTCAGACAGGTGGATCAAGTTACCGGCATTGCCATTTTCAAAATCACAGAACTCAGAAAGCTAAATTCTTATACGATCATAGTATTTGAAAAATAAAATTACAAAAACCATAAAATAGGTTGAAATTTTGTGTTAATGAGGAACTTGACTTATAACTAAACCCAACAAGCAACAGTTGGAACTTGCTCAATTCAGCAAGGGGTGTTGTAGGTACCTACAATATATCAGTATTTTCCTTTGGAGGAACAGTACTTAAAAACGAGAAGAAATTTAAGTTTGAGAAAAAATTGACATCAGACAACCGATAAAATGCTTTTTAATGTTTTCCTGGTTGTATTACTGGCTTTGTGATCTATAATTGTATTAATTTCTTGACCTTTAACGCGTCACACTGGGATAGGAAGAAATGATTCTGTAGGTTCCGGTTTTCTTTTTGGTTAGGTTTTTTTTGCAAGTATCTGTGAGTCGGACGCCAAACCACTTTTAATATTACATGTCTGACATGTGAAGAATTGTCGCATCATCACTACCGAAGTTGTATTAGATAATTATAAATCTATATAACGTCATATAAAACTCGTATTAATGCATATTGAATATGAACTTATGCAGACAAAAACAATCGCTGTTCTCACCGTTCAGCACACAGAAGCGTTAAAGAAACGCTTGCAGCTTGCCAAGTTTGTTGTCTTCTTCTGTGCACTTTGCAAATCAGAGGAAACATAAATATTTAAGTTTACTGCTATAATACGTGGCAAAAAAAAAACAAAAAAAAACGCAAATCTAAGATGGTGTCAAAATGATGTATTTAGATGTAAATACTGGTTTTGTAGAGTATAGAGCAAATTAATAACCAGCGTCTCAATCAAATCAATTGAACAGATTTCAAAAAATAAATTAGAAATGACTCTTGTGAATTTTTGAAATTCTTAAAAATTATATAATTTTAGTCGCTATTACTTATAAATGTGTTTAGTTAACTGTTTATATGTTTTGGCTCTCGTTGATAATGTGTTGTAGTCAGCGGAATGTCACTTGCTATAATAGAAAAATGGCGAAGTAAACAAGTCAATTATTTATCAACGTTCGATCGAAACCTAACGATTGAAATAGTTATTAGTGACGTAAACTCTACCATGGCTGCCAATACATATATTTATGTATAAGTTTTTCTATCCAAGATGTTGAGAAGGATTATTTAGTACTTATCACAATAATTTTTCACGAATCATAGTATCGTAAAGCTTAATTCTATATGAAGCATGCACAAATCCTTATGTAAAAATTTAAAAAAGATTCTGATAAGTGTACAGAATACCATACTTGTTGAGAGAAACTTTCAAACAGGTTTAACTTATAACTTATCCTTCAGTTAGGTCGTGTCATTATTTACAGCCAGAAAAGTTTGAAGATGAAGAAAACGAATAGCTTGGATAGATCTACGTACTCGTACTTACCTAATTGTATGGAAGGTTAATATCTAATAAGGTTTAAAGTACCACTCTGTGTTACCCATTTTCAATTTGTTATTTTAACCTACTTCCCTGGTTCAGTCAGTGTAATTTTTTAAAATCATTTCATCTTCATCGTGAAGAAAAGCAGAGTTTTAATTTAATGTTTTGTTTTAATGTAATTTAAACGAAAACATTTTTAGTGTCGATGTTAGAAATAAAAAGTACCTATCATAGTTATACGTAATAGCGTAGATGAAGTGAAGAATACGTTTTCATTGGTTTTTCTGTGTACATACCTATACGTAGTTTTAATTCTTATCAATTAAGCAATTATTTATGAGTGTTAAAGATCGGAGTAAGTACATGATTTTGTTTGTAATTATAAATAATAAATTTCGAGTTCAAAACTACACATTCATAGCATCATTATGTACATCAACCTAATTAATCTGAAACGCATTTCATTTTTGAGGTTGATCAAAATCAACAAGATCGTTCCGAATTGTTCAGCATGGTGCATGAAAGACCCCATTTCGCAGAAACAAAGCTTTGTCAAAATCAATTATTTTTTCGGTAAGAGAACCCGTAAAAAATATACTAAAATCATAAAACGAATTCATATTACCCAATGAAAAGAAAACATTTGTGCATATAAGACCTCAGGGTAGGGTTTAAAATTGAGTTTTATTTATTTTTTTTGAATTTCCTAATATCAGATTTTGAGTTTTATTTTCCGCTCACTGGTATGTTTTATTTTTTGATATATATATTTCTGAACAAAATTTATAAACGCCTTCAGCGCCTAACACTTTTGATCCCCAAGTTTTCCAGGATTCAAACTATTAAGGACATGTGGCGTAGGTATATTTTTCTGTAAAATTTTGAGCGCCGAGTCGATTGAAATGGGTCGCAAACCTGTCCAAGTGCATGTGGTGAAGAGATTTTATTTTTATGTAACAAATGGAGTGCGAAGAAAAAGTTCCAGCTATGCACCATGACTATATGAGGGAATTCTAGACAATAATGTTTCGCATAAACATTTCGAAAACTAAATATTATTTTAAGTTGGGCACTCTGTGTGGACAGAAACAGTCAACTATTCAATGAAAAAAAGGAGGTAGTATTTAAGTAATATTCTGCTATGTTAACCAATTATTTCAGGATTATTAACAATTTTTCCGCTTTTGTCAACTTATTTGTACATTTAATGAATTACTTTTTTTTTTTTTTTTTTTTTTTTTTTTTCAGCACAACTTTGTGCACGAATTTCTGAATGTTCTGGTTCATAGTCAGTTAGCTATTTCTGAGAAATAATCCGCTAACAATTATAAGTTTGACAATTTTCAGTTTCTTGCCGTTATTAGTGACGTTTTAAGGATATCTTAAGCCTCAGACCTAAACGTCTAAAGTTACACACACACGTATTTATATCCTGTACAGTTCCTAGGCGTGCGGAAAAAACCTATCACCTATCACCTGATCATTGGCCAACCAGTCGCTTAAGCATCACCATTCACGGCAGCTGCACATTTCACTCCATTCTGCGTACTGGTTAATAGAATGTATCAATTGAATGGTTTTAGGTGGGAGGGAGAGATGCCTGCTGTTGAGATGCCGAGGCCAACTAGGTATCAAAGTAAACCTGTGTGTGTATTTCCAGATGATTTTGATTTGGTTTTGGGGCACAGAAAGCCATTTTTCCACTTGGAATTTAAATTCTCTCTATCGGATGCACTTAGACCGGTTCAGGACCCATCTCAACCGATTCGGCGCTCAAAATGTTATTGAAAACGATAACCCCATGACCATAATAGTCTAAATCCCGGAAAACTTATTTTCCACTCATAGAAACCAACTCATAGGTCCCAAACTGAGCCTGTATGGTGAATTTCAGATTATTTCGATCAATTTCAAGGCACAGAAGTTTGGAATAGAAAAAATATTGCTCAGAAAATGAAACTCATACCAGTGAGCGGAATAAAACTCAAATTAAGATATTGAGCGATTCCAAATATATATGTATAACTCCATTTCAAACCCTTCCTCAGGGAATCAAACCAAGAAAGTGTGTAATTTGGATATTAGTTTTCGATAAAGCGAGTAACCTACTTAAAACATGGCTGAGATTAGTGAAAATGATCTAAAATTAAATTTATATGGAGTCCAACTAAACTTTGTATGGCTCTTTTGTAATCTTATTTTACCACTTTTGAAATCTGCTGATAGAAATCGTAGATGATATTTCAATTCATTAACCATCTAGAACCAATGTTTTTTCACTGTAAGCTAAACTAATAGCTAAAGTGCTCAGTTATTTGGAAACCCTGTATAGTTATGACGTATAAAAGGCGTACCTCTTTAGTACTTATGTTGCAACAGCGGTGAACGGGGGAGAGGGGGATCGGAGGGATAGATCTCCCCCGAAAATTATAAAATAGTATTTTTGTATTAAAAGCTAAATGTTGTACACCAGTTAAATGTTATAATAATAAGGCATTTAAGTGTAACATAAATTGTTTCCGGTAGAATAACAGTTTCAATAATTTATACTCTGTTACATTTCCAAGTGTTGAATTGTAAAACATTTCCCCAGTAAGTATTTCCTGGAGGCTAGCCACATCAACTTATATCCCCCCAAAATAAAATCCTGCGTTCGCCCCTGTTGCAACTGTACTTGAGTAGTTCCTGAATCCGGGAATCAAGGTTAATAACGAACTCTGATGAGTAGGTAAGGGTGGGTAATTATAGCAAATTTGATATTAATAGACAAGAAAACTGCTTCTCAGCTAGGTCGACGATTTACTCATTTCCTACGACTCTTCGATAATGCCGTTCAAGGCCGAGTAGGTGCCTATGCAAAATGCCAGAACTCCAACAACCATGATGAATATAGATTTGACGTTCACGAAAGGCTTCTTCCATTTCTGCATTCTGTAGGAGTAATTGTACTCGAGGAGAGCTGGAATGATGATGCCCAGCAATGTGATGCAGACACAACCTATGAGGCTCACGATGAGGTCCAACTTAGGTATCATGAGACCGATCAGACCTGAAACAGAATAGGAATAAATTATTGCAGATTGGTGAATTGGCAATCTGTTAGCGTTACATTTTAAAAAAATATAGTTATTAGTTAAACCAATAATATATTTAGTTACAAAGGTGTAAGCCCATGGCCATGGCTTCCTATCCTGGAGTACAAGGGCGGACTCCGGGAACCCATGGCCATGGGTATACGCCTTTGTAATTACATTTAGAAGTTATCAACTTGGGTGGGCATACAGTGTATCCCAGATAACAAAGACCCCCCCCCCCCCCCATAACTTCCTTAATACGTGTGTTAGAAGAAAAATTCAAACGCTAACCCCACACCCCCTTATTTTCCCCAGTGAATCCCAATTATGAAATTTTTGCACTTTGTACGTAAATTATTAATTTTAACGAGAAACCCCCATTTCTATTTCAGATTAGAATTTTATGAAGAATTTCGTAAAGATATGACCCATCACTTGATTTGTTACGTGCACAAAAACAGACGTAATTCCGCTCTAAAAGTGAGAAACCTGTGACTTACTGAGTTTTTGAAGATCTCGAATTGCCACATGTGATACATGATTTTGGGGTATTTTTTCGCGCTGAATCACGTAATGGTGTTCATTCATTGACATTTGCAACACCAACTTGGGAAATTATCGGAATAAGGAAATTTTAGTATGTACGCTTTGCGCTGTTTAGAAATGAGTGTTGTCAAGTGAAATTCTTGCCAATTTTTCGGTGACCGCACTGTTGTTGAAAATATCAATAAATGAACGTTGTTCAGCTTGAATGAATACCCTAAGATCGTGTATCACAAGTCGTGGCAATTGCTTATCTTCAAAAACTCAGTATTTCACAATGTCCGCACTATTAGAGCAGAACTGAGCAGTTTCAGAGCGGTATTGTGCCCGTTTTGAGTAATGAACCATTTCTTCACGAAGTACCACGTAAAATATTGTACCTAGCCCAAATAAATACTCGTTAGGCATTAGGTTAGTAACTTAGGCTACAACCACCAATCGCGCAGGCAGGCTTGATTATTGCGACTATTTAGTTGACTTGAAACTTTATATTAGGTAGGTACTACAACATTTCCCTTCGCAAAACAAAACTGTTGAAAAATGTCATTATAACCACGTATTAGATTGACCTCAGACCGCAAGCGTCTTGTGTGAAATAGGTTGGTTTTTTCGATTTACGTGATTTCATAGTGGAGCTTGGCGGAATCACGAGCTAAGTCCCGTAAATGCTGGTGACTTGGAACGGGCGGGTGACTTGGAATGTTCTTAGGGAATTTCAGATGTTTTGTGTTGGCAACATTGGAATGAGATGTACCACGTTCCTTATCAAAGCACCTCATTTAGTGCTTGTTGTGGAATTCTCTGAGGGTGTCAGCAGACTTTTGGTAATGGTTTACAATTATACAAAATTAAATATATGTCGTGATCAAAAGCGGCTGATTTCAAACCCAAAATGCTAAGGTCTATGCAACCAGGGGGATGAGGATCACAGCGTCCTGACTTTTACTGTGGATGCTCACACTTGTTAGGTAATGGAAGCAACCTTCCTCTCCTCTCCAAGTCAACTTGTTGATTTGTAATGAAATTTTAGGCAGAAGTTGTTGCTTTGAGGGTGACTTGGAACGCAAAAAATCATTGTTTCAAGTCACCCAAAATCACGAAGAGGAAAGTTCTTAGGCATTTATCACTTAATTTCAAAAGTGATTGACAGTTTTATCGAATTTTTTTAGAAAATGAAGCTATTGCAACGGCTCCAAAAATTTTAAAATTAAAATGTTCAAAAATTTTCTTCATCGAAATCTGTTTTGAGGCATTCTGAAATGATTCCTGGATTTTAACGTTTTTTTATGTGAGTGTATATATATATATACACACGGTAGCGGTTTTTATATATATATATATATATATATATATATATATATATATATATATATATATATATATTATATAAGTTACGTCGGGTGCCGAGAGAAAAGAGTTTTTAAAAAGCACTTTCTTTATTTGGAACCGACGGAACACAAGTTTAACTAAGGAAAACGGAACGGAGATACGTAGCGTACGAGCGGAGCAACGAGACTGACTCGAACGGTGGGGGAATCAAGCTTATATAGCCTCGGTGGGCTGATTCAGCAGAAATAAAGATAGATCAGCGGTTTTGGTACTATAACACCTCCCTCCCCAAGTGGAAAACTGCAGAGAAAATTTTTCGCGAAGTTTTCTCAAATTGGAAATGATGAGTTTAATGAAATTTTAAAGTTGAGTTGAAGTGAAATTTTAAGTTCATAAGTTTTAAATTGAAGTGTTAGGGATTCAAGTTTATTGGTTTCGTTAAGTTAACTCGCTCCGTGTTCCTTGTTTTTGTTTTAAAAAAATTTTTACAATCGATGAGTTTGAGTTACAATTATTTTACAAAAAAAATTTTTTTTAAAAATTTTACAAAAAAATTTTAAAAATTTTTTTTTTTTTTTTACAATCGATGAGTTTGAGTTACAATTATAAAAACACATTATAAAAACATCATAAAAACATTTACAAGAAACATCATAAAACATTATAAAAATCATAAAATAAAGAATCATAAAACATCATAGTCATCAATCATACAATCATTAAACATCATAAAACACATAAAACATATTTTAAAAACACAAAAAATTTACATAGAAAGAGATTACAAAAAAATGAGATTACAAAAAATTTACATAAATTATAATATTAGGTCAAGGGGATTTATGCAGGTTGATTTGTTATTTTGGCTCTCCCACATTTCTGTCTATAATTTATGATTGTGTACCCGAACAGTGACAATATTAATACGTAGAGTATTATAGTCCATATGCTAGGCAATATGGAGGGGTACCAATTAATTTAATTCGATTCGAGTACTTATGATACTAGGGTGTAAAATGCCTTGTTTACAAAAGGTGATTGATGTTTCGATTTCTGAAAGCAGATTGAGGATGAGATTCATGGATGTTTGAAGATGATACATTATATCTTTGTAGATAAGTGTTTGACCATCAAATGAGTTTACGATAGTATTTATTTCCGCAAATTTATGTTTTATTTGGTCGCTATTAAATTGAATGGTTTGGAGGGTTTTGTTGTAATTGGTGATAAGTTGATTAACCACGGAATACTGTTGAGAGAACTTCGTTTGAAGGTTCTTATTGCGCTTATCGATATCGTTAATAATGTTGTCGAATTTTTCTTTATCATCATTATCTAAATTTCCAGTGATTGCTTTAATAACAGTTCCTAAACCATTGATCAGTCCTCGTTTCTGTCTGGTTTCTCCGTGAAGTCTTATGTTTGAAATTTTTTGTTCAACGAGCATTTGTACATGTTTGAAGAATGAACAATATTCGTCGAGTTTGTCATGGAGTTTGCGAGAATTTTGGGTTAGTCGTACGAGAGAGGAATAGTTGGAATTTAAATTGTCGACTTCTGTATAGATTCCAGTTAGTTCGTAATAGTGGGTTAGTACATGTTCTGTCTCCTCTAATTTAGCAGGTCCCAGGTCGATTGGGATTATCCCTCCACTTCTATTGAGGTTCTTGACCTCTGCACAGAGTGCAGTTGTAAGCAATAACCTGTAATGACGTAAGACGGAATTACATTCTATAGTTTATTTCCTAGGACCAAAATGCTGTTTTGATTTCCAAGGTCCGTGAGGGGGGGATTCTGGATCTGAATCTATGTCTGAGTCATCTGAGGTTTCTGAGGTTTCTGGAGTTTGTTTAGTACCTAACTTCCTGGGTCGTTTGATGTTGGAAATATGAATTTTCTTTCGGGTGTTGTGATGACGAGGAACGATGTCTGCCGTTTTCTTATCTACATCCAATTTGTCCAAAGTTTCCTTACTGTATTTATTTTTTGTTTTGCTCATAAATTGTTTGTTTTTTACAAATATGGTTTCGGGAATATCTGGAATAATCTCTCTATTTTCGTTAGCTTTATTGATGGCTTTTTCTTTTGTTCGGGAACTGCGATTATGAATTTCGGAATACAACCTGGCTATTCGGTCCTTGTGTTTCGAGGTGTAATCTTTTAGCATTATTCGTTCTAAATCTGCTTCGAGGGGGCTACCTGGTTCTATATGACCATAAACGACTTCAAAAGGAGTAAGAGCGGTTACCGAATGAATCGAATTGTTATACGCTATTAAGGCGTATTTTACTTTTGTGACCATGGAGTCACAGGAGAATTCGGATCGGTTATTGAAGAGTCGGATATGTTCAATTAAGGTTGAGTGGAACCTTTCTATTGCTCCGTTACTATTGGGATTTTGGCTACAAATGAAATGAATTTCTACTTTGTGAAGGTTCAAGAGTTCTTTTACTAGAGACGAATCGAATTCTGCCCCATTATCGGATATTATCATTTTCGGGATACCGTGATGGGTAAAGTAAGTCAACAGATTTTTTACAACGTCAAGACTTGAATTGCTGGTTAAGTGATATGCTTGAGCATACTTTGAGAAAGCATCAAGGATGGTAAGGAATTTGCCACCATCTAAGGTAAACTTATCTATGTGTACTATCTCGAAAGGTCGCGTGGGTGTTGGAGTTACATTAAATTTTGGTTTAATGGGCACGCGGTCGTATTTTGTAGCCAGACAAGTCTCGCAACGGTTGATAAAATTTTGTATGGTACCTTTTTGGTTCGGCCAGAAATATGTGCGTTTGATTTTTGCATATGTTTCCGTTATGCCTCTATGATTCGTTTTCCCGATATGATAATCAGATATTATGTTTTCCACTTCGTCTTCGTTAGGGACATCCTGTACGAGATCAGTGTACTTAGCCATTTTTAAAGTTGACTCTCTAAAGACGCTCATCATCGCGGATGCGAATTCTTGATAGATTTCTCCCTTATCATCATTATAGAAATACAAGGAGTATTCTATATGTGGGCGTACATATTCCTTCACAAAATCGATTACATTATTTTTGAAATTGGTTTTTGAAAATTCCACATTTATCCGAGTTTTAGTTCCGAATGGTTTTGTAATTTTTGGAGTTTTGGGATTATTCGAAACGAGTTTTATTAATATTTGGTTAAGTCCATGATTGACTATACCTTCTTTAATTGGAATGGTCAGGACTGTATTGCCTTCGGCGTTGGAGTGTATTGTATCAACGGAATCTAGTTCGGGCGCTGCCGATTCTAGGTTGACGGCGAGGGACTGATTGTCTCTATTGGTAGCGTTTTCGATACCTTCCCTAGATCGTCTATAGGTTTCCATTATTTCGTCTACGACTTCGCGAACATTCGGGTCATTGTCGAAATCTGTAATTATTTCGCGCATAGCCTCCTCGTCGCTTAGAATGTTATCTATATTTGACGTACTAGGTTGGGGACTATCGCTGTTGTTCAGTTCTATTCTAGATAGTGCATCGGCTACGTGATTGGCAGATCCAGGTTTATATTTAATAGTGAAGTCATAGTCGCTTAATTTTAATCGCCATCTAAATAGTTTGGATGAACAATCCTTTAAACTGAAAAGCCATTGAAGGGGACGGTGATCGGTGAACAATGTGAATTTACGTCCATATAAATATGGGCGGAATGTTTTTAGGGCATAAACGATGGCTAAAAGTTCTTTTTCTATTGTTGACAGTTTTCTCTCAGAATCACATAGTGTTCGACTCGCAAAATGAATCGGTAAATCCGCTTTTTGATCGTTATATTGGCTCAAAACGGCTCCCACGGCTACGTCACTTGCGTCTGTAGTTACGTTAAATTCCTTGTCAAATTGGGGATATTGTAAAATTGGTGAGTTCATCAATAGGTTTTTACAGTGGTCAAAGCATTCCAAATATTCGTGACTATCATAGTTGATTTTGGAATTTTTCTTTAAGCAGGCTGTGAAAGGTTTAGTGATTTTAGCAAAGTTGGGTATGAATTTTCTATAATAGCCTAAAAGTCCGAGAAACTGTTTTATTTCTTTTCTCGTCTTAGGAACAGGAAATTTTGCAATTGCCTCTACCTTATCCGGGTTTGGTTTAACTCCTTCAGCGGATACAACGTGTCCTAAAAATCCCGTTTCTTTACGCAAAAATTCCGTTTTATCTAGCTGAATTTTCAAGTTTGATTTTCGTAGCCTTTTGAAGACTTCCCTACGGCGTTCGACGTGTTCTTGTAAACTGGTACTGTAAATCAAAATGTCGTCGACATAAATCAAACATATTTCATTTTGAAGTCCTCTCAGAATATCGCTCATTAGGCGAGAGAAGGATGGAGGGGCGTTCTTTAAACCGAATGGGAGTCTAAGAAATTCGTAATGTCCTGTGTCCGTTGAGAAAGCAGTTTTCGGGATTGACGATTCATCTAATTCCATTTGATGGAATCCAGAGGCCAAGTCAAGAGTACTAAAGTATTGGCATCGTCCAAGTTTGTCTAATAAGTCCGTGATGTTTGGTAGAGGGAATTTGTCTGATATCGTCCGTTCGTTTAGTTTTCTATAATCAATGACAAGTCTATATATAGCTCGTCCAGATGCATCCATCTTTTTCGGTACTACCCATAATGGAGCATTGTAAGGGGAATTTGAAGGTCTTATTATTTTTTGTTTTAACATGTCGTTAATCTGTCTTTTAACTTCGTCTTTATACACGTTCGGGTATCTGTAAGGTTTGGTGTAAATCGGTATCTCGTCAGAAGTTCGTATGTGGTGCTTTACGTGATTAGTGAAAGTTAAAGGTTGATCGTCAGAATGGAACAGGTCAGAATATTCTTTTAGTAGTTTTAGAATTTCTTGTTTCTCCTCCTCATTCATATGGTCTAGACGTAGTTTAGTTAGGTCTAGCCTAGGTTTAGTTTTAATTTTTGACTGATTAGGAGCCGAAGGTTGATCAGTGGATTCGCTTTCAAGAAAAAGGTTGTCAAGGACAGGTTCGCCTATGATGGGTTCGTTTTGCCTAAAATCTAGAGGTTTTTCGGTCGGATTCATAACATGAACATGGGCATAAGAGTTATTCACTAGAGCTAGGCATTGGGGAATTTCTATGTCTCCTACCTTTGTTCTAGGAATGATGGCTTCGCCATTTTCTATGTTTTTCAATTTTATTTTTACTTGTTGAATGGTCCTTGCGTCAATTTGATAGGATCCTACTTCCGGAATATTATCTGAATTTCTCGCGTTAGTGTTTGTGAAAAACAATTCCAGGGTTATGTTGGGGGTTTTAAGTATTCTTTTTCTGCATTTTACATCGGCTTCCAGGAATAGCAAGAGGTCAGTTCCGATAAGCATGTTAAATTCGTCATGAAATTTAAACATGATGAACGGAAGGTTCAGTCCATATGAATTGAATAATTCTCCACAAGGTACTAGCGCACTTCGGTTGAACTGTGATATGCCATGCGCCGTTCTTACTAATCCTGAGTCTGGTTGAATTTTTGAAGGGAAATATTTATAGGCGATTTCGGGATTAATGAAACTCCTAGTTGCACCTGTATCTATTAATATTTTAAGATTTGTTTTTGGCATTATTATATACGGAAGTTTACCTTGAGGATTTGGAAAGTTTAAGAGTTCGATAATTTCGTGAGGCTCATTTCCTCTAAAAAAGGATCGGTTTGGTAACCCGTGTTTCCATTGGAATTTTCCGAGAGCACATTCCCGAATTCATAACTCATCTGATCCATCTCTGGATCGTTGTATTGATGTTCATATTGAACATCCGTATTCATGAGAGTTGAATCACAATATTGGGCGTTCTGATTATCAAAAAATGGTCCTTGAATGTTTTCTGGTGGCTCAGGATTCTCAATCATGTTGAGATTGGTGTTTTTGGTTGAAATGGACATCGGTACGACACTTTTGTTCATACTCGATCGATTTTGGGACCAATTTGGATTTTTCGTCTGATTTTGCGGATAATTAGGTTTTGTTGAATTTTGGAATTTTGGATTCGGATTTCTATTCAAACCGGGCTGATTTTGTGAGGGAGTAGGTTGTTGAACGTTTTGAGTTGAATTATATTTTGGCGTGAAGCGCGGAGCATATTGTTGGGGAAACCTCGGCTGGAATTGATAATTAGTCGGGGTCTGCGGCACGGAATGCGGCCTTGGCATCATCCGGTTTGCTGACGCAGCACCTGGCTGATTACCGTTCGTCGCCCGTGCTGGTGGCGAGCTTTGTTGAGTGGGTTTGAAGGAGGAAGATTTATCTTTGGGTTTTAAATTGAAATCATTAGTTAGCATGGATAGAGCCATGCCCAAGTTGGTTGGATTTTTGGTTCTAAGTAGGCTTCCTAACGGTTCGGAAATACCGTGCACGAATACCCTTAGAGCGTAATTTCGCATGTATTCCGATAAAATCGGAGCATGCTCACGCATATTCAGTTGGAGATACGCCACCTGTGAATTAAGAATTAGACAAATACGGTCATGAAAATTGAAACAATCTTCATGCGGGGATTGTTTCATTGCGCTTAATTCTGAAAGTAAAGTGTAAGTATCACGCTTATCGCTATAAGTTTGAATTAATGCCTTCCTAAGTTCTGGGTATGTATCTATAGTGTTGACATAGATTTTTTCGGCTACTGATGACCCTAGTTTAGACGTAATCACACCTAGGATCACATCGTTCTGGAAATCATCTCTATCAACATGATTATAAAACCTTAAATATATCTTATCACATTGTTTTAGGAATTTTGCTAGTATTAAAGGTTCTCCGTTAAATTCGGGAATTAACCTATTATATTCCCTGCGGAATTCTGGAGGCTGCTGGGGCGGCTGTTGAGGTTCAGGTAAAGGTGCTACCGGAATCGGATCTGGTTGGAACGGAATTCTTGGAGGTTCCTCAGGAATCGGGTTTAATGCTCTTTGCAGTAGAGCAGCTGCATTAACTGGAGGTGCTGGTCCAGGTGGAAGTGGGATATCGCCTAGGTCCATGCTTCTGTGGAGTCTGCGTAAACTACTCCAATCCCAAAAGCTGGCTAGGGGTTTTGGTTCCTTGACCTTAGGAATTTTTCAGAATTTTTATTAAAGTTGATTAATGAAGCTCTTAGAGTACGAGTATTCAGTAGGTACTCTGACGGTTTATAATAATTATATTTGGAACCAGGGTACGGTCCTTAAAGTTGATTTATTTGACCAGGGTACGGTCCTTAAAATTTATTTATTCGACCAGGGTGCGGTCTTTAAAAATTATTTATTTGACCAGGGTACGGTCTTTAAAAATTATTTATTTGACCAGGGTACGGTCTTTAAAAATTATTTATTTGACCAGGGTACGGTCTTTGAATATTTTAAATTGATGAGACCAGGGTGCGGTCCTTAAGAATAATTCTTGTAAATGGCCAGGGTACGGCCTTTAAATTGGAGAGACCAGGGTGCGGTCTTTTAAATCTACGTTGATCGCTGGGGAGGAGGAAATACAATATTCCTTTGTATTTACCTCAACACGACGGTATCCAGTCGATGTTTAATCTAAGACCAGGGTGCGGTCTTTTAAATCTACTTTGATCGCTGGGGAGGAGGAAATACAATATTCCTTTGTATTTACCTCAACACGACGGTATCCAGTCGATGTTTAACCTAACTGAAGAGATGTGAGCTGAATCGTTGAAAAATTGTAGAATTGAAGTTACTTACAGTCTCAACATCTTCTTCAGGAGTCCGTTGTCCGTATCCCGTAGATCGTAGAAGTCTGCCGTATCCGTGTGCACTCCGGTTCTGTTGAGCGCGGGGTTCTTCGACACACCTTAACTGTTGAAACAGAGATTTCCGAATAGTCCGAGAAAATCCGAGAATCGGTGTGTCCTACAGCGACTGCACCAGTTACGTCGGGTGCCGAGAGAAAAGAGTTTTTAAAAAGCACTTTCTTTATTTGGAACTGACGGAACACAAGTTTAACTAAGGAAAACGGAACGGAGATACGTAGCGTACGAGCGGAGCAACGAGACTGACTCGAACGGTGGGGGAATCAAGCTTATATAGCCTCGGTGGGCTGATTCAGCAGAAATAAAGATAGATCAGCGGTTTTGGTACTATAACATATATATATATATATATATATATATATATATATATATATATATGTGTGTGTGTGTGTGTGTGTGTGTGTGTGTGTGTGTGTGTGTGTGTGTGTGTCATTCCAGACGATAACTCTCGATAGAATTGAGATAAAAACTTCGTTCTTTCGCCAAAAAATCAAGCATTTCAAAAGAAAGGATGAGTTTGTTGGACAACACTTTTTGAGCACATTAAATTGATCAAATTTCCATAAATGTACTTAAAAAATCACTAAAAAAGGCAAAAAACCGCTAAAAATTAACAAATTTCTATTTTTTAGCAGAATGCTACTCGAAAAAATTAATCGAACATGAACTAGGACATTTAAAAATTTAAGCACAAAATTGTACTGAAAAATGTACTTAAATTTCATTAAAATAAGCTAAAAATCGATAGGAACACTTGAAAAAATTGTAAAAATCCACAAAATCGTTTGTTCATTGGAATATTACTGAAAAAAAGTTAATTTGCTATAAAATGTATAATAGAATGTTTATTTGTCCCCAAAGTGCTCAAATTTCAACAGAATTTAACATAAATGTAATACGACCATTTATGAAAATTCGCTCATACGATCATGCTGCATGACTGTTTAAACTGATTTTTTGTGTAATATTTTCAATAAAAAAAAATTTCTGTAGTTGAAAGAAATGAAATTTTTCCTGGAACATTACATTATTTCTATCAAAAGTTGAATACCGTTTCCAGTCACGCTAGTGCTCACAACACTTGGAAAACAAGGATTTTAGTATAGAGTTCCAAGTCACACTATTCGGCAGATGACTTCGAGCAGGCATTTATAAAAAAAAACTTTGTTTAGCAATTTAAAAAAAAATTTTTTTGTGGCATTGTATTCTCTAAGCAGTTTTTACGAACATAGCCGTATTTTTAAACGCATTGCTTTAGCCGGGAGAGCCTCTGAAAGTTCAAGTGTTCCAAGTCACCCGCCTTAACGGTAGGTATGCGCTATACTATACTCCGTAGTCCACTCAAAACGCTTAATCGTTTGACTGTGCAGGGGAAGTAGAAACGTAGCAATTTAAACTATCATAATTACCTGTGGCTAAGGTAACTGCGAATCTAAAACAAATTTCCCATAAAACTTGTCTCTTCTGGAGTTTCGGTTCAATATACCGTTTCCAAAAGATGTCGAAGACAACGTAGCACTGCAGCGGATATGAGCAGTATAACGCCAGCATCATCGTCACTTGGAGAGACACCGCAAGACTGGAAATGAATAAGAAAACCAATGAAATCATAATTATTAAAACTAACTGAACTAAACTAACTCTAACTGTTAGTCCTAACACCTTGAACTTGCGGGTTCTGAACCTATAAATAATTCAACGTTCCCTGGATGAATTTGGGAAATAGTTTTTTCTTTTCAAACCAATTTTTCTTATTAATCACCTACTTCCTAATCAACAAGTTTCTTACTATTCATTCGGAGGAATGGTCAACACGATTGTAGATTTAATTTCTGAACCGTACTTCCAGTATCCCATCGCACCGATGAAGAGGTACCAAGACACAACAACTAACATGGACACGTTGAAAACTCCAATCCATCCGACAAATTCTTTCGGTTTTTCCATGTCCTTCTCTATGGCAAGTATCTGTAATACAGAAGATAATATGGATTAGAAAGGATTCCAGTTAAAACAGTGTTCGTTCAACGATAGGTCGCAATGGAAATCGGAGTTATCGGATAAGTAAGACCCTCTGGGACTACGCCAATGTTGAATCCTCAAAACGTCAATTTTTCGAGACCTACTGGGCCAACTTGGTTCCTATGATAAGAAAAATTGAGTATCAAACATCAGATGAATGTTAAATTGAATGACAAATGCCTTGCGTGAATGTCATCATTATCAGACCAATTGTAGTCATTTTACATGAGACTTTGGCAACACGCATAACTCAAAAATGTCACATTCTTTTGATGAAAATTTCTGGAATTACCCAGCAGTAAATATTTATTTTTTGGAGATAAATTCTCAATTAGTATCTTCATTTATTTAATTATTTGTTTTATTCGTTTTATTTTTTAACCTTTGAGAGTGTTGCTTCAAACCATGACATTGTCTGCAAGTTGCAGTTTTGCATTTCTCGCAGAAGGAGATGACTTTATCCCAAGCTGACCCGAGATGAGTACATACGTAACTTTTCGCTACTTGACGTGACAGCTGCTACAAGCGTGTCTACTTAATTTCACAAGCGGTACACATTCTGAACAACCATTTTTGAGAATTCCACCAGTAATGGGATGTTTGTTGTCATGTCATGTCATGTGTTGTGTGGTTAGTTTATACCAATACTTTTTGTTCTGTGACAAAATAACAGTGTTCTTTTTCTAGAAGAAGTGAGTATTTTATTCTAATTCTGTTTTATAATTCTAAAGTTTGAATTGGTTCCAGACCCGACGTGACTATTGGTGTGCATGCAAAGCAGGTGAGTTTTCGAGGGTTAACAATGAATTCGACTAGTATTAGCTTCTTTTTTTGCCAAGTTGTTTGGTACTGGGACTCTTACTTACAACACCGAAAGATTCCACACCGAAGAGAACTGCCCCAATGAACAGTGGTGCCTTGTCAAAGGTGCCAACATAGTGCCAGTCCTTGCTGAACCCGACTTCGTCCGGCCTGACGATGTAGTATACTATGACAAGCATCGACGCCATTGTCGTAATGTTTCCGACGAGAGATACGGGCATGAGTAGCTTGAGGTCGCGAAGGCAGTTAATCATGAAAAGCGGCACGACCCAAACGAGAACAACGATGGTTCGCACGAGGTTTATCGGTCCCTCAGCCATGTCTTTGTGCCTTGACATCTGAAAATATTAGGTATAAAGGCTACCTTAGGTCTACTTTAGGCTATTAATTTCCTGCAGCAATCGTTAGTAACTAAAGTAATTTCTATTACTAGTAACATCCTCGTATTCTGTATCCTATATCCTTCGGTATAATAGCTCTCCGCATACTAGGCAGGAACAGGATAGAAACAGGACGGACAATTTGAACAGCTAATTTACCTTACAGTGGCAGTCACCCCCTCTTGCCTCTTCGCACATTAAGCAGAACTGGGGCAGGTAAGGACTGAAACGTCCGGTACCAGGACGCGGCGTTTTTCGCTCCGAGAGTGATCTCGGCGTTTCCCGTCCGTTGTCTGGCTTTGACCATCACCACCTCGTCCCGCGGCTGGTGTGGGAGGAGTAAAGGATATGACGGTTGCCGCCGTTACGGTAAATTAGATGTATACATTTTCCGTCCTGTTTCTGTCCTATCCCTGGGTAGTTCTGGTTACAGAAGTGCTCGAGAAGAGCCTCCCTCCACACACCCATAATGGCTGGGCTGAGTTTTGGGAGGAATATCCACACTCAGGCGGAGGTAGAGCGGTTAAAGGGCAGATACAAATTCTCTGCCCTCGGGCCTGCTATCCGGTCGGGCATCTGGAGACAGTGGAGAGTCTAGTAACATGGGTAATATCCCATCTCAAAACCGGTACCACGGGTTGGGGGGAGCCCCAGAATCCTACGCTGTTGAGCTAGGATTCGTGGTGGCAGTGGTTGAGCACACCCCTGCCTTCGGACACGGGGCCCAGGGTGCTTAGGGGTAGAGACTGCTACATCAGGGACTTGTACCACGGCAATGTATCCAGCATGTAAGTTTTACTATAAACTTGAATACCACTTTCCACAGCTATGAGAACCAGTTAGAAGGTTCACCTCTACCTGCAGTGCCTTTGCAAGTAGGTACCTTGCAAGGAAAGTTCCGAGCAGGGGCTCCTAAACGGTGAGTTATCCCGTTCCTTCCGCTCTCTCTGTAAAGCGTGAGTTGATGTGTCCCGCCAGCTTGCTGGCGGGGGGAGAAGCGCAGTCCAGGAAGGATAGGCTCTCCAAAGCAAATGCAAATGTCAACCTTCTGTTAGAAGGATCTCTCTCTACTGTCCCTGCGTAGTGAACATGGACGTAGGACATTGGACTGTTTTAATAAGTGGGATTTGGAACATTACCGATTTTTAAGTGGTTGTACAGGTGCATATCTTGAAAAAAGGAATAATAATACTTTTGCTAAAGTCAATGCTACTTTTAAAATTGATTTAAGGAGAAAGGACGTCATTTCAAGGGTATATTCTATTTGTGTAAATCATCAAGTGAATCAATAATACTACAGCAATTACAGTATATTCATCATCTTTCATTAATGTTGCAACAGAAGTAATAGGTGTTTGTAATTATTTTGGCTGATAAAGGGATCCACTAGAAAGTATTCTCGCGTTCTTCTTAGTCCTTAAAATCAGGAGACTGGATCTTCCGCATCTATCTGAGTGTCGCGTAATGGAGCTGGAGCAAACTTATAATCCCAACTTTTCAGAAGGTATGATCATTGATGATGACTAAAAGTTTTTTCTATGGGAGTACCCACCAACCATGAAAAATGAGAAGAATGGTAAACAATCAAACTCACTATGCTCCGATGATAATACAACAACAATGTAGGGAGACTGAAACGAAATCTGCAAACGTGGCTAGAGAAGCTGACAATGGCATTGTTCAAAACTGACTTACTGCTTACTGCAACTTTCTGCAGGAATCACTGTGAAAACCGTAGAAAAAGACTCATGATGAATCACCAAGACCTTACCTATTAGGTAAAATGAACCTCTGGCCTTGTCCCCTCTACAGCAAGTCAGCAGAACTGAAGTATCCCTTTACTCCTCCTTCCTGGATCAAGCATGATCAATTACGCGACGAGCACAATTTTTTCTTCAGAATGAAGGGGTGATGCTCCATTTACCAACGAACCGAATACCAATTCACGGAAAAGATGGGGTGTGAAGCGAATGATGACACTTTGCGCTGCAATTACATACCACTGAATAATCTTCGAAATAAGATAAATAATTCTACAGTTCTATATGCAAGAGAGTTAAAATATAAATCTTTGTATATTAATTTGATGAGGTTTTTATCCATTCCCTTTTCGAAATTCTTAAGTAAGTTGAATAATAATAGAAATGCAACTTACTGTCAAACAGGTCGCTGCCAAAAACACTACGTAAGCAGTACAAATTCCGAAGTGGTACAAGGCGATTACTGAATCGATGAAAGCGCTGAAAAAGAATGGAGCCGTTAGAATGTAGATTTTAACAATACAAAATTAAGTTCATACCCCATTACAAAACTGAACCATCAAGCTGGTCTAATGTAAATTAATACATAGGTACACATTTTTACGATCATCTTGAAATTGAAATCGATTACTCAAACTGTCTCTCCTAACTATATCCCGAATTTGAGCGAGATCGGACGACTTGGGTGTGAGAAAATGATGCTCGATAGAATTTACGTTTGCGTATGCTCAAAGTGAAATATTGAGTTGGGAACAATGAAACTGATAGGGGACCTAGCCCGCACATTCCCTGAAAATTTCATCCAAATCGGATAAAAACTGTGGAAATTAACCTTGTAACAAGGATTTGCTGACACACGACAGACACACACTCACACCCAGACACGGAACCAAAGTCGCTCAAAATGGTCTAAAACGTAAAATATGAGTGGAAAATTCGATTTTGAATACAAACATTTTTTTTCTCCCGAAAGTGAATACAAAGCTTCTGCTACCTTATAGGTAAACTCGGGAGCAATGAACTCGCATGAACGAAAATGGGAAAAATAGTTCCATATCGGTACGAAACTTGCTCATTTTGTGAGGATTTTTCCGCTTAACGAATCCTATAATTATATTTTGGAGAAACTTGAAATAGTTTTAATCTTTATACGATTAAATATTTTATCAATCACCAACGTTTTCATGATTATACGAGGTAAACTTTTTCTCGGTTTTCTTTACGTTGCTAGATTTTGAAACTTAACTCTTTTTAGATACTGGGTATGGTTGGTTTTCACCATGGGCTTAGGTGTTGTTGAACGTTCTACATGGTTGTTTTTCTCTTACAGAAAAATAGTCATTTTAATTTAGTAATAGTAGATGTTCGTTGAAGATCTCTAAAATTTGTTTCTGTATCTCCGAAATTCATGATTTGGAGAAGATGGTGCTGGGGTAAGTCTGAGAGCCGTCGAAGCTACAAGAACAGCTATTTCGGCAAGCCCTGAACTTGATGTATGATCGTTGATTCTCATTCTATGATTTTTCTCTGCGGGGAGGAAGTTTTCACCAAAATGGACATTCCTGCAGTGCATAATATATACTCAACGTTTTTCTCGCTTTTGAGGTAAATATTACTCCCATGCATGTGAAGGTCGACAGTTTTACCGCAAAATTTGAAAATATTGTTTGATACTATTTCAATTAGTAGGAAATGCCCAAACCTCGAAAATTTTGCCAGACACGTACATTTCCCGCCTGCCATCTCGAGACTGTACTTCACTGTATCAGCAAACGGAACATAGGGCACCCGTTGCTCTGCGGCGATTCTCATCATATTCTTGATCTAAGTAATGATAATACCACGTTATTAACAAATTAATTTACTTAAAATCGGATTGGAATCCATCTAACAAATAATTTTACATTTACTTGCCTCTCCTCTATAAGTTCCAACAGACTGCCTGCACTTTTCATTACGTAATAGCTTGTGTTCAGTTCACTCTTCCAGCATTCCAAAGGGACACTCCAAAAAGAAGTTATGAAATCGGTCTAATGATTTTTTCATTTTTACCTATTCTTATTTAATCGGAAACTTTCTCTACACCCTTGACACAAACTAGAAATTTATAAAGGGGAGTTATGCACATGTGTGCTTATGTATTCCTCTAGTAACGGCTTCTGAAAAGTCTTGCTTCCGGGTTTAGTCACTCATTGGGATAATCACAAGCAAAGCGAATCTTAAGATTCCTTTAGAAGCCTTACCAAACATATCAAGTTCGGACTTACCAACATGTGAAAGCAGTAAACTAGAAAAACCGACGTCAGGATGCCCATTGCTAACGCAACTGCCATTCCGGCGTTTTTGAACCCATATGGGAAGGTAAGAACTCCAGTGCCGAAAGCACATTTGACCAGATGAAGAAACGCGTAAAAATAGCTGAAATCAGACAAATAACAGACAAACTTGCACCTTATTGACATCGAGGAGCAAGAGATGATAGTGAAAACGCAGTAAAGAGATAAACCGGTCGCAAGATGGCTGAGATACAAAATGATACGAACAGAGATATCGGTTGTCATCGGAACAGCATTACTATTCTCACATTCTTAAAAGGTCGTTCTTACCTTATTCGTCCAGAAGTTCTGAACGGGTATGGATCGTAAACTTCAGAAGATACTGAGGGGCTTGTGCCTGAAGGTGGTCTAGGAGCTTCTTCAGACATTGGAAAGCCGTATCATCAGCACTGATCACACCAATCTCCTACCACTCTTTGATTCTTTTTGGAAAGATTTTTCGGGTATGTTTATGAATTCGTCTATATTATAATACCTAGAGAATAGCTAGATATATGGTTGCTAACCAAATTGTTTGTATACTTTTATCTATGTGACTACATGGAAAAGTCGTATTGGGATGTACCGAACTTTAGCAGATGCGACAGGAAAGAGGTGAAGGGTAACTTATAACCACCATTGAACCTTCTGTAGGGAATATTCACCCTATCCCTGTACAATAATAAGAACATGGTTAAAGGCGCCACAAAACTTTCTCGACAACCTGCTATCTACATGAGCCTCCCAAAGGAATTTTATGAGCAATAGAGGACCTACAGGCATGAATTATTTTATTCGTGAACGATTTCACACCGATTTCGTTACTTTCCCATGGCTCTTCAGATATATATTGCTCAGAAAAATGAAGGGATCACTGTCGAAAAAACTTAATTTCGGATTCGTGGGGGCCGAACCGTAAAATAACTGTCTACTGAGACAAATTCTCTCTGTTTCAGACCCACAAAAGTCGTTTACCGCTTGTTAGAAAGTTCTTGATTTATCCAGTAGTCTTCCATGGCTATAAATACCCTTTTTAATCTCAATTGCATTCAATTCTCGTTCGCATTTTCAGATTTTTTTATCAAGATAGTTTGTAATTTCATCTCTTTCATATCTAGGTAACTACTAAATCCGAGATCCTAAACTTCTTGGTCCCCTTTTCACTGGAGGACGAATGAGGGGGTCTATAATGAGATCATTCTGATCAGGTGAGTAAACTTTGAGGCTAAAGCATGATCCATGTTTTATCAATTTATCCGTTAAGTTCTAAAAGGTACTTTTATCCAAAACTTCGTGGGTTGAAATGTTACAGAATGAGTAATAGACCTATGTACCTCATAAATAAAGTAACTTTTCAAAACAGTCTTTTCAATATTTAGTTTAATTCCGTTGGAGCGACTAGGGAATGTTGAAACCCCAGTCTAGGAACGGTGCCATTCGGGTATCATTGCGAGCATCGTCTGATGGGTATTTTTTGAGAGACTCCACTACGAGAGAGTACAAAGCGGCGTACGTCCCTATCAAGAGGCATAAGGATCCCAACACCTGATGAAAAGACAATTTAGAAGACATTAATACATCATGTAGTTTGTCACCAGCAAGAAGAAGAGAATGCAGTTTTTTTTTTTTTTTTTTTTTTTTTTATACAAAACAACAAAAATATAGAATAAACCCTTCTAATAAGACGGTTGAGCATACCGTCTGCCTGTTCGGACGAGACAACGAAAACTGACACCCACCGCGAAAAAATGTTGACATCTGCCACCTCTACCAAAAACTGACAATGCCACCCCAACCCCAAATGACTTACCTCGCAGTAAATAGGACAAATTGTTTAATAGGACAATCTTTAATTTCATGGTAGTGCTAAGTATTGGTAAAGCTAATATGGTGTTATCCAAAATCCTCTCAACACTTAGTATTCAACTTTTACAGTTTTCATCTGATTTTGATGAAAATTGTAGGGAATTTACGGGTTAGTCAGTGCATGGTTTCCTACCAGTTTCATTACTCTCAAATAACTACCTACTGTAGTCTGCGGACGTGCTAATGGAAATTCCATCAAGTATAATTTACTTTCTCACGTTCTCGTTGACAGATCCATCTCAAATTTGGAGGGGGATATACCATTTGGGTAAAAAAGGGGTAATGCGACGATCAAAGTGGGTAAAAATTGCAGTCAAAGTGGGTACACGGTTTGAGGCTTGCGACAGACCAACTGGGGCGAACTGTGGAGAAGAAGGGTGTATAGTTTGGTGGTCTGGATGCTCGCAAGCTCGCATCTCAAAAATGAAAACATTTGCTAAACCTATCCTTTTAGTGAAATACAGATTAGTTGGACAAATGGATCAGATGTGTATAGTTTGGTGGTCTGGATGCTCACAAGCTCGCATCTCAAAAATACATAACATCAAGTAGTCAATCCGGTAACCGTTGAACTCGGCACCAGTAATATTCTGTAATCTGTTGACGCCAATCAAGTAAACATTACGATTCAAGGACTCGGCACCGCCTCGGTCCAGAAGGCAAAATGATATGTATGAAGTATGAATTCGTCACTGCTAATCAGTTAGCCAAGGGCAGTGAAAGCAAATGGAAGTGATAAAGTGTTGAGTGAACGCCGAATTCCGATTCGCCAAAACTCTCCTTCCGGGAGAAGTAAAGTACTTTTTGAAGGCTAAAACTGACCATTTGAGCAAACGTGATATCACTCGTTTCGAGTTTGTCTCGCAAATAGGATATTTTTGCAAAATTAAGAAAAAATGGAAAACAAACAAAGAAAACCAAAAGACTGAATGAGACGATGTTTGTGACACTGACGATGTGACAATTGTTTTCTTTTAATTGTGTTTTTTTCTTCAAGTGTTTTATAAATGTACATATATGTAAAAAGTGTACTATATGACGTGATGGCAATAAATTCTGTCGCTGTCGAATGCCTTGATGCTGACGAATCCCACTGGTGCCGTGTTCAAAAATCTCAAATCTCTGGACCTCGGTGCCGAGTTAAATAATGTTAATTCCTTTGCTGACGAACGTTGGTGACGAATTCAATAATCTTTCCTGGGGTAGGAAATTAAAAGTGACGAGTTCAATAACGGCCGTCAATCCCTTAGTGAAAATTCAGATTAGTCAGACATATAGGTCAGAATGATCTGACAAAACCTTTCAGCTACCTACCTGTCTATGTATTTTTCGCCCTTTCAAGTCCGTGGCCTATGAACGCTTTGTTTACCCACTTGGGCTGTCGCTATCCCTGGTTCGTCCGGCACCATTTGTCCAGTTGGAACTCCCCCATTTGGATGGTAGTAAGGAAAAGAGGATCTAATCATCCCATATCAATTTATAATAATAATAATAATAATAATAAAACATTTATTAACCCAAAGACATATGTAAATATTGTCCATAGCGGGTCACATGAACCACGTATGGTGAAGTTACAATAAACTGTATAAGACGGCAAAATGTAGAATAATTACGGATATCGAATAGTGACAAGAAAAAGTTAGAGGAAAATAAAAACGAAACAAAAATATGGCTACCTAATTGAGAAAAAAAAAGGAGAAGAATTTGAGAGAAAGAGAGGAAGAAAATTAAGCATCCATCGTAAGGGAAAGAAAAAAAAAAAAAAAAAAGGGGGGGGGGGGGGTAAACATAATATTAGGTTATTCAATTGTCGGTATTCAAGTGCTGCTTAAGATAGCTTAAAAAGCGACCAATGGAAGGGGACGCACGAACAGATAATGGGAGGGCGTTCCAAACCCTAGCCCCAGCCACCACAAAGGACCTGGACATGGTTCGACTGAAATGGCGGGAGATCATCAGGATATTTGACCTCGAAGAGGCAGCTCTCGTGGTCAGGTTGTCCAAGTAGTCAGGCGTAGAACCGCTCAAGATCAAATACAGCGTTTTCAGGTGGTGAAAAATAAAATATTTACTCAAGGGTAAGCAAGGTATCTGTAGCCCAGAAACGGAATGTCGTGCCTTAACATTAAAAACATAACGCAGGCAGGCATTGTAGGCTACTTGGAGTTTTTTTTATTTAAAGAGGCAGATAAAGAGTAAGAAAAAATGGAACAGCAATAAAACAGATGGGGGAGAACCAAAGCTGTCACCAATCGGCGCTTGAGGTACTGAGGGGTGAATTTTGAAAGGCGTCGCAGGGAGTGGAGAGATCTATAGACCCTTTGACATACCTTAGTTATGTGGGAGTCCCAGTATAGTGTCTTGTCCAAGATAAGACCGAGATTCCTAACATGCTGGGAAAAGGGAACCACAATCCCATCGATCAGAACAGGAGGCAGGGGATCAGTGGGAATGTCCTGACTAAAAACCACGATCACCTGAGATTTAGAAGGGTTAATCAGAATTCCATTGTTCCTGGCCCAGGTGGAGACCCTAGAGAGGTCATGGTTAAGTTTCCTGATGGAGTCAATCATTGCATCCCCAAGTTCACTGGTAATGTAGATTTGAAAATCGTCTGCAAAAAGGTGGTAGCTGCAGAACTTGAGGACGCCAGGCAGGTCGTTAATGAAGACTGAAAACAAAAGTGGCCTCAAATTTTTCATCATGATCGTATCATTAGTTCGAGTACTGAAATTACGGTGTATCACTACTCATGTTTGCTCAGGTGGCAGTTGATAAAAAAAAATTGACAAAGAACGATATCGCCTAACAAGAACTAGTGGCAGTTACGAAAGTCTAATCAAATGGTGGAAGTGAAAGTTGTCGGTCGGGTTCCAGTTGATCGTTGCCCGTTCGTACACTGCTAAATGAATTGAACATAAATCAGTAATAACTCGGCGCGTCGCGCCTCGCGTGAGTTCTGCTTAGAGCCTTCGGCTAAAATTACAAAACATGAATAGGTATGCTTTAACCTAAAACGTCAAGCATTTGCATTATTGAATTTTCTCGTCTTATTATTATGAGTCATCATCACTCAAAAATACTCATCACTCCCTAGCAATGGATGTTTATCGGAATCGCGCTACTTTCGTTCCAATCTAATATAACGTTTTTCGGCAGTTCATGCATATTCATGCTAAAAAACTATCTGTTTAAACCCATTCCGTAGTTGTTAAAATATATATAGAGACTGGAATCATGCATATTTCCACATGTATTTTTGTCTTTTGACTCCATCAGCGTTTCCAACTTAATTCAGCCAAAAACTTCAAATTTAAATTTGCATGTACATGCGTTTTTTGGAACATTTGCATACATGGCGAAAACATGCATACTCCAAGCATATTTTCCCACACCCTGATACCTAGCCTATCTACCATTTTTCTCCTCACCATGACCTTTTATTTTTAATAATATATACAGGATGTCCCCAAAAACGTCCCCCCCCCTCCCCCCCGCTAAAATCGTTAATAATGGGTTAAAAAAAAATTTTTTTCAATCTTAATGTTTTTCTTATAACCATCTCAAAAATGACAAAATTGCGGATTGCCATCAACTTCGTTATTTTAAATCAGAACCCCCATTTTTTTATGACAGATTTGAATTTTAGGTGAAATGTCATGAAGAAACGACCCATCACTCGATTTTTTAGGTGCCTGCAAACGGGCACAATTTAGCTCCAAAATTGCGCATATCCGCTCTAAAAGTGCATTAACTGAGTTTTTGAAGATACTCAATTGCCACATGTAATACATGATTTTGGAGTATTTTTTCGTGCTGAACCTCGTAATGATGTCCATTTATTGACATTTTCAACACCAACTTGGGAAAACCTACATTTTAGTACGCTTTTTGCTTAGTGGAAATGTGTTTTAATTTTGGTTAATTTTTCGGTGTTTTCCCAAGACGGTGTTACAAATATCAATAAATGAACATCATTACGAGGTGTAGCACGAAAAAATACTCTAAAATCATGTATTATATGTGACAATTGAGTATCTTCAAAAACTCAGTAACTGCACTTTTAAAGAGGAATTGCGTACATTTGGAGTGGGATTGCGCCCATCTGCGTTTAGCATTTATTGATATTTGCAACACCAACTTGAGAAAATACCGAAAAATTGACCAGGATTGCACTTTTCTAACACATTTCCACAAAGCACAAAGCGTACTAAAATTAAGGGTGTTCGGTGTTTTCCCAAGGTTGCAAATATCAGTAAATGACCATCATTAAGAGGTTCAGCACGAAAAAATACTCCAAAATCATGTACTACATGTGGCAATTGAGAATATTTACAAACTCAGTATTTCACATTTATTGCACTTTTAGAGCGGAAATGCGCACTTTTGAAGCGAAATTTTGCCCGTTTGCGCGCACCTAAAATATCAAGTGATGGGTCATTTCTTCATGAAATTTTACGTAAAATTTAAATCTACAATAAAAAATGGGGGTTCTCATTTAAAATAACGAAGTTGATGTCAACTTGCACAATGCGCAAAGTGGTGATGTTTGAGATCCTTGGAAAAAAGCATGCAGTTTCAAAAACTTTTTTACCCGGAAATTACGGTTTTAGATGGTGGGTCTTTGTCTGGTGGAACCCTGTACATATCTTTCTATTTTGTTTAGCCACTGACAGTTTAGTCACGCAAGTTTCTATTTTAAATTGGTAATCAGAAGTACCCTAATACATCCTCAGAGTTTGAAATATCTTGTTTTTTAGAGGCACGAAGCCTTATGTTATAGGCACATCGTATGTTGGTTGGTAACAACAGTCACGGCCCTCAGCCACGTGGTAATTCCTTGATTTTGGATATGCTATCTGGCCTTACTATTGAGATATTTTGTGAAAACCACGAAATAATCGTCATAGTCACGCATCAGCAAGTGTTTTGAATCTTTTACTGTTCTGTATTGTGAAAGCAACTTACTTCGAAACTATGTTAACATTAACCAGTAACAATCTTTCCATTCAAAGCAACCCTGACTCCGTCTTGGTAACAGTAATATAAAAGGCTTGGCTAGTATGGACGTGGGTGTGTAGAACGTCACAGGTTCATTTCGAGTCATCTATTTGAGGACTTAACTTCCGTGACTCTTTGGAGTAGCAAGCCATACATAAAGATCGATAAACAATCAACATAAATTATATGAATAATACATTTACAATAAAATACACCATTACATTCAGCCACACACAATTAATATTTGATTGATACATAAACCTCAACTTGCGGCTCACTTGGATTTATTTCAGAATCATACACTTCTCAGCATTAGTCATTTGGAACTTAAGATTCGCCCTGGTTGAGCAGTCACGCAGAACTACGGTAAGTGCTCAGTGAATTACCATAGTCATTTGTATCGAGATTTTGGATGTTTTTCTCCAACACAGCCTGAAAACCTATCCGATTTGAGCCCCAACGCACCCTAGTAATATTGCCACAGTAACGTGTCCCCAAAATCATCATTCCTCAAGATACCCCTTTTAAACACTTCTAGTTCGATTAGGGATAGTAACATCCGTGTATACAAAAGTGTTCCTCCCTTTCGGCACAGTGGTAACGGTGAGCTGAAGGTAGTCATTATCTTCGTCGATTCATCTCATTCACACC
Source organism: Adelphocoris suturalis (assembly GCA_030762985.1). NCBI lineage: Eukaryota > Metazoa > Arthropoda > Insecta > Hemiptera > Miridae > Adelphocoris > Adelphocoris suturalis. The sequence goes on along the minus strand of CM061043.1, from coordinate 47,479,566 downwards.
CGGCACCACATATATACGTCTCATGTTCCTAAGCATCTTAATGAAGACCTTCAATAGACAGCCCCTCCTGGTCAGATTGTGACTGCCTTCAGTAGCCACACGTTGCCAAGTTATAGTGACTGCTTGGTGATAATTCCCCTTTCAAATTATTTCCCCCTTTTCCGTTAAGAACCAGCTTACAAGATTATATACGAGTATCTTTCCCATTAGCTTTTAGCCATTGCATGACACCAGCTTTTAGTAAAACTCAGCTATTAAAATGTAACGGTATTATTACCATAATTGCAATGTCTTTGTAGAGAATAAGAGGTTTGGTCCACTTATACTTCCCGTAGGTGTAGTTGAATTCTAGAATTCCAGGCATGATGAAAGAAAGGAAGCCGAGTGACAGAGCGCCAATGAGGCTCAAAGTGACGTCCAAGCGAGGAATCAATAAAGCTGCTATTCCTGCAAAAACATCGAAAATTTTCCATTCAGTAATATTGTTACATTCAGTCACCAGATAATCCCATGTTACTATAAGCGAAGAGTTTGTGCTACCATATTTTGACCCCCTTCCACCCAACCCCCAGGTCCACTTTGAATATGGGCCGACTGGGGTAAAGCTCAAAGCGCTAGATTTTAGGCGTGCAAAATTGCCGAAGTCAATATTGTAAAGTTTGTTCCATTCTCAAAATATTTCAGCTCAACAAGAACACATAACATTAAGGCAACTAATAAAATTGGCGTGTGGTATGCATATTATATTAATTATGGTGGGGAGGGGGGCACCAAAGCGGTATGCAGCCCAGGGCGCGATTAACTTGAAACCCTAGCTTACTCACCCCTGTGAGTAACCAACTGAAGTTAACAATAAACAATAATCATAAAATGTAACTGATCTGAACGCAGTTTATTCACCTGTAAGGGCTGTGATGCCCAATCGAAACATGTACTCCCAAAACAACTTCTTTTTGGATTCCATGTTTTTCGCTTCCAGCTTGGGGATGATCTTTCGAAACCACACCTGATCAAATATAACGTAGCACATCAGAGGATATGAGAAGAAGAGTGCCAGTCCCACAGCCACTTGGGCGGACATCACTAGCCTGTATAGAAATCAACCAATCTAACATACATTACATAGATCATTGGAATTTTAATACATATTACTATATTATAATATCTTCGTCTGAGTGGGTTAAATACTACCCATGTACATGTACAAAGTAAATTCATACAGGAGAAACTCACGGTGGACGACAAGGCGAGAAGAACAATGTGTGAGTACATCAGCGAGTAACGTCTGTACTACAGCGCATAAATCAGTCTACACACACAAACACGCTCGGCTTACCGATGTCACCTCACACTGCCTACCTTGGAGCATTAGTAGAAATCGGGAGCCACACTTGCTCATTCAGAGTTCTGTTTATGGTTGCTGGAATGCAGTGACAATGATATCCCAGTCCTGAGTTTCCCAGGGGCTTAACCTGCTACTCAACTACCGCTCTTCAAGCCCCAGTATGAAACTCAGTCCACACTATACTTAATTTAGTGGTGGACATACAACCTCCTCCTTGGTAGATGAGCATTACCCATGTATTCATTTTATATTTTTAAATGAAAATGTATTCAATTCTAATAAATTTGACACCATCCGAACTCTCCAGAATGAGTAATTGTCTTTCTATGGTTTTTAAAAGTTTGCTGCACTGATGACCTCACACTGAGCGGGGGGGTCCTGCCCAGGCGGTAGGGGTGCTTTAACGTCACCAGTGTGCGAAAATTTGAAAAAATGTAGATAAAAAACTAATTATAGTAGGAGACTGAGGTTGATGCCGAAATTCTTAGGAAGGAATCTTCTTCCATTTAATATAGTTTAACTTGGTACCATGTTGACACCCATGGGTATCGCACATTACTACACATCCAAAGAGGAGTTCCAGGAGATGACTACCTGTGATTGCTGGTGGCTTTGGTGGATCGTGCGAACCATCAGTCCGTTATTATTCAGGTTCGTTGAACTGTTCAACGTGTTTCGATACCACAGTGTGAACACGTGAGTTCTATTCTATTGCTCGGGTGAGCAAAGGAGGACTGTTCCTTACCGGAATGGAGCAATCCCGTCTACCATGCAATTGTTAGCTTAATCACCATCCCACACTTCTTGTACGTCTTCAGTGCCGTCTTTGATATACTCTTAACACGTGTGATGTAGCAGAAACATGGTGATGTCATGACCCCTATAGCGCCCCCTTCCTACCTCACCGTATCTAGAAGGAAATGTTAAGCATCAACTTGTGCCATTCAAACTAAAACAACATTTGGTCAAAATACTCCCATGGCCATCTAATTAAGAACCAACTCATCCTAACCGATATCCATTAAACTTGGTACCTTAATTTCAGTAACAATGTCAGTAAATCTAACTAGGGTCAGCTATTCAAACAGGATTCCATCTTTGAGAAACACTGCTTTCCTAACAACGTCGATTGGGAAAACAACATCAAAATTAATTGAAACTGCCTTAACACACCTTGATTGATAAACGAGTTCTCATCGAACCTGTGCCAAGAGTGGCTTCATGAAGAAAAATTAACGTTACGAGTCCTGTATGAGATCAGAAAGATTACCTATAGTAAGTTATGCCGATCTGGTTTTGTAAATCTAAATCAAAAACGTAGTATTCAATATCTTCAATTATGTATGCTGACGAATTGTGTTCAGATTCGTAAGCGTTGAGAATGTGTGGGTTACTTGGACCTAACTAGCCTACGTCCAGATGTGGGGCTGTCGCCGCGGGGGCGTGAGCTGCACTACCATATTATTATCTCTTGCTTTAAATATTATCTCTGCAAGAGCGGTGTTCTACTCTTGTTACGCCTGTTCGTAAAGGTCCAAAGAGCCAACAGAATGCGCCGTCGGCGGATTGGAGCGTGATTCACAGTTTTCCTGTGACCTGTGTTTTGTTTCCTGTGACCTCAATCTCATATCACCTGTCTGGAGTCTGCATGGGGGGGTTGGTACCTAAATTGACCCGCAGTGAACGTATTAAAAGAGACAATCAAAATTAATGGGGGTACGTCAAAACCCCATTTCCTAAAATGTTGGACTTGAGATGTTTTTCAATATCACAGCAGTGTAGCTCAACTTCGTACGAAATTCGCAAACATAGATACTACTATAAATTTCTGTGAATAAAGAATTGAGAACCGATAAAGTTTACATTTGAAACATACTGCTGTCTCACCACGGCAGCGTGTTCGGCAGAGTCAAAACGATGGTGGATTTGTTGTCACTGCCATATTTCCAGTAGCCAGAGAAGGCTATGAACAAGTAGAAGATAACCACCAAGACCATCGAGATGTTGAATATCCCAAACCAACCGGTGAACTTTCTTGGGTTCTTCATGTCTCTCTCGATTGCTATCCCCTACAGAAATAGATGAACAGGGAAAACATCTAAGAAGTGAGCGAGACTTATGGATAGACTATTTTATAGATCACGTATCCTATTGATCTAAGCCTTAATTAAGTCAATGTGGATGTGGGCGCAGATATAGTTTTAAAAATTTAGTAGACAATGAATTAGACCACGTCCATCGAAAATGAACCCAAGCGGAATTCATCGACATCGACCTAATGGACGAAGATCATGGACTTGTATAAATAATAATATTTAGGACATTTACCGATATAAATTTGGCACAAACTTAAATTACATTGAGTTTCAATTTTTCGTTTCTTAATTGACCAATCATGGCGCTTCACGCTACTTCTTGATTTACTCTTTTCCGCTTTGAAATTTGCCAAGATCATTTAAAACTTTTCAATGATCTGTACGTTCATGATAGGTAAACGAGGAAGCTATGTGTCACTTTTTTGATCTTGTGCAAAACACGGACTTGTGGATGTAGTTTAAATGTTTGAAATCGTCTAGATTTATATATTACGGCAAGTAAATGATGTGATACCTCAAAATATTTCGTCAATATTCTTGCCTTTACTAAAGTTTGGGTTGTCTCCCGTGAAGATTGAAATGGTTTGATATAGAAAAATACAATAAACCAATGTGGCCATACCAGACCGATGGATCCGATTGAGAAAATCATGACTCCAATGAACAGCGGCGTTGTTTCCACCGACGCAAAATACGTCCAGGAGGTGCTGAACCCTTTTTCGTCAGGGGTGTAGATGAAGTAGAGAACGACGAACATGGAAGCCAGGATGAGGCCGTTGCCAAGGACAGACACGGGCCCCATATTGCTCAAATTTCGGACGCAGTTAAGGGCGAACAGGGGAACAAACCATATACCTCGCATAAAACAAAAAATAACAGCTAAGATATAAGAAGACGTAGAAAATATTTTATTATTAACATAATCTAGCATAAATAATGCCTTAAAATCAATACGGATTTCAAAAAATTAATTTATTCCAAAACTAATTTCCTTGATTGTAATTACGATTACAATCATGGGGTTTTAGAGTAAGGATTTTAATTACGATTATAATCGCAGAACCTGGAGATATGATTACGATTACGATCGTAATCACAGTTTTTTCTGTAATTATATTCGTAATTACAACTTTTTTTCGATTGCGACTTTGTGATTTTGGCTGTAATTACCGATAATAGGCTTACAGGCCAGTAGCAATGAGGACCATTCCTATTTATCTCTGGTTTGTGCACCATAGTTATAATGGCATACTTCCAATTGGATGGGAAATAACCAAGACATACCTTATGAAATAATTAGTGAGTGTGTCTATGTTACCCATGATTTGTTTTCAGTATGTTGAGTTTGCAAAAGTGAAATCGATATTTTCTATTGATCAAAATGTCAGAACGAGACCCAGACTTTCGAATAATGGTGCTTCATGAGAGGACCCCGGATAGTTACGGCCCCGAACCACCGGAATTTGAAGCGCTTTTTACGGCCCAACCAAATGGATGTATGAGCTAAATATGAATACTTATCTGGGGGATTTGAAAGGTACTCAATCCGAAAATGAAGTCAAAACGTTTGCGCATGCGCACAGGCTACTGTTGATTCGATGGAATTGACAATTATATGGATCCGTCTAGGAGCTAAGCCGCACAATCCCAGAAAATTTCATCGGAATTGGACTGAAACTCGGTATAGTTTTGGGCGTTACAAGGATTTACCACAGACAGACAGGCAGTCGCAGAAACAAAATTGAACAGCAAGCCTTGAAACGCAAAAAGCAAGTGGAAATTTTGATTTTCGAGGACGAAATTGGAGGGCTTCGCGGTAGTGAGGAAGCAAAAAGCAGGCTAGAAACAAATTGACAAACTTTCTCGCACCACTCTCAATATTGCATAGACTTTTGAAATATTAAATGGCCTTCAATAACCAGTATAACAATTAGTTACCTGCCACAGCCGCTCTGTAAAGGTTGACTGCTCCTTCAGCGTAATTCTTGTACCCGGAAATCTGCAATCAACGACAATAATGTTCAGAGTACCTACTGCCATGTAAACGATGAACAACCGCATTAAAAAACCGTAAAATATATTGTATCTTCTTAGAGAAAGTCAAAGGATCTCGAAGATTATGTATAGTAAATTACGTACCGTCAATGTGCAAATTATTATATAGTTGTAATACGATGCGCAGGTTCCAATGTAATTCAGGATGAACATTGCGTCAATTATCCCTTCCACTGCAAACAATGGGAGAACTAATTAATAGGAGACGAAAATCAGAGTTTCATCAGAAAACAAAGTTAATTCGTTGTCATGTTTTACTTTTATTTGCTATTATGCGGAGCATAAACTATCAGCTAATTCCAGGTAACAAATTTTTTTTCCATGGACTGGAAAGAGAATATACTGAGAGGCTGCTAAATAATCCGATCGTGCTCTGAATTTATAAACAAAAATATAGTTGACAAGATTCTGAATCGCAAATTTAATAAATTAGTAAATTACCTCCCGAAAAAGTATTGGCTTGTTACAAGGATATAGAACAAGCTAGAACACTAAACTATGCGACAGGTTCGACCATCTGCTATCCCTTAAGGTCAATCCGCCTTCCCGCTGCTGATTGACCGATCAGTGAAAAATTGTTAGGTAAAAACCAGAGCAGCGCAACTTTTTTTGCTTCTCCTTCTAATTTCAGGCCAGCACTGCCGTTGAAACAATGGGATTGAAAGGAATAGGAATAGGGCTCAGCCCAAGGATACCTTCGAGCCCTTCTTATTATCTGCTTTCCCGCATACTACAAAAACCAATAGGTTTTTGTACAATGAAAGCTTTCATTCATTCATTAGTCCGAGAATGAGAGCATAAATATAAGAACTTTGTTACGAACCAGCAAGTATCCAAGTAGCTAGTTCGCAGGAAGGTGAGTTATTATGTTGAGAATAAAAAATCTACATATTTATGTATTCAAGTTGGTAGAATATATTTCGAATCGTCGTCATGAAGATGAATATCAATAGTGATATTTCCATAGTTACCTACACGTTTTGGAGTACTTTGCCATTCTCTCATATGAATGGTGCATTGTGTAAGACGTCGCCTCTTGAAGAGTAACATAGGGCACTTTCATTTCTTTCGCTATATTTACCATTGTTCCGATCTGAAAAATTAAGTTCATTAATTAATCCTATTTTATTTAAATATATTTGGAAATGATATTGCAATAATTTAAAAAAGTTATTTAAGACAATCGCGACATGAAACCACTTTTAATAGCTATTACAACAGTGAAACATTATTTTAGGGTAATCGTAATAATGGTACAGAAATATAACTGTTATAAATGTATGTATTAATATATACCTATAAATATGACGGGTCTAGGGAAAAACTATTTTAGTCACCTTTGTCACGTTTTGAGCTAGTAATGCCTAGAAGTAGGTCACTGGCCAAGCTTTCAGATCTCTGAAGCCTATAGGTGATATTCTCGAGACTTTGATGTTCATCCTTACATCAAGGCAAGGCGAAGTCGAAGTTATTTCAACTTGTTGTCATAGTGACGAGTAAACTATGCGAAAATGCGCCATTTGTAGACACGGCTGGACAACTGCATAACATAGTTTTACCTAGTTCCTAGTCAATGTTTTCATTATTTTTAACATGCAAGGTAATAATTGTATGCAAATTACAACAAGTTATTATCAGGTGATGACCTCAAACGCTACGAACGCAAGATTTAATCTGTGCGGTCGAAATCCATATGACGTGTGCTGGGGAGTTGACATACAAGTGTTAGATGTTCCAGACATCAGCCGCGAAGATGTTGTGGGTTACTTATCTAGTTTTCAGAACTGTTCTTTGAATCAATTAGGAAACTAAAAATCTTTCGAGTACTGTGAAAATGGTCATGTGAAAGGGTGTGCCACGAGAGCTCTGCTAGACGGGAATAGTTGAGTATCGCATGTGGAAAGGTAAGTACCTAGAGGGAAGGTATACCTACGTACTTTCCGTATATTATTACTTGTTCATTTAATTCATAGACAAAAAAGAAATTAAGTACCTAATTAACTTTTTTGTCCCTAAAATTTGCGTAACTGCAAAACCCGCGTAATAACTGCACTGCCAATGCCGTCTTTATGAAATCTTACCTTCAGAAGAATGAATTTCAAGGTTTTTAATTCAAGTTGCTTATTTCCTGATTCGATATTTGACAAACTTGCTAATCAACAGTTGCATTCGTTCGCAAAGCAACAAACTACCTACTTTCAACCAACAGCGAATCTGGTAGGATGTACTACCAAGGTGCTACCGTCTGCCCCCTGAAAATCCATCTAAATACTATGAAAATTGGGAAAGATTTGTATGGTAAGCACCAAAATTTGCTCGAAATCATCCAAAATTTGGCTAATCTCTACAAATATCCAATAACGAACAAAGATCCTACAGATTATTTGTATTTTATATTAGTTTGGTATTTAAAATAAGTTCGGAATTGATTCATTTTGTCGTTAACAATGCGCGTGTACAAGCTGTGTACAAAAGTTTGTATAAATTTGATGCAAGTTGACTCTATAATTCAAAACCGGGGAACCGATTTTTTCCTTGAAGTCGGTGAAAAAAGACAAAATACTGGAGAAATATAAAAAATAGTTTTCGTTAACTTTTACAATACCAAGTCAAAAGTTGAATGTTGATACATTTCGTTGTACACGACTTGTTGTGAACATGTATGCGCACATTTCAGAACTAATTGTCCAAAATACGTCACAAATGTGCACAAAATAAGTTATGAAAATTTGCAAAGAAGGCCGGGACCAGTTGTATCCGAATAGATAGTAAAATATAATAAACCCCTTTTTCGTGAGCCAAATAAGTTACGGAATTTATTTATAATTTTTTTATGATCAATAAAATATGATAAGTACCACTTTTGCATGCACGATGATTACTTACCAATACAAGGAAGCAAAAAATTACAAATGCTGCGACTACGATTCCGATCACGAATCCTCCAACCATCCCTGCATTTTTAAATCCGAATGACATGGACAAGCATCCAGATCCTATTGAACTTTTTATTAGATGAAAAAATGCGATGTAAGTTCTGAAAAGAAAGATAATGAAAAGGTATGGTTGTGACATTTGGCATAGGTATAAGCTTTTCAGCATTTCTAGTAGATATGTTCGTGTTGATCATTTAAATCAAAGGTTCTTAATATTTTCCCGTACATGCGAACATGAATTATAGCCCTAATTTTCACTCTAGAATGTATACCTACACATTAGGGTGCCCGCTATTTTGGGAAAGGTGGAATTTTGATGACCTCTACCAGAAATTTGGTTTAAGATGTCAAAAAATGACCTCTGAATTTTTCCACATTTTTTGCATAACAAAAACCTACTCCGGTAGCTCGATTTTGGTTTTTGAAATACGTTTTTTTTTTGCCAATATCAGACTTTTGAATATAACTTTTATAAACTTCTTTGTAAAATTGTGAAACTTCGTTGACTTACGTTTTTGGGGTCGCTGAACTCGAATATACAGTCAAAACATGTCGACAGCAACCACTTGTGACAGTTTTTGGAATCTCAAAATCACGTCAAAAAATGACGATTTTTCAAAATTTATTGTAAAATTGTGAAAATTTGTATGCCCATTACTTTTCAAAAAATTGATTTTTTGACAGCAAATTCGAGTTCAGCGACTCAAAAAGCATAAGAATATGAATTTTCATAATTTTACAAAGAATTTTGAAAAATTGTCATTTTTTGACATGATTTTGACGATTTTGATATTCCAAACTTTCAAAAGTTGTTGCTGTCTTTTTTTTTTTTTTTTTTTTACTGCATATTCAAATTTAGCGACCCCAAAACCGTAAGTGTACGAGGTTTCACAAATTTACAAAGAAATTTGTAAAAGTTATATGTAAAAGTCTGATATTGGCAAAAAAAGCGTAGGTATTTCAAAAACCAAAATCGAGCTACCGGCGTAGGTTTTTGTTATGCAAAAAATCTGAAAAAATTCAGGGGTCATTTTATTGACATTTTAAACCAAATTTCGGTTGGAGGTCATCAAAATTCCACCTTTCTCAAAATAGCGGGCACCCTACTACACATGTATTAGGATACTGTTATATTTTGCATTCAATCATTTCAACTCGTATTGACATTTCATGTCTTTACTTTGGCACATAAACAAAAAAATTTTTTTATTTTCCCTGGTGATTTCATGTGGTTCTTGATGAAACGCACTTGCCTCTTATTGACATTTTATGTCTTTACTATGGCACATAACTCAAACTGGTGAGGTCGAGGCCTACCAAAGAGGCTTTGAATGGAGAATTATTTCTGTTCTAGAACCAAAAATTTCAACCATGTATCATGTTTTCTCCTCGATATTGATTCGAAATTCTATGAAATCACTGTAACACTATATGTTTCGTGCGCGGAAAAAAATTGACTCGCAAAATTGACTCGCAAAAATTGCTAGGACCCCAGGGCTAAAACATGATACATGTTAAAAGCGTTAAAAAAAAAAAAAATGCGTTAAAAAAAAGCGTTAAAAAAAAGCGTTACGGTTGGTTTTCTGATGATTTCCGCTTACAACCTAGTCGTTGCTAGGGAAATGGTATTTCGTCGTTTTTCATCCCACAAAATTCGTTGACCATTCGTTCGAAAGCTCTCGATTTATCCAACCATATTATGTTAACTACTGCGAAGTACGAGGCCATCAAGTTGAATTATGAGCATGGTTATATGAATAATTGTTTACACACAGGTGATCATTCTCAATAATTGATATTGTGAACATGATTGCAACCGCTTGTTAATTTCTAATGATTTCATTGAGCTGGTGTTTCGATGATTTGATTCATAGAGTAGGTGATCTGAATATTGCGACAACGGTTTGATTTATGAAGAGGTGGTTAAATTATTTAATAGGTAATCATTTTAATAGACGAGTCTGCAACACATAGGAGTCTGCAACTAAAGACATAAAATGTCCCAATGTGTTGCAGACTCGTGTGCAAGCGTTACTGATGATTATCGTTTAAGTTCAGTTTTCAACTAATTCTATACATCCATGTTACAAATGTGATGAAGCTACACTGCTCATTCAACTTGGCAGACGAATTAAAAACAATTCTCATCAAAATTATATACAATCCATTCGTAGGGACTTCCTTTTAATGCTGGCACTACCAATAGGGAGTTTTTGCAGTTTTCCATCTGAGTCGTTCGGCTGAGTCGTACTGCACGAATAGGGAATCGTTGTACTAATGAATGAAACGATTCAAAAGTCACACTAACGTGACTACACTACTCTAAATCTTCATAATTAAGCCCGAGTCATAGATTACCGAACGTGTAATGAATTCTTTCAGAATGGAAGAAGTATCAAATTAGCAACAACTTTATATCTGTGTTTAATGTTTTCACTAAAAATAGATGTAGTAGAAGAAGGAAGGGAACTTGGAAGGGTAAGTAGTTGTTAAGGCAACGTCGAAATGATCTACGACTTCATGTACAAACCTACCTGTACCCATTACCTACATTTGAACGATATTTTACACTTTTTTCCCTTGGCCAATTACGTTTCATTATTGAAGATGTGAATGCCTGCTAATGCACGAAAAGGGCAAAGACAGCCGTTTCTATTTTCCCTGTAATGTAGCACAATTCCTACCCATTTCATCAAAATCGATCTATCAGTATCGGAGCTTCGTCTATAACAACCAATTTCAGGTTTGGCAGGTGCAATGGTTACCTATTTCAACAAAATTAGTAGGATGACATCCTGAGACTTGTACCCACGAACACCCTCTAACGAAATCGGACTGATGGTAGATCGTGATGTTTTAGAATCCATTGTAAGGTATCAGCATAATTTAAGTTAGAATGAATCCTACAAACCAACCTCCTTTTTTGAAAATCGCGAATATTATAATGCGCATGTCATGCCACCTTGAAATAGGAACTAAAAAAATTGATTATAGCATTATAGGTTATCGTCATGGAAGGTTACATGCGTATTCGGAGCTGTATTCGGTCTCCCTTGAACTCCGAATAGAATTTTTCTATTCGTACAACGTACTCGTAGCATTTTCCTCCCACTCGACTACGACTAAGCGTTGCGAAAACTCCCTAATATGTTTCAGATAGGCACCAATCCACAGGTCTAATCCAGCATTTGGGCGTTTCCGGGAATCAGCAGGATCTTGTAGACTCAAGCTGTTGTCTTGGATTTTATCACCTACCTACCTTAATGAAACGGTACTCACCTCATATGACCAGTACGGTATTTGTAGGGGTCGTACTCCTCTTCTTCGCCTTCTTTAGTTTCAGGTGGAGACTTACTAGTTGCCTCAACATTCTGAGGCTCTGCTGTCTCCGGTTTACTCATGTTAATCTTATTTGTTCCGAGTAATAACAATCCCCACTGGTCTTTCGTTTGAATTCCAGATTTGTTCAACAAACATAATACCAAGTTACGTTTTTTAACCACTCCATCAACAAGTTACACGATTTATGAATAATGTTCGCTATGAGAGAAAATTAGACTATTAATATTATTTTGAGACTCGTTTTGTTGTGTCCTGGATTGCCGACCGTTCATTACGCGTAACCTAGTATGAACAATACATGAATTATAGTTACAGAAATCTCTAGCAGAAGGTATTCATTGACAATGTTCGAGTTATGGTTTGTTATTCTCAATAATGAACTATTGTAGGTAGTAAACTGACAAACTATTTATAATCCTCTCCATCTAAATTAAAACTAGATTCTGTGTGTTTTTTCTGTATTTCACTAAAACTGCTAGGCTAAGTCATAAAATTTGACTCAAACTGAGTCTATTTTTGCTCATAAGACGTTCTTCCGAGTATTCAACACAATAATTGTGGTTTGAGCTACGTGAATCTAGCTCGAATGCGAATTATGAACTAATTCCTCCTGGTCTTTACGGTTGAGTGGGAAACGTAGAATGATTGGAAACGGTAGATCACTAAGGGTGATTAGAAATGTCAAGGGGATGTTGCTCGCTTCGCTCGCTAGGGGTGGGTTTTCTTGCTCGCTCGGTGTGGGATGGATAGATGCGAAGGGATATAGTTCCCATACCATCGAGACCTACAACCCATGGGTCGGGTGAGGGTGGAAAATTTGAAAATTGCTTGCAATCCCTTTCAATTACAATACCAAGGGAACGGCAAAAAAATTAAATCTTATAAAACTATGAGGAACCACGAAAAGTTTAGTTTTAAGAGGATTTCAATTCTTCAACTAATTCTATACGTCCATGTTACAATATGTGTGGAAGGTATACTGCCCACCCAACTTGGCAGACGTTTTATTCTTTCTGTTAAAAATGACTATCAAACACGACACCTTAAGTATGTGGAACCACGAAAAGCTTAGTTTTAAGAACATTTCAGTACTAACAGAACTGTCGGATGTTAAATGTTTGTACGGATGTGTTTGTTTTCCCCGTCTATTTTTGTGTTGGAAGTGTCTTTCAAATGTGAGACCTTCGGCGATCTAGAGTTTCTAATGCTAAGTACAGAGTATTTGTACATAAGTTTCGACGGAATAGTGAGAGCGCTAGCTCGAAAACCGTCGTTTTCGTCTACATTTTCGTTCGCCACAATCGGAAAGCACAATTTCATGCCGCCGAACTAGATTGGGATCAAATTGAAACTCCAACGAACATTTTAAGAACAACCCGAGCCAAAACCGTCAAAATTTACTGAGTCTAAGGCGGAAAAAATCATAGCGGGGAATGCATTTTTTTCGTCATTTCCCGCATATTCTCGCTTCTTTCGGCAATTTTGGCAGCACCATCGTGTTCTACGGGTCCAGAAACGTAACTTTGTCGCTGGAATAGGAAGTGCTCTCGATCAAATTTTAATGTGAGAGCGGATAGAAGATCGAGCGCTCTGGAAACGAACGCGCATTAAAAGGGCTCCCACCTCCCCTACCGCCCACCAGCCCATCGTTCGGGTGGGTGTAGAAAATTTTAATATTTTAAGATCCCCCCCCCCCCCACTCGCTGACTCCCCCCACTCAGCCGTTTGGCCGTGCATAGAGACGACAGACAGACGGAGTTTCATTCTTATAAAATAGTATAGAATAGATATAGATTTACGGATATACTAGAACGTACCAACTTGCAAAAATTCCTCTAAGCTCAAAAATTTCGAATTTTCCAATAGTTATTCAAAGCCCACGCTATAAAATTCAAATCCAGCTTCGATCATCAATCACCTTAGCGCCAGTTGTGAAACAGTAATTGAAGAAGAGATTTTCGCAAATTAATTCAATCCTACTTGGGTAATTGTCATGATGATTCAATAGTTTTTTTTTTCACTTCAGGCAAAGCTGTCAAACAATTTCTGAAAAGGTGTAGATAAATATTTCAAAAAGATAATTATGTTGACAAGATTCATATTCCTTGTACTTGTTTCCATTGGCATCGTTGAAAAATGGTAAGTGTTCAACAAACTATACTTATACGTATAATTACTCATAAATACTTCATAAAATGTAAATGGGATACAAGAATTGGAGACACGTTAGCTTTATCGTACATTTAGCATGATCATATTTATAAAGATCATTGTGATGTTTAGATCACAATTATATTCAAACGTCGATTTTACGGAATAGGGTGTACCTACGGTTATGTAGGCATTAATGAGGGGTTGATGGGATTATAAGGATCCCAATGGCTACCACTGAGGCGAGTGTCCCTTGCTACTTCGAGTAAAATCGAACAGATATAGCTTCTGCATGCGCAGCAACTACCATTATTATTAACTACTGCTGTGGACTTATATTACTACGACATATTTTTCCAACGCAATAAAATTCATGAATATCATCAATGGCTTAACCCAAATTAACCGATAAAATTTGAACAAAACCTAATGGAAAGTGGTATGTTATGCGCGTTTGAAAAATTGACAAATGCCCGTCCAATTTATTAAATCGAAGGTGATGCGAGTCTTGCATGAATTTACCTGATGAAAAACAGCTTCACAAAAACATACTGTCAGAAAGACAGCCAGATAGAGAAAACGCTGCGAATTATTACACAAGATTTATTATTTCTATTTTAGATAGCTCTTCTACGCAGATCATTGCTCTACAGTTATTGGACCCCGTACATAGAATATAATTAAAACTTAGCACTTCGCGCCTCCCGAATGGGCTTACACATTTACAGCCCCAAGACTTAACAGATATTCGCTTTTTAGTAAATGTCAATTGTAGAAAAAAATGTCGAAAAAAAACGGTGTGTCAAAAAAAATTAGGAAATTAGACTCAGACCCCCCCCCCAGATGATCTCGTAATTGATTTCGAGGAGTCCCAAAGGAGCTCCATCTAAATTTCAGCTCTGTAAGTCGATTAGGAAAGATACTATCCTCAGAGAGAGAGAGCTGGGAACCTGATCTGCTGAGTAGTTTGAAGACTCGCACCAGTCGTGAAAATGTTGGAAATTATTTTTCGGCGCATTAAAATCCACGATGATCACTTTTAAATCTTCAATATTGTGGGAAAACGTCAGCTAAGTTGGGTGGGAAGTGCAGTTTCCTCCTAAAATTTACAATTAGAATGCAATTATTTAACCAATAAGATAATTAAGTGTACAAATTCTTCCTTATAGTAAATGGAAATCAGTATCTAACTGCCTAATGACACAAAATATTATGGTTATGTACAAATGGTTCAAATTTAACTTCATAGGTAAAGACTAACCCGCTCAATTCCTGGAGATGCCATCAATATTTACAAAAAAAGTTGGTACCGACGTAAACTCGAGCATTAAAGTTTACGTTTGCGCATGAGTATGTCCTGATGAAAGACCAACGATAGACAACAGACTGGGAGGAAACCTTCAACAAGTCTAAGCAGCCCTAAGGAATCCCTGAAAAACGCATCTGATTTCATTAAATAGTTTTTGGGTTTTGTCTTTGACAATGAATTTTACGTTTGCTCATGCATTATTGTTAATCCGTGATTAACTGCATGATCCATTATTCGTTATCCTCCGATTTTTAGCGGATTCGGGCCATTAGATCATTGGAAAAGGACCTTTCTGGGAGTTCACGTTCGAGCGTGCGCACAATTTGGATTTTGGAGGATAAAAAATCGTCAACCTCTGACAAGAATAGGTACTTCTTTTGTAGCGAGGATCGAAATAAGAGGAATGGGACTCCCAGTTCAATATGGATGCAAATACTATTTGCATGATATGCAAATACTTCCTCGTGTATATATTTCCACCTCGATGCTTTGTAATTGTATTTCGGTTCCTAAAAAGTGCTCCATTTCAAAATTTAGCAACGTAGGTCGTTTAGGAAACAATTTAGCCGCAGAGGACCCTCCACAGATCAGTGCGTCTCCATACTATGTAATTGTATGAAAGAAAGATGTCTCAATGAATCACCATTTAAAGGTTTAGCACCGTAAGCTGATTAGGGGTCCCTCATGAGAACACGCGTCAAGCGATTCCGTACCCAATTCGCTACGCAATTTCGAGGTTGAAGGTAACAATATTACAAAAACATAAAATGCCAACTTGAAAATAAGCTATGTATTTCACTTGTACTATATCAAAAGCATTATCACCTCACAGTCGTGAAATTTTGCTTCCAGCGCAGGCTACTATGCAAGGGATACGAGCGTCCTTAAGAGTTCAGATTATGAAGAGATGGACCACCCAATTGCTGAAGAAAAGGAATACAAAGGAGAAGGTACCGTTAAGAACTGAATTTTAACGACTACAAATTGTTTAGGTGTTGAAATGGCGTTATTATAAGTATTTTTGTTAATTTTCCAATAATGAAACATTTTTTTCGGTGAATTCTCGATGAGCCAAACAAATTGAATGAGGGTGATGGCGAACCATTCCTTGAACATTTTAACATGTTTGGCTTTTCTTCTCCCATGCCATGCAGGCCTCGTATAAATATCATTTGCATCTTGTTTTGTTTGTTGTAGGTCGAGTATTCAATAATTTCCTTTAAATTAGTGTTCATCTGTACCAAATATGAAGCGATGCGATTGTGTTTTATGCGACCATACGAGGGTCCATACGAGAAAATTTAGTTGTAATTGAACATGGACCTCACACTGCAGAATCTTCTCATACATACCGAACTTTCAAATGAATATTCTTCGATAAATAAGCATTTTAAAAAAGAATTGAGCACTGTACTGTAATTACCTATGTTTTAACAGTTTGTTCTTAAGAATTATTATTCAATTTTCCTTGCCCTATATTTTCGTAACTAGCAACAAACATATAAAATTAACGTAAAGGCTTAAATGAAAGCAGCAATCGCTAAAAGCCAGTTGGTACCTATTCATCTAATTCCACGTTGGTTCCAAATCAACTTCACTGCAGTTCCATTGATGGCCAATTTATCAGCCTAGAATATCCATAACCGTTGAATTCTGAAGGTTCTACATAGGTACGCAACGCTTTTTAGCAAAAAAAAGTGTAAACTCTTGGTTCCAACACATTTTACATCGTTATAACATGCTTTTATGGTTTAATATGAAAAATTGCGTAAATCACAGTTGAAGAACCAAAATCCGTGATTCACTACAAGAGATCAAGAGTTAAAAGGAGCGAGCCTACCTCCTATGTCAGACCATCAGTGCAAGAAGGTCACTTATCTCATATTTACCCGCCTGCTGCTGAAGCTCCCGGGAATCAGAAATACGATGCTGAAGGTGAGTCGGAAGAATCCAATCCGAAACTTGCGTTTTCTGAAGATCACAAAAGTCCTGTGTCTTTTTGATTGATGATGATTATAAATTGCAATTTGTGGAATGTACATTTGTCGTTTCATTTGCTAAGCTCTAGCAATTTTCCTTTGCTTATACTTTCAGTCGTCAAAAGTGTGTATTTAGGATGTAGTACTTGTAGAGAATTTTTATTACATTCGTACTAGTGGGTTGAGTAGCACAAGCTTTGTATCTACTTATGGAATGATAAATTGAACAAAAACCTCTGGGGGTATAGTTTCCCTTTGTTGTCTAGGGTAAGTACCTAGCTGATCCACTAAATCTCTAGAGATAGGTACACCCAATCCATGAAGGTAAGATGTAGTAGGATGACAGTTTTCCTCCAACTAGCCTACAATCAATTTTAGTATACTTGTCAAATTTCGTCAGCACTCCACAGGCATATCTCATACCACCAATTACGTCCTATAGCGTAGACCCACCAATGGTGACCACAAAGTACCATGGCTGAGGAGCTGATTTTGTCCCTCATAATGAACAAACTCCGAAACTAGTTTATTATACCGATAGTCTAGTCTATTATGAGTATAACTGTTACGTTCTCGAACTCACTAGGAAGCACGCCATTGCAGGAAGTGATGGGGTACGAGAGGTTTTCTAGAGCACGATCGTATTTTCGATGTTTTGACCGTGATGCATCCTCTGCATCTGTTGACCATTCGAGAGCGGATAATGAAGAAGCATCGTGAGTTTATTAAGTTAATTGATGATCTTAGAGGAGAAAAATGACATAATTTTGGTAAATCATCAGAGAATCCAAGTATGGCATAGTGCTCATATCACAATGAAGGGGAACGTCTGAGGTAAAAGAAGTATTAGTAGATGAGCATCGTGGATGTCCACCATGAAAAGCTGGACTGAACTACCTAGCAGCTGACCTATTCCACCTATCCACACTAGCTCAGACCCCTATGACCTACAGTATGACCTACGTTAGCTAAGAACAAAAAGAAGTTGGTACTGTACTGAAGAAATTGGTACCTAATACTATACCTGTTGTAATACCTGTACCTATTGTTGGTAATACCTATTGGTATTAGTTACAAGTATAATGAACGAGGAAGAACTTTAATCTGATGATATTGTGATATTTGTGTAAGTAATCAATCTGAAATAGTTTTATTGTTTTTCTAATCATGAAAGCCTACAATTTTATTGGGAAAACAAAATAAAAAACACATCGCTTCAAGGTCATGCACATAATTATTATTGTAAAAATCATCAACGTACTACTGTGAAAAATATGTATACTTATTAGTACGTTAAAATCCTTACTAAAACACTTTAAAAAGTCATATATAATAACGTGATTATGTACAGATAATGCGTATGGACGGCTCACACTGAATTTAGATTTCTTAAAAATTGGTGTTTAGTACACTACACTGTGATTGAACAACACGAAAATACTAAATAGGTAAGCTGGTAAATACTTAACAAAATATTATATGAGGGTGTAATATCTTTGGTGCGCCATAACAAGGCTATACAACTTATCAATTGAAAATGAAAAAATAAAATAAAATCCTAAGAATAAATTATGTACATCTCTCATTAATAAAATTTATAATGCAGTGTATTTTGTTTTCAATCATTATTTTAATTAGCCAGGCGTGGCAATATTATTACAGTAGGTATACTTAGACATGCCGGTATACATGGTTTGATACTTTATGCATTTGATGGAATCCCGACTTTCAACTACTTCCCATCATCATTTAAAAAAAGTTATGCTGGCATCACCAAATTTTTGTAAATTTTCACAACAAAAGAAGTCACTGAATACCACAAAATGAGTTACTAAGTTGCGAAACCATGCGTATGATTTTCTAAATTTATTTTATTTTATTTTTTTTACATTTTTTGGCAAAATTTTGTAAGCCAAAAAAAGATGTAGGTTAGGCGAAATACTGCGGTTAGTTATTCACGGTTTTATCTGCTAAGTAATTTCGTTATGTATATTAACAGGCGGCTGACATCTGGCACAAATAGTTTGGGTAGGTATACAGTGAACAAACACGGTTTCGCACTTAGGCATCTCAATTGATACATCAAAAAATTCCCGTTTTTGAGTTGAGTGTTTTATATAACCAGTAAAATGATAATTTAATTAGTTTAAGGCAAAGACCAACATCATTGGTTACAAATACAACTACCAAAGATAACTGTTGGTACGTACTCTTTACTGCGATCGGCTCAATCTAGTCAATTGTTGGTATACATAATGTAGTTTTTCCAATATAATTTACACTTTCCGTACTGAACTAGATAGAACTTTAACTTTTGCATTTCTCAGACCAAATTAATTGTGAACAATGTTAGTTTAGTTTTCTTTTAGTATAAATTGTTTGTATTTGCTTTAGTACAATCTATATTTAAGTACTTCTTTGTACTGAAGCTTACGGTTTACGTTGTACAGTTTATCTAATAATGCTCACAGACGCCAAGCGTCCACATTTCGCACTCTTCTGGAAAATTTCTATAAAATCTAACAAACTTTTGGTTTTACTTGCTGGTCTCAGCCTTATACTAATTAAGATTTGAAATGAAACGATTGCGTATTTCTACGCTTGGTGTTTGACGTAATGGTTTTACGCCTTGTAGACGAAGAAAGCGTCTACGATGAGGATGGCTCCCTCGATGATAGCCAGTGACCCCTTGGTCAAGCCCATGTTTGTGGTTTTGGAAGAGAATCTCCATTCTTGGAAATGGTTAATGGTCATGGACCCCGCCGCGATGTAGAGACAGGCACCGAGAACGCAGAAGTACATGTCCTGTGAAACGAATACTCTCATTAAATATCAACACAATCAGGATAAAATGTTTATTTAGGTCTAGGGCCAGGGGGGGCAAGTGCGTACACCCGTTCATAAATCTGACTTTGTGATGCTACCATTTCCCTCAAAGTACAAGTTGAATAATGACTACAGTTTTATCACATTCCCCAGACATTTTTACGTCGAAAAACGTGTTTTAGACCATTCTGAACAGTTTTGGATTCGTGTTTCCATGTCCATGTGTTTCGAAAAAAAATTAGGAATTGTGAGAGTCGGACCCTAGATGTTCTCTATGAAGTTAACCACTGCACGTGGCCCCCAACGTACTATGTACTTTTGTCACTGTTACTAGTGCTAATATCATGTTCCTATTGCTCATCAGACTTGGAAAACTAAAACATAGAATAGACAATAAGACAATTCAATTGTTCTCGATGAATAGAGGATTTTAAAGGACACAGATACTTGAATAAATACCGACGATTTAGAAATTAGGTGTTTTTAATTAGATGAATTCGACTTCTTCTCTGGCGTAATGTAGTGAAAAACTCGATGTACAGTAGGTACTGAGTGAACAACCTAGTTTTTAAAAGCGATGATAGATATCACGGAAACCACCACTTTCGTCTCACCGTTTCGAGTAATAATCGGAAAATTACTACGTCCTTCCGATTCCTGTATTTTATTTGCTATTTAATTCGCATGCATTACAGGTGGTCTAACATCCGAGCGCAGTCCCCGACTGCGAAATCACCTAGTTGAGGTATAAAAGGCGAGGAAACGGCTGTCATCGGTTTCAACCTTGCGTGACGTTGCATGTACGCGGGTCTTTCTGAAGGGTAGGTAGGTATTTTAGGGAATTGTTCCTTCGTTTCAAAAATAATATGTTTTCATATAGGTACTCTTGCTTCACGAACAGCCCTTTATTGTAGAGTTGACAGCCCGGGGACAAGTAAAGAAGTGATGACAGACTAACAAAATTACTGGGTGTCTGGATAACGGGATAAGGGTCTTAGTCCTTAGTGCCATGTTTCTTTGTAGGGTATCACCTCGGATTGTCAGTAGTGTGTTTTGCGCCTTTTATTAGTTTTCAAGTCTAATCTTGTACCCATTTGTCAAACCAGTAGTTACCATGAAACTAATACATCCATATACCCCATTGTGAAGTGCTTCTTTATTCTGGTATATTGCAACATCGCCTCATATCCCGATGCACTAAATCCTCTAAACAATTCCGTCCCGAGAGTCTTCAGGGGTTATCGACATGAAGAAGCTGGTCGATCTAACTCCTTAGCTCATCCTTTGAAAGCTTGCCAGCAAGTCCATCTCCTGCTGTTTCAGCCTGAAGATTTATGCGTTTCAACCCAAGAAAAACCCTTCAGCAAGGAGCCTTCAGCTTAAAGCCCAACAATCGATCGAGAGCAGGTCATGACTCTGCAGGTCTCCAATACATTTCAGAATCATTCTATATCAGTTGGCGCAATAAGCTCCATCCAGCGCTTCCCAGATATCCGCAATTCATTCCAGATTTTTCACCAAATCAAGTGCCTCAGCTTGTTTATTCCAACGAAACCCCCTACGAATATTTATGCAATCAAACTACACAGAGTAGCGAATCATTCAGATGATACAAATATAGGACATGGACGAATAACATATTTATTATACATGAACACTCCATTAGGTATTCTTACCACTATTCTGTTGAGACCATTGCCAGAAATGTGACCAAGGAAGGTTCCGATGGTGATGACAAGGAAACCACCAAACGTGGAGGTGATGAGGAACAAATGTGTAGTGTTATTGGCTTCAAAGCTGTCGTAGTGAAGGTAAAGGATGATTGCTGCCAGGACCTGAAAGACAAAAACTAGCATCAATATTCTCTGTTTCCTCATCTAGCCAGACGCTCTTCATCAGCTAGATGTGATTAATTACATACATGTAACCATATTTTACTGAATCATTAATTGGGAACATTTCCTCTCTCAATGTGATGCTTCACATTTCATGATTCGTAGAAACCTGAAATAAAAAATCCGATTGGATGTCCAAGTCGTACCCGTTCATGTGACTTGATGAACAAATTGTTCGTAATTGCTTGCTTGCTTTTTGTGTGAATAAAACCCAAATTTCGTGAGAATCTGCTCCAAAAAATTCTTTTAAAAAATTCTAAAATAGGAAGTTAAATGCATATTACCATTAGCCCTCCCTATTTTGCAGGACAGGCAATCAACAACATGGGACCAAATCATAATTGGTGGAATATAGCCAAAATCGCCTTGTAACTACGACGCTCTTATCATCTGATATAAATCCAATGGAATTTTCACTTCACAAAATCGGGTTTATTATAACTTTTGTCACCTGGATGGACTTCTAAAGCGTAGATAGGTGATTTATTTTGTATAATTAATTTTCAGTTGGTGGTTCAGCATGCGTTAAATACTAGGAAATGTAGGTGTGACATTTAATTCAACTGATTTCTCATCGATAGGCATATACAACTATGCAGATATATTTAGATACCTAATGTATAATAGACCGTTAAATAATTTATTATAGACAGGTGTACTGTGCAAAAGGACTATCCAATACAGAAATAATAAGCCTATTTGCAGCATTTTGTAGTATTTTTACAACAGTTTTGTTGAAATGTCCATCTTTATCTGAATGGCATCTCGAATGTAGTAAGAAAGATGAATTTGATAGGTTTCACAGCTAGACGGCCGCTAAAGCGGGTCGCCTTGACCAGATTCCCGCGCCTTCGAAGCTGAGGACAGACCGGGAACGGCCAGCCAATTCTACCGAATGTAAACTAAACTGTTCCGGATGAAAAGTATCAACCTAATCCTAACACATCAGCTTGTTATATTTTAGGGGCTAGATTCATAAACGGTGCTCAAGTTGAGAACTGACTTGTGTGCTCATAGGAGTGAAGGAACGGCTCGAGTTAGTGATTCACTCCAGATTGGTATTCATAAAAGGAGTAAGATCGTCGCTGATGATACGTTTCTGTCGTCGTATCACCACCAAAAACTATACGGCTGATTCCGAATGTCTCAAAAGTATACCTGCCAAATTTCAAGTTGATAGCTCCAAAATTGCGGCCTGTACCGTTAAACTCGCAAGCATACACACACACGCTGACAAATAATGCTAGCCGCGGCAAAGTAGAGACTCACTTTGTTTCTCAATTAAATATTCAAGAATACCTAAATTATTTTATTTTCTGAGAGGTGAAAACTACTTAATGACTTGATGAAATGTATTCAATTCATTCTCGTTTTATTAATGTTATCTTTTAAATAATACCTGTGTGAACATAATCCCAATTAAAACTTACCTTCATATAGAAACACAATCCTTGAGTGCAACACTATTATCACCCATAATATTACATGAGTTAATGAACTGATAAATATCGCTTTAGGCGAATAAGAAACGGAATAAGGCAGATACTTACGGCTTCCACAAGCTTGATAATGGATAATCTGCTGAACGCCATTTCTGCTATTTGTCTGAAACATAGAATAATGGGGAAATAATAAGGATGATAAAAACATATTACATTTCTTAAATTTTACCTCCGCTCACTGTAGGAGCTTATGCTTATGTTAGGGACTTAAAATCAACAGTAAAGCTGTTGCAACCAATAAATAAAAATCGTGTATCATGTTTTCTCACGTCTTAATGTCGCTTAGTACCAAATTTCAGCTTCCCCGTTGTATTAGGAGAGAAATGAGCTCCGAGCTCACTCAGCTGATCAGGGAGGGTCCCCACTTTGTCAATCGCACACAGCAGGCCTATAGATGCTCAATACCTAATTTTAGCCTCCTAGATATATTAGGAGAGAAATGAGCTCGCGAGCTCACTCAGCTGATCTCGGTGGTTTCTTACTTTGTCAATCGTACACAGCAGTCCTATAGATGCTCAAATATCAGCCTCCTATTGCTATTAGGAGAGAAATGAGCTCCCGAGCTCACTCAACTGATCTGGGTGGTTCCTTACTTTGTCAATCTTACGCAGCATTCTTATAGAGGCTCTATACCAAAGTTTAGCTTCCTCAGTCCTAAGTATAGGAGGCTAAAAAAATCAATAGAATTATGACTTCGTGACTTCTCGCACTGAATTATCGAGCGCACAACCTAGCGGTAAAACATGATAATTTAAAATGTTAATATAGAACTGCATTCGCAATTTAGGAAAGATACCTAAGTATTTCGCCAATTAGTTAGCCGTAGATAATTGTTATACATTAAGCGTAGTAGGTATTCCTATTAACGTAGAACCGTCCACTATCGATGTAAAAATATCCATACCTACTACGCTCACTGACAGCTAATTATTGCGAATAATTTGAGAACTGCGGCACTGCACGTTACCTAATAATATATCGTGCTTGTGACGATGCATGCAAATTAACTCGAAGGGTGAAGTTTTCATTGAAATCGAACAATAACATTGTCTAGTTTTGCTACTTACAAGGAATAGAAGACATAAGGAAACCGAAATTGTTCATAACGGAAAAACGCGAGTGAACATTTTGATTTTGTACAAGAAAAAACTTCATTTCCCAAAACTGATTAATTCTGCAGTTACCTAACGATATTTTCATCTTTTAGACCGCCCTATGTTGAGTCGAAAGCGATAATTGATTTATTAATTAATATCGGATATTTGAACAAACAACATCATCGAAGGCCGTTACTACAGATATGACGAAGGGGCAGGACCCATATCAACAAATTCTACATCGATAAGGAAGCTATCGGGAGTTCCCTTCCTCGGTTATTCGAGGTTGAGATACTACCAATTTCTGCATTCAGAAGAAGCGAGAAGAAACCAATATTTAATTGGGGTTTCTTTGCCAAAAAGGGAATTACAACGATCCATTGTCATTCCAACAATCCTACGCCTACGAAGAAACGCTTAGAAACTTAAACATCAACTCTCCCCTGGCATATCCAATTCGTAACTTCTCCAAAGGAGGTTGAGGTCATCATTCAAGTTGGTCTGTGGGTGGAGGGGTTTTTTTTCCAAAGGAGAGCCCGCTGGTTGAGTCAGAGAACAAAATACGCAAAGGAACAAGGTCAGTTTGAGCGAGCCTTTCACGGTGAAGATACATCCAAAGAGAAGTAAACAATTCACTGAAGACGTAAATACTGGTGGCAAGGAGGGGGTTTCATTAATCGTTAACATTAATGTCAAATCTATCTTCCCAACAGCCAACCTTCGTAGTTATGTAATTGACCTGAACATTTGTTTCTCGTAGGTACTCATCGGATAAAATGAGCTTACACCACGAATTTAAATGCAAGGAAAGGTTCCTTCACCTTAATGGCTTCAGCAGTTGTGACCCTATATCTACCACTCTAATACCTTTTTATCTCGTGCGTTACTTTTAATGTGGGTTTCTATGGTATGGGTAAATGGGTATAAGGTACAACCAATATCCATCAATACATCCTGAAGAACTCACGTAGCCCTACGATATAAAGTATGACAAACCACCGATCATGGAATGGTTAAACTCTCTAATAGTCAACCAAGATTCAGTTAGGTTGGTTGCTTTAACTCTCAGTTATTTTCTCGTCTCGTGTCTGCGTCTACGAATCCGTTTCGTAAGCATAACAGCCACAAACTTTAATCAACTTTAATGATACTACCAGCAGTTATGCAGATCAATCCCTAAATGATCCTATAGCATTTCAAAAGATCAAACTGAGGAAACAGGTCAGAAAAAAATCTGATTGGTGAAAAGAAGCACATGAGAAAATTATTGTTATGAACTCAGGTAATATTGAAAGTGATTTTTGATTTTTTCACCATAAGAAAAAAATTTGATTTAATTTCAAAACTTCAACATTATTCTTCAGCCGTGCATCTTTTTGAATGTTTATTACGAGCTATCGAACTGTTGCATTCATTTCAGTTGATCAGGAAAGAGCCCAACATTTTAATAGTTCCTTGATGTCCCAGAAAGGCTTCCTATCGAATTTAAAATTTCTAGGGTGAACAAGAAAGAGTTTTACTCACTAAGCTGATCAGGATGGAGTCCACCATTTCATTCGTCTCTTAATGCCCCAGGGAGGTCCCCTATTAAATTTCACACTCCTGGTGAAAATAAGTGAATTCATCTCCCTCAGCTGATTTTGATAGATAAATAATAACTTAATTAGTAGGTACCTGCTTCATCTTTCCGTCGTACACCTAGTAATGCCTAGTCTGAGGAAAGAGAAATACGCCTCTTAATCCCGTTGACGTTTCCCGCCATGATTTAAAACATATTTATTTACATGCAAAAAAATTTAAACTTATTTCTGTTCTAGAACCAAAAATTTCAACCATGTATCATGTTTTCTCCTCAATATTGATTCGAAATTCTATGAAAACATCAGAAATTAACAAGCGGTTGCAATCATGTTCACAATATCAATTATTGAGAATGATCACCTGTGTGTAAACAATTATTTATATAACCATGCTCATAACTCAGTTTGTTGGACACGCACTTCGCCGTAGTTAACATAATATTGTTGGATAAATCGAGAGCTTTCGAACGAATGGTCAACGAATTTTGTGGGATGAAAAACGACGAAGTACCATTTCCCTAGCAACGACTCGGTTGTAGGCGGAAATCACTGTAATTAATTTCGTGCGCGGAAAAAAATTGACTCGCAAAATTCGCTAGGACCCCAGGGCTAAAACATGATACATATTAATTGATTACGTGTTTATGGAATAGGGAGTAAGGGAA
The DNA here is from genome assembly GCA_030762985.1 of Adelphocoris suturalis. Lineage (NCBI taxonomy): Eukaryota > Metazoa > Arthropoda > Insecta > Hemiptera > Miridae > Adelphocoris > Adelphocoris suturalis. The sequence goes on along the minus strand of CM061043.1, from coordinate 47,452,788 downwards.
GGGGAAATTTGACAGCGTGATGTTTTGAGGTAAATTTATAGCATTCCAACGAGGAAACGTGTGGTGAACGATTTTCATGGGATGAAAACTAACGGAGTGACACTTTCCTAGCAACGGAGCAGTTGTACCTAAAGATCTGGGGTGTTTCGTTTGTTTGAATTTTCTGTATGAAATACACCTGACACGTGAAACACATATTTATCTATGTCAATAAGTTAGATATACTTAGCATATATATTACCTCAATTGGCGGTTCGTCTTCATTTTGCGACATGAAAATTACATGTCATGCTGCGTTAGATTCAAGAAACTAAAATTAGGATGCGCCACGCCTTGAAGTGATATCAACGTAGGAGAAACCGTTAATTTTGTGGGTACGTAGCGGCGTTTTTTGTGATTTCAATGAGTCATCTTTTCCACTTCAACGGACACTGAGAACGACGTATTAAAAGCTTTTCTTTTAAAAATAATATTTTTGTAGAGGGCACTAAAAAAGGTGCAATATGAAGGGTATCTGATGAATGGGAGAAGATGAAAACGGGTCCCGAAATACCAGATACAACTTCCAAAGTGAGTTGCATAGATGCGATAAATCGGCCAAAATTGCTAGGTAGGTACCTAATTGGCGATTTTACCTATCTCATTTGAATCCATCATTTCGACGAGATCTTTCGAAAAAAAGGTGCAATATAAAGGGTGTCAGATGATTTGAAGTGGACAAAACAACAGCGGAAAAAAGTAAATTGACGTCATATTGGTCAGGTCGTACCCGGGAAGTCGAAGCTGCAAAATGTGACCTCATAAACAATAGACACCTTGTGCGGCTCTCACGTTCTCATCTCCATTGAAATCTCAACAGCGGCAAGGGCGTTTGAATATCTTGCTGATTGAACGTTCGATTATTGTGAGTGATAAATCATACTTCCGAGTCTACCAAGGTGGCAAAAGCATTGTGATCACATTGGCGTTTTCAATTATGACCCCCTTTGTAATCAACAAGAACATATTGTATCGAACCTGTAAGGAAGCTAATTATTGATTGTTGGATTGGCACTGAGCTCTGCGGCAAATTTTAGTAGAAGATAAACACCAGTTTTTTCTTGCAAAAACATATACCTATACGAGTACTAATAAACCATGTTTTAGATGTTCTTCAAATTATACATCAACATGAAAGAATTGAAAGTTAAGAGATTAAAAATTTTCATCCCTTTGGCTTTATCAGGTCCAAAATTTAGAGAAAAAAAATCTGAACATAGTTATCTTTAATTTTTTAGGTACCTCCACAGGGCCAAAGTTCGACACATTAACGGTACTCAAAGAATTTCTTCCCGTAGATCTCGCTCAAAAGAAAAGTGCTTGCAATATACTGACCACAGGACTACAACAATACGATTCACAACAATTTACAATGCCAGGAACTGTGCATCGACTGTTGGTTACATCAAATTGTACACCCAACATATATGTTAATCAACAGTACCTTTTTTGTAGTTGGGTATGTGCGACTACCTTTTGTGTAGTCTGATGTACTGAATGTAAATCAACGCTGTTGATTAGATCGTTTTATGTATCTGACATTCATTTATTTTCGAGCATACTATCAGTATAACCATTCAGAAAAATGAGAGGCAGCTGATGCGTCCCAGTCACCAGAATGTTTTAGCATGGAACATGCTTTAGCCTTCCACTAACTAGCGAAATACGTTACGCGGATGTGTCACGAAATTTTGACATGGATATTTAGGTCTTTTGGCTGGGGGTCAAGGAATTTTTCGCGACACTTTTTTTCCTCCACTCAAAATGCAACGCTCCGGCACTTTAGATTATTAATTACTCGAAAATTGAAGGCTAGGTAGAATTTCTATTGATTTTTCACGTACAACCAAGGCGTTACTAGGGAAGAGTAGGAAAATCGTTTTCATAGTAGAGTAGGAAAATCGTTCGCCACTTTCTGGAATGCTCTCATTTTATCACAACATCTCATGACCTGTAAGCCATAGTAGTGTCAAGGAATGCTGATTTATTACTCTAAACTATAAGCTAATATTGTTTTGTAACCGTAATGGAATAATCTTGTGAAAAGAAGGCACTACATGGTTGGTATACAATTGAGTAGTAGGTACCTACTGGTGTGCAGTAGGTACTAGGCATATCCATGATCTTTTGTTTTTCCCATCAAGGGAGAAATTAAAATGCTTGAGAAATTTAATTAGTACTCGTAATTTGGTTTTTTTCTTATGATTTTCACGTACAACCAAGCCGTTGCTGGGGAAATGAAACTTCTTTAGTTTTCACCGGACTAAAATCATTCTCCATTCGTTGGAGAGCTCTCGATTTATCATGCATTTCTTTCGTACTTGTTCTTCTATTCATGTAATATTTTTATATTCATTTATGTTATAAATAGATACAGTAAACAATGCCGCTTCTTTTGATGTCACTTGCATGGTTGAGAAGTTAATCTTGTTTATAGTAACTGTAGACGCGTACCGTAACAGAAAATTACCTACCTAGGTACTCTATTCTAATTTCGATTAGTAAAACATTTATTTAATGTCGTAGTAATTTATCTAATGTCGTAGTAGTAAATTTATTTACATTTACGAATGAGCGGGAAGAAAGCATGTTCCATGTTTTAGTATTTTAGCCGAAGGCTCAAGGCGGAAAGTTACCGAGGGTCCAGGGGCGGAGCCTGTCCACTTTTACTTTCCCAACATCCCAACAGAGTGGAAAGTAATGTCCAATTTTACTTTTTATATTTAGCAGAAAATCGCCATAGAAGTTTACACTTCTCCCGTGTGGTCTTAAGCACACCTGGTGTTTTTTTTTTTTTTTTTTTTTTCGAGCATACTATCAGTATAACCATTCAAAAAATGGGCCAGCTGATGCGTCCCAGTCACCAGAATGTTTTTTTTTTCCCCATCATTACAACCATTACTGTTCTCCAGTTCAATTCGCTAAACTTCAAGCAGCCGCTTTATTACTGAATGTAAATGTGTATCAGCAAAATTTCCATAACTATTATTTTGCGTACCTAGGTGCCTATATTTTCAATTGTATGCTATTTGAATGTGAAAACAAGGATCCGAATTAGTTTTAAAGGTTCCTGTGTAATGCCGGGATGAAATGGCTAATCCTATAGGTACTGATATTCAGCGGCGAATCATTATACCCCATATTATAAAATTTACCAGATGGGATAAACCAAACCATAATGGTATAAACTTTCACTATTACATTGGGGTGGGACGGAGGGTGCGTCAAGGGAAAACTGAGCCATGTGCTCCTTAAAAATACCGTTTCGAAACTGAAATACGTGCGATCCTGCAAGTTGGCTCAATCCGCGAGCGAAGTCTCGCATAATGATCGAGATGGTGATGTCATCACAGATGCCGAGACACCTTTTTGCGTTTTAGTTCTGGAATCTTTGATTTCTCCATGAAAATTCCTCTATTTCATCCGTAATTGGGTTTGACCTTTTGAATTCGTTTACGTTTCCGGTTTAGGCGAAAGTCCTTATTTCGAGTCCTTACGTGTTATGAAGTTCTCAAAGTCACGTACACGTTCTCCGTTCATATCCTTGTACTAATACCAGAGAAGTCATATGTATAAATTGGAAGTTAGGAACAATTATATGTATTCATTATAATATACCTGATTAATTGGCAGCCAAGACCCGTCTAATAGACAATAGTCTGTACGGCTTAGGGGCCATTTGAGTAAGGTGTCAATGTACTGTTTTTCTACTGTCAAGTTCTTATTCAAATTCAATGTAAGTAATTCAATTGATAGCTGCTTTTGCAATACTGCTGAGTATGAATGGCTGAACGTAGAAATAATGACACAGGTACATGGATCAACAGGATGAGCTCTAAGGCTCACTTCATTTCAATTCAATTTACGACGTAGAATTTTGACTGATGAATAATATTGCCGAGATAAGGAGCATCTTAACAGTTCACGAGATAAGAATCATCAGCTGAAACAGTTATGAGGGAATTTTTTCTCTTATCTGACCAACCATGCTGAAATCTTATTTGAGCCTTCATCTGGAAATGCTGGGAGAAAGAACGGAGAAGAAAGCATCCCTGATCAGCTGAGCTACATTCCATTCCCGTTTCAGCCACGATTATTATGCCTAGTGGAGCTTCTGTATAAATTCTTGGAGTGGTGAGGAATGCAGCTACGCTGACAACTTGAGCAATCTTTGAGGTTATTTTTTCTACAATCCGAACTGAAATTTTAATCGGAGCTTTTGCGTCTGCTTGGTAAGAAATAAAAGAAAACTGGCAAAAACGACAAAGCAACTTTGAACAGCTGAAAAAGCCCCCAGATTTACCGAATTTTGACGGCTGCGGAAGGAAAACGAGGTAAGGGGAATCTCTGATCAGCTGAGAGAGCCCAGAAATACATTATTTCGTATTTAAGTATTTGAATTGAGGATTTGCGGGACTGGTGCATCAGAATGACGAAGTGGCTATTCTGACCAGCTGGATGATTCGTGAGGCTACTTTCAATCCATCCACCTTTCATCGCGGATTGTGTCATGGAACTTCTCCGGGACTACTAAGTTAGAATGACGAAATCGGAATCAACCCCAATACATACCTAATAGTTAAAATAACCCGAAAGCAAATTTATTTTCCTGATTACCGTACGTTACAGTAAATTGATAGGAGCTTTAGTAGGACAGCTTGTGAAAAGTATTCACATTCCTATCTAACCAACGATACTGAAATATGAAATGGAACTCATGTTATGGTAAAATGATGAGTTAATGGTATGAATAGACCAAATTCAGCTGGAAGATTCCACGGCTGATTTTTCCCTATTCAACTTGATATATATTGTAGTTCGAAATGGAGCATCTGTGGCAATGCTAAAGCATAATGAGGAGTTAATTAACTGCTCTGAACAGCTAAGTGAGCCTTGAGATTAATTTCTTTCCTCCTTAACCTTTGTTGAATTTCGGAATAAAGCCTTTCTGAAACTGTTGTGTTAGAGTGACGATGGTATAGGGAGCATCCTCGAACAAGTAAGAAAGCAGCAATGCTAATTTCTTAATATAGTGACTATGTGAAACTACTGGGTGTATAAACCACGCCGACGCAGCTATTCAAGTTATATAAGCCCACGTGACTTTACCTTCTACTTAACAAACGATGTGTCTACACACCCACTTGAATGAGCACACAAGTCAAGCGGACATGCAAGTAAAAAAGTTTCAGCATGACCATACGTGCGAATTTTCTTCAATTACCTACCTATTGTACTATAATATGTTAAATTGTATTGAAATTTGAGCAATTTGAGTACAAAGAAACTGTAAAAACCAATTTTATGGCAAAAAATGGATACTAAATAAAATTTGGTGATTCAAAAAAGATTTTGGATTTTTATGCAGTTTATTTAAGATTTTTCAGCAAATGTTAATGAAAATTAGTCAGTACGTTTTTCAGCATAATTTTGTACAGCAATTATTTAATGTCCTAGTTAATCGTTGATGATTTTTTATTACTAAAATACTGCTAAAAATTATAAATTTGTCGAATTTGGCCATTTTTAGCCATTTTTATTGATATTTTGAGAGCCCTTTTTGAAATTTGTCCAATTTATTGTGCTCAAAAAGTGCTGGCCAACAAACTCATCCAAACTTATCTTAATCCTAAGAAGAGTTAGTGTCTGGGATGTATAGATAATAATATATGAAAAAGACCAAACTTCAGGAATCGTTTCGAATGCCTCAAAACTGATTTTAATGAAGAAATTTTTCAAAAATTTTTATTTTAAAATTTTCTGAGCCTTGGCAATGACTTCGTTTTTTAAGAAATTTCGCTAATAATGAGATAATGAATTGGGAATCGGTTTTACACCTAACAAATGAAGTCGATAGACAGCCAATTAAAAAATCTTCTTTCTTGCGGCTATAGTATAGCGCAAGTGGATTTTGTGGTACGTACCGTCTACGCACGAAATCAAAATCATATATTTCTAGTTTATAATCATAGTCCAATATAATGGTAAGTTTTATAATCACAATATTTGGTTATTGGTATTTCTTAGCGAGCCCATATGACCACCAGCTAGAAGAGACAGCAGGGGGTTAGACCATGAATAATTTTACGGGCACCTCAACTCAAAAGCCAGAAATCCATGTCAAGGGGACCTGGGCTCGGAGGTTCCTTTCCAAGGCGCTCCAGACCTCACACGGTTGTGTTTGCGATTCCCCAGGTGAACCACACAACACGCCCAGTCCCCTCAACGAATCCTGAGATCTCGGAAGTGTAATTATAGGTTACCTGGGTTACCTTTAATATCAGCTGGTGCGCCGCACGAGGTATTTGATGGGTTTATTTTCATCCGTGCCGCACGCATGATTTCCGTCTTGTGAATGACTTTTTTGAAAGAGAAACTTAATCAAACAAATTAGTTCCACTCGGTGGTAATTAGTTATGAATCTCTTGGAATGGGAAATGGTTTCTCTGGACCACGCCTATACATTGGAATTAAAATTGCGCTTAATTTCTGTGCGCCTTTCTGAGACCATAATGAAATTGCGAACTTGTACGAAATCTCTCACAAAGGGAATATTCACCCTTTTAAAAGTCGATTCACCGTCTTACAAATCAAATTCACACTTTTATAAATCATATTCACACTCTTTGATCGACGCGTGAAATCCGTTGAAGGGCAAATAAATAGGAGTAAGGATTAAGTGGTATTCCTTTTTCGTGAATAATACCTACCCCAGTAATCCTTATCTCTCTTTAAACATATTCCTTCTGCGTGTCGACTATTACCTTTGTCGAGATTTCTCAGATGTTGAAGTGAACATTATATTTTGAATGAATTTGTTTGTACAAGAGTGAATTTGATTTGTAAAAGAGGATCTGACTTGTAAGAGAGTGAATTTGATTTGAAAATGCTACGAGTATATCGATTCAAGCTGTCTTCTGACAAACCCGTAAGGTTTATGCAAGTATCTTTGAACTCGTAAGATTTTTGTCAAAATAAATTAGGTAAGTAATTGGTAGAATTTGAAGTTCTAACTTCGTTAGACCAATAATAAACTAACTCTCATATGAAATACAGTTTGCTTTTTTTCCTAAACTCCAAATAATTTAAGTACAGAACAGACAGACTGGTTAAATGGGAGAAAGCTGGTAAAGTTTGCCCGAATACAGCGTTCTCTGCTTCATTGGTCCCGCCTTGCCGTTCAGTCCCATTTCACTGGCTGATTCCGCTCGGCTCCCCTTGACAATGACAGTCATTTTGTCTAACAATTGCTTTGCTTCTTTTCTTCTGCGGCGAGATCAACGTGGACATTACGGTTTCCAAGTTTGAAACTAACGATAGGCAAAGTCTTTGTGGTAGGTACCTACAAGTAGTTCAAGAGACACAAATGTATCAGAGAATCAGAATAGACGGATGAGTTTCTTTTAATGACGTACTAAATTTACGTGTATGCGTAAGCTTATGTACGTGCGTGTTCATATTATGTGGCTGCAGTGATAATTTCCTAACTGAAACGATGTTATATCATTTTAGTACATTATGGTCCTCTGGAGTAAAATGAGGAATTGGTACCAAAATTGTTTTATTTTTCCAACTCTTCACGTTCGTACTAGAAGAATGAATCTGAAGAGGTGTTTTTTCGCATAGCGAAATTTTTTGGTTATGTGGTGGGTTGCCATCATCCTTATGATTGTAACGGCCCAAACATATTTGATACCTCGACAGGAGTTCGAACTCGTGTCGTTACTACTAATGAGAAATTTTCCCTTAGTTGCAACACTCCAACGATCTGAGCTATGATGAGGCTGGTGTAATCAAACCTCTTCGACTGTGAGAGTTATTTTCCTGGACCGTAACATTTCCCCGGTATCAAATACCAGCCGTCTCGGCTGGTTTGGGGTCGGACGAATGACGAAGTGAAACTGTAGGCCACTGGCCCAGCAGATGCTTGCTGGAACAAGTCAGCAGTCGAGCAAGGTCATTGTCACGGTGTGTTTTACTCAAGGGAGTGAGGAACTGAAAGATGCTGCGTCAGGGAATGTGATGTTTACAGTCTTTTGGCTCGTGAGGGATTTAATTAATTATTGTTTCGTATTATTTCGGGTTCTATTTCGACTGCGTCACTGTAACGGCTCAAAAATATTTAATACCTCGGACGGTGTTCGAACGGGTTGAGCTATGAGGCCGTTGCAATCAAACCTATTCGACTGTGAGAGATATTTTCCTGCAGCGTAACATGTTGCGTTGGTTTTGAGGATGAGATTTGATAGGCTTCTCATTTTTTTAAAGTGTTTATTGGTTGAGTACTTTCGCCTGTTAAGGCCTCATTAGAGCTTGAATCTGTACAATAAGATTGCTTTGTTGGTGTTTAGTGAGATAGACCTCCTTCGGCATCATATTTATGCTGGCAACCAGTTGTTTTTAGTTATGTTGCTGGAGTCAATTTTAATTTTAAATTGAGGAATAAGGAAGATTTTTTGCCCCTTGATAATGGGCTCCATCCACAAAATCTTCCTTATTACTCAAATTAAAATTAAAATTGACTCCAGCAACACAACCAAAAGCAACTGGCGCCTGCACATGATGGGGAAGGAGGTCCCCCTTCCTGAACACCAACAAAGCAATCTTATTTTGCAAATTCAAGCTCTGATGAGCCCTTAACATGCGAAAGTACTCAGCCAATAGACACTTTAAAAAAATGAGAAGCCTATCAAATCTCATCCTCAAAACCAACATAGCGAAATTCTGGTCAGAATAAAAATGCAACACCAAAACTAAAAGTCTTTACGTTTTGGTAAGTCTTCATCAGCTCAGAGCTTATAGACAGCAGCTGAAATGGAATTCAGAAAATTTCACCAAAACGCAACCAAAATGCAAAACCAACGGAACGACATCATACAGCACGTAAACCAACCAATTTTGAAGTGAATGGCATTCTAATTTTCCGATTCATTGTTGATATTAGTATGAAAAACAAACTCGAACAAAAAATAAAGTTTAAAATTATTTGTTTATCATTACGTTGGTGAAAATCAAATTTTTCTAATAATGTGAACTGTGCAAATGAAGAAACGCAGATATTAGTTTAGGTGTTCATAATATTGGTACATCGGTCAGTAGGTTCCCATCTATTGAATGATGATTGATGTGATGCATTATTTCCTAGCGTTTGCCGTTTACGTAGATAAGAATGCTCGTTGGTTATATTATTGAAAAACGATCTTTAGTCACGTCCCAGGGCAGTGACTGCCATCTGAATCATCTTCCTCTGTAACGAAGCTGTATTTGCTGCCTCTCGTTTGACGTAATATGTCATAGTTATCGATTCATTTAAATTTCTACCAGCTCACGCTCAATGCTCGTGTATTCTACTGTTTCATATTGGTGTGATTTTATTGTTTTTCCAGTAAGAATATTGCACTGATAGAGAGTTCCTAAACGATAAGTCAATTGGGATAAGGTGTTTTGGGATTTTATCATCTGGGGCGAGCCACAGCGTATGCTAACCTGATAAAGTCAAGAGGGTCGAATTAGCATTTCATCTTAGAGTGACGCTACTTAACTTCAAGTAACGCTGAACCACCAAGGGGATTTTCCCGCCTGTCCCGTGTGTTCAGTTTCCAGCATTTCTAAGTTTCCTAGTTCTTTTCTTATTCACGAACAGGGTTTTCAATGGAAGATTTTGAAAATTTATGACCAAGAAAATGGGAATGAGAATTGAATATAACTCTCATAAATCATCAATACCAACAAGAAATGAATATCACTGTTATCGGTGTGTAAGGTTACTTTTCAATAGGGAGGAAGAGATGAGATAGGTTGGTTCGGGATAAAGCGTCCAATGTTCAGGTGAAATAAATTTGTCTTATTGGAGATGAGACGCCTCATCTCCCCGCACATGCGCAGTAGTGTTTTCCATTCACGATAAGGCGCCTGATCTCTGTCTCCCTACCGCTTTAGGAACTCGCGATTCTAGTAAACACCGCAGATTGGTTGTTCATTTTTTCGTGTGGGCCTCGTTAATTTTAGTTTATCGCATTGATAGTTTCTCCCGTAGACGGTTTTGTTGAAGTTTTGTAGACTCTTGTAGGTCATGACATTCTGTTAGCCTTAAGAGTTGTTTCATATAAATCTGAAGTAGAGAAGAGAGATTCATCAAAAGATCTGGGTAACCCTGAAATCTGAGTGTAACAGCAATATTGGATGTAGTACATACTTCCCCTACCCCCATAATTGTTTAATAGTGTTTAAGAATTAGTGTAAATTTGAATGACTTGGAATGAATTGATTTCCAAATTTTTGTGCTGGAGCAAAAATAAATCAAAATGTCAAAAGATTATTTTGTAGGATACTACTTTAGATTTCAAATTCGCCCATTGACATTTCTAATTTACACATTCACAGAGTATTTCCAGTGTATTTCTTGACAATTTCAACAAAATTGGGCAAAAATGTTATACTACCTATAATAGGTTGTTTGGAAATTTGAACACACTGCGTGCAAAAAAATTGTAAATTACCAATTTTATAGCAAAAAAACTGGTTCTAAATAATTCTAGTCAAAGTTCTAGTTCATTGTTAATAAATTTCTTTTGACTAAAATTCTGCTAATAACATCACACTACCTATTTTTAGCCATTTTTAGTGATTTTGTTAGCACATTTCTTGAAATTTGACCAATTTAATTTGCTTATAAAATGCTGGCCCACGAACTCATGATTTCTTCGGAATGACTGATTACCTGTCGCTAGAACGGAATTTGTATTACAATCCCAAGGAGATCTATCGTCTGGAATGACACACACACACAAATATGTACCTATATGAAAAAGTGTTAAGCTCTAGGATTCTTTACTTTAGGATTCCTAATCAGTCAGGCATCCGACCGATGAAGGAAGTTGAGGAGAGGGTGAGGGTGAGAGAGATGCAAGGATGTGAGCAACAATGACCACAGATAGACGCATGTGGTCCAACCGAAATTCAATTTATGCTGCAAGTACGAATTTACAAAAAGCATCCCAAAAAATACACCTGAGCCAAAAACAACTATTATCGATCTTGTCAGTGTCGCTCTGATGAGAAAACAATAGCGCTAACGAACGACGAGCCGGTCTGCCATTAGTTTTATTAATTACTGAGTACTAACCGATGATCTGAACGCTTGAGGGGCTTGATAACACGGATTTCGAATTACTTGAGCCTATCTACTCCAACCCGTCTCCACGGTTCGTTGAGCTGATACGAGTGCGTACACTCGGGTTCATCAGACGTGGGCATAATAACGTACCTTAGTAACCGGTCTTTTGACACGAAACGTCATTATTTTCCAAGTTTGGATCCGAATCGACTCAAGGACTTCGTGAACAATACTTATGCGTAGTACTACAGCGTTGGCGGATAGCTTTTACGTTTTTAACCATTTCAATGACATCAACCGATTCTTTAGTAAGGGAATCACTTAATCTCTATCTCTACTATAATATGAATGAAACTTCGTATGTTTGTTTGTTTGTCGTGTCTATGCACAGCCAAACGGCTTGGATTTTTTGCTGGCTTTTATTTGCTTAAAACATAGTACCAGGCAATCCAAAAACGTTCTCTAAGTTTCGCTTCGAAAACTCAAAAATTGTGGAATTAAGGGAGGGGGGTGGGGTTTACTCATGGGTATGTTGATCGTTAATGACATTTCACACTTGTACAATAACTAAATAAAGCCTTTTCTTTATTTTATTTTATTTATATTCTTTTTCTTCCATTTGCTCTTCCTATCTCTTTCAAATGTTTCCTAATAGTTCCGAAATTAATATAATTTCATCTTGATAAGATTCGAGTAGTACTTTAAAGATAGGTGAGAATACAGCTTATGATTTCATTGAGAAAACACCTCTTGCACGCATGCTATAGTTAAATACATGCTGAGAAGTCAAGCGGGGCCCTTGCAACAGATTTTCACTTCTATTTCCAGCAACGGCAGAATGTTGTGTTTGTTTGCAATTGGGGTGATTCAAAGAGAAGTTTCCTTAGCTGTTTGTTGTTTTTCGGAGTGATTCAAATGTCATGACCTCCTAGATTCAATGTAAACATCTTACGTTCGAGAATCCGAGAAACCGACGTTACAGAATAGAGGAATTCTATATTATTCCTTTTAGTTTTGGAAGCTGCGCTTGATATATATTTAGAATCTGACCGGAATAGTGAATGATCACGTTTTCTTGACGGCGCCGTGTCATCTACATGGCTCCCCAGATCGGAAACTTGAGAGTCCCATCTCGGTTTAGCTCGACATCGAATTTCACGGGTTGCCCGCCGATATTGCTTTCGCATTATTGAAAGTCGTTAAGTACATGTTGTACACATGAATAAATAATTGCACTACGATATCATATATATTTATATATAGGGGTGCCCACCCCCCAAGCGCAACGAATCGAGCTGTGTATACTAACACCCTGCAAAAATTCAGCTTTCCCCTAATTTGTTGCGACAAAGGGTCACAGATTTTTTTACCTCCATTGACTGGGCTATATTGGGGGTGAAATTAGGCGAAATTCAGCGCGACCAGACGTGTTGACATGGATATGTCAACCAAACTATGTATACTAACACCCTGCAAAAATTCAGCTTTCCCCTAATTTGTTGCGACAAAGGGTATTTTTTTACCTCCATTGACTGGGCTATAGAGGGTCAACCAAAAATTTCCGTCTCGCAAAATTTGTGTCACAATTTCAGTGTTTTTCACGTACAACCCAGCCGTTGCTAGGGGAATGGAACTTCCGCAGTTTTCATCGCACAGAAATCGTTCGCCACTCGTTGGAAAGCGCTTGATTTATGTGATAAATGTTCACATCTCAAGCTACCAATTTCCCCCTCCTTACGTACCTGGCTACATTCCTAAACTAAGTTGATTGGACTATAAACAATTATTTTAATAAGCCGGTTACAATATTCTTAACGTAAAGCAATAGCATCATTTACTCCACTCCATAGGAAACATTTTGATCCTCTTGACAACAGTCGACTGTTAACAACAACTCATTGTAGTGGCTTCTCTCCACAGTTATTTTCAACATTTCTATAATATACTTAAGTAAACCGTTGTTTTGTAGGAATTAGTCGGGATGCGGCCCAGGGATTTGTTTAAAGTTTAAAGGATTTGTTTACAACTCTCGAGGACAACCGTTATGAAATCCCCAATCAAAGACATATCCATGTAACATGGTATCTGCTTGTAAAGCAGATAGTGGAACTCGTTTTGATTTTTTTCGTTCAACCAATGCGTTGCTAGGGAAGTGCGTTACAGTTGAATTTCCAACAAGAATAGCACCTTTTAATTGAACATAAATATTATCCTGGAATTTTAGTTTTTTTTTTTTTTTTTTTTTTTTTTTTTTTTTTTTTTTTTTTTTTTTTTTTTTTTTTTTTTTCAAAAATTAGATTTCTACATAAAAAACGGTCTTCGGATTCGGATTCAGCACCCTCGAGAACTCGCCGGACCAGTACCAGATTCGTAGGGGCACGACTTTGATTTGTTTTTAGGGCAGTGTTACGTATCAAGCATTAAAACAACCCAGAACGCTGGGAGTTTGGCACAGTCAAACGTCTATTGGGTACACGTCACTACCTTGTTGAATGGGATACTGGACATACCTTGAAAAAGCATATTAATCAACTCAATCTAACAAGTGTATCATCCATCCCACTAGACCTCCATCGATCTAAAGAGCAAATGAAGAGGTCAAAACATCACTCAGTATTCTTCGGAAAGTTGAAAAGTATACTATAGTTGCCTTCATAAAAACTCAGCAGAAGTTAGTGATTTGGGATGCAACTGTATTCATGCGTTGAAACCTATCAATGATCAGCAACACTCGAACAAATACACTTTGTTCCGTTTTTTCACCTAATGTGAACACAGTCTGAAATTAAGATTATTAATATCAGTGATGTGATGCAATGCACCATCATCTGTTTTGTTTTGTCTGAGTTTCGGGGGTTAGATAAGAACTCAATTTTAGATTGTAAGCTTCCTATTAATAGAGAACCCCTTTAATAACCCCGCACAAAAACTATAAAAAGGGTTATCAGGAAGACAGACTGATAAAAGTGGTCATACCAGAATTATAGTGGTCAGATAGGACTAATGTGTTTTTATGCCGGAGATAGAAGAAATGCTGCGGTTGAACGCATCAACAAGGTACCTACGTTGTGGGATAATCTTGCGGTTTGGTGACTCCGAAGGTTGATCGTTAGCTTCATTGATGATAGGTACACCGACCTGGAGAAACGGGAACTGGGGATTAGTTTCCCCGCAGCTCAAAAGGTTAAAGGAGAGTTATGTAACCAGCCTGAAAACATTGGGAGCTCTCTAATAACCCCAAGGGTCTTGGCCCTATTCGATCGAATACGATATTCACTCCTGTATACTCGAATCGTAAAAAAAAATATTTTGTTTATTATTTTGACCGTTCAATCTGACATTTGATCAAACCAAAATTATTTTGACTATTCAATACCTACCACCAGGTAACTGTTAAGCACTTTACGTGGGTGAAACCCATCAATATAACTAGAGAAGAAGAAGAAGAAAGGTTTATTGAGAAAAAAAATCAAACAAGGTTTATTCTCTAAACTAAAGCTAATAGAGCAATGTATAAAATATTTAAAATATTTAATATAGATATTTACTTATGTGTTTCCTATATTTTCCAACCATCTGTAAATACCTCAAATTAATATTACACGCGAGTGTTTTCATCCTTCATCAAAACTATATATATATATATATATATATATATATATATATATATATATATATATGAGTGTGTGTGCGTGCGTGTGTGTGTGTCATTCCAGAAGATAACTCTCCTTTGGATTGAGATAAAAATTCCGTTCTTGCGCCAAAAAATCAAGCTTGTTGGCTAGGACTTTTTGAGCACATTAAATTTATTTATGTACATCTAGTCATACCTTTATTTAACTAAGATATATATAGTATTTATCATTATATATTTATCGATAATATTTATGTATTTGTAAGGATCATCTAGTCGTAGTTTAGTTCTTATTACGGGTTATTTTTATCCGCTGTAGGGGTTACAAAGCGGTCATCGCTGCTTCCCTTGAGGCAGAGTGCGGCGATGCCTCATTTTGCGGGTTATTGTTATTATTATTATTTCTCCCCCTCCGATCTGCCAGTGGAGTCCGTGATGGCAATCCGTTTAGTGACGGACGGTCAGCATGGCTCCCCTTAGAATCGTGCCCGTTGCAGTGTCCTTTTGACGCCCCTTTTTGATTGGCGTTAATGACCATTCCGGTTGAGACGCGGCTTAAATTCTTTAAAAAAAAAAAAGAGTGACCGCTAAATACCGCGTGTTCTTTACTTGACCAATTATCGGACAGCTACAATTTCAATTGCTGTGACATCTTGTCAATTGACGTTTAATAGACTCTATTTTGGATATTTTGACTTATTTTGGGGGAAAAGCAATAAAATTCATCTTTTCGGCGTTGACTTAGCGTTAGGCGTTAGCGTTAGCTACATGCATAATTTTAGTCAGATAAAAATGGTACCAGGAAAAGATACCATAATTGCTATTGGCTTCACTATCTTACGTCACATGACCGCAATTGGTCAAAATGATACAGGTCGGTCGTTTAACTGGGATCCGACGCACTAATATAGATAGATACTGCCCATTTGAGCAGCTAGTTGGTCATTTAGCATTCCAGACCGTCCACAGCTCGAAAGGAAGGGACGAAGAACTGTGAAAAACGAACACCTCTCTCGGGGGATTTAATAAAAACCTAATTCCTATGGTAAATTAGGAAAACAAAAACATACAACTTTCCGTAGGACTGAGAATTTAAAAAAAAAAAAGTTCAGGTCATGCAGCATAACCGTATGAGCGAATTTTCTTAAAGTATTGTACCTACTATGTTACATTGTTATGAAAACTGAGGACTGAGTGAAAAGAAATTGTTAACTACCAAATTTATGGCAAAATCTCGTTCTAAATGAGATTCTGCCATTCAAAAATAGATAATGGATTTTTAACATTTTTGCAGTTTTCATCGATTTTTTAGCACATTTTAATGAAATTCAAGTACATTTTTCAGCATAATTTTGCACATCAATTTTTGAATGTTCTTTTTTATAGTGAATAAACTTTATTTGAGCAATATTCTGCTAAAAAATATAAATTTAACGATTTTTAGCCGTTTTTTGCTATATTTATTGATTTTAGTGCTTTTTTGAAATTTGACAAATTTAATGTGCTCAAAAAATGGTGGCCAACGAGCTCGAGCTTTCGTTTGGTAGGTTCTGCATCCGTAACATGAATGTCTAAGTCATTGAAATGTTTGAATTATCTTAACAAATTCCATTTCGGAAAAAAGTAAATCAAGATGTAGCGTAAAACGTCAAAATCGGTCAATTAGGAAACTAGGCTATGATTCTTGATTGAATTCACGTTTGCGCGTACGTAGAATAAAGTAGGTAAGTAATAATATGATAACATTGAAATTGGTAGGGGACAATCTACAGCCTAAACCACAAATTTCCTGAAATGTCATCAAAATCGAATAAAAACTATGGAAATTAAGCTCGTTACATGGTTTACGTATTCGCGCATGCGCAGTAGCTACTAATGATACAGTCACGTTGAAATTGATATGGGTTGATTAAATCGTCTTCTCCCAACTATCCCCCAAATTTGAGCCAGATCGGATGAATAGGGCGGGAGAAAATGATGCTTGATAGAATTTAAGTTTGAGCACGCCCGAAAGTATTGACTTAACAATGAAGCTGATTGAAGATTATCAACTGCCTGACCCGCACATCCCCTGAAAATACCACCGAAATCGGAAAAAACTGTGGACATTAAGCTTTTTATGTACAAGGATTTCACATATGCGTATGCGCAGGAGCAACTAGTGATACGATCATACTTAAATTGGTATGGAATGCTAAAATCGTCTTCTACCACAACCATCCTCCAAATTTGAGTGAGATCAAACGACTAGGGCACCAGAAAATTATGCTTGACGGAATTTGCTTATGTGCATGCGCAGAGTGAAGTATTGATTTGGGAACAATGAAACCGATAGGAAACCATTAACTCCCTAACCTGCACATTCCCTGTGAATGTCATCCAAATCGGTTATTAATTGTGAAATTTAGGCTAGTTACAAGGATGTACGTACTCACGACAGACAGAGAGATAGACCAACACTCACACACAGGCTCAGACACAGACACTTAAGTAGTAATGGAAATAAGATGACAACAAACAATTGTTCACCAAAATCGAAATTTCCACAAGCATTAAGTTTCAAATTACTGGTTTCCATAACTTGTTTTTTTTTCTCTCTCTATCCAAATATAAGTCCAGTTATTCAATAACCTTGGAATATTCAGCTTTGCAGACGTTTTTATTGGTTACCTTTTTTAATTTTCAAAATAATATATATTCCGCTTTACTCATTCGATACAAGGTTGTTTTAACATACATGTATGTTATATTTCTTTAAATTTATTATTTTTCTTATAGATGAATTGCTATTATTTTGACATCAGTAATATAAACTAACATAGAAGGGTCAAATAACTTTATAACGCTAGTATGTGATGTAGGGAACAAAAACATTATTTTTGATTTTATGAATGATAATAGACAAAATTATAATCAACGTAACACTCTTAATTTTATTAGTTTATTTCGTCACTTTACGTATTCTCCAGTTGATTACATAAACAATGACAAAATTATAATTATTATTAATGTCACACCTACCTTGTTTTGATTCCGTTTGAACTCACGAAAGTATCGACAGAGTCACCACAATGTAAATGCTCGCGGGAGGACCGCCTCAGAGGCTATATACAAAGCCGCGCATGCGCGTTGGAGCCTCAGAAATCGTGGTTTCCGTTCAGGGATCACAACATAACGTAGGAAGGCTACTCTGAATCCTTCAGGACGAGCAGCCGGTTTTCTGGCTAAAGGCTTCGAGGGTGCCTCACTCTTGAAAAAACAGCCGGTGATCTCATTGTGGATTAACAGCCTTCGGAACTGGACGACGAAGCGGCTCTGGTGTTCGTTTGACAATACAAGTTACTGATTAGAGCTGTCAAGGCGGTGGAAGTACCGCGATACAGCCATCAAAAACCTTTTGCTACCACTTGTATGAAGGTAAATACGTGGAAAGCATTCAGAATTGACATGATGTGAAAATTAAGAAACAATTTAGCACCCGATACGTTGGAATATACATGGTATCTATGATGTTTCTTTATTCGGACAGTTCAGATTATTACAAGTTTTATAAAACAGGCCTTCTGTCCTTAAATTGGTTTTTTATTAAACTCCAACGTTTCTCCCCAGAAACTGGGGCTTCTTCAGGGAGATTAATATTCAGAAATGTAAAATATCTACTTACTTAGTTTTCTTTTTGTTGTTGTTAATAATCGAATCTAAAGTTATGAGTTTTATCATTTAATAATGATTAACAGGACGTTTCCATTTGTTTTCGTCCGTCACGAGCGTCACGTCACGGTGGGGTTTTCTATTGATTTTCACGTACAACCAATGCGTTACTAGGGAAGTGTAACTCCCTTAGTTTTCATAGCAGGAAAATCGTTAGCCACTTTTTGGAATGCTCTCATTTTATCACAGCATCTCATAATCCCTAAGCCTCTGTAGTGTCAAGGAAAGCTGATTTATTACGCTCAGTTATAAACTAATATTGCTAAGTAACCATAATGAGCTAATAATGTGTAAAATTAATCATTATTAAATGATCTGACTGTAGAACCGTAGGTCTAACGTCCGTTTTTTTTTTTTTTTTTTTTTTTTTTAATCAAATTTAAAATATATTACATTTATGTTGGTAACGATGTTTTTTTCGTATGTTTTACTTAGTTCGCTGGTGACGGTAATTATAAATTTAGGGCGTTTTTTGTATCGTCTTGTCGTAGATCCGATTAAAACATGAAACGAGTCAGTCAGTTCGGCGTCGTTTTTCAAAACTTGAATCGGATCCACGACAAGACGATGCAGATCTTTAGGACATACTATGGACTTCAAAAATTTCAAAATTGTAGGAAGAGAATCAAATTTGCGAAAAAGGGTATTTCTAGAAATGTTTAAGATAAAAAATTCAAGTTCAATTAACTTCCGTAAATACTCTCAAAACTTAAGCAAAATTTACTCGTATTTTATTGATGGACCCTAAATTTATAATTACCGTCACCAGCGAACTAAGTAAAACATACGAAAAAAACATCGTTACCAACATAAACGTAAACAATTTTAAATTTGATTTTCAAAAACCTCATAACTAAGTAAGTAGATATTTTACTACCTCATAACTAAGTAAGTAGATATTTCACTACCTCATAACTAAGTAAGTAGATATTTTACTACCTCATAACTAAGTAAGTACCTAGATATTTTACATTTCTGAATGTTAATCTCCCTGAAGAAGTCCCAGTTC
Source organism: Adelphocoris suturalis (assembly GCA_030762985.1). Taxonomy (NCBI): domain Eukaryota; kingdom Metazoa; phylum Arthropoda; class Insecta; order Hemiptera; family Miridae; genus Adelphocoris; species Adelphocoris suturalis. The sequence goes on along the minus strand of CM061043.1, from coordinate 47,433,279 downwards.
CTGGGGAGAAACGTTCTAGTTTAATAAAAAACTAATTTAAGGACAGAAGGCCTTGTTTATAAAGCTTGTTATAACTACATGGTATCAACGTTAAGGTCCTACCACCGATCCGTAAATCAATACTACTAATAATTTCCAACAAAAAGTTGGCATTTTCTTTAAAACCCTTTCCTCGGAATTCCCTTTCCTACCAATTTGTTAGCAAAATGTTTTTCGTGATTTCGACCATACGTCACTTACTTAATTGGCCGTAACTTCCTTTATTTATGCTTTATACTCAAAATGTAGCTTAAATTTTTTATTTCTCAATCTCCAATTCAATTTTAATAATTCCCATGTACCTACTTGTTCAAGGTTGAAAAAAAATCAAAACAACATTGACTTGACATCTAACATTAAAGCTGAAAGGGGCACAATTTTATTATTATTATTTTATTTTATTTTTTTTTTTTTTAAATAAGTGGAAAACGCGGCAGGCCGCTCGTACTTTCTCTCTTATGAGAGAAGAGCTATGAGCATTGAAAATGTCTCAGTAATTTCAATGTTTTTTATTGTTTTAAATAAAATAACAATTAGAAAACATAAAATAATTATTGACACACAATTACCGAATTTGCTGTAAGCCAGTCTCGACGATGCCCAATTCTTCCACGAATATGAATTCACAGGTAGGTAATTTTCTGTTATGGTGCGCGTCTACAATTACTATAACCAAGATTAACTTCTCAACCAAGTGACAACAAAACAAGCGGCATTGTTTACTATATCCATTTATAACATAAATAAATATAAAACTACGACATGAATAGAAGAACAAGTACGAAAGTAATGCATGATAAATCGAGAGCTTTCCAACGAGTGGAGAACGATTTTTGTCCGGTGAAAACTAAAGAAGTTTCATTTCCCCAGAAACGGCTTGGTTGTACGTGAAAATCAAAAGAAAACAACACCTAACTTGTTTATAGGTTGCGTGACTTTTTTTCTTTGCGTAACAAAATTTCTGTAACAAAATTTCCGGTAGACCCGTCGACTGAAAATCATTTTCAATGTCAATAAATCCAAAAAGTTAAATTTTCAGAAGTGAGGAAATGTCCCTTTCTTCGAACGCTTGTAAGTCCAATAAGTTCCTTCTGATCTTTCTTTACTGTAATCCCAAAAGTCGGCCCGAAAACTCAGCTTTACAACCGTAAAGCGGTGGAATTTTATATTTACTTTGCTACAGGGAGAAAATGAATGGTAACACTAGCAAATCCCCCCAAATCCGTCCAAAACACATAAAATTGAATGACAATATTTACAAAATAATTTAATTATTAAGTAAATATTGAATTACTAAATATATAATATTTATTAAATTCATGTTAGTTAAAGTGTAAAATTCGGTTATTATGAGGTCGGGGAGATCTGCAAGTGTTACCTTTCGATGCAACTTTAAAAATAAATAGAGACCTACTCCAAACTCATTAATGATTTTGGTTCAGAGAGGATCATTTTTTAATTAAGAATTTAATTAAGAATAGCCTAGATTTCTTTAGAGAAAAAAACACTTTTTTAAATTATAAAAATGCCATTTTTTCTCCAAATTAGAAAAGTAAATGTAAAGTTTACTATAACGTTGGCAAGCTGAGTTTTTAGGCCAACTTTTTTTACGCTAGAGAGAAATCATATAATAACCAATTGGACTCCAACCAAGAGTTTGAAAAAAAAGAGGAAATCTAGTTATTTCTATACAATTTTAGGAGTTTTACTCACCTTCGATTAATTTTTTTTATTGACAAGAGAGACAGGAAATTTAGCGGTTATTCCAATGGTGAAATTTATAATTACTCTTAATTTATAATTACCGTCACCAGCGAACTAGATAGAACATGCTGATAAAAATTGTTGCCTACAGAAAGACAAACAGTTTTAAATTTGATTTTCCTAAATTGTTGATTTCAATTTTTACTTACAAAAGAAAACGATAGATTTTACAATTTTAAATTTGATATTTTGTATTTACTTTTCATCTCTCTGAACAAGCCCCAGTTCCTGGGAAGAGACGTTGGAGAACAATAAAAATAATCCAAGGATAGAAAGGTCTTTTTTGTAAAGTTTTGAAATTCCAACGGCGTTCTAACATTTTAAAGAATTTCATAAATTAAGGAAGCTATTTAAGTTGAGGTCCAAAACAAGAAGAAGAAAAATTAAAAACATGATGATTCCCTTCACGGAAGCGATTTCAAGAAAATTCCTACAGATAACTTTTTGTAAGAAATTTGTAGTAGGATAGAAAGCTGGCTGGTGGTACTTTGACACACTGTGTAAACAGAAATTTTCTATTAAGTTATTAAGCAACGGCAAGTTGTGAAAAGGGGATGAGTTAAGGGGAGGTACTTCAGTGGTGGAGTAGATAGAGTTGGATGAAAAAAAGGAGTTTTCCCAAATTTAAGTTTCACAGCTAAAGAAGGACATCCTCTCTATTCAGCCTCAATTTCAGCCCTTTCGAAGGGCTCAAACGGCTAATTCTGGCAGAACTGAAGAACTATCATATTTCCTCTACGCTACGCTGGTTACACATTGGGCGGTTTCTGCCGCGGCGGCAATTTCGCCGTCGCCGCCCGAGAAAATCTCCTTGCTTACACACTGGGCTGTCAAAACACCGTCAATCAGTCGACGGCGTAATGGATGTCATTTAAGCTGTGGTGATCCCGCGGGCTTGGGTTGTAAATGACTTTTCATTATATGTGTACACAGGCCCAATGTGTAGAAAGTAAGTGTGTGTGTTGTGTGTGTATATTGAGTGGTGTGAGGATAATTCAACAGGTCAGTTGTATACAAATTATTTAGTGTTTGAGTAATAAAATGGACAGACAACAACCGTTAGCACTGTTATTGTTCCATCGAAGACGAAAGAGGAGAACTAAAAATCGCCAATTAATCCGTCAATTAATCCACTATGACTACTATCATTGTCATCACCCATTTCACTGTCAATCATTTTCACTAGAAAACACGGACCAACTTAAACACAAGACGTCTTTGGAAACAGCTCAAAGGTGGGCTGGGAACTGGCGGCAACGGCAACAACACCGCCAAATGTGTAGACTCACATTTGGTCACGTACGCCACTGCGAGCCTGAAGGCGGCAGAAAAACAGCCCGCCGCAGTGGCAGTGGGCGGCTGCACAGCGACCGCAAACGGCAAAACGACCGCGCGGCATTTCTGCCGCCCAGTGTGTAAGCTTCCATTTAAATCTTCAGACAACTGCTCGAACGGCGGCGACGGTGAAATTGCCGCCGCAGCAGAAACCGCCCAATGTGTAACCAGCGTTAGTGTTGGGCATCTTATCGTCGAATACGAACGCGATTGTAATCGCGATAATTATTCTTTGATTCTGAGTCAACTGCGATTACATTCGTATTCATGTAATCGTATTCGTGTAATCGTATTCGTCTGTCGGCGATTACACGAATACAATCCATAAAAATGCGTCAAGGTCATCAACTTCAATAGGGCGTCCCTCCTATAATATGCGAAGCCTTGCTAATATTACCTAGCTTCAGAGGGACGTCCTTAAAGCGAATTCAACGATTGGAGCCCAGCCTATTTGTGTCAAATCTATTTCAATAGGACGTCCCTCTAAGGCTTCGCATATTATAGGAGGGACGCCCTATTGAAATTTAAGACCGTGACGCATTTTTATGGGTTGTATTCGTGTAATCGCCGACAGACGAATACGATTACACGAATACGAAAATAATCGCAGTTGACTCAGAATCAACGAATAATTATCGCGATTACAATCATATTCGTATATAATATTCGTATTCGACGATAAGATTATGCCCAACACTGCTCTACGTATATAACCGTATGTTCAGAGAGGAAAAATCAATTCGAGAAGTATGACGCTCTGATTGATAGTATCAACCTATCAGAGTGTAACACTATCAAAAATAGAACCTGCATTTAAAAAAAGATGAGCGTATTAGGTACAGCTTCGTATGCTACTCATCCAAGACGTCAATGGGCGCGCTCACTGCCTGTAGTTCTCTAGATATGATTGTGCAAAATGGTTCACGTTGCCAAGACGGCTTGTGATTCATACAATAGCGGTGACATCACTTCCGAGCCCATCTGATCACCTCTCATAGCTCGCATCCGTGACCCGTTCATTCATCCACTCATGTGCGTACAAGAATTTATTCTGCGGAATTGATAGGACGGTAGGTACTAAGAGTATTTGCAGAAGGTGCCGTAGTTGAAAACCTCACGCAAATATTTATCTTCTCGTAGAAGATAATCCGCTAATAGGTACAAATTGGTATTGTTCCTCGGTCAACCGAATTCATACATTCAAAATATACTGTTTACACAATGCTTTGTTTATACTAAGTGAAACTCATTCGGCACAAATATTTAAATGAATTGCGGGAATCAGGGATAGGTACAAAATCAATCTTTATCTTCCAGGCCTTTTGGCTACCGAATCTACCAATAGGTATGGAGCGGAAGTATTGTTTTCACTTTCGGGAGATGAACATTATTTGTCTCCAAAAACAAAATTTTCCCTCGCATTTCACATTTTATACCTACTACCTATTCTGAAATTTTGTTCCGTCTGAGTGTGTGAGTCTGCAAACCCTTGTAACAAGCCTAAGTTCCACATTCATCCGATATCGATGACGTTTTCAGGGAATGTGCGGGAATCGGCAGTAAATGGTCCACTGTCAGTTTCATTTTCCCCTAGACAATACTTCACTCTGCGCATGCGCAAACGCAAATTACATCAAGCATATTTTTTTCGTTTCCTATTTGACGGATTGTTGGTTCATAATTTTTTTGAGGGATGTTGGATTTGACGGATTGCTGGTTCATAATTTTTAATAACCCCCCGTTTTATCATGAAAAAAAAAGTTAACCCTCTCTTTGTTTGTTACGTTTCAAGATGCTTAGAATCCAAAAAACGAATAGAAAACTCGGCCCTTCGGTTTATATAAATATTAACCTACGACATGAATAGAAGAACCAGTACGAAAGAAATGCGTGAAATCGAGAGCTTTCCAACGAGTGAAGAACGATTTTTGTCCGGTGAAAACTAAAGAAGTTTCATTTCCACAGCAACGGCTTCGTTGTACGTGAAAATCAAAAGAAAAAATTTCGTGACACATCTGCGTAACGTTTTTCGCTAGTTACTTAGGTAGTCCAAGTTTTGTGACACTTCCGCGTAACGTTTTCGGGCGGTCAGCTCAAGGCTAAAGCATGTTCCATGCTTAAAAAAATCATTATTAAGGCCCAATTGGCCCTAAATCTATTCTGAGTGTTTTACATGATTTACTGCACAAAAAACCGAAGTTTATTTTGCATGTTTTCGTGCAGGTTCAGGATTGTTTGGATGTTTTGACATTTTATGTCTTTGCTATGGCACATAAACTTAAAAAACGTCACGGAAAATTGCTCACGAAAATATTTTGATGATTTCCGCTTACAACCGAGTCGTTGCTAGGGAAATGGTACTTCGTCGTTTTTCATCCCACAAAATTCGTTGACCATTCGTTCGAAAGCTCTCGATTTATCCAACCATATTATGTTAACTACTGCGAAGTGCGTGGCCAACAAGCTGAGTTATGAGCAAGGTTATTTGAATAATTGTGTACACTCAGGTGATCATTCTCAATAATTGATATTGTGAACATGATTGCCACCGCTTGTTAATTTCTGATGATTTCATTGAGCTGGTGTTTCGATGATTTGATTCATGGCAGGTGATCCAAATATTGCGAGAACGGTTTGATTTGTGAAGCGGTGGTTAAATCATTTTAATAGGTAATTTCTATGCTTTACACTCTAGGAAGCTGTAATTTCGTATATAGCCTCTTTAGGACATTTACTTGACGATGCCCAGGGTCCGGATCAGCTGAGTGGCTCTTAGAGCTTGCATACGAGTCTGCAACACATACTTGTCTTCAACTAAAGACATAAAATGTCCCAATGTGTTGCAGACCCGTATGCAAGCGTTTCAACATGCTTTTTTTTACATGTTTAGGAATTGTTGCATGATCGAGCATGTTCGCACTATTCATCTCCATCTTTCAGTTTTTTTAAAATGAAATTATTTTGAAATGAGCCAATCTCTACTTTGGGTTATTTTAGTGGATGGGAAAATTTCAGTATATAGCAGAAATAAGAGAGTTAGACCTCACCTCCTCAAGATATCGCGGCAATTATATAATCCTGGCTCTGACCGAAACTTCTGAATGGCAACAGAGCAGTTTAGCTTTATTTCCAGTTCTAATTATGGGCAGTCACATTACTCAGTGGTGACATGTGATCGATCCTTTCTCCACTTTCTGGTAAGTAACTGACCCCAGTGACTTTCCCATAGTGCAGGAGCTGGAGGAGGTTGAGTGTGCATAATTAGGGCGCCTCATTTTCTCTTCAGATTATTGTAGGGCCTGCCGAAGAGGCTGCCTTATTTACTGCCCATGAGGGCAGTGGGTGAAGTGAGTGTTTACCTGCTGCCTATACTGCCGTACTAAAAATACGCCCGTATCTGCATTTTTGGTCATATTGAGTTAATGGTACCCCCCCCTACCGTTTTTGAGGGGTGGTTTCTTTCGATTTTGCTAGTCTCTAAGTCGGATCTCAACGGGAAATGCCTCAAAAACGGCTTACAATTATCGCAATAACTACGTTTCGGTTCGATTTATTAATAAAAATCCCGTAACTGGCATTTTCTAGAGCGAAAACCCGCATTTGTGCGTCAGATACGATTATTTATTTAGCATTCAGGTACATACGAACTGTGACACACTTGAAAGTCCAGATAAGAATTTATTTCTTAGTATTTTAGGACTCGTGGCGTCTGATACGATTTCGGAATCAGTGGCAGATACGATTTTTCTTCCCAGTATTTTGATCATACGGATGTATTTTCTCTTGTCAGATCAGATACGGTTTTCGGAGGTTGGCAACCACGATTATTTCTCCTAGTATCCTGCATATACGAGAAAAAAAATACATATAAATATATACAACCGCATGAAATGGCTCTACAAGAGCATATACATATTCAAACAATTTTAAAGGAAAAACAACAATTGACAACATGAAACTAATTTTTTATTTCGGCTTATGCCTTTTTCAAACTACGAGAAAAGAATTTTGATTTTTGTTAATTGGTGAGAAAATCTTGCCATGGAGTGGTTGCCCAGTTAACGTCTGATATTCAACCCTGGAGGATCATACGCGCCCAAAACATTCGAGTGAGCTCTCTCTGAATGAAGCAGCATTAATTTATTTTCTGTGGGTCCCATTTTCTTCAATACTTTCATACCATAGCAATCATCAAATGTAGCATCATGCGACGAGGCATGGCGGCTTACTGGCAAATCTTCTTTTTTCATTACTACCGATGCTCTGTAGTTATTAACCCTCAAATTAAGTGCTGTCTCCGCTTTTCCTACGTAGAAGGCAGGGCATTGTTTGCACAACAACTGATACACACACATAGGCGTCTGGCAATCTGCTGACCCTTTGCATGTGCTATAGAAGAGGATCACTTCACGTCTGCTAATAACCCCAACTCATACACATGCAAAGGGTCAGCAGATTGCCAGACGTCTATGTGTGTGTATCAGTTGTTGTGCAAACAATGCCCTGCCTTCTACGTAGGAAAAGCGGAGACAGCACTTAATTTGAGGGTTAATAACCATAGAGCATCGGTAGTAATGAAAAAAGAAGATTTGCCAGTAAGCCGCCATGCCTCGTCGCATGATGCTACATTTGATGATTGCTATGGTATGAAAGTATTGAAGAAAATGGGACCCACAGAAAATGAAATAATGCTGCTTCATTCAGAGAGAGCTCACTCGAATGTTTTGGGCGCGTATGATCCTCCAGGGTTGAATATCAGACGTTAACTGGGCAACCACTCCATGGCAAGTAGAGCGGTACTAATTTTGTATTTAAAAAAAACGTACCTAACTATCAGTCTGATTGCAAAACGAAAACTCGTATGTGCACCAGATACGAGGGAATCGCCTAGTAGAGTACGGCAGTATACTTCCCAGTTCCGTTTTGAACTCGGGCAATAGAGGAAGTTGAGGCATCATTGACCCTGAGCCTCCTATGCCCAGGGTAGCCAAACATACCATAATTCATAGTATAATACTATTGGAATTGGTACTTCAACTTTATTGTCAAGTCCAAACTTGATTCTTTATTGTCCTCCCAAGCACATGTTGTTGTATACGTGTTTACATGTTGTTAATTAATAAAGTCAGTCTGTGATTACAATTCAAACTTTACATTTCACTCGTATTTATATTAGGTTATTAAGCCCAGAAAAAGCTGAAAGTTGAGAGTGAACTTGGATAAAAGTACATTCCTTGAACAATGTGTGCGAATGTGAGAGGTATTGAACCGTTAGGTAAAAATAATTTCGATACCTGGGTCATGCACATGGAGGCACTACTAACCAAGTCAGGAGGATGGAACTATACTAATGGAAGGATACCAAGACCGACGGACGATGCTGGCACAACTGCATGGGACACTAAGGATGCAGAGGCGAAGTCTGATTTGATACTTTGCATTAGTTCATCGGAACTGAAGATAGTAAAAGGCCTTAAAACTTCAAACGAAGTGTGGACGAAACTTCACGAGGTATACGCATCAAAAGGACCGGCACGTAAGGCAACCTTACTTAAGAGACTGGTACTGCATAGGATGAAAATTGGAGATGATGTACGAGAACATGTAATGAATTTTTTCGACACAATAGATAAATTATCAGATATGGGTATCAAAGTTAATGATGATCTACTTTCGATTATGTTACTGTACAGTCTACCAGATGAGTATGAGAATTTCAGATGTGCAATAGAGTCTCGAGATACGCTGCCATCACCCGATATGCTTAGGACGAAAATTGTTGAAGAGTCTGACGCTAGGGGGAAGAGGTGTGAAAAGGTCGAAGAATCAGATGCTTTATTTGCTAGAAAAAATAAATTTCAAAAATCTAAAAGACCTGAATATAAAAGGAATGTAGGAGAAAATGAATTTAAATTTAAGTGTTTTAAATGTCATAAATTTGGTCATAAAGTTTCCAAATGTCTATCTAGAGGTCAAGCTCATATAATCGAAGATGATCAGCCCGAAAATATGAATGCAACGATGATGTGCCAAACGACGAAAAGTTCGAAAAACCTGGGATTCTGCCTAGACAGTGGATGTAGCAGCCATATGTGCAGTGATGAGGAAAAGTTTGTTGAAATTCAACCAGTAAGTAACATGAAACTTAAACTTGCTAACTCGTCTACTACAGATATTTTAGGGAAAGGAATCGTTAAATTCAGGGTTCAGAATGAGAACAAAACAGGGTCGATAGAACTGAGAGACACACTGTATGTACCGGATTTGAGGACTGGATTATTGAGTGTTTCCAAAATGACTGATTATGGTTTCAAAGTAGTATTTACTCGAGATAAGGCGGTCGTATATAATCGGAAAAACGAGAAGACACTGATTGCGAAGAGAGAAAATAACTTGTACTACGTGAGAGAAACTGAAGAAATGGCAAAGAAGATAGACGAGAACAGACAAAATAGTAGAAAACTTAGTAAATTAGAGGTATGGCATAATAGATTTGGTCACCTAAACGAAATTGACTTGAAAAAGATGTTCAGAACTAAAAGAGTTAGAGGAGTTCAAATAAATACTAACGAGAAGCTACCAACGTGCGAGACATGTATTCTAGGCAAAATGTCACAGACACCATTTCCGAAAAATTCCGAGAAAAGCGTGAAACCCCTTGAGATCATACATTCTGATGTATGGGGACCGGCGAGGACGAGCTCGATTGGAGGTTCGCGATTCTATGTGTCATTTATAGATGAGGCAACCAGATGGTGTGTGATTGTGCTGATGAAAGCGAAGAGCGATGTACTGCAAGCGTTCAAGATTTATAAACAATTCGCAGAGAACCAAAAAGGTGTGAAAATTAAGTTTTTGCAATCGGACAACGGAGGAGAATACAATTCAAAAGAATTCAGAGAGTACCTGGAAAGTTCTGGAATAGGAAGAAGGTTGAGTGTACCTGGAACGCCTCAACAGAATGGTCTAGCGGAGCGGATGAACCGAACACTCTTGGATATGGTTCGATGTATGTTGGTCGAATCAAAACTTCCCCATAAATTTTGGGCAGAAGCAGTTATGACTGCAGTTCATATAAGGAATCGCTGTCCATGTAGTGGTATTGATGGTCAAATTCCGTTCAAACTTTGGTATGGAAGAACTCCAAATGTTTCATATTTTAGAACTTTTGGGTCCAAAGCATTCATGTTGGACAAGTCAAAAACCAAAAGTAAATTGAGCCCTCGTTCGAGAGAGTGTATTTTTGTAGGATATTCTGATAAATCCAAAGCATTCAGAGTTTATGATGTAGAGAATAACAAGATAAGTATAACCAGAGACTTGAAATTTGTTGATGAGTTAAATCAGAAAACAGTAAATTTTGAGGAATTCGAAGGGCTGCGAGAGCTGGAAATCGAATTAGGAGCAACAAATAAGTTAGCTGGAATAAATGAAGTAAATAAACAAGATAAAGTAAGCGTTGAAATAGTTAGTAAACATAACAATGAAAGAAGAGTTGAAATTGAAAATGTTGTACATCAAGAAAATGTTGAGTCAAATATTGATAATCCTGTGGTGGGAGAGAGTACAAATGTAGAAATGGTCCGAGGAAGAGGTAGACCAAAACTCATAAAAATTACAGAAGGACCGGGAAGAAATAAGAAAGTATATAATATGATACCGAAAGTGAATAATGAGACTGAAAGTACTAATCCTGATAACAACGGACAGGAACTAACGGACGAACATTTCATACAAAGTGATGGAGATGTAAATATAAATGCAGATACTAGGATGTGCGAGAGCGCATGTGCCGTCGAAGTAAATCCAGCAGAGGCATTTGCGGGACCTGACTCACACGAATGGTATGCTGCAGTTCGTAAAGAGTTTTCTTCATTATTGAGAAATAAAACTTGGTCACTTCAAGAAAAACCATTAGGTCAGAAAGCGGTAGGTTGTCGATTAATCCTTTGTAATAAGTACAAAACAAGTGGTGAGATAGAGAGACGTAAAGCTCGATTAGTTGCGAAAGGATTCACACAAGAACCTGAAATTGACTACCACGAAACTTACTCCCCTGTTGTACGTTTAAGCTCAGTGAGAACCCTAATGGCATTGGCTGTTAAGTTCGGTATGATCGTTGAACAGATGGATGTGGAAACGGCATATCTGAATGGGGAATTAAAGGAGAACATTTACATGGAACCACCGAAATTTTTTGAACAAATACTAATGGAAATTTTAGAAAATGAAGAAGATAGTAAGATTGTGGAAGCCGCTTGGGAAATGCTAAGAGATTACAGAGAAGGAAAGAAATATTGCAAATTACAAAAGTCACTTTATGGCCTCAAACAATCAGGCAGACAGTGGTACCTGAAGTTGGATGAGAGGTTGAAAGCAATAGGAATGGAGCCTTCTGAATCAGATCCTTGCGTTTACACTTGGGGCAAGGGTGAAGTGGCAGTCCTATTGGCTGTTTACGTAGATGATATTGTTCTCGCTTCAAAAGATCATAATAGATTGAAAATTTTGAAGAAGAAATTGATGGATGAATTTAGGATGAAAGATTTAGGAAAAATTCATTACTGTTTAGGATTGGAATTTGATTATGATTTCGAAAAAGGGAAATTAAAAATAAGTCAAAGAAAATATACAAATGAAATTTTGAAAAGGTTTAAAATGGAAACTGCGAATCCAATATTGACACCATTAGATGTGAATGTGAAGTTTGAACCATCAGAAGCTAATCCAAGTGAAATGAGTAAATATCCGTTCAGGAGTTTGATTGGATCGCTCATGTATTTGGCAATTGGCACTCGGCCAGACATAGATTATGCGGTGATATATCTTAGCCAGTTCAACAATTGTTATACTGAAGTTCACTGGAAAGCAGCGAAACGCATACTGCGATATTTAAAGGGAACATTAGATCACAAATTGGAATATTCAAGAAATGGAGACGAACTAACTGGATACTCGGATGCTGATTGGGGCAATCTAGCGTTGAAGCAGAGTTGATGTCAATATCTGAAGGAGTGAAAGAAGCCATATACTTGGAGAGGTTCCTTCGAGAGTTGGGATTTTCTGTTAGCATTCCTATAGTTCTGAATAATGATAGCCAGGGGGCGCAAGAATATTTGAAAAATCCTGCTTACAGATCAAGAACGAAACATGTAGACATCAGGAACAATTTCATAAAGCAATACATTCAAGAAGGCTTGATCAATCTGAATTACCTGGACACGAACAACATGGTTGCAGATTTTCTGACAAAACCTCTACCTAAAAGCAAATTGGAATTTTGTTCAAGGAAAGCTGGAGTCGTTTCAGAAGGAGTTTGAACTTGAGGGGGCGTATTGGAATTGGTACTTCAACTTTATTGTCAAGTCCAAACTTGATTCTTTATTGTCCTCCCAAGCACATGTTGTTGTATACGTGTTTACATGTTGTTAATTAATAAAGTCAGTCTGTGATTACAATTCAAACTTTACATTTCACTCGTATTTATATTAAATACTACGTTTTTTCAAGTACCCAGGTACTTAAGGTACATTAGGGCTTTGCCATGATCCCAAAACCATTGCTTTACGAACATTCCATCATCCCAATCCCGTTACTTTTTGATCCCAAGGCAGTTGCGTTTTATGTCTTTGATCTCAATCCCAGACCCCCCCCCCCCCCCCGTAGTCTAACCATCTGATTAGGCCTTCAACAGAAGAAGCCACTCTTCCTAAAAGTTTAAAATGACAAGACGGTCAGTATTACATTCCTGATTACAACCACTATCAATTAGCATTATATCGAAAGCTGTTACTTACTCGATGTGAAGAGCTCATCTATGGTATTAAGTAACTCAAATGTATCGTGGGCCTTTTTACACTGCATCAACCTAAACTTCCATGATCTTTGTGTTTTATTAAATAGAGAAAATATGGTGGTTCACTCTTAATCGCCAGGAATATTCCAAACTTACTAGTTTTAATTTACAAAAAAAACCTTTTGAGGTGTTTAGGATGACTTGTAGAGGGTAAATAGTTGGTTAGACCAGATTTTAATAGATTCATGAGTATACAGGGAATATACATTGCTACCTACCTGGATCACAGTACGTTCAACCGTTCGCTCTCAGTAAAGAAAGCCCTGCCTTCATGACCCAGCTTTAGAAGGACCTCCTAAAAATGTACCGTACTAAATATTGAACTGTTCAATTTGTGATACAGACCACTCAACTTGACAAACGTTCTCAGACGGATTTCATGAATTCCCCCTAGCATTTCGGGGTGTTGGGAAAGTAAGTGTAACGTGCAGATTTTAACTGCTCTGTTGACCTTTCCTGACCCCCCCTTATAAGCAAAAGACCTTTCAGGTCAGAGATGTTACGGAGATAGGTACTTCTTGACTCAACAGGTATTTTAGTTCACTTCCGACAAACCTTGACACGGTTTGTTGAGTCCACGCCAGAGGCATCCTGACCATAAGGTAGTAAATGATACTGCCTTCGAGATTCACCAAGTTGTCGGTAAAGTCATATCTCATTCATATCTCTAATCTCTATCTCCAACGAGTCCCCGTCTCTGTATGTCACATCTCATAACATTACGAACGAGATTGTCAACTTAGGTTGGTAGTACCGAACCTAGGTCGGTACCTTCCGAATTTGGTGATATCGTGAATCACCAAATTATGTTAAGAATTGCGTAAATGAACAGTTCATTTCCCCCTTCCATTACTCCTCCTCAAAAAACTCCTTCATCAAAATGACTTCCCCGATTTTTAGCAGATCTAAAAAAAAGGCTAAAATCCAATTTTAAAAAATTTTAGAATTTGATCTCAAATTTTCAAGAGTATTGTCAATTTTACTTTTACCTTCCTAATTAGGAGAAAAAAATATGGGTTGAAGTTGAAAAATATGGTTTTGGTTTATTATTTTCAATAATAAACCTTTGTAATTGACCATGAAAAAAAATTTTAAACCCCCTCAAAATTTGTTGGTTTACGTTTCAAGATGCGTAGAATCTAAAAATCGAATAAAAAAATCCGTCCTTCCGCCGTGCACCGCCGTCCAGAGCTTTTCTTCAAAACTACTGGACAAAGTTTATGAAATTTGGCTCAAAATCATGCATCGACCAGGAATGTGCCAGTATAAACATTGGCATCGCCACCCTAAAGGGTAGTAATTAAGGGCTAACATATTCAAAAATCGAGATCTCGAAAATTTTCAAGGTAACAGTGATGATTTTTTGCTTGTCAATGATGAATATTATCCCAAAGAATCGATTAAAAGTATTAGCAACGCTGTAGGTTGAACCTTTCGTTTTCTATATGGGAAAAAACCTTCGGTTATCCAGAGGTGAGAACATGAAGAAATGGAAATGATGCGCTGCAAATATTGTTATGCAGGTGATAGCAGCTCAGTGGTAAGGCATTAGACAGTCGTATCTTGGCGGAGGCAGTAGCTACCTACAGTTTTGAAGTCTTGCTGGTCACTTTCAAGTTTTACATAAAGATTATAATTTCTGTGTTATATACCTCTTCTGCACAGATCATTGGACTATAATTATTAAACCCAGTATATAATATACCTATGATCAATAGAATTCTCACTGCATAAAATGGGCACAAGACAGTCGACACCCTTTGCTGTTCCTGTCAGGGTGAAAATGAGAACCTGCATCATGTGGTGCAGTAGTGTCTCCAGACTTACGGTAGCTGCATTCTATGTTATGTAGGGATGCTAATCGATTTTCGATTAAATCAAAAAATCGATTTTTTACCTCCAATTTCCGATTTTTTTGCAATCGATTGATTGTACCGATTTTTATCCAGAAATCGATTGTTTTTTGTGAAATCGATTTTCATTGCGGTGTTTGTTTTCTGTATTTTCTACTCTTTGTATTGTGTGTGTGCCTACGCAGCAGACCCACGAAAAGGAGAATAGACAACAGACTCTCCCGACCTTTCAAATATTGCAATCAAGTACGTAGCCTCAGTGTCTACTTCAGTCCCAAGCGAAAGGCTTTTTTCTAAGGCAGGTCTGTGCTTACCCAGGAACGCAACAGATTGAAAGGCGACACATTTTCCAAGTTAGGTATTATTATTGAACAGCGTACCCGAAGATTACTGTTTCACTGTGTAGTCCAGAATACCTTGTACATACTTTATTTATGATTCTTTATTAAACTTGGCTCACCCTAACTGTGCTCATTGATCACCACAACTTCCTCATTATATTTTTACTATGCAAAAGATGTCATGCATAGTTACAGTAACAGTACTTACCTACCAATATTTTCCTAAATAATTTTAAAAGGTAAAATATTTAATTAACTAGGTACATCATGCTGTTTTTATATAACAGATAATTTTTGACATGGATATGTCTTTGCTCTGGGGGGTCAACCAAAAATTTCCGTGACGCAAAATTTGTGTCACAATTTCAGTGTTTTTCACGTAGAACCCAGCCGTTGCTAGGGGAATGGAACTTCCGCAGTTTTCATCGCACATAAATCGCCCGCCACTCGTTGGAAAGCGCTTGATTTATGTGATAAATGTTCACATCTCAAGCTACCAATTTCCCCCTCCTTACGTACCTGGCTACATTCCTAAACTAAGTTGATTGGACTATAAACAATTTTAATAAGCCGGTTACAATATTCTTAACGTAAAGCAATAGCATCATTTACTCCACTCCATAGGAAACATTTTCATCCTCTTGACAACAGTCGACTGACTTGACAACAACTCATTGTAGTGGCTTCTCTCCACAGTTATTTTCAACATTTCTATAAGTAAACCGTTGTTTTGTTGGAATTAGTCGGGATGCGGCCCAGGGATTTGTTTAAAGTTAAAGGATTTGTTTACAACTCTCGAGGACAACCGTTATGAAATCCCCAATCAAAGACATATCCATGTAACATGGTATCTGGGTCATTCCACGAAAGTCCACCACTTTTCTAGTCCAGTTTTTTTCAAATGTCAAAATCCACCAATCGGGTTGATTCTATTTTTTTAAAACTCATGTTAAGATCTTAAATGAATGTATTGCGTGGCAGCGCAGGGAAATCAAAAATGGCGCTTGTACACGGTTACAAAAATTTCGACGCCCCAGGAGAGTGAAAGTTTGCACAGGAGAGTGAAACATTTATTATTTTTTGAGAAGTTCTGAGTTGGACAACGAACATGAACGGGTATATGAAGGTGCCAAGTAAACTCCGAAACGCTTTTATTTATAGTATAGGTAGGTAAATATCAAAATACACGAATCTCTCATCAAAATAAGAAATATTTGGTATTAAAAAAAAAAAAAAAAAACGACTAAAGTAACAATATCTTCATTAACACTCTCGACGCTGGCCCTGCCACTGCGCCAACCCCCAAGACTGGCCCAACTTTTTTCAACTTTTTTTCATAAGCATGTTTGAAATGTCTTAAAACCACGTTTTTAGGCGATTATAATTGAAAAACTCATAATTTTCCAAGTTTTTAAAGCGCGACATGTATGTCATGACGCCAGTCCACGGTCGCGCTCAGGGTATACTAACCCTCCATACAGTACAAAATAATGAGTTCCTAAACACTTTTATTCTAGTATAGTAGCGATTTATCTTGAGAACAGCTACAGGAGGGTAGACTGAAGCGGTGGAACAAACTATTTACAAAAAGTATATTTTCCAACAAAAAATAGGTACCAACTTACGCAATAAATTGTTACTATTTACTTTGTGAGAAAACACCAAAAACTAAAATAGATCAATGAAACATGTCAGTTTCAAAAGCACAAAATATCCAATTTTAAAAAACTAAGATGACAATGAGTAGTAAACAATGAAAATATCAAATCGGCAATATTGTGAAAAATCAAGAAGATCGGTATGTATCGCTTTATCGTAGGAAACAAATTATTGCATTTTAAATCCTAACGCGATGTGGAAATTTATAAAGCAATCTTTCAAACAAAGACCCGGGGTTTCCGGGCACGCTGGACAAATTATTTTAACCATTCGCCTGATTTGCCGTTTTGAGCACTCTTGGCATCGTACATATTTTTTGATGGGGTGTCTGCTGGTAAATGTTTTGATATGATCGGTGTGGACTTGGGTGGGGTGGCAATAGGATGTTGAGGGTCACCGCAGAGGTAATAGACAATGGCCAAACTGAAGTCATAGAGCTCTAGTTTTTTTGATGAGATAGAAAACCTTTTGTATAACAAGTACGCGTTCAACAACATGAGCTCAAAGATGTGATACGCCAGTTTCTTATACCACTTCAACGTCCTCTGGTGGTTTATGTAATAGGACAGATACTGGTCGAAACGATCTATCCCCCCCCCCCCCCCCCCCCCCAACGTACTTGTTGTACTCAACTACAACTGCAGGTTTCTGCCATATTCTCCTCCCTCGTCCTTCAGGGTTGATATCATGAGCACTTTTCTTCTGTCCTTCCACTTGGCCACCATTATCCCTTCTTGTGACCAACGTTGGACTACTTCGCCCTTTTTAGGTTTTGATTTCACGACTTCTTGTGGATTTTGAGCACGATTTCCCCGGAGGGTGCCAGTTACATGGGTATATTCATCCAATAGCGAGGCAGCTAAATTCACACTATTGTAATAGTTGTCAACAAACAAACATCGGCCCTCCCTGAAGATTCCATCCATCAACTTCATAATCACTTTTGTCACATGCCCCTGACCACCCACATCAGGGTCTTGTGCCCCAATGTAAATTATGAAGTGATGAAGTAACCCATCAGGTTCTGTAAGCATGTATATTTTTATTCCATATTTGTGGCTCTTCAGCGGGAGGTATTGCCGAAAATAAACCCTCTCTCTCCAAGGAGCCATCGATTCATCTGCACTCACTATTCGCCCAGGCTCTATTATAGAGGACATCGTTCCGTGAAAATAATCTAAGAGAGGGCGGATTTTATATAATGGATCGTCTGGTCTTGGATCATCCTCTGCAGGGTTGGATCTTGGAATCTGGAGTCTTGGATCATCCTAGGCACGGTGCTCCCTAGCTGTCATCTCACTCACCAACTTGACTTTAACCTTTTCCTTGCGTTTGACATACTTTTCAGCTGCCTTCTTCATATGAACTTCGTATGCAGCGGGGTCACTCTTTATCCTCTCGTACCTTCGACACTCAGCTTCCCTCTTTCTTCTCAAAATCTCCTCCCGTGAGAGATTACTTTTTCTCGGAGCCATCACAGTCTACAAACAAAAAATCAAGACAAAAAACGCATCAAAAGGATGAAATTTACACTAAAAGACGCAAAAATTCACTCTCCTGCTCTTATCTTCACTCTCCTGGCCCCGAATTTTTTGATGATGGCAGGATAGTGAATACCAGGAGAGTGAAATCTAGGGCTAAAAAAAGAATATCCCGAGAACAAACAGGGATCTGAAGTCCCTTCTTTCAGAGGCTGGAAGGGGTCATTAAATGCATTATAGTTACGTTTGAAAAAACGGAATATTTGGTTCAAGGTCGATTTTCCCAGCACCAGGATAGTGAATGGTAATAAAAATACTCACGTGTTTTCCAAGAGTCGTCCTGCAATGGCCGCTTGCCCACACGCAACTGGAGGGACTGTCGAGCTGGTGTGCTCACAAGAGGCCACAGTAGTGCCAACAAAACAAAAAGAAACTTCCCAAACTCAAAACCGCGCCGTTGAGAAGTTCAAACAGAATTTCCAGGAGAGTGAAGCAAAACTTATGTGACAAGACTAAAATACAACCCCCCTCCCCACCATTTGCTCAATATAGTTTTCATTCATTGGGGGTCCATTCTAGAGTTTTCAGAGACACAGGAAATCACATGAAATGATTCTGAAGCCGACATGCACACATATATTTTACTCCTTGAAGTTACCAACCTCCTACTTGTGACAACCAGGAGAGTGAAAAAAAGGCCTTCTGATAGTGTAATACATATGTGTGCATAGATAATTAAGCAATTATATGCCTGGGATCTGTTAGCATTAATGTCTTCCAACGATAAAGGATTTTTTTTTCGTCTGAAATGTTGAATGGAAGTGGAGAAAAGTACTTGTGACAGAAAAGTGGTGGACTTTCATGGAATGACCCATCTGCTTGTAAAGCAGATAGTGCATAGTGGAACTCGTTTACGAGACTCGACGGTAGCCCTAGCCCTACACCGGCCCGTGGTTCCCTCCTCCGCCGCGCAGCGGCGCTAGTCTCCTCTTTTATCAGTCTGGGCTTGTATGATCGCTCCGACCTGTAAATCTACAATCTACGGATTTATCCGTATGCCAGGAAAAAATATATTTATTGGTGAGGAGATTGTGTACCAGTCAATCCCTTAGTAAAAATGCAGATTAGTTGGGCATGTAGATCAGAATGATGTGTATAGTTTGGTGGTCTGGATGCTCGCATCTCAAAAAGACATAACATCAAGTAGTCAATCCCTTAGTAAAAATGCAGATTAGTTGGGCATGTAGATCAGAATGATGTGTATAGTTTGGTGATCTGGATGCTCACAAGCTCGCATCTCAAAAATACATAACATCAAGTAGTCAATCCCTTAGTGAAAATTCAAATTAGTTGTACATGCAGGTCAGAATGACGTTTTAGAAGTACATTTCGGGAGTTTTACGAGCAAAAAAAATACACCAGTCAATAGGATTTGAACCCACGACATTTGTCTCACGAGACCGTTATCATATCCATTGAGCTACACCTCAACTTTCGTGCCTGGAGACAATCACAATACTTCACTATTCAGTAGGAGGGAGATAAAAGTGGGAGACTAGCGCCGCTGCGCGGCGGAGGAGGGAACCACGGGCCGGTGTAGGGCTACCGTCGAGTGTTAACTAGTGGTTTGGTTAGGTACTTGAAGTTTGAAATGAATTTTATGTTTAAAATCAATTTTTATTAAAAATCGATTTTTTGCCCGATTAATCGGTACAATCAATTGTGATTGTTGGCTACCAATTTTGCATCCCTAATGTTATGATGCGGTTGCCAAGCAGGTAGCAGGTGCTTTTCAATCCAGCGGTTGAGATAATGAAAGAGAGAGACTAAATCTCAAGTTGAGTGACCGGGGCATCGAGCCCGATGGGTCTGCTAAAATACTGGAAGTCAAAATTGTGGTCAAAAATTTGGAGCAGCACCCCTGGCTGTATAGGTAAATATTGTAAAAATGATCTGTGGCAAGCGATGTCCGAGCTAAAAGGAGTGGTGACTAATAACATCAAGTTCATGGCCCAAGACCGTGTTATGGCATGGTGTGTGGTGCGGGGAAAGTGCCAAAGAGTTACTCGAGTTGAGCATCTTGGTGGGAGTGCTCCTTGGTAACACTACCCTCGTCCTGAGGTGTTCTTACCTCAACTAGAGGTAATGTTATGGGGGCACTTCCTTTCATCTCTCTCACCCTCCTCCACTGCCAGCTTCCTAATCACATTTTCTGCCCAAGGGCTGGCATTAGGAAAATTTGGGCAACCTCCCCACTCTTTTAATTTAGTTTTGTTTTTTGTGTAATGGTGTGCCTCACTGTCTTTGAAAGGAGTTTCCTTTAAAATTAAAAAAATATGTGTTTGTGTGTTTCCATTTTAGATGACAACTCTCTTTAGTATTGCGATAAAAATTCCGTTCCTGCGCCCAGAAAATCAATATTTCAAAATGAAAGGATTAGTTTGTTGGTCAGCACTATTTCAGCACATTAAATTGATCAAATTTCAACAAATGTATTTTTAAAATGTATTTCGTACGAATAGACCCCTACACTGAAATTCGCTAAAAATGGTTAAACTTGTGTTTTTAAGCAAAATTTCTGTCAAAATAGGTTTATTGACCATGAACTATAACATGAAAAAATCTTAGTAAAAACTATGCTTTAAAATATTTTTAAAATTCAATATTTTTTGCTGTTGAATTTTGAATATGCGCAACCTAGCGGCACTCTGTGTAACTAGGTATCAACCTTATCTTGCGAAGCGCCTCTGGCGGCCACTCCTATTACTTAATCTGTTCCCTCTGTGCGATGTTCCCCCGTGATTATTCTCATGATTAAAATCATTTCATCTATCGTTTCGGAGTTCATTTTCACTAAAACCGCAAAATTTGCTAAGAAAGAAACAAATTTACCAAGAATGCAAAAAAAAATTAAAAAGTGAAAAAACTTTTTAATTGCATTTATTATTTAGAACGAGTTTGTCGCCATACAATTTGAAGGCTAACAATAATTTCATTGCACTCAAAGTGCTCAAATTTCAAATCAGTGTAATATAAGTATAACAAGATGACGAAAATTAGCTCATGCTGATTGACTGGCACTTGTCCATTACTTCTATTAAACCTTTGTGTTCCTCCAACCACAAGACCCCAACCCCAGTCCTCAAAATTTAATGTAGGCATTAAGTTTCAAGACACATCGAATCCAAATAGGTGTCAAATAACAACATCAATCAGGTTAAAATAATTTTAACCTAATAGAAAATAATTGAAAATTATAAACCAAACGGCTACGTGAACAAAACCTAGGTATAGGTACCTATGCACAACATCTTACAGGTTCAGAATATTGTATCAACAACTGCAGTTGATATTTTAATCAATTGGGAAAAGAAAACCTGCATCACCTGAACTGATGAATCGAACTAGCTGAAAAGCTTTTAAATTTTTCGATTGACCTAAGTTGCTGAAATTTTAAGGCTTGTAATTTGTCTACTGCTCTTTCACAACAACAATCAGAAGTAAATCAGCGTATTGCAAATATTTCGCTTCACCATAGATCCATTACCCAGGGGTGCCCACAGGGGGGGGGGTCACGACGCAAACTGCGTCGTTGAAATTTTTGGGGGGGGGGGTTAGAAAAATGAGTATTTTTTTAATTTTTTTGTGAACAAGTAATAAGATTTATACTAACAATTTGCTAGCGTTTAAAACAAGAAATACAACATTCTTTATCACATCAGTGTATCATTTACATGAATATTTAATAAATATTTTAGTTGGGGGGGGGGGGGGGTCGGGAGTTTGGGGGGGGGGGGCCTCGAGTCGTTGCGCTTGGGGGGGGGGGGGGGGGGGGCACCCCTCCATTACCTGTACCTGAAACATCATAAAATGTTTCAGGTTTCTCGAAGGTTGTTCAATGAAAAGTCTATATTCTAGGCCGACGTTTCGAAATATTTATATTTCATCTTCAGGGCTTAGAAAACTTTTTTGGAGGCTTATTTCATGTCCTCGTCGTAGAGCTTTAGTAGCTATCTACATAAACAAATCTTTGGGTATACTGAGAAATCAGGTAGAAAACATTGAACTTCGTACTTGTTTCCTCAGTATACCCAAGATATTGTTTAAGTAGATAGCTACCTACTAGAGCTGTACGACGAGGATATGAAATAAGCGTCCAAATACAGTTTTCCAAGCCCTGAAGATGAAATATAAATATTTCGAAACGTCGGCCTAGAATATCGACTTTTCATTGACCAACCCTCGAGAAACCCGAAACATTTTACATTAAACTCAGTGGTCGAGAAAACCCAGCCTAATGAAACATCATACTTGACAGTAAAGAAGAAGAAGCACACCAACATGTGTCTGGCAAGCCAACAGTGCAACGCCATAAAACGAAGACAACAGACAACGATAAAGAGACAGAGATTGTTTTGGTTTTTGTTTGCTTCGCCCGCGCGGTCCAATTCTGAATTTCAGAAAAAATAATTTCTGGAGTTGTTACTAGAAACTACATTTTATTTTAAAAATAACTTATAATGGCTGCTTCTGTGGCGACAAATCCATCTACGATCCTTCCGCTCGGTATGTGGTTTTTCTTCTCCCCAACTTCTGCCTTTTCATGTTGAGTATCATGTGATTAGCTTGTTGACTTAATATTTTTTTAAAACCCTTTTATTGAAAATTTCAGAGTTAGTAGACAAATGTATTGGATCCAGGATTCACATCATCATGAAAAATGACAAAGAGATCGTTGGAACATTATTGGGATTCGATGATTTCGTTAATATGCTTCTCGAGGACGTTACCGAATACGAGACAACGCCGGAAGGGAGGAGGATAACTAAACTCGATAAAATCCTTCTCAACGGAAACAATATAACGATGGTGAGTTACATAAATATATGATGCAGTAAAGATAGGCACTTAACAATAACATCACGATAGATACCTATCGAGACGCCCAGTACCCGCCTCATATCCAAGGTAACTAACCGTCCTGCTTTTGGCAGGATAATCCTGTTTTTGCTTATTTTACCTGTATCCCGCGTTTTTCCTTATTTTTGAGACAAAGTTTCGTTAAAATTGTTGTGCAACAATTATTATTTGCTAGTCCCTTCGAATGTTACTTGGCCTATTAGGTACTTCGTTTCAACAAAAAATTCCCCCAAATTCACGAAAAACCCCAAGGAAGAACCAGTAAATCTCCTCCAAATTTAAGGTGCCGTTATAAGCAATTTTGGACACAATATTGATCACAAATTGAATTATCAAGTAATAAAAGGTCATAAAACAAGGAAGGCGAGTGTCGGTTCAGTGCCATCTAGCGGGAATGAGGATAACTAGAGCCTTCCACAGGCAGCAGTTTCGCATTGCTTGCCATTAGCTGCGCTAGTAGCTGTGTCAAACTCTTTCCCCTTTGTCCCACTAGAACTTTCTTCTCTGTCTTATTCCATTGCTTGTTTTTGCCTTTTGGGGTCACACATAACATTACCTTCCATCATCAATAGAAACAGCACCCTGTGGACCTCATTGTATTCATGAATGCTATACATGGGTCCAAGTACCAGGACAATAATAAAAATGTTCCCTAGAATGATTGAGTCCAAACAGTTACTTGCAGAAAACCCTGATATTTAAAAAATGGATTAATATAGTTTGGATACATTAATACATTTTGGATGGAAATACGTATATGGATAATAGATATTTGTATGCCTATATTATAGATTTATTGTCCATCTTATAGTGTAGAAGTGCAATTTTTATATCATGAAACGTGACGTATATTAATATGAGTGACTAAAATTGAATTTTCGAATGATACTAAGCATGTATTGCTTCGTGAAAATATGGCAACCCAACCTGAGCCTAATAAATTATTCATCTATATTACAACTTCAAGGTTAACTCATTGATCCCGTTGGTCATCATAGTTGGTTAAAAATATTTTCAAAAAAATTCACAACACAGAATATATGTAGAGAAATGAGGTGGATTGCGGTTAGGGTAGGCGACTGGAAGTCATTCGAGTGGAGTGTTTACATACTGCCCTCGCATCCACTCGTACTGCCTGTCCTTTGAAGTATACACTGGAAACCTTCAGCAGAGGAAGCACAGGCAGGAGCCAAGGGCAACACTAGTGAGGTCACTGAAGTGGGCTGAATGTAAACGAGGTATTATGAAGCTCTTGGGGAAATTTGTGAGCAATAAGAATTCTTGCAAATGACCTAGGTGCTTTCTAAAAAGATGGATGTTGACAAACTTATCATAAAAATGTAACTTACCGTATTAGACTATTCCTATTCATGTGATTCCTTCTTATTTTTCAGTTGGTGCCTGGTGGTGACATGCCGGGAGAAACGTGAGCCTGTTGCTTCTGGTGGAATGACTTTTGTAAATAATTACTCTCTTACTGTACAAGTGTGGGGATGCTTCATAAAAAAATACATGAAATACTACTTAATTTGTTTTTCACATTTGTAAGACTTCTTGAAGGTAGTTTAATCCTCAAAAACTCTGTTGAAGAATTACAGGGTCAATGATACTAGGTACCTTTCATGGTATTCAATCTAAAGGGTTATTTCCGCTAGTAGAAAGAGTGAAACTATCGTTTACATACCTTTTGGAGAGTGTCGTCACAAGCAAGTTGAGTACAGGGGGCCTTCTGTACTCGCTAGTGACCATGAACTCCTCGGAAAGCTATGTAAATGATAATTATAATACCCCTTACATTAGATCTCGTACTTTTAAAGTTGGGAATTCATCTTCATTAAATCCTAAATGAAGAGTACATACCATATACCCTTAACGGGTTACGTAAACTTGTTTGTAATATGGTGATGTGGGTTATCATGACTTTGTGACATGGTGGGTATCCACTTAGTTGTGGGGCTTGTTATCGGCACAAGCTATTCGCCTCACATTGACATTATTCATATACATAAATCTATACATAAAACCACGCATTAAGTTGAGAAATCAAACAAAAAGACTGTTACGTGGAACCCGACAAATAACATAGTCATTGGGAGTGGAGCAGCTATTACAGGATAAGACGACTTTGATTGAAGTCCAAGGACAAAACTGCTATAATCAAAACACCTACTGTACCTCCCAAATAGAACTTCGGTCAGCCTACCCAAAAATCCTAGGAAATTCCTCATTTGGCCGAATAGTTTCTACGATTTGTCTGTCTACTGCTTGCACAGCAGACGTAGTTGATTTAATGGGGTCCCGAACATGAGAAGCTCAAGATAGAGAGCAGCACGTAAACAATGACTTTACCGATTTGCTATTCTTTTGTTGCCTACAAGGACAGTCGTGACGGACACAAGTTGTTTTGTCGGATTTTTGTATCTTTACTATAATAATTTATTTATTAAGAATATAATTCTCATTTTTGACCAGTATTGGTAAGATTGATGGTGAGGGGACGAATTGTAGAGCGAAAAGGGGTGGGGCAAAGTATCAGCAAGGAAAAAGTCATGTCAACCACCATATTCCTTAGGTCCTTTGCCCCCTACCGCTCCTAGCGGTGGACATTGTCAGTTTGTTACCCCATTGCAGAAGAGTGGGGGAACTTTAATCTATAGGAATTTCACACTTTTGACCTCAAGATTCGGCGCACTTGAAAACCCAAATTAACCAAAACCTATTTTAACCAAAATAAACCATTTATCAATAAATGGGTAGGAAGATCACGTATCAGAGAGCTGAGTATTCCCCGGGCGAGGGATGTGACGTCATAGGGCAAATGTGTTTCAAGAGCTTTTTTACTGGTCAGGCACCCATTAGACGGCACCTTTTCGAAAAGCTCTCGCTCAGATATGTCTGTTGAGCTAATGACAAATAACCATGAAAATACCCCATTTATGAGAATTGACCTTGTGCTTAGATAACAAGTGACCCATTCCAGAATTTCGTGCAATTTAATGTGTTTTCATTGTGAATGAAATCGAATGAATTTATACAATTCGTATGATTGAAGTACCTATTCTCCCGGGTTTTGATTGAGGTGTGTGGGGGCAGAAGAAAGTTTTTGACTTGGCTTCCTTTTGTACTACTCGCGCTTTTTCAAATGTTATAAAAACTAAGTAGCTATCGGGTTAACCATTTTTTAATTTCTATTTCTAATTTAAATTTTGGGGAAAAAAGATCTATCGGTATCTTTCTATTGATTCCCAATGATTTGAAGTTGGTTTGAAAGGGAAAATCTCGTGTAGAAAATGAGGGGTAGTACTGAAGGATACCCGAAAATATCTACAGAGAGGTAATCGTACCATGATTTTTAATTAGTGATGTTTCAAAAATGTACAGAATATTTACACAGCATATCGTAGTTGATTGTTTCAAAGATGGTTAGACATAATATCTAATTTGGAGAGTCAATAAGGCTTATAAAGAGGTCACTTTACATATTTCCATAAACATGCTGGTAGACATGAGGTAGATAACTTGGGATGAATTAACATCAGGCCTCAAGATCTTAACTGCGTTTGTAGCTTGTCCAGAGCTTGTTTGTGACGAAAGCGCAGAGGCCCCTCAAAATGACTAGCCAGGTTTGAAACATCGTGGAAAACTTGTGGTGGGGTAGATGGAGTCAGTATGGATATAAGAGAGAGCAGAATTTTACCCATGAGCCTGTCTTTAGTAAATTTATCGATGCTCCCAGAAATCAATTTGACGATAAAAGGTGCCGCTGATGAGTCGATTGGGAGTTCCAAAATCACACTCAACGATTGGAGGTGCCAAGGAAGAAGTTCGCCTTGGAAGGTTTCGCTTGAAGCTGCAAGGATGTCCGTTCTCTGCAAGTCACTAAGTGCAGCAAAGAATGCTTTACAGAAAGCCGTATCTACATTGATGGGACTATTTTCGTTTAGAAACATCGGTAACACCAAAGTTTTCGAAATAGAGGAGTCGAGCCATCTCAGAACTTCTCCAAACAAGATAAGCCCATTTCTGCAAGAGTCCTCGCTTGAAAATATTGGAAGCAACACGTTCGAGCTAACACATAAGGCCGAGTTCCTCGTTGCAGACATTCCTATAATAAAGGATTTCTTGTGAATATCTTGTTGTAGCAAAGACCAGCTTTTCAATACTACTTCAGTCATATCGTGATTGTTCAGATTTGCAACAAGTTCAATGACCACATTGATGTTCTCTGAACCGGTAACGACATGCTCCACAATTTTATCTGCTATTAATTGTGTGTCAGCTGTAGTCATTGATGTTTCCATTTCCGTCACACCTTGCCGGAAGTTGACATCCATAGTATCTTCTGCAGGTTCTGGCCAATCGTTGAGGAGTCCATATTCCCCAGAACTGAGTCCTTGGACGTCCGCTTTTTGTGTAGCCAGAAGGAATTTCTTTTGAATACCTTCCAATATATCTTCTTCCAGCTCTTTGTTGGCATCTTCTATTAAACGAAGTGCTGCAGGGCTTAGCTTGGCTTTCCCCCATGAGGCCATACAAAGTTGTCATATCTTGACATTCCTTCTCAACATGGGAGAATCAGATTAGCCAACTATACCATACCTGAAACAAACAAACAAATTTCATTTTTTAAATAATAATTTAGATTCTATAGATTTATTCTGGGTCAAAATCAGCAATTTAAGTACGACTACTTGATTTCCAGTAGCTTTACCACAAAGCACTCTGAACAGGGACTAACAGTTTAAAAAAAAGCCACTGTATATCCCAAAAGGTTCATATATCCTGTTCTCAAAACTATCAATCCATGAAACCAAGATGTTAAGTTAAGAAAGCCTTTAAAAGCATGAGTTCTAAGCAATCTTTGCAGCAGGGTGGGGAGAGAATAAGAAGAATTGAGATGGCAGACATTTAATTGAATAGTATGTAATGGGAAAGAGCCCATAGGGTGTAACATGCTTATCAAATAAATCAAATACTATTGCACGAACGTCCTCATTAATGTTACACATTAAATGTTCATTAAAAGTAAGAGAGTTAAGTATATTTAAAAAACGCTGAAAATAATAAACAAAGGTTTATGATTCCTGTTTCAGATAGCCTGGTTAGGGTCGTTCGCTGTAACTTGGCGTGTTTCTCCAGGAGAGGCTCAGAAGAGTAGGGCTGCTCAGCGGTACCATTCCCCCACTAAGTGTCCAGTCCTTCTTCCTCCTAACCCCCTCCCTTTTCCCTTGGCCCACCCACAAAAAAGCCTCATCCAAGATTCAGCTTAAAAATCATGTTTATCATCATCATGTTAATCATGCTTAACCTTCAATTTTACAAGGTTGTTCCTAACAAAAAAGACCACAAAGTTTATTTTTCCTTGATCCATCCTGATCAGCTGAGAGAGATGAATCGTCTCCTTTTCACCCTAGGAGTGAGAAATTTGATCATGAACTTCACTGGACATAGAGGGACGAATGAAATCATGGACTCCATTTTTCAGTTGGAATAAATTATCTCTAAATTCTCTAATTCATCCTAGGAATTTTTTTAATTTTGGTAGACAGCCTACCTGGGACCTCAAAAAAAGAATGAAATTACCGGCACAACCTTGATTAGCTGGGCAGACCAAATTCTTTCCTCTCCGCCCAAGGAAGTTGGAATTTGATAGGGAGCCTCTCTGGAACAGTAAGAGACGATTAAAATTATGGCCTCTTTTCTGATCAGCTGAGTGAGCCACATTCTCTCCGGTTCACCTTTGGAAGTTTAAATTTCATACAGCATTAGAGGTGTCCGTAGGCGGCAAAATAAGGGCGATCTACCCATGGAGCTACCACAGAGTAGTGTAGGAGCTACATTTTCTTCATGGATCGACTATTAAAAAAACCGGTCTGACGTCCACAACACATCAGTGTCATCATGCTATCAAGCTCGGCAAATAAGAAACCACCACATTTGCTATTTGCTTTATTTCTAGAGAGAGAAGTGCATATTGCGATATTACAACCTGAATTATTATGAATGAATTATTGTGATCAGTAACTTGTGGACTTAATTTCATCTTTGGTCTGTATTATAAAGTAAAGAATGGTATCTTTGTCCAACCAAAACCTCAATAAAAATACGCACTCGTTCCATTTTAGTAAGTGATCTAGTTATCTACACGGGCTGTTACTAAATACGGTCTTCTTTTCCATTCAACGATTTATGCTACGATAGAATCTTCGCCGTTGCTGCTGTTTGAAGACAAATCCCCAAATGTATCCATTGGAAGGTACAAATAAAGACGATCAAACTTGATTCAAATAAGGTTTTTGTAAATAAATAAACTTGTTTGAGGTTAGAAAGCTCTAGATATCTCATTAACCTCCAGTTATAATAGTTATCCAGCCGTTCACGGACCAGATAAATTAAAAAGCCAGATAAGGTTTAACTAGGGATGGATAAACACCCCATATTGTGTTATCTGGAGGATAACGCTATCCCTCAGATAAATCCCCCTTATCCATTGGATAAATGTGATTGATAAACCGGCCCTTAGTGAGTTAAATTCTCTCTTGTTCACTCTACGAATTTTAAATTTGATAGAGGCCTCTCTGGGATATCAAGAGACAAGTAAAATAATGGGCTCTTTCTTGATCAGCTGAGGGAGTTACATTCTCTCCTATTTATGCTAAAAAATTTAAATTTTTAATTTTAACAGAGACCCTCTCTCTAGGAGAACAAGTGTCAAATGAAATTACGGACTCCATCGAGACCGGCTCTCTTTTACACCCTAGGATGTTGAAATTCGGGAGGGATCCTCTCCTGGACCAGATGAGAAAAATGAAATAACAGCTATAGTTAAGTCTTTCAAATTTCTTTGAAAACTGAAAGGTCAGCAAATAGTAGAATCGTTCACCATTTCTTACTCCATTTCTCCCATAGTTAATCGGAAAAATAAGATATTAAGTAAAGACATATCCATGATCTTTTGTTTCTCCCATCAAGGGCCGGTTTATCAATCACATTTATCCAAAGGATAAGGGGGATTTATCTGAGAGATAGCGTTATCCTCCAGATAACACAATAGGGGGTGTTATCCATCCCTAGTTAAACCTATCTGGCATTTTAATTTATCTGGTCCCTGGATGGCTGGATAACAATTATAACTGGAGGTTAATGAGATATCTAGAGCTTCCTAACCTCAAACAAGTTTATTTATTTACAAAACTCTTATTTGAATCTCAAGTTTGATTGTCTTGTATCTTCCAACATATATATGGGGATTTGTTTTCAAATAGCAGCAACGGCGAAGATTCTATCGTAGCATAATACGTTGAATGGAAAAAAGACCGTATATAGTAAGACCCTGCACCTACTAAAATGGGACAAGTACGTATTTTTATTGAGGTTTCGGTTGGACAAATATACCGTTCTTTCATTCCAACACAGATCAAAGATGAAAAACCCACTACTTACTGATCACAATAATTCATTTATAATAATTTGGGTTGCAATGTTGCATTTGTATATGTATTTCTCTCTCTAGAAATGAAGCAAATAGCAAAAATGTGGTGGTTTCTTATTTGCCGAGCTTGATAATATGATGGTCACTGATGTAGTGGGAATAACGTCAGACCCAGTTTTTTTTCCCTCATGTAGCTCCTACTCTACTCTGTGGTAGCTCCATGAGTAGATCGCCCTTATTTTGTCGCCTACAGACACCAGAGAGGTAGCTAACGGCGCTATCTGCCAGACAGAATTCATCTGAGGGATAATTTTATCCGCAAGGCAATTCGGCATTGATAAACGACGGAGCATTCTCGATCTGGAATATAGCGCTATACTCAGTATAGCTATCCAGCAGTTAAAGTAGATAATTGATAAACCGGCTCTAAGAAAGAAATTTTTCAAAAGTCTCGTATCGAATATAATTTTTCAGAGAGTGTTAGAGTTGCTTATCATGGACATTGTAAAAAGGTTGGTAGGTATATGTGGAAATTAAACCATAAAGGACTGACGATATTACGTATTCTTCCAAAATGCACTCAGTATTATTTATATTTAGTATGCTGATGTAATATTAGGATTGTAACTAACCCAGAATTTCTTATTATCTGAATGCTGATATTCTCGAGGGACTATTTTCTCTTAAGAGTGCCTTTACAAATACTGGTATATTCTACCTAGGAACTTGGATATTGTTTGCTTTTGATTCCTCCAGAATTTCAAAAGGTATCTATTATTCAATGCCCTCATTCCTATCTACTGTCCTGTTGGCAATGTGATACTTCCAGCACCGCTGTACACAGTTCCTATTTCAGTGAAGAAACGGTGTACCTAATGGCAGGACATCAATCTGCCTACACAGCACCTAAGAGACGCAGACGCATCATTGCACACCCTCAGTTACGTACTCTTCGTCAGAAGTCATATTTTCTACCCTAGCCGAACCACGACAGCTTCTTATCTGGATGGAATGGTGATCCCTTCCAAACAAGTTTATAGAAGATCGTCCTTTCAGCAACTACTATCAATAAGGATGTTTCCTTCAACTTCTTCCACCATATGAACTAAATCAATCTAACACATCAAAAACTAAATTACAAATTATTGAATCTATTATCTGCAAGGCCAAAAGTTATACTGATACAATGTTGATTCCTTCTATGATATGCATAACATAATGTTTAAACATTATCCTGAAACAAGCAAGTTATCCACCTAAAAGAAAATGTTATGGATTTATGCTAACATTCTTTATACCTACCATCTTGAAGCATCCAGACATCCAATTAACTGCACTCGTTACTTCTATCTTGACTATTGTACACATGAGGACATCACTGAAAACTTATAATACATTTGACTACTAATTATAATAATAAACACTATAAACAATAAACTACTGAGATTTGAAAATGAGGTAGGTACTGGTTGGAACATTATCAGTTAGGCCATTGGCGCCCTATTTACGCATGGATGCTTGAATTTTCCATTTTAGTTTGATAACCTTGTACATGCTAGTGCACACGCTCTGTTGAGTCATTTTATAACTAGGTTTTTTCCCAACTTTCCGATGTAGGTAATTAGTTTTCTGTCACTCCGCAGGTTTAATCGTTGTTTGGTAAATCTCCCAATGAACAATTTGATTCGCTAGTTAATTTTATACAATTGTTGGCTAAATTTGACGAATTTTATAAAAGTTATCACCAAGCTTGATGCTGATACCTGGTATCTTTCGGTATCTGATAACGGAAAAAACAGCTGACAACCTCACCTTTGGCACTGTGACTATTGTTTATTACACGTGTAAACATCACCAATTTATTGATTTGGGTGGAAAAGGTGAGCGTTTCGACGTCGGAAAATGTACCTATTCATGAAGATCTGTTGACTCAGGTAAAATCCATTTTTAAAAACGGTTTAGTTAACGAATTTGCTCGACAAATCTCTCCTGCGCTATCCTTACGTGGCCACATCCATTAAATACACATCATCTGCTCTGTGCGCGTTATTTACGAGGTGCATTCAAGTGTGAATTTAAAAACATTTGCTATTGTTAGTTAATCAGCACATACACAACAGCAGATAGCTCGCAGTGTAAGACCCAGTTTTTAAGTGACCTGCTTTAAGGACTTACTTGGTTTGTAAGATTTGGAATTGTTTTGGTATAGAGTGATAACCAGCAGTAACGCCCTATTTCACGATCTCCGTCTTGAATTGCTGCTTTAAGGCTAAGGATAGTCCGTAGCTAACGATCATTCAGCAGTCATCATTCTTACTCGGACTAGGCGCTAAGTGGGCAAATTAGTGATGCGTTTTTTACTCAATTTGTAGGTCAAGAATATACATGATATGGTATCTACTACACCTTCTAAGCGGTATCTAATCAGATAGAGATATTCAAAGTCAGAACTTTGTAAAAGAGGAGAAAAAAAGCTTGCTAATTCAGCTCGAGTTAGGGGATTTGCGCTCGGTTGATGTACGCTTTTTCGTGAAAGGTTCTGGCTCAGTTCACGCAGAAACTGCTCAAGTGGTAGAGTACATCAAGTTTATGAACTGAACACAAACTCTCTTCCCTGCACGGACATATTATAGCAAGATTGTTCAGTGCTTGCGCTTAGATAGCTCGCGAGGTACCAGTCTTGATGCGTGTGTGAACTTAATGTATGTAACTAAAGCTAATAGCTTTGTTCGAGCTGTATTAATCGAACATTTTCAGTTCATGCGAGTTCCATGATAGAAAGTGCAAGGCATGTTTTGCTCAAGGGGACGCATAGATAACACAATGTTACATCATGCTAAAAAATGCTCTTGCTCCTAAAGCAACGTCCACGTGGCTAAAACCGAACATAATTATTTGGATATGCCGGGAGGTCTTATCGTCGAATACGAATACGATTGTAATCGCGATAATTATTCGTTGATTCTGAGTCAACTGCGATTATATTCGTATTCGTGTAATCGTATTCGTCTGTCAGCGATTACACGAATACAACCCATCAAAATGCGTCACGGTCATCAATTTCAATAGGGCGTCCCTCCTATAATATGCGAAGCCTTGCTAATATTACCTAGCTTCAGAGGGACGTCCTTAAAACGAATTCCACGATTGGATCCCTGCCTATTTGTCTCTAATCGATTTCAATAGGACCTTCCTCTGAAGCTAGGTAATATTAGCAAGGCCTCGCATATTATAGGAGGGATGCCCTATTGAAATTGATGACCGTGACGCATTTTTATGGGTTGTATTCGTGAATCGCCGACAGACGAATACGATTACACGAATACGTATATAATCGCAGTTGAATCAGAATCGACGAATAATTATCGCGGTTACATTCGTATTCGACGATAAGATTATACCCAACACTGGCCAGTGGACAGGCCGGCCCCAACCCACACTGGCCAGTGGGCAGGCCAGCCCCAACCCGCACTGTGCCGGTCCTGTTCAAAGGGAACCGATGCGGCATGAGACCAGGGAACGTGCTGGGGGGATGCTGTCCGGCTTCAATACCTAGTCATTTTCATTATTGTCACTCATGATGGCACTAGCACGACTACTGGGTGAAGATGTCCCCTGTAGCAAAACAGTCTGGACATGCTGGCCCGAACGCGATATCGGGCAAGATATAAACGTCACATCGTGAAATCCATGCCCCGTTGTATTCATGGCAAGATCCGATAGACTCAGGCTGTCCAAGAGCCATGTCAAGAACGATGAAAGCTGGCATTACATGTTGGGTTCCAAAACTTACTCTAATTGGTAGCATAATATTATAATTTTTGCAAAAAATACTATTATACTATATAAAAACTATATTTTTGAGATTTTGAAAAATAAAACTTCATTAGGTTCGTTCACTGAGACCACGAAACCAGTTTGCAACCTACTTGAGGCACTCGCTGAGTTCTCTATTAGAGAGCTCACTTAGAGGATTGGTTCTATTTGTAATTCCCAACAGTTTCTGTGGACGATTACAATATTTTTTTACCCCATGTTCTTAAAGAGGTCTTTGATTAGTAGGTACCTACAAGTTAAATACAACAGTGCAAATTATAACAGTAAATTTTAAATACCTAACCAATGGGAGCACTAGGCAGAAAGGGCAGAAAATAAAGTATGGAAAGCGCCATAGCGGTGGTTTATT
Organism: Adelphocoris suturalis; assembly: GCA_030762985.1. Taxonomy (NCBI): domain Eukaryota; kingdom Metazoa; phylum Arthropoda; class Insecta; order Hemiptera; family Miridae; genus Adelphocoris; species Adelphocoris suturalis. The sequence continues at coordinate 47,398,413 of CM061043.1, read as the reverse complement.
GTTTTTTCACTCGGAAGAATGCTCCATGTTAAAAAAGCTGTCAGAATCGTTCGCACAGACTCCAATCCCCAACCGGTTTGAAATGAATTTGAAAGTTGGCTGAAGTCGCGCATGCGCACTTGAGCCGTCTCTAATCAGCTTGAAATGATATGCAAGTTACCGCCAATCGCCTCAGGGAACAAACCTATTATGTTTTCATAATAGAAGTAAGTAGGTCTACTTATGGAATATTTTGTCCATTTCTGCTGGCCCACTCTGATTAATTTGTTATTCTCAGTTACCTGCACTAGTCAAGTCTAAACAACCTGAGCATGTGCCTTGATTTGTCAAAAGAAGAGTTTAGTAGGTATGTTCTACAGAATCCCTCTTAAGTTGCTTACATTAGTAGTTCCAGTTGTATCAAGGATTCGTGTATATTTACAGTTCCTGTTTTCTCATGAAACCATGGAAAATAATATTTTATAGGTAGGTACTGTGTATTCTCGAAGTACTTTGTTCCACTAAGGCCGGGCATCTAGAACGGGTGGCATGGGTTACCCCAGTGTTGTTGATAATAAGGCGTAATTAGAATGGAGGTTATCCCTCAAACCCAGGGTACCCCTGACCCAGCTGTGCATAGAGAGATGAGCTCCGCTCATTGCTGAGGTAAGCTCTGTGACTGGCTAGGGCCATTGGAAAATCATGGCTTATATGGCAGGTAAATATCATGGCAGTACATAATGGTAACGTAGGTGCGTACTACTAATAAAACTAAAAATGGCTGCTTAATTGAGCCATTTACTGCGTATTTAAATAAACACTCTTTGTCTAAAGAAAGATTTTTAAATGACTCCTGGGAAACACATTCATGCTACTTCCTCCATATTTACCTTATTCATAATGTCTCTGGCATTACGCAGGGAGCTGGATAAAAGGAAACACGACCCCACTCTAGGTTGCAGCCTATCAGCGATATATACCGAAAGGTGATTAATTTTGGCGTCTTTCAGACTACAATTAGTTGAATTAATCACAAATGAAAACTTTCTCATTTTTATGTACATATCTCACTTTGCAATATCCATCTTTTTTCTTGTAGGACTTCAAGCCAAGAGTATCGAATCATCCACTTGCACTGCTGTGGTCTACTACTAAATATCCTTCACCGAACACTGGCTAAATAAATCAAAATGTTTGAACTCACCGACACACAAAGTAACTTTTTTTAAAATTATCATTTTTAACAATGTTTATTAAGAATAATTTTATAAGTTTGAAACTATTTTACAATAATACTGAGTTTTCTTGTAATGTCATTCCTTAGGAATTGGAATTGGGCTTGCCTCGTTCGGGGTCTTCTTTTTGTTCCTTGGAGTATTGCTCCTCTTTGATAAAGGACTTCTGGCCATAGGAAATGTAAGTATATTATTTGTTTTGTCAGTTGTTGAAAACGAATGAGGTTTTGTGGTGATTCGGAATAGCACTCTAATGATGCCAAATTCGGCTTCAGCTTCTTGAAAACTCCTTATAATGCCAACTAATTTCGTCGAGGGAAGGGTGAAGTAGATTGAGCTTGACGTCACAGTATCAGTTAGCTTAGTGTGTTTATCCAAGGTGCGTCTGTTGGAATATTAGTCAGTAATACTGTTTTTATATTGTTTTATGGTTGTATCCTCACATTTTAGTGAATGTTTGGTACCTTCCTTCAAAATATTAAACGAGTTTGATGAAATTCACTTGACTTACATTTACCATGTACATTTTTCATTATTTACAACGAACCAACACAGAAGTGAAAGGAGAGATTCTGCTCGTTAAATTTGGAGTGAGGAGGCGTTTTAGCGTGCCAAGGGACGAGTAATTTCTCCACACCAGTAAGGGCGCTTCCACACTAGCGATTTTTAGTCGTGCGACCGAATCGTTGCTGATTGCGGAAAAAGTGAAACACAGAATTGCATAGAAGTTCACTCACCAGCTAAAAAATCGCCACGATGGAAAAAAATTGCAACACGTTCTATTTTCCGGGCGACTCGACTATCGCTGGGGAAAATGTGAAACGCAGAATTGATTGACCTTGCACTCACAAGCAACATTTGGTCGCGCTACTTTATCCCAGTCGGCAGTTTCCGTTCAGTTCATGATGTCAGCTGAAGAGGACACCGTCGACTCTCCAATGATCTCACCTCAATGTGACTGACAGACGTTCTTCTGGCGGAATGGAGCGTCTGAACGGGGTATCCTGGTGCGTGATCTTGGCCGTATCAATTTCAGAAGTTGGTAAAAGCTGTTGACACACATTCAATAATAATCGAAAGGGTTGAGCTGAGCAGTTTCTATTCGTAAAGATAGATCATCAAAAATTGATATTAAAACAAAGCAGCTTGAAATGCTTGCATACGAGTCTGCAACACATTGGGACATTTTCATGTGTGTTTTCTTATTGTATTTATTACTAGGCAGATCTCACCCGTGCATCGCACGGCGGGGCGTACAAATCAATTAAATGGGCCATAAGAGAAACCGCCCACCTGTGGGTACTTAATTGAATTCGCGATCGTGTTGACTCATTGTTCCGACACCCGTGGGTACTTCATTGAATTCGAGCCAGGCTACATCACCTACCCCCCTGCAGACTCGTATGCAAGCTCTAAGAGCCACTCAGCTGATCCGGACCCTGGGCATCGTCACGTAAATGTGCTAAAGAGACACAAGAAATTAAAGCTTCCTAGAGTGTAAAACATAGAAATTAGCTTCAAAAGCCACTCATCTGATCCGGACCCCGGGCATCGTCAAGTCAATGTCCTAAAGAGGCTACATAAGAAATTACAGCTTCCTAGAGTGTAAAGCATAGAAATTACCTATTAAAATGATTTAACCACCGCTTCACAAATCAAACCGTTCTCGCAATATTTGGATCACCTGCTATGAATCAAATCATAGAAACACCAGCTCAATGAAATCATCAGAAATTAACAAGCGGTGGCAATCATGTTCACAATATCAATTATTGAGAATGATCACCTGAGTGTACACAATTATTCAAATAACCTTGCTCATAACTCAGCTTGTTGGCCACGCACTTCGCAGTAGTAAACATAATATGGTTGGATAAATCGAGAGCTTTCGAACGAATGGTCAACGAATTTTTTGGGATGAAAAACGACGAAGTACCATTTCCCTAGCAACGACTCGGTTGTAAGCGGAAATCGTCAAAATATTTACGTTACGTTACGTGACAGTTTTTTGTGCAATGTGCCAGGGCAAAGACATGAAAATGTCAAAACTTTGCAGAGTATTCCATCACATCTCCACGTATTTTATGGTATGTGCCTTAGCTTCCCTTTGGGAGATGATAGGGTGCACCCAAAATCTTCTTTTGTATTTTTCTTCCCGCCTCTTTTTTTTCAACTTCAGCGCCACGACACAAGTTAACTCAAAGTCCTCCATTGTTGCACTGCCACAGTCGCTGATGTGGAAGGGGTTCTGACGTGCTGCGACCACAATTTTTTTCCCCACGATCAGCAGAAATTCGGATCGTGCGACCAAAAAACGCTAGTGTGGAGGCGGCCTAAGACTTCTGTTCTGTTGATGCGAAAACAATATCAATAACAAAGCAACTCCCCCCCCCCCCCTCTTCTAATTATAATCAAAGGTTGAAGTTGACTTTTAGGTACCTATATGTTAGTATAGGATCTGCTTTATTGATTTGTTTTATGTTTGTTGACAGATTTACTTAAACAAAATATTTAATACTTAATAACAGAAAAACTAATGTGGAGTTCCTTCGCTGTTCGGTCGTGTGCCGTCATGCTAACATGTTAGAAACGCAAAAAAGTTATATTCTCCCTTCAAAAATGCAATATTATTGCTTTTGGTTTGCCTTAGATGTAAACAATTACACAATGCAATGTATTCGTAGTCCAAGGAACTAGTGTGAACGAATCTAGTATTATTTCCTGTGGTGAAAACCACCCCCTCTTTTCAACAGCCCTTTTCAGGGCTACCAAAAAGAGGTAGGCACAACACAAAAATATTTATAAGACGTCGAGTTATAACTCCGTCAAACAAAATATTTCACCAGAGAGAAAATACTAAATTCTCTCTCAAAAGTGAAATATTAAAGAATAACACACAAGGCGACCTCCCTAAACATTTACTGGGCGAGAGAGATGCGACAAGCATCTCGAAACAAGTCGCCTTGAATGAGAAATCTCAAACAGAAAAACTCAAGGTCGTTCAGCCACCCCCGGGGACCCCGTCACAGCGACGGACGTGGGGAAACCACCTCGAAAGACCAGCTCAGCTATCATACTCGCAGATACTGAGAAAACAATGTGCGAACCAATGAGATTACACAGTCGAATTAACGAAATTAAGCGGACCAACCAGGAGGCGGCAGGAGGCGGCCACCTCCCTATAAATACCCCGCTGGGAGCCCTCCGAAATTCATTCCACTCTCCGCTCTCGACGACGACACCTCTGAAGTACGAAGAATTCTACACGCTCTACGCTGACGAACCTTCTGCATTACGAGTTCATCTCAAGAACGGCTTCCTACTGCTTTCTACAAGGCATACCTTCTCTCCACACAGATCTCGCATTGGCATCTACGAGTCCAGTGATTATTCATCCTGCTCATTGCCCAACGTAGTTCATCTGTCAGGACGCCACCCGGTACATCTATCGATATTCTCTTTAGATCGTACGCCCGAGGGACGTTCCGAGCCGTGTCGCCCGGGTTTCGTAGCATTAAGCTCGTAACCGACCGCTGTGGGCACGCCGGTAAATTACTCTGCTCATCCGCTCTAATTTACCGTCCAAGGAAGTCTTTTTCAAGACTGCGAGGTAGGACCCTGACATACAAGCATTGGAAAGACGCTCTGTCAAGCGAGTCCACCTCCCAAACCCTCTATTTTTCACACATAGAGGCATCGAAACGAGCTAAAAACTCGGTTATTTCGATGGAACGTCGGCCGTCTTATTTCCCCATGCAAGGGGAGGCAGACGACGGCGAAGCCGGGCCGCGTAGCCCCCGTAGCGCTCCCTACAGGCTACCCGGCGAATCCGCTGAACCCAGCGACGGCGTAAGGCGCGATCCTCACGCCCGGACCGCCTTCTCACCCGACGTATTCGTTAAAGAAACGTTCGATCAAGCCTCGCCTATACAAAAGATCGAGGATACCTTTCAGACTCGCTCTGAAGCCGATCATTACGATTCGACCAAGCTGTCCGAGTACCCACGATATTCGACGCAGGCCTACACGGCCGATCCGAGTGTCAAATACACTCCAAATGTGCAAAAAGCGAAGGATACTTTTCAGTACCTCAACCAAGCTCAACATATTCCCCCTACAGATATAAATCTTAGGCCGGAATATTACAAAACGGCTCAGTACCAAACTGATCGAACCCAGCACCCGCTATGCGAGCCCAGTGCTCCACGCGGCTGCGACACGAACTACCTCCCATTTCAGTCCGCCAAGCCAGTTGACCTTGGCGGATCCGCTCACATTCCTTACGGGAATGACCCGGGGACTAACCCGCATAACCGGAATATAAATGTCCGACTTGGCCTACCTACGCCAAGTAAAACATATTTAAATCCACTACAAATGGTGACCCCGCCTTTGAACAGGCTCAACACGGAGCATTTCGTTCCCTCTTATGAAGCTAGTGGATTTCAGGGAACCACTGCGGGCGTGCGACCCCCGCCGGGCCTCTACGCCCCACATCTCACGCAACATCCCTCTACACAAAGTGGCTTTCAAGCACTTTTAGAGGAGATGGGAGATTATCAAAAACCAATCTTCCAAAAGAAGAATATCGATCGTGCACTCGCCGAGTTCGATCAATACTGCGTGCGAAAACACCTGAGAACGCAGAACGAATGTTTCTCAGCTATATACAAGTGGGTACCAGAAGAAATGAGGGAAGCTATAGACTCAGCTTACCTCACGGCACCCCACGCACCCTACGAAGAGGCCAAACAGCGCCTCCAGCGAGAATATGGGTTGTCCTTACAGGACAGGCTCCTCGCACTCGAGGACCCCGCATCTCTCGCCAAAAAACCCAGCACCAAGTACCACGAAATGTACTCTAAAGCTGTTGGGTATTTTTCAGAAGCTCTGATCACTCAAAAGTGGATCGAGACTCTACCCATCGAAGCACGAGGTATGGTCGCAGCTCAGCCTACCACGACCGCCCGGCTCGACCTAGCTGATACGCTACACGCGTACAAAACAGAGAATACTTCTCTGAACATACGAGGAGTAGAATCTACTCCGAAACCCATAAATACTGGTTTCAAAAAGGCCCTCTCGAAACAAGCTGAGTTCAAACCCCAACCAGTGGAGAGTAAGCCTCACAAACCGACGGCCTATGTCTGTCGAAACCACGCACGTTTCGGTAACGAAACTCGCAAATGTGCAGACCCAGAACACTGCACTTGGAAGACAAACACTGCTTCCAAAACTAGCAGAAAGGCAGCGACTATAAGCCATCCTAAAACCTGGGTTTCTAACGAAAATGCTCAGAGGTCGGTACAAGAAAGTACCGTTCCAACCTCCGACGTAGAGAGTTCGGAAAACGAATAACTGCCAGTGTATCTGAGCCTATACACCGGCAGTCTACTGAGTATAAAAGGCTCTTTTTCAAGTGCAAACTAAATGGCACTGAATTTCTCATTGACACGGGAGCAGAAGTGAACATTCTGCCCCACAATGTCACAAAAAAATTGGGCTTGAAAATTCTTAAGTCCAACGTTAAGCTCACAGCAGCTAACGGAGCCCCTATAGACACACTAGGGCGAGCTGACACGACAATTAACATCGGCCTCGGAGACATGACCACCGATTTTATGATCACGAAAGTTGATCTAGCGATCCTAGGTATTCCATTCCTCGAGTCTTGGGATATCGGAATACGGGTCAAACACAAATACATCTATAAAGATAAAATAAAGAGCTATGCCGATCAAAAAATAGCTGCAGTCATGAACAAAAAATTCACTGACGAACAAATAGCAGCTACTATCCCTCATCGTGACAATACACCTCAACCAGAGGACGTGCAAATCACGGAGGACGAAAACCTTCGCTCTATCATTGACAAATACAATGATAAAATGAGCAAACTTCAAGGTAAATGGAAAAACAACGGGGTTTACCACCGTATAACCATGGAAGGAATACCAGTACACTTCCGAGCAAGACCCATGGCGGGCGAAAAACGGGCTCAAGTCAAAAGTACTTTTGACAAAATGCTTTCAGAAGGCATAATTGCACCATCAGATTCCGAATGGGCATCCCCGTTACACTGTGTGCCAAAAAAAGACGGGTCATGGAGAATCACCGGCGACTACCGTTTCCTGAACGCGAAAACGAAGAAAGACGCCTACCCTCCTCCTCACATTCGCTCTTTCCAAGCGAATTTGCATGATACACAAATCTATTCGACAATAGATTTAAAATCGGCATATTATCATATTCCGATGCACCCAGATGACGCTCATAAAACTGCAATTATTACACCTTTCGGTCTTTATGAGTTTAAGAAAATGAGCATGGGTTTGGCCGGAGCAGCTCAAACATGGCAAAGATACATGGACAGCATCATGCGAAAATTTGATTTCGCATTTGTATACCTAGATGACATCCTGGTGGCTTCTAAAAATTATAAAGAACACATGAACCACCTCAAACAAATTTTTGACAAACTAGGGGAACACGGACTTCGGGTAGGTTTTGATAAATGCATTTTTTCAAAACCTACCGTCGATTTCCTAGGTTTCACTATCTCGAAAGAAGGGATAATTCCTAAACGAGATAAAATAGAAGCCTTAGAACAATTTCCTAGGCCAATAGACGTACGAAGTCTACGCAGATTCCTAGGTATGTGTGGTTTCTACCGAGCATGCTCAAGCAAATTCGCTCACACGGCACAACCTCTGTATGACTCCATTCAGTCAAACAAAAAAAATGACAGAACACCTATCGAATGGACATCAGAGAGAGAAAAAGCTTTCAACAGCTTAAAACAAGCAATGATCAAAGCAACATTGCATAACATTGCTCACCCACACCCTACAGCAGAGTGGAGATTAGTCTGCGACGCATCCGACACACACATCGGAGCGGCACTAGAACAGGAAATTACAGACAAACATGGCTCGAAATCTTACCAACCATTGGGATTTTTCAGTAAAGAAATTCCGGAACAATGGAAGAACAAAGCATCATTCGACAAAGAAATGTTCGCCGTTTACCAAGCTTGCATTCACTGGCACAATGACTTGGACGGCAGATCTTTCCATATTTGTTCGGATCACAAGCCTCTGCTAGGCACGATGCTTAAGAAAAATGCACATTTTTCTAAAATGAGATTAAGATGGCTAACATACATCTCTCAAATGACGAGTGACATTCGTCATATTTCCGGAGAGAGCAACGTCGTCGCCGACGCACTCTCCAGACCCTTCGATCCGGTTGAAATTCAAACAAAATCGATTTCAACCCAGACGGACGAGGGTCCACCCATAGCCGAAATTTCGAAAATTACGGCTGCAATAGAATGCAATCTTCTACTGCACATTTCAAATTCACAAATTCGTTCTCCCCCTAACGCGGAGGACAAATTGAAACTCACACGAGTTGAATTCTCTCAAGGAGAAATTTGGTGTAACCTAGACCTAGGACACCCTAGACCTTATATTCCAAACGAAATAAGGGAAGAAATAATAAGCCAAATTCACAATTTGGGACACCCAGGTATACACTCTACAGTGTATAAAGTTAAACAAAGATATTTTTGGCACGGACTCCGTGCAGATGTCTCCAACTGGGTCCGAGCGTGCGAAACTTGCCAACGAGCAAAAATCACGCGCTCCGTGAAGCTCCCTTACTCCGAATTTGAAACGGCTAACAAATTTTCACACGTACACGTTGATATTACCGGACCCTTACCTTTAGCTAAAGGAGGGAAACGTTACATTTTAATGATGGTTGATAGAGCAACGGGTTGGCTAGAGGCAGTCCCTCTTAACAACATCGAAACAACCACAATCACAAACGCCTTTATCAATATTTGGGTAGCTTCAAAGGGCGTACCTAAATACATCACAAGTGATCAGGGCACTCAATTCGAATCAGATCTGTTCAATTCCATTATGGAACGTCTCGGAGTAAAACATACTCACACGTTACCATACAAACCATCAACAAACGGAATGGTAGAACGCAGAAATAGATCTTTGAAAGAGGCTCTCAAAGCACAAAACGAAAATTGGCTCGACGCACTTCCAAAAGTTCTACTCGCCATGCGTACGGCAGTAGACCCAGCAACGGAAACTACACCGTTCCAAAAAGTTTACGGAATTGACGTACCACTCCCAGGAGACATTTTCGTAACTTCTACAAACCTTTCGGAGCCTCTCTTCTTCCGGCCTACGCATATTAAACATAATAATACGAAATATGCCGTAAACATGCCCAAAAATTTGGATACATGTACACATGTCTATATCAGAGTGCCCACACAGCTCACCTCTCTGCAATGTCCTTACACGGGACCATTCAAAGTGGTTAAAAGAGATAAGTTTTCGGTTACAGTGCAAATTGGCGAACATACAAAAAAAGTTCCCAAACAGCAAATAAAACCAGCTTACACTCTAAAAACAGACGAAGCTGTGTCACTAAACAAAAATCAGGCAGAAAATAAGGAGGAGACTCCCCGAAAATCTGCCAGAAGGCACGTCCCCTCTACCAAATTCGACGAGAGGTGGGTGACGGCGCTCGAAACACCCCAGCCGGCGTCGTCGTTAATAACACGACGTCTTGGGGGGGCCCCTGTGGTGAAAACCACCCCCTCTTTTCAACAGCCCTTTTCAGGGCTACCAAAAAGAGGTAGGCACAACACAAAAATATTTATAAGACGTCGAGTTATAACTCCGTCAAACAAAATATTTCACCAGAGAGAAAATACTAAATTCTCTCTCAAAAGTGAAATATTAAAGAATAACACACAAGGCGACCTCCCTAAACATTTACTGGGCGAGAGAGATGCGACAAGCATCTCGAAACAAGTCGCCTTGAATGAGAAATCTCAAACAGAAAAACTCAAGGTCGTTCAGCCACCCCCGGGAACCCCGTCACAGCGACGGACGTGGGGAAACCACCTCGAAAGACCAGCTCAGCTATCATACTCGCAGATACTGAGAAAACAATGTGCGAACCAATGAGATTACACAGTCGAATTAACGAAATTAAGCGGACCAACCAGGAGGCGGCAGGAGGCGGCCACCTCCCTATAAATACCCCGCTGGGAGCCCTCCGAAATTCATTCCACTCTCCGCTCTCGACGACGACACCTCTGAAGTACGAAGAATTCTACACGCTCTACGCTGACGAACCTTCTGCATTACGAGTTCATCTCAAGAACGGCTTCCTACTGCTTTCTACAAGGCATACCTTCTCTCCACACAGATCTCGCATTGGCATCTACGAGTCCAGTGATTATTCATCCTGCTCATTGCCCAACGTAGTTCATCTGTCAGGACGCCACCCGGTACATCTATCGATATTCTCTTTAGATCGTACGCCCGAGGGACGTTCCGAGCCGTGTCGCCCGGGTTTCGTAGCATTAAGCTCGTAACCGACCGCTGTGGGCACGCCGGTAAATTACTCTGCTCATCCGCTCTAATTTACCGTCCAAGGAAGTCTTTTTCAAGACTGCGAGGTAGGACCCTGACATACGAGCATTGGAAAGACGCTCTGTCAAGCGAGTCCACCTCCCAAACCCTCTATTTTTCACACATAGAGGCATCGAAACGAGCTAAAAACTCGGTTATTTCGATGGAACGTCGGCCGTCTTATTTCCCCATGCAAGGGGAGGCAGACGACGGCGAAGCCGGGCCGCGTAGCCCCCGTAGCGCTCCCTACAGGCTACCCGGCGAATCCGCTGAACCCAGCGACGGCGTAAGGCGCGATCCTCACGCCCGGACCGCCTTCTCACCCGACGTATTCGTTAAAGAAACGTTCGATCAAGCCTCGCCTATACAAAAGATCGAGGATACCTTTCAGACTCGCTCTGAAGCCGATCATTACGATTCGACCAAGCTGTCCGAGTACCCACGATATTCGACGCAGGCCTACACGGCCGATCCGAGTGTCAAATACACTCCAAATGTGCAAAAAGCGAAGGATACTTTTCAGTACCTCAACCAAGCTCAACATATTCCCCCTACAGATATAAATCTTAGGCCGGAATATTACAAAACGGCTCAGTACCAAACTGATCGAACCCAGCACCCGCTATGCGAGCCCAGTGCTCCACGCGGCTGCGACACGAACTACCTCCCATTTCAGTCCGCCAAGCCAGTTGACCTTGGCGGATCCGCTCACATTCCTTACGGGAATGACCCGGGGACTAACCCGCATAACCGGAATATAAATGTCCGACTTGGCCTACCTACGCCAAGTAAAACATATTTAAATCCACTACATTTCCGAATACGCATGTGCTCATTGCTGGTTGTTTTTGATCTGGGAGATATATTGGTTAAACACAAAGAGGGTTATTCTAGCTAGATACGAATTGAGCGAATCAACAACAATTCTTATATTATCTTATTTATTAACAAAAATTACGAAATTTAATGGCAGTTAGTCCGGCTGTTCTACCCGGCCGATTTCCTTCTTTTTAAAATCTACCATTGCAAAACCTTTTTGTGAATAAGAAAAGAACTATAGGAACTTAGAAATGCTGGCAACTGAACACACATGAAAGGCGGAAAAATCCCCCTGATGGCTCAGCATTACTTGAAGATAAGTAGCGTTACTTTAAGATCAGACACTAATTCGGACTCTCTTGACTTTATTGAGTACAGTGTGGCTCGCTCTAGATGATGGAATCCCCAAGCACCTTATCCCAATTGATGATCGTTTAGGAACTCTTTAATGACAGCATTCATTGGTTCACAGATTTTATTCATATGCGGACTTGGGTGCGTTATTGGTCTGGAGAGAACCTTCCGATTTTTCTTCCAAAGACACAAAGTGAGAGCCACTGTCGCATTTTTCGGGGGCATCACCGTCGTTCTTCTTGGGTGGCCCCTCATCGGCATGATACTGGAAACTTACGGATTCGTCCTCCTCTTCAGGTTGGAATGATATTCTTCTCAGGTCATGACTCAAACATATTTAAGTTCTACGATTCTGATTATGTCTCAATAGACTATCGTATGTCCTAAGGGCTAAATTTTTGTAAAAGATATGTAACTTGAATGAACCTATCATGCATGTTTGTTTCTCTAAATTTTGGATTAAAATTCGTTAGATCTGAATGTGAATTTATTACTCAGCGAGAAGATTTTAATAACGAAAATAGCAATCCGATAGTTTCTCATAATATTCCAAATGTTTATTTATTGTAAAATTGCAAGTTTAGCATTCGCACTTCCCCTTTTCTAATGGACGATTCACATTTATTTTTCCCTCCAAGTGGATTTCGACTTCATCTATTTTATGTACCTGCATGTATAATTAACAAAATCATCATTATACAACTTTTGGTTTCCAGCTTCCTTGAAGAATTGAGGTCCCAGTGTGGCCGGTATTTTTTTCTCCCACAAAATCCATGTTATTTGCAAATTTCAAGTCAAAAAATGTTGAAAATCATTTCCTGAATTCGTTTTGAGAAATAATTCTGATACGGTTCTGGAGTTTAACATTTTTCATGTATATGTGGAGTGTTTGGAGGCTGCATGTGTGAATAAATTGAATGACTCCAAAAGACGTTGAATTGTGGATTTCTCAACTGAACAAGTGAACGAATAAAGCCTAATTAGTGAACAAGAACTCTCCTTGGCCATCACCAAACTGTTACCTTCTACCAAATAGCCTAACAATTGTCACGGACTTAGGTCGCCCCCAGAGGTGCTATGGGGCCTAAATCCGTGCTACATAGAGAGAGGGGAGTGTGACAGTACCATAAGTGATACAACTCGTACTAATAGCGTAATGTGCTATGTTCAGAGAAGATGATTTTCCGGTTCTTGGATCCTCATCCATCGCCAATCACAGCATTCCAAGAACTCGAGAATGACGTGTTCAACCCGGCGCGAGAGCAACGGATAGGCGCGGATTCTCTTGGAATTTACGAAAACTGTCACACAACCTAATATTTGCCAGGAATTTTGCCTTACTTACCAGACCTTCTGCCCATATCCCTATTTTGCCGGGCCTGTTACCTGTAGCCCTACTTACCCCAAGAGCTAAATCTAATAATGAGGTTTGGGAAAGGTGTGTAGAGAAGGCAGTTGATTGGGTAGTTCTTAGATCAAGATGAGGATGTGACCTGTGGGCAGCTGTGTTTATGCAGTTACCCCCTGTTGGGGACTAATATAAGATATTAATGCCCCTCCATCAGGAAACGTCCTAAATGGATTTTATGAAGGACCACTGCCGCCTAGGGCTGATCTAGCGCAATAGCGAACAGAAGAATATAAGCATTCAACCCAAAATCCCCCAAATTGGCATGCATACTAAAGGAATGTTAGGAAGGTAGGTACCTGATGAGAAGTCGCTCCGAACATCCGGGATCCGGTTCTGCTTCCAGTGGAGGCTGCACACGTAAAGTTGTGGTCGGACGGCACTCAAAGAATTGTTGGCGCGAGAGTTTGGGGGACTGCAGAAATAGATTAGTGAATGTGGGGTAATTGGCATATAGCGACTGGTAAGGATGTAAGTAGCAGGATTTTAAGACATGGCAATTAGAAAGGATTAAGGGAAGGGGTGGAGGACCAATCAGAGTGGTCGGGATGAGACCCACCTCCTCCCCGCCTATGCGCTTTAGACTAAGGGTGAGAGAGAAAAACCTTGTGTTTATACCAAACACCCCCACTTGGTATTTCCCTTCCCTTGCTACTCTCTCCCCTCTCTATGTTCTGTTCACTGGTCAGGCTCCAGAATTTGTTTATTGGAAAAATTAAATTAAGATACATAGTCGGGCGTGTCAGAGCACCACAGTAAATATGTATCATTCCAGACAATATTCATTGAGATTTAAAAAATCTGCTCCTTCGCCAAAAATCAAGCTTTCCAAAGAAAAGGATGAGTTTATTGGACAGCACAGTGATCAAATTCCGAAAAAAATGTGCTTAAAAAATCTAAAAATAGCAGACAAACTGTTAGAAATTGTTCAATTTATTTTGTTTAACAAAACAATACTAGAAACATTTCATTTACTATGAACTAGAACATTTAAAAAATGCTGAAATGGTGTACTTGAACTTCGTTAAAATGTGCTAAAAAATCTGTAAAAACTCGAACAAATTATTTAAAATTTCAAAATTGGTACGTTTAGGCGAATAATATTTAGAAACAGGTCCCCCCCCCCCCCCCATTATTTAATCGTTAACGATTTCTGGGCGCACAAAGTACTTAAATTCTAAATAATTTGACAAAAATGAGAAAAGCTTCGATATTCGCTCACATGGTCATTATGCATATGACTGGAATTTTTTTATAACATGTACCTCGTGTCTCTTATTTATTGTAAACATAAAGCTCGCACGTAATAATTTTTCAAGGTTTGATAAATTGAAGGTTTTTCCTGCCAATTTATATGGTCAATCCTTTTCCAGTGGTTTCTTCCCTGTTGCTGTCAACTTTTTACGGAGAGTTCCGGTTCTGGGATCTTTCTTAAACCTTCCAGGCATTAGCTGGGTGAGTAATTTCTATAGCATGATTGTGATTTTAATAATTTTTGTTTTAATTAATTCATAACCTCAGTTCGAATTTGTTGTCTGAAAAAATCAGAGAAACGTGGAGTCATCTACTTTGAAAAATTATTTGAACTCTCTTGATCAGAAGTCTAATGTTAGTGGAGACGACAAAAATTATACTCTTTCGAAACCTGAGTAGAATTTTTGAGTTTTTGAAGCGGCCGTTTTAGTATTCTTTCTACAGGCAGGAATATTTCAAGGTAGTACGTTTTCCACCGTTTTCCGAAGCTAAAAGAATTTTAGTGGGATAAATGGCTAGAAAACTGGAACACGAAATAAGGGTTGGGGGAAACAGCAAAGGAAATAAGAAAATTCAAGGGGCGGGCTTCCCTTGACATTTTTTCCAGGCTGTGTAATTCCACGCAAAGGCTGCTTGGCCAGAAATGATTAGATGGACTTGGGGGACCATCATGGTGAGAGGTTCCAGGCTGGTCGGGGAATCCTGGCTCTTGGTTGCCCAAGTGTGGAGGCACGCATTGCTAGGATGATCCCAGTTGCTTTTGCTAGTTTTGTTGCCTATAGTAACACAATAAAAATTGTATTGCAAAGAAAATAAAAAGTTAATTTTTTTATGTATCTATGAATAAAAAAACTATAAACCAATAATCTCGAAGAACAAGTGGGAAAAAATGAATGAAAGCGAACTTAGGTGATATTCTTGCTAAGAAAAGTGTTCAAAGCTAACCTACACTAAAGATGATCCTTAAATTTTAATTCGGTAGCAGCAAATCTAGTAGATCCCACGATGTTGTCAATTAACGTGTTATTAATTATGTTATAAATTGTTATTAACATGATTATGATTCATTTTACGTAATTTTCATTCACAAGGAGGAACCAAAAATAAGCTCTACTGTGATTTCTTGGTTTAGTGTAATTTTTGAGTATATTCAATAATCTGAGATTGCGAATCAATCGTTTCAGTATAATATAAATTAGTTGCTCCATGGATATGATGTCTTCAGTTTTGTAGTCTGGATGCTTCGTATACCCGCATCTTACGAAACTATGCCTATACTCGTAATGAAGAATTGACGAAATGAAATGCATCTGGGGAATAGTTAGTAATTCGACTGACCTCACAAAAACTCACAGTATTAACAAGTAAATTATATGTGAGAATATTAATGAGTACTATCCGTTAATTTTTCACGTACTTCATGTGAAATAATAACCTACCAAGTTGACCTCTTTTTTACCCCACTAAAGGACTCTAAAATTAAGAAGATACCAAATGCTTAAAATCTAGTGGGTCTTGTGTACTAATCTGTACACCTGTCCCTGTTCCTGTCTGTAGAAGACTCTGTAATATCCTTTGAGTCTCGGACCAAATACCATATCTTTGAAGGCGGAAACTCAAAATAAATTGGATTTTCTTCCAATACTCTATAAAGCTGATTACCTACTAGTATTTTCCCCCAGGGGAAAATTTGATCCCTTGAAAACTTGGAAAATGTCGTCGTCGCTAAAAACGAAATACAAAAATGAGATAACTCAAACTCAATTGCTCAACCATGGAAGAGCAGCGCCATCCTCCATCCCCAAAGACCTCAACCTTCTCTGTGTCCCATGTATTTGTTGAGAAAAAGTTTCAATACGTCCATTTGTATTCCTACCCTGGTCCACCCCAAGACTTAAGGATAGAGTCGTCCCCATTTCTCGGCTAGATTTTGAGCCATCCTTTTCTAAAAATATTGAACTCGTGTCCATCCACTGAAAAAATTAGGAGGGGTGGGGGGGTGAAAGAACCCCAATGGTCTTCCGCTGCCTGGTCATACTTCCTGCTGCTGCTGATCGATCTACTTGCTTCCAGGTATGGGAAGAGTGTGAAGCAGTGTCGGCATTGACTGTTGGTTAAGGAAGAACGTCGGCCTCCCACTCTCCCATACCCCTTCCACCTTGCTATCAGCCATTGAAGCTGGGTCTTCAGCTTCTTGCGCTACTTGATCTATGACTGTCCCTCCCTAAGTCAGATCCGCTAACATACTTTTGATTTTAATTGATAAACTGGCCCTTTTTCTACATTTGGTTAAACTAAACAAATTGAGTATTTTGTTCACATATATGTCAGTTGAATTTGCTGTTTTTTCTCCCTTAGACTTGTTCAGTTTTATTTTTTATGAGAAAGCCACCATATTCCTTCAACACGCCATTGTTTCTGTTTGCAGATTATCGGCTACTATGATACGAGCCCAAAAAACTAATGTGTGCTGTCTATTAACATTATACAAATTAAATGTGAAATTCGTGATTTGTTCTGAATATTTTATGTCCCCTGCTCAACTGTGCTTTTTTATTCAACTATATGTTTTTGTCATTATTATGCGTATAGCGTAGTTTACTGCTGTACTTTTCACCCTCATGTGTTTCACCAGTGCCATTGATATAATGTTTTCCATTAGCTGATTTATCCTATGTTATCGAGATCTTTACATAAAATAAAATTGGGTTTTTGACTCGGACAAATGCCTTCAGCCTTTCAAATCTACTTGCCTTCTTTGCAAAATGTCCGTGTTAATTCTTTCCGCGGGTGGAAAAAATGGGCTTTTGAAAATGCATAAAGCCTGAAACATACTTCTTACATATACCCTGTCTCATACAACCTGTGTCACTGACTTTTTCAATAAATTATTTCACTTACCGTCAAACCTATTGTAAATTTGTTATACATGAAAGGAGATGAAGTTGAAGTGTGAACGCGCCTTCATTTATGTCAACATGTATACTCGACTGTACAGGAAGAATTTCTTCTCTTCTTGTTAGTCCCACTTCTAGGGGTGAGCCTTGATAAACTCTGCTAAAGTCCTGTCTTGCTTGGCGGTTATGATCTGTCCACCGAAGCCTAGGTCTTCCTTGTACTGTCCTACCTGCTAGAAGCTCAGTAAAGATTTATTTGGCAAGATTTCCACCATCCAACTTGGCGGCCTGCCCATCTAAGATGCCACAGCTTTACAAACTTCCACATGCCTATTGTGAAGGTTAGCAGCTGGTAGCCAATCTTGACTCTTGACATTGAAAATGGCATCGCCATCTGGAGATGTATGAGTGGGCCCTAGTAGACAACACTGTACTTCAAAGCACCAAAAAAAAAAGGGGGGGGGGGGGCAATCCAAAAAATCTCTTTCTTGATGCATGGCTCCATCTATGCTCTCCTTGCCAATTTCCTTCTGTGGATAAAGCCAGGGGGAGTTTGGCAATTCCAAACTGTGATAAAACAGGTTAATGTTTCCCATTTTTAACACCACATTTCGTACAATAAATACGTTTATATTACTACATACATACTTATTATGTAGTATGCCAGGGCGTATGCGGAGCTTTACTTGGTGTAATTAGCGCACGGAAAATGGAGTTGGATGGGATCTACCTCAAAATTCAACTTTTACACCACAACACTACTAATCACTTTCAAAAACTTGAATAAGTACTAACAACAAACTCGCCAAGCGGCTGTACTGTTTTGATGTGAAATGAGGTTATCCTCAACAAATGTAATTCAGCTGAGTTGGGAAACTAATTGGAAACCTCGTTTCCCTTGACGACTCTCGAGGTGGTACGACTGGGCTCACTTAGGTCGCGTCCTTGTGGTGTAAAAGTTGAATTTTGAGGTAGATCCCATCCAACTCCATTTTCCGTGCGCTAATTACACCATTCAAGTAAAGGTCCGCATACGCCCTGACATAATACTTATTCGGTCCATAATAACATTGATGGGAGGTGAAACAAAACCTATTTCAACTTTTGATGCATTAATGAGCTCACTTTCTGCTGTATTAGGAATGGGAATCAATTGAAAATATGAAATAAGAGCTTGAACTCATGAAGCTTCTCAATTATTTACAAATGCTACCTTCAAGTTTTGACCATTGGGAATATTCCTCTATGTAAACCACCTGATAAACTTTTCTGTGAGAATGACCCATATATATAAACTTCGCCCTTGAGGGGAAAAACAATAGATCATGGATATGTCAAAGTTGTAGACATTTCTTTGCACTCTGTTGGAAAAGTAAAAATGGACATTACTTTACACTCTGTTGAGATGTTGGGAAACTAAAAGTGGATATTACTTTCCACTCTGTTGGGATGTTGGGAACGTAAAAAGGGACATTACTTTCCACTCTGTTGGGATAGTAAAAATGGACATTACTTTCCACTCTGTTGGGAAAGTAAAAATGGACATTACTTTCCACTCTGTTGGGATAGTAAAAATGGACATTACTTTCCACTCTGTTGGGAAAGTAAAAATGGACATTACTTTCCACTCTGTTGGGATAGTAAAAATGGACATTACTTTCCACTCTGTTGGGATAGTAAAAATGGACATTACTTTCCACTCTGTTGGGATGTTGGGAAAGAAGTACATTGCGGTAGTACCACATTGATTTCTACCTAGCCTTCACTTTTCGAGTTAATAATAATCTAAAGTGCTGGAGCGTTGCATTTTTTTGTGGAGAAAAAATAGTGTCACGAAAAATTCCTTGACTCCCAGCCAAAAGACATATCCATGTCAATAATTACCCACAGAACTTAAGATTAAGGGTAAAAGCTATGCTCAAAAGTGTAGTGCCACAACAGGCAAAGGATAATCTTTCTTTTGGAGGAAGAAATCTACTCTCAACTTCCACTCACTGGGCTTCTCTTCCTTCTGCTATATCAGGAGAAAACTAGAGTAATAGGAACTCGTTAAACAAATCCGTTAGGTAACTCATCTGCTAAATGACCTGTACCTTTAAAATCTCTTTCCAACGGTCAAATTGTCTTGCTAATTGGCGGGGAGACATCCATGAATACTTAATTGTGGTCTGGTTTTATGGCTGCGATGTGGGAGAATGGCATAAGGTTGTACAAAGCTCTAAACCTGTCACGATGCCAAAACATTGTATATGCAGAGTGTGGGCAGATTGCCAACCGCTAAGATTAAAAAATTATCTATGCCACACCACCTGAACCTAGTTTCTACTACCAATGACCAATTGCTAATGACAATCTCACCCCATGTCAATTCTGTCGGTAGCATAGTAGTATCGTATCAGCAAAATTCTGACAATGTTGAATTTGGCCTCCCTTTTTATGGTTCATTACATTACCACTCCCAGAATGGATGGATTGTTTTGGAGATCAAAGGCCGTCAAGTCAAATCCATTCTCCGGTAGAGGAGTGATAGCTATCAAGAGGGCATTCTTGTTTGTCAGACGGTTTTCTGCTGTTGGGAGTGTGGCTCCATTGTTTTCTCTTGTGGTCGCAAACTCGTCCAAAACAGAGCCCTCTCTTCTGTAATTAATGACCTCCATCAAATCCACCCCTTAAGCTGGACATTCCATAGCCTTACTACACAATCATGAAGGAAACTCTAATACTCTCAACATTTCTGTGCTAACTCCTCTTCCCCAAATGGGTAGACACCAGCTTTATACTGATGACGTAAAGAGGTGAATGTATTCGTTGCTTGCAATGAGCGTTACCCATGGGTGCGAAAATGGTATTTTAACTCTTGTTTATCAGAAGAAGATTCCATCCCAAGAGGTTTGGCATCAACCACACTCTCCTACGATGATGTGTTTTCTTTCTTTGATTTTTCAAAGTTTCGCGCACGGGTGACGTCAAAGCACCCCTCCCACCTGGGCGGGACCCCCCTGCCATCCAGTGTGACGTCACCAGTGCAAACTTTCAAAAATCATGGAATGAAAACTACTCAACGTAGGAGAGTAGTTTCTTAGAATAGAATCTATTTTCATTTAAAAATTTAAAATGAATCCGTGGGTAACGCTTATTGTCTGGTAAGTCAACGTCCTTTCCTTTTGTTTTTTAATTCTTTTATACAGAGGTGGTGGTTGCTAGATTGTTAAGAAAGCATAAGTGAAGAAGTTATGTAGTTGTTGCTTCCTTCCGCCTTTGATGATTCTCGTTATATCTGGTATTCCAATAAAATTCTGCCTAGAGTATCAACATAAGTCTCACCAAACAACGTTCAAAGTAGACAGGCAGCAAAGAAGATACTGACAGCGTGTATGAATGGTAATCATAATGATGGGACTGAATGTGATGTCATTAAAATCTATCATGCAGTCTGTCCAACTCATCTACTCTACTATTCATCAAAGGCTCTAGTTTTGAAATGTATAAAGCAAAAAAAAAAAAAAAAAAAAAAAAAAAATGCAATTTCTAACGATAAAATGTGTGACATCCTAAGGGTTTTTCCAAAGATTCCTATCTCACTATCAGGAAAGCGTTTGAAGAATTTTTGTAGATTTTTTGACATTTTCTTGTTTATATTCACTAAATGTCTCCAACTCAATGTTTTAAGGTCCCCCTGAGTTTTAGGAAAAACTTGTTAAATACTCGCATACAAGGGTATATATGTACATGTTAACAAAGGTAGTTTATAAATGAACATGTTGATATATAATTCATACTTTACGGGGAAATCCCTTTCAATGATTAAAAAACCAAGTTGACGACAGAAAGGCCTGTTGTGTAAAGTTTTGTAAACATTTTGACCATCCAAATAACGATTCGTTAAAAATAAATCACTGACCTATGCTTCACTAGTCCATCTGTAGGTGACGAAAGTTATAACCATTCGGTCCACTCACCAGGTTCCTCTCGAAGTTTGAACAACTTGTTGTCTATTTCGAATTCGAATAAACTCTATTTTGTGAAGTGAGAATTCCAGTGGAATTATAACAGCTAATTCTTCAGTTATATCGATTTTATAATATTTCAGCCCGTATACCCTTTTGGGTTGATCAAAATTTATGTTGAAGTTTCTGGCACATCCCCCGCTAATGTATGACCAAGTTTCATAAAGTTCGGTGGAGTAGTTTCGTGGACTTTTAATTTTATCATTCATTTTTATTTTATTTTTTTTTTAGGTCGTCGTTTGGAATCTATCTTGAAACGTAAACCAAAAAATTTTGAGGGGGATTAATTTTTTTCTAGGTAGATTAATTTTTTCGTGGTGAGTAGCCAGTAAGTTGAAAATTATTCAAAATAGGAAGTTTTTCTACTTCCCCCACCAGCAACAGGTTGGTGTGTTGATCACTCGTTACAAGAAACTAATACTAGGCTGACTGGTGTACAATCTTCGAGTTCAATCACCGGGGGACTTTTTACAACCGCGTTTTTGTAATCACAAACGAGTCCTCAACCAGTAGCGTGGTCCTGTCCATGCTCTTTCCACTGACCGTTTTTGATGTGAAAGTAAGAGGACAGACAGTGTGAGTGGCAGCGAGGGTATGTATACACCCCATTCGTGTTACTTCCAGTATAGATGAGGAATTGATAAGGCTTAGGAGGGATAGAGCCGATGCTGCCTCTGCTTACTGCATTGCCCGAGTTGAAATGGAATCGGAAGTATAGGCAGCATGCAAATACAGCAGCCTCTGCAGCAGGTGGATCGGCTTAATGTGAACGGAGTATAAAAGAGGGGGATGTGAAAATCTTAGTCAACCTGCACAAACTTTTGCCGCTTGATCTGTAGAAACTGGAAAGGTTACTGCGTGCGACTTATATCTAAAATGGCCCTGGTGAAAATTGAGTTGGAAGCCAACTCCATTATAGTACAGTAGGTAACTTCTTTGTACACCAGAATTCGCTCACCCGATGGGTTACCCTCTTTTCATATCCTACCCACCCCGATTTCAGGTTATTGACTGGATCACCGGAGATTCGAAGAGAGTCACCGTTTGACACTGAGCTCGGACCTCCAGCGACCCAACGCTCTCCGATCTTCCCGGCGCCCGCCAGTATTTCATCGTGTGACGGACTTAAATAAAAGGAAAGTAACAAAAACAACAACAGTGCACCGCCTCAAGGGACAGTTTTGTTTGAAACACACAATTCTCACTGTTGATTTATAGCTTGTAAATATCGTGAATAACGAACTGAATTCACAAGGGTTGCTGTTGTTTATTGTGAAACCACTGTTTTCGTTAGTCAGATTTCCCTTTGCCACACGAAAAAATATCCACCTTGTTCCGAGTGGCGAAGCAGTTGTTTTCGAAATATTATTGTCTTAATTAAATTTCTCTCAGTTCACGTATTGCTGTGGCGGCATATTTCTCTTATAATCGGTACACATTAGAATGTTTTCTTATCAGGTGGACACCTAATACTCAATTTAATAATTCACAAGAGTGATTATACAAAAATTAAATTAAATAAATTAATAATAAAACAAAAACTCTATTGTTGGTGTCCTACCACAACTTGATTCAATTTGTAAATATTAAATATAATGACTACTTAAGTATTATACAAGTATGATTTGACACTTGTTTATTTCCACCATTCATCCACAAATGCAACTGTTTGGTAAAACCTATCGAACGCTCGTCGTATTGGTTCTTATTGTTATTATTGTTTAATTGTGATTGAGAAAATTCAAAATCACTAGGCAAAAGCCTAATAAGCTTGCGAAGAATTTAAGGATAGACAGATAAGGGACATGAAATATTATAATTGGTTTAGAAATATTCAAAGGTACAAAGGTAAATTTTGGAGGAAAGGTTCTGCCAACACTCGAGATGAAATAAGAAAATTATAACTTTGATTATCAAAGGGTTCTAATCTAAAATGGTAGGTAGGTACTAAAATCTTGTATTAGCGAATAATGACCTTTGTTGTTGATTTTACAAGCGACATATGATGCGAGCACCCACCTACTGGGAAAAAGGCATTTCAAGGATAAGTTGACTAAAGCTGGATTCACATGGAGCAGAAGGACAGAAAAACCAGTGGAGGGGGTGGCGGAGTCAGGAAGAGTGTTCCCATGAAGCGGTCTCCTTAGTGAATGGAATCATAACCTTCCTACTGAAAGCCTCTCTGATCTGAAACCTCTACTTGCAGTTATAAACATTCCTGTCCAATGAGCCTTTGCGGAGCTCGACGGAACACAGAAACGGTATGAAAATTTCTACTGCTATCCGCCCCTTCCAACATGTCAGCCACCCTC
Organism: Adelphocoris suturalis; assembly: GCA_030762985.1. NCBI lineage: Eukaryota > Metazoa > Arthropoda > Insecta > Hemiptera > Miridae > Adelphocoris > Adelphocoris suturalis. The sequence continues at coordinate 47,374,699 of CM061043.1, read as the reverse complement.
CTCAACTGTTGTCCCAACAGCCAATCAGATTGCGTTCCGTTCGCGCTCGTTCCGCTCCATGTGAATCCAGCTTAGGGGTGTGTACAGAGTGGAGATACGAGAGGAGAGCAATGAAACGAAGTGTTCAGAGTAGTGAGCAAAGTCACAGCGCAGCTTCACTCTTTTCCACTCTACGCTCAGTTTTCCACGCACCGTGGATGACTATTATTTCTTTGTGGAAACCTCGTTGTTGCGAAATTCAATACATTTTATTAACCAGTCACAAAGCGTGCATGAGACAAGTGTGCATAGGTAAGTAGTACTGCTTATCTATTATTAATATCTTTAACATTCGTAGGATTATGATGCAGAGAAGCGAGCTGCAAAAACGAACTGATTTGTTTCCGCAGCACTGTTCGACCTTGGAGTGCAGCTCCACTCTGTCACCCCCCCACCCACCTGCAAAAGATGCAGATTGCAGCTCCTAGTGTCGCGCCACCAGCGCTCTGAGTGGCTAATAGTTGAGAGTTACAACACGCGCAACTGTTAATCTCCGCGTTACGAGTGTTATTAAATTCTCTGAGGTGTAATGGCTTGCATATCGGACTGTGGAGTGTAAAGTATAGGGTTCAAATCCGGGAGGATGCAATTTTTTTCAGGGGGGGGGGGGGGGGACATATTTATTCACTCACACAGCTGTTGTCCCAAGGATGTGTTTTCGTTTGTTATGTTACCAATGGAAAAAGTTCAATACTTCAAGAGAATGTATTACATTTCGTCCCATTGGTCTATGATATAATGTAATTTGACCATTTGGATTATCTGTTATGGTGAGCAACACCAGTCGTGTTTGGAGAAGCGACACGTTAACATGCCTTCAATTCATAGGTAGGTAGCTATCTAATTATTTTTGGTTTATTATTTCTAATAAGTTTATGTAATCGTATAAAAAAACTGTTTAACCACCTTAAACTATCTCTTTTTACGTTTCAAGGTTCATCAAAAAAGTGCAATTTTGCAAATTAGCTCCAGTTGGTCCAAACAGATGGCGGTTCACTTTGTTTCATAATCAAATAGGTAGGTAAACGATAAGAAACGTGGAGAGGATCTTGTTGAAGATTCAATATCCAAGGTTGTACTCATAGTAGCAATGCAAATTGCTTTTGTAAAAATAAAGTATGTGAGAGAACCCTCACTGGCAGTGGGCTAGTTCAGTGCCATCTATTAGGAGTCAGGAGAGCTAGAGCTTCCATAAGCAGCGTTTTCTCACTGCACACCAAGTGGCATGCTAGTAGTTGTGTCCAACGCTCTCTGCCGTGTTCCCATTGATTGTCCCCGTCTAACTCCATTACTCGGTGGTTGTAACTGGATACCGCTGGAGTAGTTTAATATTGTTCAAGCTACGACCACTCTTCAAAACAATTAATTTTCTCGTATTAGCTCCATTTTTTCACCCTTTATTGGTTTCTTTTAGAATAGTTGGGGTTTCCAGGATTATTCTACTGTAAAAGTGACACCTTACTATTTGAATCAAGACTGCACTGTTACAGGGATGGTGGAGGTGAGACTTCACAAGAAAAGGCCTTTCTGTCTTTAAATTGCTAATTCAAAATTTGTAAAATAAATACTTATCGTTATCTTTTTTGTGATAAAAAAGAAAACGAAGTATTTATTTTTCAAATTTTGAATTTAGTCTCCCTGAAGAAGCCCCAGTTCCTGGGGAAAAACGTTGGAGATGATAAAAAGCCCATTTAAGGACAGAAAGGCCTTTTTTTAGTCAAGTATTATAATTTGGACTGTCCAAGTAAAGAAACATTGGTTGAGGTGAGGGCACAAAAGCTTAATTAGCCGTTGTGTATTTTTATTAGGTAGTACTTTCGCCCCTGTGGTCCTCTTCAGGGCTCATTCGTGTTCAAAGGTGACAATATGCAAGTTTGTAGGTACTGCTTGCATTGACCCAGTCACAATCGACTGTCATTATGGCTTGACGATAGAATTGATTTCATCTATTTCTGACAAATCCCGTCAGATCCAAGAGAAAGCGCGTCCGTCGCTCTCGCGCTGGGCGTCATTCTCGAGTTCTTGGAATGCTGCGTTTGGCAATAGATGAGCATCCAAGAACCGGAAAATAATCTTCTCCGAACATAGCACATTATGCTATTAGTACGAGTTGTATCTCTTATGGTACTGTCACACCCCCCTCTCTCTATGAGTGCGGATTTAGGCCCCATTGCACCTCTGGGGGCGACCTAAGTTCGTTACATGGTAGCAGAGCGTGGTTAGGATTATGTATGGCTGACGCCTAGTAATCCGATCCACTATTTTTGTGGGCGTTAATGTTTCAGAAGAAACATGGCCCGGGTTTCCAGAAGGAATACCCATTATACTCCCTTGGATACATAAATAATTTCATTGGTTCTTGACTTTTAATTTCTAAATTTTTCCCCTCTTATTATTTCTATTTAACATACTTAATTTCTTCCAAGGGCATCCCAAACCCAGGACATCGATCCCTATTTCATGTCCCCAAAGTGGGCACCTTCCACTGTGAGTCTCCAAAGTTGAGCAAGTTATTATCCCCAGGGCATAGCTCCCATTTTCATAAGTCCCCAAAGTGGGCAGCTCCCACTGTAAGTCTCCAAAGTTGAGCAAGTTATATTATTCCCGATTGTTCCAATCTTTGATTGGGGGTTAATTACCTAATGAATACTTTATATTTAGATTCATTGACAATCCATCCTGTTTTAATTTCTCTTTTATTATCCTCAATCGCCAATGCAGCTATTTATTAGTGAGCATCAGTTCTCAACCAGTAGACTATTCCACCTGGTTTACATACTTGCTCTTCAATCAAGTATGTTTTTAAAGGGAGGAGTGTGTCAGTTCCCGTCAGATCAAGAGAATGCTCATCCGTCGCTCTCGTGCCAGGCGTCATCCTCGAGTTCTTGGAATGCTGCGTTTGGTGATAGATGAGGATCCGAGAACCGGAAAATAATCTTCTCCGAGCATAGCACATATGCTATTAGTACAAGTTGTGTCTGTTATTGTACTGTCACCCCCCCCCCCCCCTTCTCTATGAGTGTGAATTTAGGCCCCATTGCACCTCTGGGGGCGACCTAAGTTCGTGCAGTCCAGGTTTTTGTAAAACATGAGGCAACCGTAATTTTTTTTATGCCTATCTTAATTAACTTTTTTAGAAGTGCCAAAATTATTTAATAATCAGGACTGCACAGTTACCAGGAACTAACATGAGTTTAGCAAATAATGACCCTCACAAAATCTCCAAAGAAATAAATGTGACAGAAACATGAGTATAATTCGAAGTACGAGTATTTATTTGAACTGGAAGTTAAATCGTACCTACTGTAAGTATTTGAGTTGTAAGGTATTGTAGTATTTCTTGTAGTGAGTAAGGAAATGGAGGAAAATCTGTATATTCAACAAAACAAGACCTCTCATGTATATTCATATCAACATAATACATAAAAGAGTCATCAACCAAATCCACAAATGAAGATACATAAACACTGTATGGACCAATAATATTCAGGTAAGTAAATAACAAGACCAAAAACACAATTTACAATCACTATATCACAAAAATTAAACCCTTGAATTTTGAATGAATAAATGCAATAAATATATCATTTGAAAATATTAATCTATTCAGCCTACACAGTAAATTAAGAAACCATGCTAGTTGTGAGTGATACATGCACGTAGTTTTTTAGCAAGTAAACTCTCACATCTTTCAGCTCACCAAGAGTCAGCTCGAATCAAAACGTGTCCCACCTAGTTTTAGAAAACATGCAATAGCGGTAGTTTTCGCAGCGATTTCATCAGTACCTACATTTGTTAGGGGGCCATTCAAGGAATGGGAAAGATGTCAACTCAAAGAAGGGTCGAAAACATATCTACTAGTAGCATAACGGGGTTAGTCGGTGTAGAATAACTTTTTGACCATACAAGTTGGCCATTGTTCAACAGTTGAAACCTAGTGATTACGCTCAGCGTTCTTCATTTGCACTAGAGATGCTCTCGTTGTTCGAAGTGAATGATGATATGGTGCTGTTGATGAGTGATGAGGCGCACTTTCACCACAACTGTTTTGTTAATAGGCAAAATTGCCGGTATTATGCAGCAGAAAACCCTCAAAGTCTCCACAAACGGCCCCCGCACAGCCCTAAAATTACTGTTTGGTGTGCCGTTTCAAGGAAATTCATCATCGGTCCCTTCTTTTTTGAGGAAAAAGGAATCACCGTGACTGTCAATTGTGAGCGACACATTGAAATGCTGACCAACTTTTTGAGACCCGAGTTGCACAAAAGAAGGCGAATTGTCAACCCAGTGGATGTTTGGTTTCAACAAGATGTGGCCCCTCCTCACACTTCCACTGCCTCAATGGCCCTGGTGCGGGAGATGTTCCCAAATCTCGTCGTATCACGTTTTGGGGACGTGCTTTGGCCCCCCAGGTCACCTGACTTGACGACTTGCGATTTTTTTCTTTGGGGGTACCTTAAGGAACGTGTTTATGCGACAAAACCCCGCACCTTGGACGCTCTTAAGGATGCAATAACAACCGAAGTGTGTAAAATTAAGGAAGCATTGCTAGAGCTCGTCCACAGAAACTTCTTGGAACGACTTGCTTCATGCTACGAACAAGATGGACACCATATGCTGGAGGTTATTTTTAAAACTTGAAATGGCACTCATTTCCCTTCATGAAAATGTAAATAAAATGGTTGTACGTTTAAAATACCTAGAGTTATACCTATTTGTTTTTTGGTCTATTCCCGGGGCCCACCCTGTATATGTCCTCTAAACAAAAGTCATTATTTTTTAGGTTACGACTACAAAAGAAAAATGTTGCTCTTCAAATTATGATGAGTGTTTTTTGTTGTGTTCGGTTGTAGGAGGTCAAATCTGAGTTGTACAAGATCCAATACCTACTATTAGTTTTGCCAGCTCATTCAGGGGTGATGGGATGGATTTTTTCTCTACGAGATTCCAAAAGTTTTTAATGAGTGATGATGCAAACTAAAATATAAGATCAGAGTGTTGCGTCCTCGTAAGTTAGAAAAACTCTAGGTCAAATACTTCCCAAATCCAGTCTTCACACCGATTTTGTGGTTATAAAAACATTTTCTGTAGCAATTTTTTCAGAAAAGCAACTTTCTAACCAAATTCACTCAATAAAATAAAATGAAAAAGAATAAAGTAAACCAATAAGAAGGTGTACAATCATTTTTCAGAGAAAAAATAGCATTTTCTTTTGATATCAACGCAGGAAAACGTGGTAAAACATTTCTATGGTCTCTAAAACTTTAGTCTTGATTGGGCCCGTTTTGATACTAGACGTCTCATTTTAGAATACAACAAACCTTTGCACATATACGTTGCTCCAGACTAGGGTAAATCATCATCCAACAAATCTTTACACAGATAAGTTGCTCCAGACTAGGGTAAAATCGTCGTTAGATTAATTAGCACCATTTTGCGGGCACAGAAAAAAAATTTTAATAATTTAAATGAAGGTGACGAACAAAACCTAAACAATAATAAGATACACCTTAAGAGATTAACAAGTGAGCAATTTTTAAACAGTAACAAAAGTGAGTATTAACACCGTTAGTAATAGTCAAGTCTCATGAAGTCTTAGCCAGCAATGATACATGTAATAAGCCCACAGCTTTAATGGCCATTGTATATGGATAACTTTCCATCATACGAGTAACTTGAAAACAATTCAATCTCATTTATATAGGAAAAAATTATAGGTATAAATAATAGTGGTTCGTATACATTAGTGACCCACAATCATGATACCACATACACATAAGTATGTAAATAACATACAGTACATAAATGTATGTAAGTAAGCGTATGTAACAAGGGCAGTAAATCATGAATACTTCCTGGGTTGGGTAGGTATGTGGGATACAATATTGAAATCATGATAAGCCAATATTTTCAACTAGAAGGGATTGTTTTTCAGTGATACCAGGGTTAAATAATAAGGCACACTAAATAGCTCTAAAAATGTGAAAAGGAGGTGAGAAAATGAATCAATTTAACAAATTGAGAATACGATAGGAAGAATGCCACACAGATACTCCACACTCATACTGTGTAACCAAAGAATTTGGGGGGGGGGGATGTAGCAGGTGATTATACCGTACGACACTAGCCATTGCTGATAGTTCGGACAGCGGCCGAGGCCGATAATTCAAATCAATGCCCCTTTGTTACCACCCATAGCAGTAGAAAATTAAATAGCCTTCAGGGGAAACCATCAGAACAAAAATACATACAAATATACTCTTTGTAGTAACCTGGAAGGGTTGTTTTCCAAAGATTTGGACGTGAAAACCTTACAGGAATACAAGTTTGAGTCAAAACAAGTGAAGCTGAACACCAGCTTGTACTCAAGTTTCGTAAAAAATACAAGTTACCTCAAGAGGGCAAAGAGATGTTTCTTCTCATCCTAGTAATTCTGTATCGTTTGTGCTCCAATTTAAGAAGGGAATGGTTTTAAGTCACCAGCCATTCGTGTGTAACATTATAGTGTTCCAGCTAGTAGATGCTGTTAAGTACTGCTTCTTCTTGATAAAGTGAGCTAGAATAAGCTATTGGAAAGCTATTAGATTTTGAGCTGAAAGGAAGCCTCAAATCATCTCTCGTTCTTGCTCACATTAATTTCCAGCGAGAATAAAAAATGTGGAATAGATATGAGAAAGAATTGGTTTTCCAGGAGCCATATGAAGATATCTACAATAGAAAAGTTATTTACAATTACAGTAGAGGTCTCCTACTTTCAGGAGTGTTACTGCTACTTTGCTGGATTTTCTCAGAAGGGCTCAAAACAGTAAAACCAGGTACACTGTCGATACATGACTTAAGGCTGCACAATGGGACCCATCCCCCTCCCAGCTCTAGGCCTCCATCCTTTCCCTTCCTTTTACCAAGAACTCTGTACTAGGCTGGGACGAACTACCAAGTACTAAGCTAAGAACTAAGCTATAGAAGAAGGGATGGGAAAACCTTAGTCGGCTTGAACGAACTTTTGCCGATGGTTTAAAGAAACCACCATGGCATGTTAAAACTGTACAAATAATAGAGCAGAGGGCTCTTCATAAACTTAGCATCTCCCTGAAGAAGCCCCAGATCAGAAGGGAAAAACGTTGGGGGAAAAAATTAATTAAGGGCTGACCGGCCTTTTTATTAAAATTTACTTCATAAATAAAGACACGGTTTGGTGCATTTTGCATCAATGTAACTGTAGTTGCGGCTTTATAACTACAACTACAAACTAGTAGCTGTAGTTGTACAACAGCTTTTGCAACTACAGTAGTTGTAGTTGTGCATTCCAGCTACAACTACCATAGTTGAGGAAAAGTAGTTGGGGTGGACAACTACTAACTACCGAAAGTAGTTGTAGTTACAACTACTTCTCGAATACTGTAGTTGTAGTTAAACTACTTTTTGTCCAACTCTGAAGAAGTTATCAAATTGCCCTAAAAATGATCCATTTTCTGGGACCCTTCAAAAACTGAAAACAACGGGTAGTTGTGTATTAGTCTGTAGATGGTGTTGATTTTCCACTCCCTAGAATGCCATGAAGAAATCTTGTTTAAGGGATAAGTTACAGGGTGAATCATTAGAGAGTTCCTAAAGTGGTAGGGAGATAGAGATGAGGCACCATATCGTGAATGGAAAACACTACGTGCATGTGCGGGCAGATGAAGCGCCTCATCTCCAATAAGACAAATTTATTTCACCAAAACATAAGACACTTTATCCCGAACCAACCTATCTCATCTCTTCTTCCCTATCGCAAAGTTACCATACACATCGATAACAGTGATATTAATTTTTTGTTGGTATTCATCACTCATGAAAATTATATTCATTTTCTTGTTCATAAAGAAACCTGCCATTGCAAACCTTTTCGTGAATAAGAAAAGAAATAGGAATCGTAGAAATGCTGGAAACTGAACACACGGGATAGGCGGGAAAATCCCCTTGTTGGTTCAGCGTTACTTGAAGATAAGTAGCATCACTCTAAGATGAAATGCTAATTCGACCCTCTTGGCTTTATCAGGTTACCATCCACTGTGGCTCGCCCCAGATGATAAAATCCCCAAGCACCTTATCTCAATTGACTTATCGTTTAGGAACTCTCTATTATTAAAAAAAATCGAATTCTGAAAAATAGGTGGAAAACGTCAGAAAATGTTATTAAAAATACTTTTCAATAAAACGATTTTTATACATCTTACATATGTTATTCTTTTCGTGAATGCAAACGAAACCCAAATCCCACCTCCTTCCATTCACTATAGTCTGACGGGCTCTAGGAACACTCAATGTTAAGTATATTAGACGTAAACTCTAACTATAACTTATTTATTCAAATTGTATCAGTTGGTACACCAAAAGGAGGGCCCTAGATCAATAACTGTAATTCTCCATGGCTGTAAATTGAATACAAAAATGTTCTTCAAGGCTTAGTTAGATATTTACACATAAGTTCCATACCATTGTTTTCGTAATGTCCCAAAAATATTTGATATCTCGGCAAAGTTCAAACCGGCTAGTGCTTTAAAAGCCATCTACGCCACCAGGGCCGATGTAATCAAATCTCTTCGCCGCTGCAGTTTTCCTTTATCGTATCGTAACATTCTGAAGACATCTATTATTAAGGTTAATTTTACATCAATATTTCATCATGAATATAGTGCGTTTTTAGTCAGCAAATGATAATGCTCCCATGATATGTAAATTGATTCAATACATGACTTCTCTATGAAGTTGAAACCTTGTTAATACCCAACTAACAAAATTCTGAAGGATTACTTTCCCAACATCCTACCACGATCCTGTACGATTTTTACCTCTTTGCCTCTGAGAACAAATCATTTGCGATACGAAAATATTGAGGTATTTTGAATGCATTTAATTGCAGAAGCCAAAATGTTTACTGCACATTTTTGTGTACTCATAGGGAATGTTCCAATATAACTTGCTTATTCAAACACAAACAGCTTTGATAATCGATGAATCTTACTGAATTTATTTGATCAAGCAGACTCCAGTCGTGACAGGCCCATAAAAGAGACAAATATAAAAAATGATCTATTATGAGGCAAGGTAACAATTGTCCCAACTAATCGTGGGGACTGATCATTCTAAATAATGATATGAAATGGTCAGTTACTTTGCGAGGAGTAATGTTTCTGAACAGCACACATTTGTGCATACCTCAAGCTCACCAGTGTCAGCTATGTTCAATTCTCACTAAAATCAAATACATCCCTGAAAATGTCATTTTAAAAAACTGCGAGTGTGTGAAAATAGTTTTTGAAACACATAAAAATAGATAGCAAACTAAATTTGTTGAAGAAAGTTTCAGGGTTTGCAAACAAGGTTCACACTAAGAGAGCATCTGTTTGCAAACAGCGTTTGTGTGTAGGTTTGGCGTGAACACAACTTTCGGTTAGATAAATCTTCAGCAATGCATCGGTATTCACAATACAAAATGGCTGGAATGGTATTTAGATATAGTGGCAAGGAAAAAACAAGACAAACCACGATTTTGCACATTCGTTTTACCGCAGTTTATGTAGGTCTCCCAACGTGATTCGTATAGGGCCATTAAAAATCTCCAAGCTGATTTCGTAGCACGAGAGTCCAATGTATAAAACTGTGCTCTAAGCACTAGATCAATGCGTGATGATTTTCGCTTTCATGTTTTCCAGGTAGCTGACGGAGTGGGATATGTCCGTAACGGAGTAGAGGTGGAGATGGGCAGTTTTTAGGTACTCAAGCACAGCGAAAATGGACTTGAGCCGGAGGTTGAGCTGGTTTTCCATGGAGCAGGACGCGCAGAGGTGAAGACGAAGGAGGTAGGTACGGTACTCTTTGAGCATGTCAGAGATCACGTCCAGTGAAACCATACGGATGTCTTTAAGGCACATTTCACCCTCTGAAGTCGCCATCTGAAATAAAACGGTGGATATTTTACAACACATAACCCTACTTGTTAATAATTAATCAGTAAAGAACACTCATTCATTAATTTATTAAGTGATTATTAATAATAGTAATAAACATTAATTACCATATAAATCATTAATAACTATATTGATTATAACAATGAACCGTCTATAAAGGTGGAATTCTTGGAGGGAGGTCTGCAACAGTATTTGAAGTGGAAAACGGGACCACAGTGGAAAAACATTTACACCAAGATTTTGGTGTTTCCTCGTCCTATATCACTCTGTAATTCATTAACTTATATATATTTATTATTCAAGAATTCATGATCCATGAGTTTAGAGGTCCCTTGTGTTGAAGTGAAAAAATATGAAATTTTGTTTATTTTGGCGTCATAACAGTTGACCCCTGGTGATTCTGGCAGTAATGCCTAAAACTAAGTAATCTAGGTTAGTTTAGAACTGTTGTTTTGCCTGTTTCTCCTGTGGATAGTTTGCCCACTGTTGTTTATATCTCGAAAAGTTACAAAACAACCCGCTGGACTTATATTTGGCCCGTTATGTAAAACCGTTAACTTGTTATAACTTAAAACGACAAAGTGTATAACATCCAAATCGTGAATAAAGGCACGTTTTGGTAAAGAATGGGTTTCCAACATTGTTTAATAATGACGTACTGTGTAACAAACTTAGGTCGCCCCCAGAGGTGCAATGGGACCTAAGTCCGCACTCATAGAGAGAGGGGGAGTGTGACAGTACAATAAGAGATACAACTCGTACTAATAGCGTAATGTGCTATGTTCGGAGAAGATGATTTTCCGGTTCTCGGCCAACCACAGCATTCCAAGAACACGAGATTGACGCGTTCAACCCGGGGGATAGACGTGCATTCTCTTGGATCTTACGGTAACTGTCACAACTGAGAAACCATCACACTAAGCACTCAACCGACTTACCTTCTACTAGATTTCTATCAAGAACAATAAGTATCTGCCCTTGCCCTCATGTTCTACGTCTTCTATTTTTATGGAGCTATTACATACAAAATACGGTCGTCTCAAAACAATTTTTCACGTGCACCGTTTGTTTCTAAGAACTTAAAAATTCTCGTGAACTAAATTGTAAGGGAAGGCCCCATAAATTAAAGGTCGCCTTTGGTTTCAGTTTCAGTTGTACTACAACGCGGCTTGGGTGTTGTGAGTTTTTTTCTAGTGCAGTTCCCTCTTACCTAGATGATATCCCAGTGAATTTTCAAGTAATTGAATTTTTTTTTTTTTTTTTATACATATGTATGTACATTTGTATATACAATAAATATATATGTACCTTCATACATACTTCTCGAAAGTTCAGTTTTTCCTTCAAAAGTACTCAGATGTAGGAATTAAGTACCTACATACTACTACGTACTGTTTATATGAGTGTTAACAATCGATTCTCAGCCTAGATCTTGAGAATTTCGTGACAGTTTATGTTTATGGAACTTCAAACCGCCTAGACACCAGAATATCTCATTTTGAAAACACCGTTCTACGTGAATGGGTGTGTGGTATTTGAATAACATACAGTAGACAACATCATAAGGGTTACTATTCTTAATTTTAATTTAATTTAGGTAAATGAACTTACGGGGTTCGGCCCCCAGCGAGAACACAAGGCCAACATCACAGACATCCTTTCATAGTTGCGAAGATTCGAGATGATGAAGCTGGCCATACTATGGACATTTAAGTGTAATTTGTGTGGAAATATCCTGCTCTCAGATTTTCTGAAAACATAATCGTTATCACTGGTTAATATCGAACGTATTCTAGAATTCATTCCAAAATATTTCAGAGGGATAAAAAGAATTATTGTCAAGCCAATCACCCGAACAGGGAGCTGGTAAAGTCAATGTAAATAAAATAACTGGATTTCTACGCTTATTTGCTGTCGATTTCCCACCATTTCTACAAGGCAAATTCCCACCATTTGCACACTGTAGCAAACAAAATGTTAGAAACCAAACCAATCATGACTGTTTGCCTCCATTCTCTCTGAATACTTGCACAAACACAACGAAATATTCTTGTAAGAAAGCCCTTCGAGTAGCGAACACCTCAAAACTCTGACTTCAAAAGCCACTTCTTCCTATCCTTTCTCAACCACATTCCTATTTTTATACTTGTTTATGATTAAATTGAAAACCACTGGTCTGATTTGAAAGCGGCAATTAATTTGTCCACATCTAAATCCATCTATATACTGGAATCCCGCCCCTTCACTTTTCGTATTTTTGAAGGTAACAAAAAACTTTGTACATTATTATGTACCTTCGAATCTAATATAGATGAGTTGATAAATAAAATAGGCCAAATAAATCAAGCGAAATTAAATTGATAAATTGGTGAAAAAATAGTCGAAAATTACGAAATTGTACTTATTTGGTTAAAGCAGACGGGAAGGGACCAAACACTGACTCCTCTCTACCCGCCTCAAGCAAAAAGTTTCGTTAGGAGATAATTGTTTGCTGCGGTGTGTGGTGGGCCTAACACTACCAAATACAGTGTTATTACTACGTTTTACCTGTGAGCAGGGAAGAAAATCACGCTTGGATATGTAGGAACTGTGTACTGCCAGGGGAGGTCATTAAGTTCTCCGTCAATCCTGGCGAAACTAAGGCTCCGCACTTGTCTCAGGAAGTAGGCCAAGCTCAGGAACAAATTGGACAGGGTGAGGCAAAACGAACAGTAAGGCGAGTGGTACATAACCACGACATTCTTCAAAAAGAGAAAAAATCAAATACATTAGAGGATATAACAATAATAACTATGCACGAATCAAAACACAAACCTTCAAAAACAACAACCAAGATAAAACAAGCCCCATCAATTGCCATTACAATTAAACATTGCGGTTTTATCACCGAAAGAATAGTTATACATGGGACAGCAGCGAATTGTGCACAGTATGAAGCCAGAAGGTACCTGAATCTCTGGCCCACTTCCTGCTTAGCTGCCCCCTCTACAGACCATACAGAGAGCACTAATTGGAGCCTTTCTTCCTCGACCTATTAGGTGTGTTCCAACCACCACGAGTTCATGAACTTTTCGGAACTGGTTCAGCGCCGAACCGTATGCGCACGTGAATCGTGTTCCAACCGTTTTCAGTTCAGGAACTCAACACTCGCTACGGTGTTCAGACTGCATCGGGTTCATGAACTGAGTTCATGAACTTTTCAGACCTGCTCGGGGATAGGGTTGAGAACTCGAACTGAAGGAAACCTTTCGTAACCTTCCAAAAATCTCATTTCACTGCGAACCTTCACGCTAAATTAATTGTTCTTGTTCCTCACTTCTTCACTTCTTTGTTCATTCATTCTTTCTCAATTCATTCTTCATTTATTGTTCCTCACTTGCCTTGCAAGTCATGAATCTCAATAAAATAGCGGGGGGATTCTTTCTAGAAGAATCGGATTCGAATTCGGAAGTATATACTTCAATAGCAGATTGGGAGTGGGTCCTTACTTCCGATGAGGAGGAGGACTTAGATCAACAAGAATTTGAGGCGAATAGAGTCGTGCCTAAGAACATCGGCTTCTTTGAAAATGTTCTCCGATTCTACGACGGTGACCGGTTCATAGAACATTTTTTATTTTAGTTATTTGAGCAAGAGGGCTCATAGATAACCGAGATGAGGTTTTCACGTTACTAAAGACGACGCTAGCGCTAGTTAGTGCATTGACTGTCATGTGAACTACAGTGTTCCCACCGACGGGTTCTTGAACCTAAAAGTTTCATGAGCTCATGGAACCCGTCTGAGTTCATGAACTCACGAGTTCATGAACTCAGAGGGGTGGTTGGAACACACCTATTATGTCCTCTGGGCAGAGCCATGATGCCTCGATGGTAGAACTGTTGGTAATTCATTCACCACCGTATCTCCAAACCACTGCAGGATGGCTTCAACATTACCTATTTATATATTTTCAAGCACACCACCGTCTCATGATTCAACCCGCTCTTCCATGCCAGGCCTACCTCCGCACTACGTATCCACCCCTGAAATGAAGCGCTAATCCTACATACCTATATACTACATAGCATATAATGCATATACATATAGTCTTCTTTTTGTATCTTAGGCTTTTTTTTTACCTACTCACTCAGAAAACCTGTCATGTATGAAGTACTTTTCAGAATTGTAACCGATACTAGTTTTTATTTTATATAAACAAACCTACTTAAAAGAATCAATTTATTTTCATTCAAGTACTATGCAAAGAACTCCCTGTAACAGTCAGCTAGTGACTTATTACAAATAAATGAATTGATTGATTGATATAACAAGCCTTCATTTGAGCTATTGAAACGAGAATAATTTTATACAACTTTAATGAATATATTTTGTTCCCAAACAACTTTGCTCGAAGTGCTCATGAATATAGGATTTATAAGATATTAATTTTTTGCATAAAGGGCAACTCTTGCAGAAGGAGTTTCATCCTATGGCGATCCTCAGAAATTTCCAAGAAGAATGAATTTCAGCTTATTAAGTAGGTGGAAACTGATTCAAAATCCAGTAGCAAGGTTCTACGAGAACAAATGGACAGATCAAGCTGAATGAAGGATTGTAATTATTTACCCCTTGTAATTATTTCAGTCCTGTCCATCGGAACCTTGTTGTTAGACTCAGAACAAACTTCTGTAGCAGGTAGTAATAATGGGCGAAGAAACAATAATAAGATTTTAAACTGCAGCAAACACGAATCCGTTAGGCGGAATTTAAGATCCTACAAGTAATTTAATATGAGTGAATTTCATAGTAGGTCCACGGTGGCCCAATGTGAGGTTGAACATGTTCAGGTCGACATCAACGACTTATAAATGCACAAACTAGTAGCAGTTTCTACAATTATCTTATTGCTTTCATTGATCTAATGACATCTGTTGATTTGTTCACCTTTGAAGTTTCGGTTCCAATAAAATAGCAGTTCCGAGTTAGAATTCACGGAGTCAACATTATTTGTAAATAAGGTTGAATAGGTATCTATATACACTATAAACGTGAACAATGTTGAACAGAACTTGCAAACCATAAATCCGAAATGGCTTCAAATTTGATAGTAGATGATCCCTCATGAATTTTCTTGTATAATCCACCAAATTATTTTTCAATGTCATGTCAATGCAGTTACCTGACTCTGATTCAAAGCGAAGTTGTCAAAATTGTGAGTATTGAGTTCAGTTAGGGCGACACTGTCTCCTTCCTGTTGGTCTTTCACGCTGTTGTGGAAATTTATGGTGTCCGTAGCCGAACGCAGGGGTCGCTGCCGCTCGCCGGCCAGGTACCTCCTCAACAAATCAGCAACGGATTTTTCCGTCACCTCTGTCGTATTCAACTTCAACACTTCCTAAAACAAATATTGAAGGCGAACATTAAACCTGTCATGCAGCATGTACGAAAGAGGTATACGGGAAGGTTCAAAGAGCCATTCTAAAAGGATTAAAAGTATCCATAACCTACATTCTAGGTAACAGTCAACCAAAATACATTCATAAGTAAATACCCCTAATGCCGAGAAAAAAATAAAAATAAAATAAATAAATATAGGATATTTAGATAAGATAATAAAATAAACACATACAACGTAAGTAATGATAAAGAAGCTTAAGGGGAGATTGGACATGGGCCTTTTCAGGCCAAGACTAAAGTCACTGGTCCTCCCGACTTACTCTGGCTCCCACTGTTGAATTGAATGTACGAAATAGCCAATTTTCGTAAATTATCGTATTGTATTTATGCTAAATTGTCTGGAAATTTAAGCACTTTAGCGCAAAGAAATGGTTAGGTAACTATAAATTTCATGGCAACAAAAACATAGTTCTAAACAATGGTATACTATTCAAACAATTTTAAATTTTAAGCGCTTTTTGAACACTTTATCTTTTTTTTTTTTTTTTAAACCAAATATTGAGTAAATTTAAGAACGTTTTTCTGCATTCATTTTTTAATATTCTACTTCATAGTTGATAAACTTCTTCAAAATGTATTTAATAAATTTTAGCCGTTTTTTGGTATTGCATTACAAATGGAATAATGACATTCATTCAGTCATTACTTCCTACCTCTGTTTCCTTATTTTTCAACTGAAACTGTTGAGACCTGAGTTTGAAGAAAGGTGCAATCTTACACCACTGAATAAATAATTACTCTAACCAAATCACCCAAGTGATACTACAGCGAATTGTATGAAGATCCCCAGCTCAAATCGCTTGAAAAGAATTGCTTCTTCTTAATGTAAAAATTGATATTGTCTCTGGTACGAGCATGAGATCCTGTCTTTCGTATTATACAAGAAATATTCAAAACTTACTTCGTTGTCAAATATAACGACGGAAGTGCGATGCTTCATTTTCGGAAGCTGCAGCCCCAACCCATTGGCAAGATGAGTGTAGCTTGAACTATCCAAAGCAATAAAGGAAAACGTCTTGTTGGTTTCGCAGGATGTGGGGATCCGACCAATGTAGGGAGAGTCTTTCGGGATGAAGGGTAGTGGAGCTCGCTCCAGTAAAGCACAGTTTTCTTCCATTTGCGCTTCCCGCACACGTTCTGCATCAGAACTGAATTCCGTCAAGCTGTGAATAACATTTCAATGACAATTTACATTTTCTGGCTTTATATGAAGGATTTCTTATTTCAAATAATATTGCAGCTTGGCAAATTAGGAAACATGCGGTGAAACTGCCGGATCAGCAATTGACAGGAGCAGTGAATTTTCTGAGTCAAAACTCACTTGACAATGACTGGCTAAATGGGACTTTTACCAGCAAGCAACTGCCCAGAAGTTCCAAAACATCATAATCTATCACCCACTTCAGCCGAGAACAACTGATGTTGATTCTAACCAAGTGTCGCGATTCAGAATCCAGGTTACAAAAACTCATAGTTCGGATGCAGCTAAAGTGCTGCTCAGCAACAAAATTTTGTGTCCAAATGACAGAGGAAGTTGATTTTTCGAGAGTTTCCCTAACTTGTTTCTCTACCCTTTTTGGTAATACATCAGAAGCGCAATGATAAACAACCAAAAAGATGGTAGGTTCGTTTTCTATACTCGATGCAGGAAAAGTCCCACAAGCAATTATGGAAACAATTATGGGAATACAACTCTTAACTACCCACAACCCACCAGATTCATCCCAACAATGCGTCAGATCAGCCTGGGCGCAGATGGGACCAGATTTTCCAAAGACCCTGAAGTCCCCCGTCATCTAACCCCCCCTTGTGCAGGAAACTGTATGTGCAGGGAAACAGCTGAAGAGGTATGATTGCAATTGGCCTCAGTAGCCGGTAGTTGGCGACTTGTACCCAGAGTTACACTGGGAAAATGCACACTATCGTATTCTACAAAGCGATAATAATTATTGGACAGTACAGTATGTAGGTACTGTAATCTTAACAGAATGTGGTAATCCATAATAATTAAATACTGACCTAAGCGGAGAATACTCCATTATCTTCAACGTGTAGGATGGCGTGCGACAAAAACCCTGTTGGTTCTTGGAAAAGCAAGTCATGTTGTCCCACTTTGAAACCGTTTGAGCGTTGCAAGGGTAAGTCAGATGTTGCCTCATCTTTTGTCTCATTTTACATTTTTGTCTCTGGATGTTTTCGGCATTCAGTATGGCTGTCAACAATAGGTATCAAGCTTTGAACCTAGATAAAATGGTAAATGTGCCGCTGAATTTATTTAGCTCCTTTAATTATTTTCATTCAAGGATTTGGTATAGCCTACCTTTTTCATAGCCTGTAGGATACAAACTCTGGAACTGTAGTACATACGAGAAGAAATCTTCTTCATGATACGTGCGGGTTCCATTGCGACAAAAGTTGAAGTTCATCGCGATTCGTCTGAGCTTAAAAGTTAATAGAAATAGCAGTCAAATACATAAAAACAACTAAGTGATTAGAGCGAATAAGGTGTAGGCAATCGACAAAATAAAGCTCACCAAATGATAGTAAGGTATGATGGAGGCCAGGGGATGCCTGGGAGTGAACATAACCATAGCTGCACCATCTTTCATGTGTGGTAACAACGTGTTGGAGTTCAGTTCAGGAAGACCTTTCTCAGCTTGAGCCAAGACCCATTTTACCACGGAGTCAACGTCTGCTTTTCCATGATATTCCTAGTATAAGTAACCAAAATATAGTTAATTGTATCGAAATATAGTAATGCTTGCATTACAAGAGACAGCCATTTTTTAAGGAACGAAATATAAAGATTTTCATTAATTTTAACCATGATATTCCTAGTATAAGTAACCAAAATATAGTTAATTGTATCGAAATATAGTAATGCTTGCATTACAAGAGACAGCCATTTTTTAAGGAACGAAATATAAAGATTTTCATTAATTTTAACAGGAAATAGTTGAGAGTAAGATGTAAGCACCGCTGTATTCATCCTTCAATTCATTGGAAATGTAGTTTATAAAACTTGCGCCTGAGAGTATAACTACGATAATATTAACAGAATGAACTAACAGCAACTCATTTCCCAACACCTATTTGATGTTGAGCAAAAAATTTTTTTGGCAACTTCCTTGTTTACATAGTTAGTAACCACACCTTTGTATCTTGATGGAAATAAATATATAATTAAATTTCACTCCATCGGTGATTGGTAACTCCTGCCTTCATTCGTGCTTCCGTCTGAGGAGGGCTGCAACTTACTGCTATTGTAGTGATGAACTTGTAAGTACGGTGGAGTGACATCATCACTCCATCAGTCTTCAGTTTATTATACCTGGATATAGTAATTTCCTAACTTATCAATCAATGTGTCTCTTATGTTGGCAAGGACGAAGATAGGACCGATCCAGCAAACGTAAGAAAAACTGAACCATTGATGCACACATCGAGCAAGTGTTTCGAACTACAAACTGAGAAAACGTAAGTGATACCTAAATAATCTTACCACAGTCTTAACCTCATGCCACTCATGTAGAATGTTTCTCTGAAACAGTTCTTATTTTCAAACAATTCTCAATTTCTTTGGCAGATTTCTTTGGTTTCGATTATTGTATATAAGTTTTAAATATTGAAATGTAAACGTTGTGTTAAAGGCAGACATTTTTTACCGCAATTGGAATAATTTCTATCGATTTGATTTAGATTTATTGCTCCACTACTATCGCAGTTTTCCAGTCATTCTATCACAGTATATTTATTTACGGTCGCTAATTTGCGCCATGGTGGTAATCTTTATAGCCAACTTCATTACGTTGTTTCAATGAATTTTAGTGCATAGATAAGACACGACAAGTTTAGTTTCAATGCTAAACGCTCGTTACGTTATCACCGTCAAGTGTTAACCATTTCCTATTATCTCTTCTGCAATAGATAAATACTGACAACCCCACTCCATAAATAAACGTACAAGAAAATTTCGTAACTACAAGCAGGATGTATGTACTATGAAGAAATATGCACGAATCATTTCTGTAAAAATGCATTCCCCCATGGTCGGTGGGATTTTTTTCTAATTTAGTTATTTAAGCTGCACCTCAACCAGAAGAGTCATTAGCAGCATTGAACCAGGTGACTGAAGGGACACTGCAAGTGAAACTATTCTAAGGGGAGGGCATGTTGCCGTCATAAAACGGAGTGCCACCATGGCCTCCACAGGCCAAGCGGAGGGGAAAAACGAAGGTACAGCGATGACTACTGTTTAGCCACTGTGATGGATAAAAAAAAAACCAAAAATATAATAATACAGCTAATACTACATAATAAATAGGCTTATATAAGTAAATACCTACATGTTACTATATATAATCAGCAAATTGAAATAAAACTATGACTGGATGCTCATAAGTATGCATAGATCAGATATCACATGTAATAGAGCTCAGAGGCTCCCAAGTACATCAACAGGGACTGGAACTTATCTGGTCCGAATAAAACGTCAACTCACTGAGGGGGCCTATGATGGACTGGGTGGTCCTCCCCACCTGCCACACACAACATCTCAAGCTTCTGTGCTAAGCAGGTGTCTGTGAGTTAAACGGGTTTGGCCAGTGGCAACGCAATTGACCACTTTTTGGAAGTTGGGTTACGAAAGGGTCTACCAGGCACAAGTCCTGAAGGACACCACACAGACCAGTGACCTCACTCTGTCATTGCTCATGCCAGATGGAATCGGTTTTATGTTGAATGAAACATTATTATTTTATCCCTCCCCTGGGAATTCAATATAATACGTTCAGTAGTAATAGCAATCGGGGAATATAATGAAGTGTAGTGAAAAGCTGAACCAACAGTTATTGGTATTGTCTGGTTATACACCAACCCCTGGTTACACCATACCAGCAAGAGTTTCTATCTTCGGAACATGTTCTACATTTGTGTGTATGTTGTTTGTTGTGATCTACATAATAAGGGCTTAGCGCCGGGTGAACCTAGGCGTCTTCCCAACTATTTGATATATCTTTTTAATAGCGTCCAATACAAAAAGATACTCATATTAGTCCGGGCATAATTACTCACAGACTTACGATACAATGGAAAATATTTAACCCTGAGTCGTTCGAGCTTTGACTGAATTCAATTGGAGGAATATTTAGGCCGCTAGGTGATTTTGAAGAACAACGTCTTGACCCACTAGGTGATTTTGAAAAGCCATGTCTGGACCGGGGTGTCCGATTTTCAATTGTTAGTAACTACCTAGTTTGAGGAAAAAATTTATCAATTTTGGGGACATCGTTGTTTTTTTTTTTTTTTTTTTTTTTCTTTCTTTTGAAGGTTCTACAATTTAATCGTGTAGGACGCACGATTAAGGGATTATTACATAATAACTTCAAAATGTGTGATTTTAGCCATCTTTGTGAGGACGCCACTTTGTATTTCACTCGTTTTGAGATGGCAGACACAGCTTTCTCAATCAGAATGTTCTCACTGTTCATAATAGGGGTATTCATGGTTCATTTCAAAAATCGAATTCATTTAGAAGTGATGGTGTCATGATGCTCCCTAGCCAAAACGTAGACAATCAAAATGTGAAGTAACGTCCCTTGTGAATATTGGTGAAAGCCAAGTGCAGGTTACGTCCTAATGAGGTAATAAATGATGAACGAGAAAATTATTTGTAAAACACCAAACGCAGACCTTATCAATCTATAAAATTAGAACTCAAGAATTAGAAGACCACTCTTGGCACGCCAGTAGATCTGAATAATGAGATTGATAACTCTGTCATGTTGGTAAGGATATTTTGTAAAAAACGATGCACATACTGATTGAAACCCGTCAATCTCAAGTTTCAATTCAATGTTTCGTACTTACAAGTCTTCTTTACCCTCAGATTTTTTCATTTGTTTGCATTTTACCTATATGTTGAAATGCTCATTCGGTTATTACCATTTCCACTCTGTTCCCACACATTTTTACAAATTCTTAGCAGCAAACAAAGAAAACTTTTCTGATGGGTACTAACCATTCTCTGGTTCCAGAGGTATAGAACAATGGTCGGTTTCTCTTCCAGACCCAGGATTTTATTGACACCTAAATGAGTGAAAGCGCCAACAGCTATGTGACGCTCGTGATCCCTCGATGCTAACCGAAGTGCCGTGTCGTACAAAACTTGGTAACCGAACCCACTGATGACTCCGTAAAATTGTAAGTGCCCGACCAAGACCGCCTGCAAATAATAAAAACCTGTAAGTAGGTATATTTTTGCAAAACTGCACTAAGGCAAATAACCAGAAATTCATATAAATTTTCATCCAAACAAAATGTATGCAAAAAATAGATGCTGAGAATCACTTCCTTCATGAATGTCCTATATTCTACAGATCTAGGCTATGTATCTATGATGATACTATAATTATTCTGGTAATCAATATAGTACATTGATGATAATATATATTTATCATGATTAAAAAACACAGAATAACTTTAATTAGATATTGAGGAATATTAAGAAACCATTCCAAAGAAACGAGAACACTTCGAAATAATAAAATTTGCACAATACAGTATATGTGTTACATTAGTGACGCTAATGAATATTTAAAAATACACAAAGAATAACGAACCATTGAACATATCCGTGGTATATACTAGTATATGTTTACAGATACATCAAAACTAATCAAGAAAGCTTGTACATAATGTTATGGGCTTTATTAGGCCATGACGTACATCATTGATTTTGCCCGAAATTGAATCCGGAACTCGTCCCTTTTATTAGGGAAAATTGTAATAAACCCGTTAAAAATGCTTTATTAAATCTGCTAATCTATATCTATAAAAATGTTATGTTGGTTTGTCTATGGATCAAGATCTCAAAAAGTTCTTCACCGATTTCCATTCGGGTGGGCACAAATTGACGAGAAAGTTTCGGTGATGGTTTTAGGCTGTAGCACAATCCTCTGGATTTACTCCTTCGTAATAAACTTGACTTCCCTACCGACGTCGCTGGGTAAACAACTTCAACAAGGTAAACAACTAATAAGGTAAACAACTAATTAAGGAAAAATCCAATACACGTCGACCTTTTCACGTCAAATGTTGATGTGGTGGGTTCAGGCGTAAAGAACTTTCGATAACAAATTCAACGATACCAAAAGGTTTAGGTGGGTTGAGCTGCGCAGTTTCTATTCGTAAAGATAGATCATCAAAAATTGATATTAAAAACGCCTTATCAACTGTAGCAATGTTGGTCGAGAGAGTTTTAACGTAGGTAGCAAGGGTTATATTGGGGTTGAACAAACCGGGACGCTTTTAGCAGTACCTATCGCTTGGAAACAATACCAATTTCTATTAACATGTATCATGTTTTAGCCCTGGGGTCCTAGCAAATTTTGCGAGTCAATTTTTTTCCGCGCACGAAACATATAGTGTTACAGTGATTTACGCCTACAACCGAGTCGTTGCTAGGGAAATGGTACTTCGTCGTTTTTCATCCCACAAAATTCGTTGACCATTCGTTCGAAAGCTCTCGATTTATCCAACAATATTATGTTAACTACGGCGAAGTGCGTGTCCAACAAACTGAGTTATGAGCATGGTTATATAAATAATAACAACAATTTATTGGAACGTAGAGGAATTAGGTACTTCAAAGAACTCTTTGGCTAAATTGATCCTCTATTTCTTTTGATCTCCTCATCTTTCATTGGTCCCTCATAAGCCTAACTGAAGTGCTGCTCCGTCTCCAAACCCAAGCTCCGCACTTCTCCATCTTTTTCTTGCGCCTCTAAGGCACATGCTGGATGCACGCAATATCGCCATTGTGATGCGGACTCTCAACCATCCTCGAACAACCGTCTGAGGCCGATTCCAAATGTCTGCTAAGCGCTCACCCAATACTTTCACAAAGGCATTCATTTGAGGAGCACATAGACCATCGACTGAACATACCAGGGGTGTGAATGAGGCATGCCTCTCTTCACATGCATTCAGATACTTACGCATCTTTTCTTGCTCTGCTGAGGCTAGGACAGAGGGGAGCTCTGTGGCTCCCAGGTTCCTCGACACACCGAATCGCCTCGTAGCATTGGTTCGGTTCCTAATGCCTCCCGTATAATGGGCTCCTTCACGCAGTTCCCCCATGCAGTTGACATCAATTCTCCTAACAAGTCTTTAACTTCGTTGTGGCGTCTGGTGATGAGTCCCCCAGTTTTGCAGTCTAATGCGTGTTGCAAAGTGAACGATCCGTTGCCACATCCATCACATGACTTTGGCATTTCAACAGGTTGGCGTTCGTAACGAATCGCCAGAGCATCCCTGAATTCACAAGGAGACATATCAAAGTTGTGCTTTTTCAAAGGGAGGACTGACAGCCATCCTGAAGACTTACAACCTGACTGAGCGTAAATAGATCTTTCAATAGCTCTTTTTCGGTTCGTGGAAAATTTATTGATTGTCTGGCATAACAGGGTGTCTTCCGAATCTCCTTTTTTCTTTTTGGCCTGACTCTTGGCAGATTCGGTTCTCGAAACATGTTCTACGATGTTCAATTCCCTTCCACTTTTTATGGCTCCAACAAGTTCTTCGGTTCCCGCCCTTGATGTTTCAAAGCACAACTTTGCCATATTTATTGGGTTATTTATTGCCAATCCCCCTTTATATACAGGCAGAGAGAACATGGCCTTCTCCTCTGATGAAATTGTTCCTCCAACGATTTTAGGAAGAAATGTATCGAATATACAGTCACTCAATTCGCCATAGGTCTCGTTTGTGCTGTCCACTACTCTTTGGAGGAATGCCCATTTTTGCTGAAGGGATTTAGTAAATGCCGCATATGCTGATTGAGGCTGGGCTTCCCCGACATTTGACAGCTGGTTTACAGTTTGTATCCAGCCTTCTATCTTACCTTTGACATACAACTGCTTTTCATTTTCTGATCCTATATATCCCCCAAGGAACCGCTGCCCCGTGACCACCTTAATCTCCGTGTCATTAAAAATTTTTAAAGCTTCTGCCTTGTCTGCTGGGTTCACTACTAAGTATGATTTACTCCCCTGTGGGAAATAGCCATACTTTGGACCAACTTCATTCATCCTCATCCACCAGTCTTTCAATTTTATCAGTTCACCCTGAACTGACGAATCGTCCGCATACCAGCATTGCCTTGTTTGGGGGTCCTGAAGGGCTTCTATGATTGGCAATGTTGAGAGCCCGTAAAACAGCATTGCAAGGGGGTCTCCTTGTGTCACTCCTTCTCTGCTAAAAAGCCTCTCCCTGGTTCCCCGAAGTACCAACTCAGCTTGAGCTCTGTAGGTATTGTAGAGAAATCTCGCACACTTAGGCCACAAAAACCTCGCTTGCCATAGAGCGACTATTCGATTCATGGAGTTGAATCGAATAGTCCCATAAATAATTGTTTACACACAGGTGATCATTCTCAATAATTGATATTGTGAACATGATTGCAACCGCTTGTTAATTTCTGATGTTTTCATAGAATTTCGAATCAATATCGAGGAGAAAACATGATACATGGTTGACATTTTTGGTTCTAGAACAGAAATAAGTTGTTTTTTTAAGCTATATATGAGCTGTATATTTTATTTTGTTCATCCAAGGGAGTTGAAATTCGATAGGGTGACCCTCTGGGACATCAAGAGACGAATAAAATGATGGGCTCTTTCCTGATTAGCTGGGTGAGCTAAATTCTCTCCTTTTCACCCTTGGAATGTGAAATTTGACAGGGAGCCTCTCCAGGACATTACGAGTCGAATGTAATGACAGGTTCCAACCAGATCAGCTGACTTAGATAAATTCTCTCCTATTCACCCTTGGAGTTTGAAATTTGAGAGGGAGCCTCTCTGGGGCATCGAGAAACGAATAGAATGATGGGCTCTTTCCTCAATCAGCTGCGTGAGCCAAATTCTCTCCTTTTCACCCCAGGAATGTGAAATTTGACAAAGAGACGAATGCAATGACAGGTTCTAACCAGATCAGCTGACTTAGCTAAAATATCTCCTATTCATCTCAGGAATTTGAAATTCGATAGAGAGCCTCTCAGGAACATCAAGACACGAGGAAAATGATGGGCACTTTGCTGATCAGCTTAGTGAGCTAAATTTTCTCCTTTTACCCTAGGAATGTAAAATATGACAGGGAGCCTCTCTGCGACATTAAGAGACGAATGCAATGACAGGTTCCAACCAGATCAGCTGACTTAGGTATATTCTCTCCTATTCACCCTAGGAATTTGAAATTTGACAAGAAGCCTCTCTATGGCATCGAGAAAAGCCTCTCTGGAACAACAAGAGTCGAATGGAATGTCACAATCCATCCTGATCACCTGTGTAAGCTCAACTCAATGACATAACAACAATGACATAATGTATAACTAATTTTTTTCTTACAGTTCTTGAAATTAGTCTTTTTCTAAAAAAATTAGCCATTGAAAGTCTGTGTTTGTTATTATCTGAAACAGCACGTATACTTACATCGTGAAGATTTCGGAGTTCCCATAGCTCCGGTGCTGAGTTAATCCTCACCACGGGGTGAAGGACCGAATGAAGAAATTTTATCAAATGATCAGCCGTGTGAGGCCCTTTGTACTCCACAGCTTTGCCAGGGCCGACGTACGCAACTAGTTGTGGGAATGGAGCAATGATCTCCTTGAAAGTCAGTCGACACTCACTTGACGGTTCCCAACAATTTACTCCGGCAAAATAAACCTGAAATATTATTGCTGAAAGTTGAGACTCTATATTACTAATTAAACTAGTTGTAGACTCCAATATGAAAATTCAAGGATAGGTAGTGTTAAAGAGACAACTCATTGCTGAATCAACAGATTGGAGAACGTATAAAGCTTAAAAAATTCGTTTTTGCACATTTTCTTAGGATAAGTTGATATATAAAATATTCATTTAAAACGTTTTTATTCGTTTATTTTATTTTTTCTAAAGTAAGCAATCAACCACTCCAGGTTGAGGAGTTTCGTCTGACTGCATCAGGCATCGGGGACGTCATCAGCTGTCCTCCAAATGGAGGATCAGAATTTGTTCTGATGATTTCGCTTTTACTCACTGCCTCGCCCCCTTGATTGGGAGAGGTCTGATACAATCCGTGTTACGTCGTCAGCAATGATAGGAGACAATAAAAATTTCTAAGTTATTAGAAAATGGGGAATATATAATGTGACGGCAAAATAGACTGAGCGCACGGTAGGTACATTTCTTTGAAAGCAAGGTTGGAAAAAACATTCAACGTTGGAAAATACATTGCACGGTGAATAAAACACTGAACGTTGGATAAATATATTTAACGTCAGTACATTCTACAGCTAAAAAATAGTCTACGGTAATTAAAAACCTTGGCCCGGAGACACTGCATGTCAAAATGGGTTGTCACCACTGTAAAATTACTGAACCAAAAGGGCTTAGATCGGTCCTGAAAATATGAATTAGCCAAGCAGGTTTCGTAGACATCGATGACTCAGACGCAGTAATGGGGAATTTTATTGGTTCTTTTTTCATTTGCTATATAGAAAGGGCTGAGCGACAGCTTTCCAAAAAGGTGCGATATGATGGGTATCTGGCCAGTAATGTGGCTCTTGAAATTAATTTGCGCGATGACGTCATGACACCCGCCCACCTAGGGGGAACCTTCAGCTCCCTTGCTCTACTAAGTCACGCATGATCTTTCTACCCGTTTATTGGCCCAACTAAATGATGTTTTGAGCTGAAAATTGCGAATAGGGAGTTTTTAAGTGCGCTGAATCTGATTCCGAGGTCAAAAGTGTGAAACTGCGTCAAATGAAAGTTCCCCATTGTGTTTCTTGAACTTTCGAATGTTTCTTGTCTACAAAAAATGCCCAAATAATACTACCATGACTACATTCGCTCGACTCATAGTCCTGCAAAACCTGGATGAGTGGTTCAACCTAGACATGAAACATGAAAAAGTCTTGTCGTCACAACAACCGAACTGGCAGAACAGTAAGTAACAACAGGGGCCGACAGTGATGTTGACACAAAGTTAGTGTTCCGAAATATCGATGAGCCTCACCAGTATCACCGTTATCTTGGATTATCTAGCCGTTTATACAACACGAAAACACCGTCCAGAACGCTCGTTTAGCAGCACCCAATTTACCTGTGTCACCTTCCTTCTTCACCGGGAGTTGTTTTCTGAATAACACGATAAATGACTACCGTGCATGCTATTTTAACCTTAGAAAATTATCTTGTTTTTGAATGAATTTTTCTTCAGCCAACAGTCGACCTGAACGGAGTTTCGAAAAACTCAAGATCCATGCTTGCAAGTCCTTGTACCAGCCATTGTTGAGCACCAGCATTCATAGAACTTCCTCTGTAGTTCTTCAAATATTCAAATTCTACTTCACATTACAACATTCTCCCAAACCGATCAGCCAACTATTCTTTGTTTTTTTAATTTTATTTATTTTTAAATGGTGATAAATTGATTATAACATACGGTCAACATTAAAACATCCTGCTAAAGTTATCCCCCGGCAACATTAGTCCACATAAAACTAGACCCTAGAATTTAAAATAATAACAAGAAAACTCTCTGAACAAACCTTATCACCAAAGAATATACTGGCTTCAATAAAATCATCTTTTACATCTTGGGAATCGGCATCCCAGGGCGCGTAGTACATCACAAACGCATAGTGGTGCTGAGCTATCTCCTGCATCAGCTGAGCGAGATCTCCTTGATAAAAGTCTCTGACGTTCGAATGGAGGAAAAAAGGCGCTGCTGGGGCCCCCCTCTGAACTTTCGGTTGCCTAAAATTGGAAATACGAGTAAAGTACTATTAGTGAAGAAAGGTTTGAAAAACGAATTATTTATTTAATTATTTTTTACGATTTGGTCACAAGGATCTTTTGGGTGTAGAATTCAAGATCCGAAGAATTTCTAAACAAATTTAAGGGGCGTAACACTGTTTGGTGGTGTAAAGGAGATATCGTATTTAAAAAATGATAAATTAACCAAAGCCGAGTGGGGAATTGTTTTCCAAGGCTTTTCCCCAGCTATAAAGAATAACACTACTTTCAGACCTACAGACTCAGTCACTGACGAAATATCTTAAGATGGTTTAGAAAAAATTGAGGTACCACTGTATGTCTGAGGGTCCGTCAAGAACATTTAGTATAATGTTACGGATCTTGGTGCAGGCAGTAAGCGTGTGAGGAACAGATTGTCTAGCATTCTTATCACATTGATCACAGATCGGGCTCTTTTCAGTTGGTTTCATCATATGATTAAAAATATTATTATTTGTATTACCAGAAAGAATTATATAAATTTCAGTTATTTTTCTGTTGTCGATGGGATTGGTAGGTACCAGGGTTTATCAGCTGGAGTGATGATGTCACTGGTTCTTTTGATTATGTCTTTGTCGAATGTCAGCCTTCTCATTACCTGGGACTCCCAGGTGTGAGGGTACCTATTGGAAGTGGTTAGAGTATCTCTCTAGCACTCTTCTATCGAGTTGTTGTGCCGACCGCAGGAGGCACACTGGGGGCAACTCGTCTTGGTGAAGTTTGGCGAGAACATCCAGCGCTTATTTTGAGTCAGTCATAATTGCTATTGAGTATATCTATTGTGGGCTGTGATATGCTTCAATGTCAGGGTGAGCCCCTCAATCTCAGTCTGATAGCCGATAGATGTGGGATGAAACAACTCCCTAAACGCCCTTCGCGCCATCAGTGAAAATTGTAGATGTATTAGTGAACTTGATTTATAAATATTGTAAAGTTTTTTCTGCAATAGTCCAGCAGGAATCCCTTCATTTTTCTTAATCCCTGGTACACTTAAAGTGATCATATGTCAGAGTCGGGATACCCACATACATTGGTGCTTAAAGTACTTTCGTCAAGTACTTGAGAAAATCTACTGACATTTTACAGCAGTCGAGGAAAATCAGTAATAAGAATGAAGAGGTATAGCTGTACAAGACGCAAGTACTTCGAAAGTACTTGACAAGTACAATTACATGTACTTGCAATTCCACTTTTTAGTGGGTACAAGTACTTGCGGTCCCAAGTACAAGTACATGTACCTTTACTTGTACTTCAAGTACGACAAGCACATTTTCAATTTTTTTTTACCTAGAATACTATGGAGAATGATAGGGAGGAATTTCGGACACCGTCCGCCCCACGATTCTCGTAATGAGAGGGAGAGGGGGGTCCGTAATTCCTCCCTCATTTTTGTTTTTTAGAATGCCATTCAAAAGTTTGGCAAAGCATGATATAAGTGCCAAGGGTCTTATATCGGTGGAAGTGAGAATTTAGGTTGAGCAGAACTTTATTCTGAGATAAATAATCTTGATAATTTTTGAGTCAATATGTTGGTTGTACATTAGGGCGGCTCAAAGAAAAAAGTTCTCTGATTGTGTCGCTCTTCTGCACAGTATATTATGAAAAAACGATGCTACAGAAGTAATCAATTCGTCAAACTAATAGTACCTTACCTAACTACTAAGTGGTTCATGGGAAAAAAATAGTGAACTGATTCAACAGTGGGAGCCAGATACGGTCGGCACCGCCTTTGCCTAAAAAGGCCCATGTCCTGTTAGGCAAAATAGATAGTTAATATCTACAAGATTTCTTTATTCTCTATAAATTTCTTATTTATAGTTCATTTCAACTAGCTCCAACAGCAGATATCCCCGTATGCTACATCGTATCCCCTGGCAACCCAGAGAGGTCTCGTAATACTACCACCTACCTAGTCTTGCTAACCACAAGTCTCTCGTTCCCCGTCAGGTCCAATGCCATACTTCACCCATAGGAAGTTACCTAACGAGTTTGTTGTTATTACTGCTTAAACCCGATTTGGGTTTTCGGAGGTTACAGATAACATGAAGTAGGTAGGCAGGATACAATACTCACGTATTAATAAAGGTTGCGTAGGCGGTGAAAAACACTGCAAATATGAAACATAGTTCCCTAAAAACGATGAACATTGTTGTTGTCTTGATTTGCTCTTTCTTACTGGGAATAACGTCATCATTATATGGGAATTCAGCTACTACACTCAGTTTCATTACTCCACGTCAGGCGGGGTAAATAGAGCCATGAATAAACAGTCGATATGTAAACGTAGAAGCTAGCTGAATCCGAACATAATTAAATTAATGTAGGTAAATAAGAAGCTAAGGATTACTGACGTTGACGTGTCGTTTTAAAAGCACCACTAACAGGAACTTACAGTAAATAAACTTGCAGTAGATGTTATCAGAAAATTCAGGTGTTATCAGTGGAAAGAACACTTCTGTGTGGTTCAAGTGCCATTCCTTAAATGTGACATTGAGAAACGATTCCTCTCAACTTGAGTTTTTACTTGTGATTTCGGTCTCAAATGTATAATTTCGACGTAGATAAATCCTTTACCCATTTTAACTAGCATTTAGCTGATCTTGAATCATGATAAAGGAACTTTTTCATAGTTATAGATTGAGCTGTAGTTTTCTTCCTCCGTACATCAATTAATCTGTTGCTATCACAGGGAACATGGTTGTGGTGGTGGAGGAATGCCTTGGCCCTGCATGCCCTTGACAGCCATGTATTTTACCAGTATCAGTATGCAGTATACAGGTAGTATACTCTACTACCTATACTCTACAAGTGATAGAAGATGCAAGAGGATCAGAATCAGTCAGAACAATGAGTCTAATAGTCACAATGAGTGTCAGTGGAAAACTATATGGAAGATCCATGGGCCGTGCTCTTCTTCCATGGCAACTCTACTCTGTGGTTGTGGAAGTTCCATAGAGAGTGGAATCGACGAAGAAGATAGGAGGAAGAGCACGATCTTGAGTTGTTTTCTGAAGAATCCACTAGTAGCACTGGCATACTCGTCCTATTTGTAGAACGAGTTGAGACAGCTTCTGGCCACCGTATTCTGTGGTTCAGTACCTGCCATGGAAGAAGAGAAAAGGAAGGGTCACTTCTGTATATTTATTCTCTTCTTCCATGTTCAGTACAAGTAGGGTTGCCGATAGTTCGATAGTTGAAGCTATCGATAGTTCCGAT
The DNA here is from genome assembly GCA_030762985.1 of Adelphocoris suturalis. Taxonomy (NCBI): domain Eukaryota; kingdom Metazoa; phylum Arthropoda; class Insecta; order Hemiptera; family Miridae; genus Adelphocoris; species Adelphocoris suturalis. The sequence continues at coordinate 47,343,216 of CM061043.1, read as the reverse complement.
ACTATCGTAGGAAAGCTATCGATAGTATCGATAGTTTCGTAACTTGAAGTTTAACTTCTCAAGCGTCAATTGTTAGGCACCAAACCAATATGAAATGGGAAAATTAAAAAATACCATTATAAACTTGAATAATAATATTTATTTAGAGAAACATAATAAAAGAAATACAATTTAAAATCAAGTTACAGATATTTTTTTTTAAATCAAAGAAAACTTTACAAAGCAACCAAAATTGATAACTAAAAAAATATCATTTATCTAACTCATACATATTTACATTAAAAGAAAAACACTGATGGTAAGATATATAAGATATAATAAAAACAACAAGGATGTTGTTTTTTTTAAGGTTTTCTTGAAATTCCATGAAATTATAAAGTCCATTGTAGACTGCTAGCCAAAGTCCTAGAAACATATTTGAAGAGGGGATATGAGTAGAGATGAAAGAGAAAGAAAAGCCGAAAACAAAAACGGGGGGATTTTATCGATAACTCATTTAATCTATCGATAGCTATCGATGGTAAGATACTATCGATAGCATCGATAGTACTATCGATCTATCGGCAACCCTAGCTAGCCTATATTTTACTGAAAAGATTGGTTAATAATATCTTGACCAGTTTAATGTCTTTATAGGATTTCTGCGTAGGTACAAGGATGCGTAAGCGTTTGGCAGGTACTAAGAAAGAGACCCTGCCAACCAACTGTTTACAATAACAATTAGGCAGGTAGCTACCTACCTACTTTTGTTTGTAGGTCATTAGATAGGGAGCCTCTCTGGTACGATTGAAATAATGGATTGTTTCCTGATCAGTTGAATGTGCTAAATGGAGTTGCAATTTCATGCAATCTAGAGAGTTCGATGTTTTGTCCATCGATGTTGAGAGGTCCGATAGGTATTACCGAGCATCGATGATACATGGGTGAATATCCTGAAACGGTAGCTACAATGCGACTTTATTTTTTAATCGGAAACCAAAGTCGAGTTTTGGATTTTTTCTTCTTTCTTTCTTTTTTTTCTCAAGCATTTCTTAGTTACCTACTAGGTCTTTAACAACCTTTGTAAACATGCACACACTATTTTTTTCAATTAATTAGATAACTTTATTGTTTAAAAATAACGTTTTGCTTGAAATTGAATATAGTAGGATAGAGATCCTAATTCACGTGGCACATGTTGTGAGGTGTGGCCCAGTGGCTACCCTTCATCCAGTTTAGTCCATATTAGGGAACTCCATATCTCCTAATAGGGAGTCTTGAAGACGACGGCACGGTGGGAGTTCAGGTGAATTGATCATGATCTTGAGTGATCATTTTGCTGCTCATTCTCACATACGTGTCCTTGATTACAGTTTTCACCATCGGGATTCCAAGATCATTGTGGAGAATTGAATTTCGGATAAACCAGTCCGCTCCAGTTATCATGCGCAATACCCGGTTTTGTACGAGTAACACTTGGATTTTATTGATGTGACATGTTGCAGCTGTTGATCTTGAGTCTCCATTTCCTTGACCAATCCTCAATTTCACAGTTAAAAAAACTAGTATACTAAGGGGGACATTATAGGGCTAGGAAGTGACAAAGTCATGAAGATCATTGGTAAAACGGAGTTTACACTTAAACTCACAAAGTTACACTTTATTATTTGTTACGCTTAATTGTATGTGCTTATGAGAAGTAATAGGTACCACTTAATTGAAGTGTTTGGAGTTCCATCGGAGTTGGAGATGTCAGCAAGTGTTACCATTTTTTGTCTCAGCGTGAAAAAATACGTAGTCCAATAGAAACCAAGCCCTAACATGTGGGTTCATAGAGGGTAATTTATCAAGAAAGCTCTTGGTTTCATAATAATAATTTTAAAAAAACCCTTTTCCAACGTCAAACATAACTTTCTCCCTAATTTAGCTAAATTTGCTAAAACATGCTGTATTATGATCTATGTTATTACAATTGAATAGTTTTTGTTTAATATAACAGTATTTTGGCCCACTTTGCGACCATTCGAGAATCGTATTGGTTCGAATCGTCACCGGAGTGCGTTCGCGGCAAATCTCCCAAATGCCAAACAAAATACAATTTCTGCAGCTTCACAAAAATTAAATTATGAGGTACCTACCTACTTGGTTTACAATCAACCATCAGGATTCGATTCAGAATGCCTCAAAAGGGATTTCAATAAAGAAAATTTTTCTTCCAACATAATTTAATAGATAGGTAGGTACCTACCTAATAAGAGTAGGTAACTACATATCGTGAAATTCACAAAATTAGATGATTATATATCCCTACACTTCGAATGTCTATTATCAATGCTAAAAAGTAAGACGGAAAAGATTAGAGTCCGTATTTATTGTAGGAACTGTTGTTTTTAGAGGTTCCTAAAAAGTAGAACCGAATTCACTACAACGGACCACGATCTGACAGGAGAAATACTACTTATGGAAATATATTATTATTAGCATATAAATTCAGGACGTTAATGTTGAAATCAACAAAGTCACAAATTTATAAGGCAAACGGTAAGTAATAATTACCTCCAACCTCGATTTAACGGGTTGCCGTTTGTTAATTGGCCTTAAATATTACCCATCACATTTTGAGTCAAAATGGCCTTTTATAGGCGTTCCATCAAGTAATCTTAAAAAAAAAAAAAAAAATTTAACTCATTTTTTAAATTAAATGTGCTCAGAAGAGGCTGTTCAAAAACCTCATCCTTTCATTTGGAAAGCTTGATTTGTCGGAACAAAAACGGAGTTTTTATCTCAATCCTAAGGATCTTTTGGATATATAACTTATGAAAAAGCTTTTAACTCGAGTATTTGTATCGGAATGCTTCAAAACGAATTTCAAATGAGAGAATTTTCGAATCATTGCAATAGCTTTATTATTATTCTTTTTAATAAAAATTTGCTAAAAAAGAAAGTAACAGATCTCCGTAAATAAGTTAAGTCACGAATTTTAAATGTGTCACAAGAAAATAGCCATTCACGAAAATGAAAAGTGAATACAAAATATCGATACTATAATCAATATTGTTAATTAAATGACCTTAATGACAATAATGTGAAAAAATCAAAATCCGAAATAAAAACATCCTAAAATGTTAAAAAGTTAATTTTTTGTCACGTGCCTGTAATTGCAAACATTTTAAGAGCACCCCCAAATAGCAATACCCAAAACCTACCCCAGAATCTCAGTTTTCCAAGATATGTAGTCAATTTTACTTTTACTTTGATAATTAATGAAGAAAATGATGTTTTAATGTTAAAAACGTTTTTTCGAAGAAATTGAAGGTTTTTTCTTTAAGTTGGACTTTAAATTGGAATGCGTATCTCTACTACCACACTCAAAGAACTACGTTACTGGAAAGCATATGGCAAGACATCGACCACCCCTGCAATATTATCTCCATTATAAGAGGAACAAACGTCGGAAACGTTGCAACTAAGGTTTACGAGTTTTTGACGGACATTCAAATATCGACAAAACATTTTGTAACAATATCATAATTATGTAAGGCTGAAAGGTTATTCGAAGCCAATAATAAAAAATAAAAAGAAAATAAAAAAAAAAAACGTATCTCTCCAGTTCCGTTAAAACCGAGTTTTCGTTTGTATTTTATGCTAAATTTGATGTGTCTTTAGGGGTAAAACTAGATGAAGTGTAAAACTCGAATGTCGCCGAGTTGGAGAGAGTTGCAAGTGCTAACATTCGATTGAGCTTTAAGAATAACATGGAAAGCGACCCCAAGTTCGTTGGTTCATTTACGGCTGTTTTTCAAAAAAGTCCCCGATTTTTTGAAATACAGTTAGATTTTTCAAATTATGACATAATTTTCTCCCCAAACTGGTAAAATAAAAGTAAAATTGACTATACCGTTTTGGGGTAGTTTTTGGTGAATGTGGGTTTCCCAAATTGTTTTGAGTTTTGGCAGCTACAACCATGAGAAAAAGTGAATTTTTTTAATTTTTAGGATTTTGGTTTTTAATTTAATTTTTTTTTATTATCATTATTATTATTATTTTTAATGGCAAATATCAATTCATTGTGCTTGTACCTCGAGAATATCTACAGGGTGACACACTTGAGGCGCATGGGAGGGAAAAAGTTGGGGTAATTTAATTGTTTGCTAGCTGATTGTATTAAACATTTATGATAGAGCTTTACTCTGTAGGAAATTCAACGTTGTTTCCAAATGTGTTGTAATAGGTATATAAATATTTGGTTACCGTGCAATTTGAAAGAGTGATTGCTATTTAATATTACAAATGGTTAAAACACGAAAAAATCCTAATTTTTAAATAACTCGGTAACCAAGGACTTGAACGAGAATTGCAGTCTTTTTGTTGGAAATGATATGGAAAACCTAAATCCGAAGTATTTGTACTCTCAAATGAAGATTTTAATGAATCAATTTTTTGAAGTATAAGGCCAGAAAATTAATATTGAAGAACATGTGCGTCCTTAAAGTTCCTCAAGGCAGTTAATACTTTCCACCACGTTTGAATACTTCGATGCAATTTCAAGTAGATTTTATAACTTTCCCTGATGCCTTCAGGTCGTTGGGAAAGTAATGTACATTGGTTTATGTAGGCAGGTATATAGCTTTTTCCTGAGAAATCCATAATTTTTTCAACCAATTTTATAATTTTTTTTTAACCCATTTCATAATCTTTTCAACCAATTTCACAATTTTCTCAACCAATTTCATAAACTTTATTTAATGAGGTATCGCTGTATATCAGGTAATAAAAAGTAGCTATATAAAAACTAATTTTTGTGAGTTATAAGGTTGTGAAACGCCATTTGTATACATGTTTTGGATTGAATATTAAAATTTTGAAATATAAAAGGTGAAAAAATGAAAAAGAAAAGGTAAATCAAAATCAAAATTAAAATTGTAAAATCTCAAAATGATAATGTATACATATAGGTATCTAATGAAAGAGATTACCAGCAGCAGCTTTCGGTAGTTTCGTCAAAACGTCTGGCTGCAAATCACAACACGTGTTCCTTCTTTCCTTTCCACCTACGATTTCTTAAAAACAATTCCTCATTAATTAATGTTTATGGAATTGGTTGAACAGTTTATGCAATTGGTTGAAAAAATTATGAAATCGGTTAAAAAGTTTATGAAATTGGTTGAAAAAATTACGAATTTTACTGGAAAAAGCAATGTGAAAAACACCTTGGCTTGTAGGGGCCACTCATGTTGACTATCGCTAGTGCGAAATCCCCAAATAATTGCGTCAATCGCATCGACGATCACAAGTGTCAGTACACATTGTCGTAACTCGCGCGGTCCATTTCAAATCTACGGGAGGGCGGCGAAACGCACAGCCGGCGCCGGAGTTGGGTGTGGACGCCCCCACCTGCGCGTGCGTGCGAACCTCCGTCCAACGATAAAACGTGCGTATCGATTGCTGAAATTACGACAATCGGAATTTCGCAACTTGACGCAATTAATGTTCAAGAACACCTCTACGACATTAGGTTACGTAGGCAAATTGTGTAATGCAGAGTTTGTTTCAAAGTCGTTATAATAATTTATTATGCGTGCACAAAATCATTAACACATAAATGACTTTTCAAATTTTATCTAAATTATATAATGCTTAATATTTTGATGCTAAAAATTACCAACATCGTAATAAAATTATATATATTTTTTAATTTTTATTTTGCATGTATGGTGTATATGATTACGTAATAACTATTTTCGACCCATTCAGGACTGAGGGATTGCTTATTCAAATTCGAATTTATGTTTATCGTGCTGACAGTTGACAGGTCTACGCCCATCAGGAGGTTCGGCCCTTTGATCACGCTGGCTGCAAGGGGGCGGCGCCCACGATCAACGCCGATAGTAAGGTGGCACCTTCAGCCATCTTACCGGTTTGCATCCGCGAGCTGGGGCAAACTGCCCCGGGGGGGGGGGGGGGGGGGTGAATCATTCTAATAAGGACAGAAATAGGGGTAATTATCCGCACAGTCTCACCCCGTACCCATTGTCTCTGTATTCTGTTGCTCGGTGATCTCACCTCAGCTACGGTTCCCGGCCGGCTTCAGGGTTAGCACCCGAAACGCTGCGCCCAATCAACAGGCGCCATATCAATATTATTATTGCCTTCAATTCTGCCAACCTTCCTAAAGATAATACCGCTCGATTTTATCAACATGAAATTGGAATTATCGTCAAAACTATATTTTAATGGATATTGTAAATATATACCTACTTATAACTTTTTCGTTTTGTAAGTCAACATGTTGCCAACCAAATTCAACACTGTACACAACAACGTATCCCAAATCCATCGAAAGGGAACAAATTTAAAATGAAAAATGTTAAAAACTACGGTAAAATTGAATGCAATTTTGAAGACATTGGCCATTTTCAGACGCTCACACCTTGCTATTGACAGACGTGTTTTGAGTGAATTTTTGAATAAGATGAAGTTATTATTGAAGCTATTGCATTGGTTAAAAAAAATCTTGAAATTTTCAAATTTTTTATCACGGCATTCATTTTGAGGCATTCTGAAACAATTTCTGAAGCGAGCACTTTTTCCCACTCACACTGTGTGTGTGTGTGTGTGTGTGTGTGTGTGCGTGTGTGTGTCATTCCAGACGATAAGTCTCCTTAGGATCCGTTTTCGAGCCAAAAAATCAAGCTTTCCAAATGAAAGTGAGTTCGGTGTCTAGCATTTCCGAGCTCATTAAATTGCTCAAATTTCAAAGAATGAGCTCGAAAAATCACTAAAAATGGCTCAAAGCGGCTAAATCCGTTAAATTTTATATTTTAGCAGCATTTTCGTCAATAGAAGTTTAACAACGATGAACTAAAACATTAAAAATTTATGCACAAAATTACGCTGAAAAAGTACTATAAATTTCATTGATAAGGTACGTAGTAAATGAAAAATTTCATATTGCATATATTTATATACATGTATATGTCATTCCGGACGGTAACGGTAGGATTGAGATTAAAAAAACCCGTTCTTTTGCTAGTAAATCAAGCTTTCCAAATAAAAGGATGAATTCGATGGCCAGCACTTCTTAGCACATTAAATTGCTCACATTTCAAAAAATGTGCTTAAAAAAATCACTAAAAATAGCCAAAAACGGCTAAAAATTGTTAAATGTATATTTTTTAACAGAACTTTTGCCAAAGGAAAGTTTATTGACGATGAACTAGATCATTAATAAATGTATGCACAAAATTTTGCTGAAAAATCAACTCACATTTCTTCAATAAGGTGAGTATTAAGTGAAAAAGGTCCAAACCCAACTAGAAAAGAATAAACCAAAGTGGAATAGTTCTAAGCCTATGTGAGAAAAGTCATCACTTAAGTGGAGAAGGTCTAAATCTAAGTAGAAATGGTTTAAACCTTAATAGAAGTTGTCTTAAATCTAGGTGGAAAGGATGTAAACTTAATTGGAAAAGGGCAAACCTAAGTGGAAGGGCCTGACTAAACGAAGCGGAAGAAAAAGGACCTAAGTGAAACGGTCATGCAGCATGATCAAATGAACGAACTTTCGTAAATTATCGTATTATATTATGTTTCATTGTTTTGAAATTTGAGCAATTTGAGAACACAGAAATCGTTGATCACAAATTTTATGGCAAATAAACTCGTAATAAATAATATTCTATAATTCGAAAAAGATTTTGGATTTATAATTTTTTCGGCAGTTTTTATCGATGTTTCTTCAAATATTAATGTAATTAAGTTCATTTTTTAACATATTGTTGTGAATTTTTTTTAATGTTCTAGCTCATTGTTGATAAACTTCTTTTGGCTAAAATTCTTATAAAAATATAAATTTAACAATTTTTAGCGTTTTTAGTGCTTTTTTTTAGCACATTTTTTGAAATTTGACCAATTTAGTGTTCTCAAAAAGTACTGTCCAACGAACTCGTCCTTTCATTTGGAAAACTTGATTTTTTGGCGCAAGAACGGAATTTGTATCTCAATCCTAAGGAGTGTTATCTTCTGTCTTCTGGAATGACACACACACAAACACACACACTTTTTTTTTTACAAAACTCCCCTCAAAGGCGGAGGGGGCACACCATTAAATTGAAAAATAAACAAATAAAATAAAAAAGTGGGGAGGACGCCCAGGTTTACCCGACGCCGGCTCTAGGGATAAGGGAAGTTGCAGGACGAGGAGGAAGAATGGGATGAAAGGAAGTGCCCCTATAGAATGACCACCGGTTCAAGTAAGAACCCCTCAGGACGCGGGTGGTGATACCACGGAGCACTCCTGCCGAGATGCCCAACTCGAGTAACTCCATGGCGCTTTTCCCGCCCTACGCCATGACAGGGTCGCAGCCATGACCTTGATGTTATTAGGTGCCACTCCTTTTAGCTCAGATATCGCCCGTCGCAGATCATTTCTATCATATTTACTTTTCTTAGCCCGACAGGTCTGCTCCATGTCCACGCTGCCACTGACAACCTGGACATCCAGGATTATGGCAGACCCATCGGGCTTGATCGCAACGATATCTGGCTTCTTGCCCCGGTCACTCGGCATGTGATATAATCTTTCTCTCTCAACAGCCCAACCGCTGGATGACAGAGCGCCTGCTATCTGCTTGGCAACCGCATCATGACGGAGAATGCGGCCACCGTGAGTACGAGGACACTGCTGCACTACATGATACAGGTTCTCATTTTTACCCCGACAGGTACGGCAAAGGGTATCCACTGTCCCGCGACTACTCCTCGAACACCTCACCCAGGTGGTCAATGTGGCCACCCGGACGGCATGAAAATGTCGGTATGGTCGCGGACTCCAATTCCCTCAGACGCCCATTCCAACCACTGGGAAGAAATGGGGGATTCAGAGCACTGTCGGAGTTCTTTACCATCTACTGACTCATGCAGCGCAGCAGGGAACTCAGCAGATGAGCTGGGTTTGGGAGGAGTTGGTGTTGCTCGGTCGCACCACAACAACTGCTGCTTGAGAAAGTCAAGGTCAGCAGCAGTGCGAGCGACCTCCCAGCTCGAGCCCCTAAGGGCGAGCAGGCGCTGGCGGCGTAAAGATGATATGCTGGCTGAGAGAGAGACAATACCGAGCCCACCGGCCTTGACTGGTGCGTGGATATAGGCACTTGGGACACCAGGTGGAAAGCCTAGCCAAGAGCGCACAGCAGAGCGAACTTCACGATCTAACTCTAGCGGCCTCCCCGCAGTAAGCCTACCAAAGACTAGCCCATAGGTCAGCTCTGGCAGTAAGTACGTGCGAAGGAGGCGCAGCTTCTGCTGTGGCTTCAATGGAGCCTTGATGATACGAACACACATACACACACACACACACACACACATTTTTTTTTTTTTTTTTTTTTTTTTTTTTTTTTTTTTTTAAAGAAACCTCCCCTCAAAGACGGAGGGGGCACGCCATTAAATTGAAAAATAAACAAATAAAATAAAAAAGTGGGGAGGACGCCCAGGTTTACCCGACGCCGGCTCTAGGGATAAGGGAAATTGTAGGACGAGGAGGAAGAATGGGATGAAAGGATGTGCCCCTATAAAATGACCACCAGTTCAAGTAAGAACCCCTCAGGACGCGGGTGGTGATACCACGGAGTACTCCTGCCGAGATGCCCAACTCGAGTAACTCCGTGGCGCTTTTCCCGCACCACACCCCGCGCCATGACACGGTCGCGGCAATGACCTTGATGTTATTAGGTGCCACTCCTTTTAGCTCAGATATCGCATGGCGCAGATCATTTCTATCATATTTACTTTTCTTAGCCCGCCAGGTCTGCTCCATGTCCACGCTGCCACTGACAACCTGGACATCCAGGATTATGGCAGACCCGTCGGGCTTGATCGCGACGATATCTGGCTTCTTGCCCCGGTCACTCGGCATGTGGTATAGTCTCTCCCTTTCGACATCCCAACCGCTAGATGACAAAGCACCTGCTATCTGCTTGGCAACCGCATCGTGACGTAAAATGCGGCCACCGTGAGTACGAGGACACTGCTGCACCACATGATATAGATTCTCATTTTTACCCCGACAGGCACGGCAAAGGGTGTCAACTGTCCCGCGACTACTCCTCGAACACCTCACCGAGGTGGCTAACGTAGCCACCCGGACGGCGTGAAAATGGCGATAGTCGCGGGCCCCAATGCCCTCTGAAGCCCATTCCACCCACTGAGTAGAAATAGGGGATTCAGAGCACTGTCGGAGTTCTTTACCATCTACTGATTCATGCAGTGCAGCAGCGAACTCAGCAGATGAGCTGGGTTTTGGAGCAGTTGGTGTTGCTCGATCGCACCACAACAACTGCTGCCAGACAAAGTCCAGGTCAGCAGCAGTGCGGGCGACCTCCCAGCTCGAGCCCCTAAGGGCAAGCAGGCGCTGGCGGCGTAATGATGGGATGCTGGCAGAAAGAGAGACAATACCGAGCCCACCGGCCTTGACCGGTGCGTGGATGTAAGCACTTGGGACACCAGGTGGAAAGCCTAGCCAAGAGCGCACAGCAGAGCGAACTTCACGATCTAACTCAAGCAGCCTCCCCGCAGTAAGCCTGCCAAAGACTAACCCATAGGTTAGCTTTGGCAGTAAGTACGTGCGAAGGAGGCGCAGCTTCTGCTGTGGCTTCAATGGAGCCTTAGTGACACGAGCTAATGCTCCACTAAGAACAACACGGCTTGCAGGCAATGGTTGCAACACCCTAGAAGTTGACCCCAAAGTACCGCCAGACCTCCAGCACGGATTGGGTAGGGATGATGGTTTGTCCTAAGACAAAACACTCCTCATCCACCACCTTCACCTTATGCTGGCGACCCGACAGGACCAAGGAGACCGACCCACACTCAGCTGGGTTTACCACCAAACCACACCTGGCTAGCTGCTCAGCAAATGCGTTGAGGGAGATCTGCAAGCCCTCACGGGTTTCTGCGAGTAGGATGACATCATCAGCAAAAGCCAATGCACCTACTCGCACCCCAGGGGCGAGATCAAACCCTATTTCAGCTGGCAGCTTACCCAAGGCCGTATCCACGACCAGGTTAAAGAGGAGTGGCGACAGAGGATCCCCCTGGCGTACCCCGCGCCCAATAACAACATCCCCTGACATCTCACCTCGTGCCTCGAAGACCGTCACGCCTTCGTGGTACAGGCAGGCAACATACTCAATCAAACGAGCAGGTGCCCCGACACCATGAAGACAATCGGTCAGGGCAGAGTGGCTAACTGTGTCAAAGGCCTTAGCGACGTCCAGAGCGGCAAGATGGAGCTGCCGTTTCTTGATACGGGCCAGCGAAATGACAGTTTGGAGAATTGTTAGGTTCTCCGCTGTGCCATCCACTGGCCAAAATGCTCTCTGGACGTCACCTATGACACCAGCCACTTGGAAGCGAGATGCCAGAATCTTTTGAAAGTGGCGGAAAACTACCGATGATATTGAAATCGGACGGTAGCCTCCAGGCCCACTTCCCCCTTTCTTTGGGATGAAAATGGTTCGGGCACGGGTCAACGCTTTCGGGGGCCTTCCCGATAGAAGTAACAGGTTGAGGATGAGCAGCCTGACATTTTTTGGAGCTTTATTCCAGCGTCGGGCGGAAACACCATCGGGTCCAGCAGAAGTGGAGTTTTTGACACGGCACTTATGTGCCTCGTCATAAAGCACCGGTGTGCACATGATGCTGCGCAAGGAATCCCTGGTGGAAGCTGGGGGTACCACTGGCTCACCAGGGTTGTGGCTGGGAGCACTCATAAGTGGCTCCCAGTAATCCACAAACTCCTGGAGAGGGGGCATGACTTGTTCATCCCCAGCTCCCTCCAGTACCTCCGCAGCTGCACGAGCCGGATGCTTCCTCCACAGTCTCTGGACACGCTGGTATTCCCGCCTTCTCGCTTGCTTAGCTGCTCTGCGACCTCCACGAGGCACCACATTAGGAGGAACTCCTCCCTGGTGCCTCGCCACGGTCGCTTCCACAACCTGCGGGAAGATCCTCTGCACATAGGCCGCGACCTCGTCCTCCAAGCTATTTGGCCCCTCAACAGCCCGCCTCGCCAGACCCTGCAGGTAGGCACTCTCATAACCAACAATGTTGCCTACCTGCTCCCCGAGCCTCAATACTTCAGTCTTCAAGTCTTCAAGAAGACCGGAGGTCCCGGGGGAGGATTGCTGAATGGCGGGCTGTTGTCCCACGCCTGTCGGAGATGCGGGAGAGGCCCCACGGCTATTTGCCAGGATTGCATCCTGGACAAGCTGCTTATAGTGGGGCCTCAGGCGAAGAGATTGAATGGCAGAAAGCGTGCGCATGGGAAAACGTGCTTGCAAGAAAACATTTATGTTTCGTACCCCATTACGCACAGCCTCTGCCTCCTCTGCTGCCATTCGCCGCAAATCCTCAGAAGCATACCTGGGCCGCTCTCGCTCTATATCTATTGCAGCGTTGGCCTGTACAGGATGCTTCTGCCAGACGTGGGCACTGAGGCCACGCTTGGTGCTGAAGGCTCTCTCACAGTGGGCACACTGGTGGACATTTACAGGGGTCGTGGAAGAGGATGAGGGATAGGAAGACGAGGATGAAGAAGAGGGAGAGGATGGCCGACGCCCCTGCCTGGGGCGCCCCCGAGCGCCTCCCCTAGAACCCCGCGAGCCAATGGGCCCGGGGGGGTTATGAGGCTCTATTTCATTGTTATTCATAACGAGGGAGACGGTGATTAAGGGTCGGGAGACCCATTGACATGAGCCTCCCCCCTAAGCGCCAGAGGGTCATTCTGCCACCTTCTGGTAAACCAGAAGGTGCCCGGGTTGCACGACGGGGACGTATGACCATGACTTGGGTAGGGATATGAAGGAGCTCCGAAGAGATAAAAACACCAACAGTTACCCTACCCCAGCAACCCGTTTCAGAGGGGTTGCTTTCATAATACCTCAAAATGGATTTCAATGAGGAAAATTTCCGAAATTTTGTGTTTTAACATTTTTGGAGCAATCGCAATTGTTTCATTTTCTACGAAAATTCGCTAAAAGGACTAAACCTAAGTGGGAAAGGTCAAAACTTGAGTGATCTATCGTCTAACTCGATTCAGAAATGGTTTTCACTATGATCATTTTCACACCTTTCGGATATAGCTTATATATAGTTTTTCACTACATTTTTTGTCGTTGTTATATACCGCAACATCAAAGAGAACACACAAACAAAAGTAAATCGTCGGTGATTACAGTTGAAACGAGAAACTTTATTGTGAGAACGGTAGAACAAAAGACAAATTTCATTGTTTACAATATTTTACGTTCCACCAGATCCGGCATCTTGCGGATTAATGACCTGAATTTGATGACCATTGTTGGACGTAACGTTCAATGTCAGGTTTCGGAAGTTGAAAGGAATTTAAATGGAGATACAATTTGGATGGGTCAGATAGTTTTGTAGTATTAATCAGTTTGTGTTCGTTGAGAACAGTTCCGCGAGGAATTCAAAATTATTGTGATAGTTTCGCGCTTGGTGCTTTAGTGTTTTCTGGTGATGATTATAATTGTCCTATATATAAGGGTGTTTCACACGTTGTAACGAAAAAATTGGGTAAAATTTGACTGAAAATGGAATAGGATGTCGCCAACCGCACCTTAATAAGTATCTGAGATATAGGTCTTCAAAGCCATCGTTTCGATGTATTTGTACATCATAATCAGGGCTTGGAGAATTTAGGCAGGTTTCTACAAAGTCATTTCGTATTTTATAAAATTGACTAGTGACAAATTAAAAAAAACACGTGAAAAAAAAAAGTCACGTGTTTTTTTAATTTATCACTAGTCAATGTATGTACAAGACATGAATGTACATACTACATGTGTTAAGAACTACGAAATGACTTTGTAGAAACCTGCCTAAATTCTCCAAGCCCTGATGATGATGTATAAATAGATCGAAATGTTAGCTTTGAAGACCTGAATTTTATTATCCTGACCGACTCTCAAGATCCTAAAACTGTGCTAATTATCACCTAGCGGTCAAGAAACTAAACCATATTATCTGATATATTGATTTATATATATATTATATATATATATATAATTTTTTTTTTTTTTTAACCCCGTTTTTCGCCATAAAAATCCACGTCTCACCACTGTAAAACAACTTCTTTTTACCTTTTGATCAAATTTTCAGATATACGGCTAAATTTCTTATACGCCTAATGCACATCCATAACAAGAAACGAACTCATAAGGACCGCAATCGTAGTTCAAACAATGAAAATTGAAAAAAATAAATAAATAAGTGTCTGAAAATACTTGTACGTTAACTGCATTTCCAAAAAAAGGGCCTTAAGCTGTCAAATTTTAGGAAAACTTGCAAATTTATTTTGCTTTCTTATGGTATGGTCAACTTTGCGATTTTTTATCGATTTCATGGAGAAATTCAAGTTTGAATGCGAAAAATTAGTAGGCAGCTAAAATTGCAGTTTTTAGAACAGGTCTTGTCGTGATTTCTCAAGTGAGGCATGAGTAGTCAAAGGTCTCATAATATCGTCCTTAATAATAAATATAATAATAATAAAATAAATAAAATCTCATGAATCTTCAAGTACGCGGATGTAATTTATGTGTACGTGCCTCGTAACAACAGCCACCTTTGAAGAACGAATTTGTCAGGAGTAAAAGTTTTATTTTTACCTCTTTATTTACAGCTATTTTCATTTCACTTTTACTGATTTCACAGAAGACTAAATTTGGTTTGTGATTTATTTGCGTATCTAACCACGTATCTACTCTGTTCGTACATTAATAAGGTGATATCCTTTTTTTTTAACTGAAATTTATAAAACGATCTCAGATTTACAACGAGGATTTCATTTTGCCCTGATATTCTTGCGATTATCAATCTGAATCGCATCACTACATCGGCAAACACAAGAAAATTGATTGTTATTTGGTAATCATTGTTAATTTTCTGGTAAGTACGTATTTTCTGGTGTAGTTGCTACAGAACGAAAGTGCGTTAAATAAAACTATTTCGATTTTTAATGACCCACAATCCACAATTTCAGCAATGAAGGACGCAGGGGAAAAAGGAGTATTGAAATTATACTCTACGAAACATTTTGGAAAGTCTTTAGGCAGTTTTCGGTATCGATATTTCATGGAAATCATTATTATTTATGGCGGTGGGTAGTACATTTCCTAGATCAGCAAAACTATACAGGGCTGCCAATCGCTACGGCGCGGTGTATGGAAAAAAAGTACATTTCGTGGGTGATCTTTCCTGATCACTTATGATTCTCTCTTGTTCACCCTAGGGACTTTACATTTGATAAGGAGACTCTACAGGACATTTAGGCACTATTGCAATTATGGGCTCCTTCCTGATCAGCTGAGTGTGCTACATTCTCTCCTGTTTATCCTTGGAAGTTGCAATTTGATGAAAACCCATTGGGACATTGAGAGCCGAATGAAATGTGGGACTCTTTCCTAATCAGCTGAATGAGCTTCATTTTCTCTCTTTTACCTAAAGAAGATGAAATGAAGGGTGGCTCTCTGGGACTCTCTGAGACTTTCAAAATGATTGGATCTTTTCTTATCAGCTTAGAGGTAAAATTGTTTCCTGTTCACCCTAGGTAGCTGGAATTTGATAGGGTGACTCTCTGGGACATTAGGAGACGATTGAAATTGTGGGCTTTTCCGGATCACCTGATTGACCTAAATTCTCTCGTGTTCATCAGAGGAAGATTAAATTTGATAAGTAGCTCTCTGGGACAATAGGAGACGATTGATACGATGTGCTCCATCTTGATCAGCTGAGTGAGCTTAAGTCTATCCTGTTCATTGTAGAAAGTTGAAATTTGATAGGGCCACTCCCTGGGACTCGAAGAGACCGATGAAATTACGGGCTCCATTCTGATTAGCTGGATTAGTTAATTTACTCAACCACATTTACTACCCGAAAACATCCACGAATCTTTGTTTTCCATGAAGCGGAGAAACTATATATTTTATAATTAAAACGTTCAAAATAATAAATATGCTCCATTACATAATTATGATAATTTATTTTCCAAACAAACAGTACAATTTTTTAAAATTACATAAAAATGAAAAATAAAAAATAATATATATATTTATTTATAAATAATATAATATATTTATATAATTATAAATATTATATGTATATATTTATTTATTTATATATATATATATATATATATATATATATATATATATATATATATATATATATATATATATATATATATATATATTTATTTATTTATTTATTTATTTATTTATATATTTATTTATTTATGCATATACATGGAAAAATTGTACATCCATGGTTTTATTTTTTCATCTTTTCTGTATAATAAAAGCGGTATCTATGCCAGCGGTATCTATCTACTTGATGGATTAAGTATGAAATGTCGATTTTGACGGTACCTGTATAAATTTAGTGTAATCCAACGGTTCACCGATGAAACAATTTTTCAAAGAATGATATCAGGCTCTGTTTTGGGATGTAGATGGATGCGCTCCCGCCATATGTCCATTCAGAACGAGAGTGGTCGGTCATCCTTACCTTCTAGATACAACAATATTGAATAGGACATTTTGGAAAAAATATGTAATAATCTTTGTTTTTGTATATAGTCGTGGATGCAAAAATTTTGATAGTTTCCGAAATAAAAGCCGAAAAATTCCAACGATCGTATCAGCTGATTATAGTTCCAATGTAATTCTGACTTTGCTAAATCGATTTGTATATAACTATTGTTCCTACGAATGGACTAGTGAAGCGTTGTTAGGTGTTTTATTTTATCTGGTAAATTTTCACTTGGCAAATTAATAACTATATAATGTCGTTATACTTAGATCAGGGGGACTTAGAAGAATCCAATAGCTCCTTCCAAAAAAATGGAAGACGTGTTAAGGAGCCCTTAGGCAATCATTCCTCGTGTCCTCTCCTCAGACAAGCTGGGGAGATCCTCCTGAGATCCAGTGTACACACAGCCAACGTCCTTGACAGATGCCAAGTACCCGTTTTAGCCTACGGGTCGAGGCATGCGTTCTAGCTCTCATTACCAACTAAGCAGGTTGGTACCCGAGTTTATGGAAATCCGCATAACTCCTAATGCCGAGATCCGCGGAAGGAGACTCACCCCCGCGAGTCAACTCCCACTGACATCTACCCCACATCTGCAGAATGGACTGCATGTTAGGGGTGGTGAAACCACTACCCCCGCGAATCCAACCTAAACTGGTGGGCAGGCAGGTGGTGTTTCGACAAAGTCTATGCACCTATTGCCTGGGGCTTCCCTCGCCCGCGGTACCATTTACTGCAAACGGCGCCATGCAGCCATCCATTGCAGCCATGCATTAAGGCAGAATGGTCTCTCCGCCTACCGCTTTGTCTTCACCTGAGGGGTCAGATCAGGGGGACTAGTAAACTGTAGATCTATCAATTGATTGCGTTAACTTTCTCTTTGTAGGTGTATCCATGTAAGCATACTGAAAGTCAGCCTTTCGCCGGACCACCACGAAATTGCATTGCGCAAATCTTTACGCAAAGGGGCCGCGAAGCTATTTTTCTTAATCAAATTACGGAGTTGAAGTTTGAAATGGAGCTCTTTTGGGATATCTATAGCAGAATTGCAGTGCACGTTGGAGCACTTATTGTTCGCAATTGCACCCGTTTTTGAGCACGAAAAAAAATTGAGTGATGGCTCATTTATCCATGAAATTTTATGAAGGAAGATTCCGAATCTGCAATGAAAAATGGGGGTTCCCCTTCTGAAAACTCCGAGTTGGTTGTCCAAGCATCACATTAGCGCGTGCGCATGACAATCAAAATCCAATTTCATCAATGAATAATCTTTGAAAAATAAAGGGGATGGGGGATGGGGAGAGGGTTACCATTTAAAATTTTTAGTACTTGATAAAAAAAGTCTGGTCCATTAAATTTTAGACACCCAGTAGGCATATATATATATATATATATATATATTGTTTTGAGATTCTGACTAGTTGTAATTGAACAATTGAGGTAGATAATGACCAGGCTAGTCGATGCTTTTTAAAAGGTTTTTAATTGTCCTGCGACGTTTCGGTCCTGCATGAATAGTGCCCTGCTCCAGGACCGAAAAGTCGCAGGACAATTAGAAACCTTTTAAAAAAACATCGACTAGCCTGGTCATTATCTACCTCAATTATATATATACCGGGTGTCTGGACTTTTTCAACAGACTCTATATAGTCTGTTGAAAAAGCATCAAGTGTAACGTCCAGCTCTGTTAGTTTTATAGTTTTTTTTTTCAAATCGTATATATATATAAAATACGGGACATGTATATGATACATGTCTCATGATATATGTACATGTCTCTGTATATGATATGTGATATATGTATATGATACATGTATCTATACATGTATCATATACATGTATGTTTATGATACGTGTCTCTGTATATTATACATGTCTCTGTATATTATACATGTCACCCGTATTAAATGTCATCACAATAGCATCATAAAAAGATGCTGCTCATGCGCGAATGTAAACTCCTTGCAACAAACTTAACTTCTACAGTTTTGATTTTTTGACCTCGATGAAATTTTCTGGGAACGAGCGGGTTATTCTGAGAATGAGCCGATATAAATTTCACTTCTCAGAAATGGACAGCGCGAACGCAAACATTGAATCTTCAATCTTCTTTTCCTCAAGGCCAATTCGTCGCATCTCGCTCGAATTTGGAAGGTGGTTGAGAAATGGGGATTTGAACTCCTCAAAGAGTTTCATCACGATCGTATCATTAGTAAGCGCTGTACATGTACGAACTTCAAATATTTGTAACAATCTTAAAATCCATAGTTTCCATTTGATTTCGATGAAATTTCCTGAGATTGAACGGTTTAGCCTATGATCCAATGAACTATATCGCTTTGAATCACATTGGTAGTTTACACGCATGCACAAACGTAACATCTATTAAGCATTATTTTCTCTTTTTTAAAAATATTTCAAACCCTCACTTTCGGATTTTTGGATTGATCGAAAGTAATGCCGACAATTCAGGCTCATCTAGTTCTTATATTTCTTTTTAGACCCAGGTTTTGTAAACTTTGGTCATGTGATTTCGAAGAAAAGCTCCGGATGGCATACGGCGGACGGAAGATTTTTTTTAATCGTTGTTTTTGGATTCTACACATTTTTCGAACTAACCAATTTCGTGGGAGGTTAAAATGTTTTTTTCTTGGGTCAATTACAAAGGTTCATTATTGAAATAATTAACCAAAATTCGAAGCTTTTTTGGTTTTGAAAAAAATAATTTTTAAGGGGGATTCGAGGGGTTTTTTCGTGAGTGGGCGGATGAGGGGCTGCGCCTGCGTCGGGAGCTCGGCGTCAGTGGCAGCTGACCCCAGGACTCAACAGGTTCCGGGATATTTGAGGAGGGGCATGACTCTCAGATGCCCCAGCGAAACAGACCACAGTTGGCCATTCGCCAAACCGTCCGCGACCCTTTGAGTGCCTGCCTCGATGCGGACTCGACGTACATCTGCACTGCATACAATTCCCGGTGCTACATCATCCAGAAGGTGAGTCCCATATAGGTTAGATAACTTCCATATGTTAGAGATAGAAACCCAGCATCCCTTTATAATCCTACCCCTGTCCTGGATGTACGTCCAGGACGTCATCCACGGCTCTGTTCGGGGGTTGTCATCGTCCCTAGTCGCCGTGGTTCTTATCACGACCTATCCAACCTTCATTATCTTTCGGTTTTTAAAACCCTCCCTCGCCATATTGGATCGATACTGGCTACGAGGGAAATTCAAACTTGGGCGCCAAACAATCGCCTCCGTTCACAATTTATCTAGGAATCATGACCCTGTTCAAACTATATCATCCATCAAACAATCTCAATATTGCTGAAAACACGAAAAAAACCGCACCAAAACACCTTCCAGCAGTCATCAGCTGTTACTGATAATGGCGACTCGCTATCAGCCATTGTCATCCATAACAAACTCATTTCGACGAACATTTTCAATTAAATTTCACATCAAAACAGTGTAAAATCCCACCTAATTCGGTACATTTTAGAATATAAACGAACCTTGAACAATATTTCATCTCAATATTCAAATATTGCCTTCAAATAACTGCTCAGTTAAGAACTTTATCCAGGAATCGTGGTCCTCTCTATATTTCCTTTCAAACAACCTCAATATTCATGAAAACGCGTCACAAACTAACTCTCAATAATTTCACGCGTAGGTATATAGAAATCCAAACATGGGCTCCAAATAAGTGCACGATTGAGAGCTTTATCCAGGATTCGTGGTCCAGGATCTGTTTCTCATCAAGCAACCACAACATAAAAATACGTTGCATACTATGCATTATACTCCGAAACACCAATATGGGATAGCCAGCCAATATATTGTCGTGTTCATTGTCGACTTCAACATAAAACAGAGGGAAACAACAGTGAAAATTAACAGATAAGCATCAAAATTCAACTTGGGTACCAAACGATCCCTAATAGCCTAACTTATGTATACTTCAACCTTGGTCATATTCTGATCTCTAGTCCTCAGCAAACCGGTACCTGCAATATCTAAACATAACGAACCCATTTTCATATATTTTTGAATTTAACATATAATAATAATGGAATTGTCAAATTTGCATCAAATAACCACCTGTACTCCATAGCATGTTGGTTAGCTAGATTAACAATCGAATCTTGGTTCGATTCTGGCCTCTATTCCTCATCAAACTATAGAATATTCTAAAAAATACATCCCATACTACACCCAACCCCCTTCCATATGCCAAGCCACATTCTATTGATAAATGTTTCGAATAGTTGCTTAGATAAGAACTTAGATAAAGCTTAGATAGAGCTTAGATAAAGAAGGTCATATTCTGATCTCTAGTCCTCATCGAACCGGTACCTGGAATATCCAATCACTACAAACCCATTTTCAAATATTTTCGAATTTAACATATAATAATATGGAATTGTCAAATTTGCATCAAATACCCACCTGTACTTCATAGCATATTGGTTAGCTAGATTAACAATCGAATCTTGGTTCGATTCTGGCCATTAATCCTCATCAAACTATAGAATATTCTAAAAAATACATCACAAACTACA
Organism: Adelphocoris suturalis; assembly: GCA_030762985.1. Lineage (NCBI taxonomy): Eukaryota > Metazoa > Arthropoda > Insecta > Hemiptera > Miridae > Adelphocoris > Adelphocoris suturalis. The sequence continues at coordinate 47,322,074 of CM061043.1, read as the reverse complement.
CCCAACCCCCAACCCCCTTCCATATGCCACGCCACTTTCTATTGATAAATGTTTCGAATAGCTGCTTAGATAAGAACTTTATCCAGTGTTCCTCCCGATATTTTCCACCCGTCAACCTCAATATTCATCAAAATGCGTCACAAACTGTAAACTAACGGCGTATATAATGGGGCTCCAAATTACTGCTTGGTTAAGAACAACCCCATATTGATGAGAATGCGTCACCAAACCACCACTACTACACTATGCAGAATCACAAAACATTTCAAAATATTTCCAAGTACATATTCTACTCCGACACACAAAAATAATGGAATTGACAGATTTGTTTCAAAACTCAACTGTTGCACCAAATAAAAGGGTCTGACTTATACATATACATGAACATTAGTTCCTATTTAGGTCTTTATTTCTCATCAAACCGTCATCAGCAATTTCCAGTCATTAAAATCCCTTTTTCAAGGACATTTTCAAATCTAACATTTAACAACAATAGAATTGTCTCGTTTGCCAAAGGATATGTGGACATAAGGGTCTGTCACCAAAGGATGTTTAGTAGTAAGATGCTTGAATTACTCTCGAACCATTACTCTTGTATTACTTAGAAACTCTATTTCTCATGAAACGCCAGAATATTTTAGTAAACACGGCACAAACTACACCCGAACCACTTCCATATGTTATGCCAGTTTCTGTTGACAAATGTTTCCAATAACTTCTCGGTTAACTTTAACCATGGATTGTAGTGCTCTCTACAGTTTCTATCAAACAACCCCAATATTCATGAAAATACTCACAAATTAACTCTCAAACAATTTTATATCAAAACATGGGCTCCAAGACATCCAACATTATCCAGGATTGTCGGTCTTCTCTGTTATCCCATCCCCAACGTCCATGAAAATACTTCACTAAACCATCACCACTACTACACCATGACAAAACTATTCAAAATATTTCCAAATGTCTACATAGGTATTCGAATTTGCCATACAAAAATAATGGATCCAACCGAACTGTTTCTCATCTAACCAAAAAGTTGTAGAAAATATGGCACAAACTACACCCAAACAACCCCATATGCCATTTTGAGTTGTGTCAATACAAGTTCAAATTTCTAGTATGTATTTTCGTATTTTTGGAAAACGCTCCCGAAGTCATTTACTACATTAAAAGTTGACCCTTTGCTCAGTCATGAGATTTAGCCAGGTTTATATTCTTAAGTGATCCAATTTTCACGAAAAAGTTCCAGTCATGCAGCATGATCGTATGAGCGAATTTTTGTGAACTATCGTATTTGTAAAATTTTAAAATGTTTTGAAATTTGAGCTTTTTGAGTGCAAGGAAATTTGTAAATATTAAATTTATGGCAAAACACGTATTCTAAATAATAATTTCCTACTCAAATCAAGGTTTTGAATTTTTAGCTTTTTTTGTAACTTTTATCGAATTTTTTAGCAAATTTTAATGAATGTTAACTAAATTTTTCAGCATAATTTTGTACATAAATTTTTGAATGTTCTATTTTATAGTTAATACATTTTATTTGAGCAATATTCTGCCAAAAAATATAAATTTAACAATTTTTAGCCGTTTTCAGCCATTTTTCGTGTTTTTTTTTCTTTTTTTTTGGTACATTTTTTGAAATTTGACCAATTTAATGTGCTCAAAAAGTGCTGGTCAACAAAATCATCCTATCGTTTGGAAAGCTTGATTTTTTTTGGCGCAAGAACGGTATTTTTAACTCAAACCTAAGGAGAGTTATCGTCTGGAATGGCACACACACACATATATAAGCTCAAAGCTTTATATATGTAAAAACATTAAAATCTGGATTTTGCTTCAGAATGCCTCTCAACGGATTTCAATAAAGAAATTTTTCAAAAAATTGTTATTTTAAAATTTTCTGAGCCATTGCAGTAGTTCATTTTTTACGAAAATTCGCTAAAAATGGTAGTTAAAGAAGAATGTTGTCTAATTCCACGAAAATAAAGAGTTACAATGTTGGATCGATTTCGACGGTTAGGCCATCATCAGTAACGAACAATAACTGAACATACGTTAGAGAGTACCTACACCGTTTATATAGTCACAGGTGAGGGGAGATTGAATCCTGTTGGTCGATAGAAAGGAAGGTGCATGAGGTACAACCAATTAAGTGTATACAAAGTGAAGGGTATTATAAATAATGAAGTGACGGGAAGAAGAAGAAATGCTCAATCTGGTTTTGACAAGGGGATAATTCCAAGCTTTACAGAAATGGATCAATCAGTGGTGAAATATACTGAGAGATATCCTTATCTAAATAGCTACCAGACCAGTTCAACTTTGGACAAAAACGAAGAAATTCTCCAAACTGTCCATTTGCCAAATCAAAATTGTAACTATAATTGAATTCCCTGAAATAATAGCCAAATTCAGATTTACCTATATTTTCCCTGAAATCCTTTCCATGTTCGTATATTCTTTCCCTGAATTTCCTTCCAGTTTGACCAGAATACTCATGGCAGCAAGAATATTTTAATTGATGTATTCCTCTATCATCCTGAACACCGATTTTGTCTTTAACGGACCCTAGTAAAGCGTTAAGATTATTTTTATTTTTAAAACCCACTTTATATCCCTTCGATGATAGATTTTTACCTCCTTAAAAGAAATTTTCCCATTATAAGGTATCTATTGTTTATCTTCCAAAGCTACATCTTCTCTAGCCAACATGTAGACTTGAATGAACAGGAATATGAAAAAATGTATGAACAAATTTATGCTAAAAATGTACTTGAATTTCATTAATATTTGCCAAAAAATAGATAAAGACTGTTAAAAAAGCAGAAACATCTTTTTTGAATTGCAGAATATTATCTAAAACGAGTTTTTTGCCATAAAGTAGGTAGTTAACAATTTCTTAGCACTCATAGCATGAATTTTCAAAACAGTGTTACATAATATAATACGATAATTTACGAAAATTCGCTTATACGATCTTGCTGCATGACTGGAACATTTTTCCTAGAGGCACCTATTAGGAAATCAAGGCTACTAAACAAAACGCTTTAATGCCATCACGTAAGAGGAAAAAGTTTGTATGTGTTTCTATTGCAGTAATTGTAATAGAATCTAGGAATTTACTCGTCCCTATTGTTTTTTTTTTGTTTTTTTTTTTTTTTTTTCAATACCTACCAATTTTAATGCCAACGCAAGCGTTCACACTGCCCGAGATGCTTTAAGGTTTTTTGATCTGGCATCTGTGTCGCGACCTTTCTGGGTGGAATTGAAAGCCGACAAGCATGTTCACATTAGCTTGGTTGTTAGTGTGGACGTGGGGCCTTAAAACAAATAACTAGGTTTAGCAAGTAATTAAGATAACTTGTGAGGTAATCGTTTGGTTTGTTTGAGATAATATATTTTTGTTCCCAATTACATCATCATAACTATATGGCAATACCGATCCTAATAAATACTTTTTTGCTTCCGAGACTACCAGTACGTAGAGGAAGCATTGTTTTCACTTTCAAGAGGAAGCAAATTGTTGGTCTCCAAAATAAAATTTCCATTTGCATTTTACGTTTTAGACCATTCTGAACAACTTTGGTTCCGCTTCTGTCTGTCTGTGTGTGTCTGTCCTGTGTCCGCAAATCCTTGTAACAAGCTTATTTTCCACAGTTTCATCCGATTTGGATGACATTTTCAGGGGATGTGCGGGCTAGGGTGTAGACGGTCCCCTATCAGTTTCATCGTTCCTGACTCAATATTTCACTCTGCGCATGCGCAAACGTAAATTCTACCAAGCATAATTTTCTCACGCCCAAGTCGTCCGATCTCTCAGATTTGGATAATAGTTGGGGGATGACGATTTGGCCATCTCACATCAATTTCAAAATAATAATATCATTAATAACTACTGCGCATGTGCAAATGTGAAATCGTTGTAACGACCTTAATTTTTACAGTATTCATCCGATTTTGATGAAATAGTCAGGGAATGCATGGATTAGGTTGTAGATGGTCCCCTATCAGTTTCATTTTCGCCAAATCAATACTTCGCTCTGAGCATGCGCAAACGTAAATTCTACCAAGCATCATTTTCTCACGCCATAGTCGTCCGACCGCGCTCAGATTTGGATGATAGTTGGGGGATGACGATTTGGTTATCCCATAGCAATTTCAACATAATTGTATTATTAATAGGTACTGCGCATGCGCCAATGTGAAATCCTTACACCTAGGTACCTTAATTTCCACAGTTTTGATCCGATTTTGATGTTTAATGATTGTCAGTGAATGCGCGGGGTAGATGTAGATGTATTATATTTCATTGCTCTCAAGTCATCAGTTCATTCTGCGCATGCGCAAACGTAAATTACATTGAGTATCATTTTTCCGTTTCTCAATTATTGGCCAATTATGACGTTTCACGCTACTTCTCGATTTACCTACTCTTTTTTTAAATACATCACTTGAATAAATATTAAAATTTGAGAACTTAATATGATGGTCTTGGTCCTACTACTTATATTCCCGTATACTATACAAGGAGTCTCACATAACAAAGTCTCCCTCCCTTGACTTGTTTAATAGATGGGCTGGAAGAAGAGTTTAAATGGCAACTTAATTATTTTTCTCCATAGATCTCAAATAGGTGTGACATTTTTGCACTCGTGCAGTAATGATGTTCATTTGTTGATATTTGCAACTCCAACTTGGGAAAACACAGAAAAAGGTCATTTTAGTACGCTTTGCGCTGTGTGGAAATGAGTAAGGAAAATTTAATTATGGCCGATTTTCCGGTGTTTTTCCCAATTTGTTGCAAAAATAAATCAATACCACCTGACTCAACGTGAAAAAATACCCTAAATCATGTATCACATGTGGCGATTGAATATATATTTTTTTTTAATTTACAACCATCTCGTATCGTATGAGCGAATTTTCGTAAATTATCATACATATTATATTGCGACACATTGTTTTGAAATTTGAGCACTTTGAGTGCAAAGACGTTGTTCATAAAGCAAGTACTACCGAATAATGAAATGTTGGTAAAAACTTCAGCATTATTTTTTGCATATATTTTTTAATATTCTGGTTTATCGCTAATAAGCTTCTGTTCTAAAATTTCATGGCGAAAAAACTCATTCCAAATAATATTCTGCGATTCAAAAATCTTTCGAATTTATAGCTTTTTTGACGTTTTTAACGATTGTTCAGCAAGCAAGTACTACCGAATAATGAAATGTTGGTAAAAACTTCAGCATTATTTTTTGCATATATTTTTTAATGTTCTGGTTTATCACTAATAAGCATCTGTTCTAAAATTCTGTCAAAAATATAAATTTAATCATTTTTAGCCGTTTATAGGTTAGAGCAATTTAGTTGCTCAAAAATTTCTGGCCAACGAACTCATACATTCATTTGGAAAGCTTGATTTTTTGGCACAAAAACAGAATTTTTATCTGTGCAGAAGTAGATTCCATCAAGCATCATTTTGTCACGACCTAGTCGTATTATCTCTCTCAAATTTGGAGGATAGTTGTGAGAAGAAGCATCCCATAACAATAATTTCAAAATGATTATATCATTAAAGGTGTTGCGCATGCGCAAATGTGTATTTCTTGTGTCGAGCTCAATTTCTACAGTTTTCATCCGATTTGGATGAATTTTTAGAGAACCTAAAACAATTTAAAACATATCAATGGCCTATGCAATCATGTTACGGATTCGATGAAGCTATGTAACACACCCAGCTTGGCAGACATTTTTTTAAAGCATGCACATACTTATAGCCCCCCGATCGCTCGAAAATGTGACTCGGAAGAGTAGCGTACCTACTTGATTTCCGCTTACCGCGGAGCCGTTCCTATATAGGGAAATGTAACTCCATCAGTATTCATCCGACAGAAATGGTACACTCGTTGAAAAGATCTCAATTTATGCTAAAATCATAAGCTGCCAAAACCGCTCCGAAAATAACAGCAGCAAAGGCACACGCAAAGTTAATAATGAACTATAAACAATCCTCGAGGTATACTAACATGATTAGGTAGTATCAAATCAATCAATCAATCAAATCAAAATACCTTATTTGTAGAGATCCTTTGATTAGGTAGTAACCAGGCTTATAAATGAAGCTAACCACTAGCAGTTATTATTCTTTCCCATTCATCCTAAGAAGCTGAAATTTAATAGGGAAGTTGGAATTTAACTGGCTGGCTAAAGCATGTGCGTGTATCAATAATTGTGCGTGTTTCTCAAGACGGATTTTAATTGCCTCGTGTGATACAAGATTTTGGGGTATTTTGTTACGCTGTCTCAGGTAGTGATGCTAATTCATTAATCTTAGTAATATCAACTTGGAAAAATTCCGAAAAAAAACGAAATTTCATAATTCTGGTTGTTTTTTAAGGTGCTTTTCCAAGTTAGTGTTGCGAACTAACAATAAATAAAACAACGAATGAAATAATATTTGCTAAAAGTATTCTAAAAATCGCATAAAAACTACGATATTGGCCGAAATTATTGAATTTTTTATTAGTCCGTCATTTGTTCCTTTGTGAGGTGTTGAGCCTCCCCCCAGGTGGAATCAGCCGCTAGGTCGTTTCCATATGTAGTAAATTCTTCAGTATAAGGGTGTTTCGGCCACCCCCAATTATCCAATACCTTGATCTTCATATTGCACCTTTTTGGAAAGCACATGACAAGATCCTATGGGTGATGGAATAAAATAAAAGGGATGAAATATTGCTCATTTAGGAAGTTCTAGCAGTGTTCAGGCCGATTAGGTACATAACTTTCGTTTCTCCATATACTTGTTTTGAGAGTAAAAAACGCCTAATCCGAATTAATTTTGTGTTCCAGATCACCACACCGAATGTACACCCCCACCTGAACCCGGACGCAGACACATTTGAAAGCAGCAAGACCAAGACACCAGACCAAGATTGCTATGAAATCGTCGAGTCAGAATTTCCTCCATTGGAAGGTAAGACATGTTCATATTAGCCCTCCAACACCAATCTATGACCGGCAGATATTTTGGATTGATAAAGTTCTAGTCATGCAGCATAATGCTACTATATTATGTTAATGTACTGTACCTACCTACTATGTTATATTGTTTTGAAATTTGAGCGGTTTGAGTGAAAAGAAATTGTTAATTGATGCCAACTTTATAGCAAAAAAAGAAGAAAACTCATTCTAAATAATATCTAACGATTCAATAAATAAATAAATAAGTAAATAAATAAAATACATGAATATATATATAGATGTAGGTTTTTAGCTTTTTTCAGTTTTTATAAACTTTTCAGTTAATATTTTTGTGTATAAACTTTTTAATGTTTTAGTTTTTTCTTTATTTGGCAGTGAGTTAAAATCCATATAGCTACAAACAAGTTTTTGTATTTATACAGTAAGTGTAACTAAGTTCTAGTCCATCGTTGACTTTCTTTTAACTAAACTTCTGCAAAAATAATAATAATAATAATTTAAAAAATAAAAAATAAATACTTGGATAAAAATAAAAATATAGAAAAATATAAAGTTATACGATTTTTAGCCAGTTTAGTTTTTATAGGAATCTTCACGCTGATATCGAATATACCTCGTTTCTATACCTAAAATGATTGAGTCTAGTGTTTTTCACCAAAAACAGCAAAAAAACAAAAAAAAAAAAAAACACGTTTTTCGACGTATTGTTTTTAATTGGGGCTTATTACCACCGCTAATACCTTCTTTGTAAAACAGACAAATTATAGAGAATTAAATTCTACATCGATTGATTACTAGGAATTGTAGAAAATATGGAAAAATAAGAATGTTATAGTATTTTAAATTTAACTTTCATATTTGTCCACATTTTCTACTATTCCTAGTAACCAATCAACGCAGAATTTATTTCTCTGCAACTTGTCCATAAGGAATCGACGTTATGAGAAATTTGCACACGCCTACAGGCTACTGTAGATTTGATGGAATTGAAAATTATAGGGGACCCTCTAGGAGCTAATCCGTATAATCCTTGAAAATTTCATCGGAATCGGACTGAAACTGGGTATAGTTTTGGACGTGACAAGGATTTACCATAGACAGACACGGGACCAAAATTGATCAGCAAGCTCTGAAACGCAAAAACCAAGTGGGAATTTTGATTTTGGAAGACAAAAATATTTTCGACTTCCATCACGACGAACACAAAGCTGAAAAACACCGGATTTTCCATTTTGTGTATGGGAATATGGGGTACATTCGAAATCAGCGCAAAATTTCCTATAAGTGCATTTAGTCCCACTGTGCGCCGTTGCGAGGTGACTTTTCGCTCCTCGGGAAACCAACATCGGCGAATAGGTGTATCGGCTGTATTCGCGCGCGTTATAATTGAACCCTAATCATTAATCAATCAATTAACCACAGCTTTGCGTAACATTAGGGGCGTATCGTTAGGTTGAATATTGAATGACTATGACGGGGCAGCACAACCCCCCCCCCCCCCCCCTCTCTCTCTCTAAACCATCACCACCTCCATCCACCAGATCCACGGAGAAGTTCAAGGTCAGAAGCCTCATCTGTTGCTTCGCTGCCAAAACTCCCTCTTTTCGCACCATAGCCAGGTTTCATCTTGTTTTGGATATCATATGAGCCTAAAGGGGAGGAAAAAACGCTAAATTATTACACGACATTCCATTGACGAACGAAGTGAGGGTTCCGCGCTAGTGCAGGAAAAATTTTTGGAACAACTCCCAATTTAGTAGGTAAACTTTTTAGACATCCGGAATTAGCTGCATAGTTTTTGGGGATGATCCGACGACAGGAACTTATCGTCGGTGACGACGATCGTCGGCGTCAAATCAACCGAAAATCGAGTTATGTTTCCTTTTCAATTGTTTTCGCCACACATAATCGACTGAAACCACTATAGAAGCTATAAAAGTTGTCCTTGATGACAATACGACGTTGCTGTAGTTGTCAATAACGTCAGTCATTGTCAAAACATCAAAAATCGAATGTTTGGTCTCGTTTTCAATAATTTTCGCCACACAGAATCGACTTGAACCTCTATAAAAGCTGAGAAAGTTATCCATGACGACGATCGTCGTCATATCGACTGAAAATCGAGTTTGGTATCGTTTTCAACAGTTTCCGTTACATTGAATCGTGAATGAGAACCGAAGTCGAGTAAACTATGCTAGACAACCACTTTTTTAAACTTCGTGAACCTAGTCAGCGGACCAACTAGTTACCCAAAGGTTTGACGAACAGTGAGTCTTTACTTTGACGAACAGTGAGTCTTTACTTTGACTCACCGTGTGTCTCATTTGTCACCGTGAGTGCGAAAGTGAGTTTTTTTGAAGCGATTAACATGAAATTTAGTAGGTAAACTGCTTAGACATTTAGAATTACCTGTATATTTTTTGGTAGATATCCAACAACAGGAACTTATCGTCAGCGACGACGATCTTCGTCAACTCAACCAAAAATCGAAATGGGTATAGTTTTCAATAGTTTTCGCCACACAGAATCAACTGAAACCAGTATGAAAGTGATCCTTGACGACAATACCACGTTGTAGTCCTCGTCACAGACGTCATTCATTGTCTAATCATTAATGATCGAGTTTGGTAGCGAAAATGTGTAGATCACCTCCAACTTCGTGAGGCAACTGGTCAGCGGACCTACTAGTTATTTCTGAATTGGATAGCCCATCAACATAGAACTTCATCTTTAGGTGCCCTGCTCGCGACAAATTTTGGCGATCAGCACCGCAAAAAAAATCTCGTCAGCGGTTTTTCTAATCGATGCCGTCGTCGTTTCGTCGAACGGAGGTTATTTAACCAGGATATCCTTCTACAGCCCGGTTCCCTGTTTCCATTATTGCGGCCCTTCAATATATTTTGCAGTAGGAAATACTTATAATTTCTGACAAGATGGCCCATGTATTGGAGCTTTCATCGTTCCATAGAGTTCATCAGCTAACGCTCCTTATCAATCCTTCGGAGAAAATTATTTATTTTTATTTTTTTTTTTACACGATCGGCCCTAGAAACTTTTAAAATCCTATATACCATTGTCGAAGGTTATCTAGCCAGGATAATTATCCTTCTTCGGCCAGGTGCCCTCTTTCTTTAATGCGGCCCAGTAATATATTTTGCAGTAGCAAATACTTATCATTTCTGACAAGATGGTCCAGGAATTGGAGCTCTCGTCGTTTCACAGGGTTCATCAACTCCTCATCCATCCGCCCGAAATCTCATTATTGTGAAGCGATCGGCCAAAGGAACTTTTAAAATCTATCTATAGGCCCACATTTCAAATGCCTCTATCTTTCGGCAAAGGAAAAGGAATATGCAATACAATATACAGAGGGTTCAAACTCAGAATTGCGTTTCCTGACATTAATTATGCAAATTTGTAGGAGCTCTGCCACCTACATCCACTGAGCGACGAAGAGCCATCGCTGATCTAACCCTTTTTCGACAAGTTGTTTAACAATAAATAATTTAAATTGCTCAGCCTTGCTCTCAAAAGTTATCCTTAGGCTCCCAGAATTGCTTCACGTTCTCCATCTATGTTCTACGTCCCTTTATTCCCAGAATTACCTCCGCCAACGACCTCTAAGCAGAATCGTGAGTTTGGCGAATTTGGTTTTAGATGCCAACCCCACCTTTGACTTCTTTACTGACTCTATTTCCACAAGTACACAGATTATGATACCCTCGCCAGTTTATTTTTTACTTTATCCGTTTAATTACTTTTTATGACGGGCTATTTCCATTTATCCATGCATCGCTTGTTATCTTAACTTGTGCTCCACTGTTGTTTACTGTATTTCTGTTTATACACTATTCAAATTGTTCTGAGCGAAATTGCCCGGAAATAAATAAATATCTTATTCAGCTTTTGAGTTATGAGGGAAGAGCACTTTCGGAAGATGAAAAACTTTTTGTCTCCAAAATCAAAGTTTCTACTCACATTTCAAGATTCAAAACTCAATGATTTATTGGAAAATTACAGAAGAAAATTCTAGAAAAATTAGGTACATGAAAAGCAATTACATGAATAATAAATAATTAAATTAATCTTTGTCCATCGAGGAATAGTTTCATAGGACTTTTACTCCTCAGAAGGGTTCTATCATTACCTACAATTAAAAAGAGATATATATATATTGTCAATTTTGTAAGTTTCTCTCAATTTTGTAAGTTTATTTAAGTGTTTCCTATCTTTTTCCAACCTTCTGTAATACCTCAAAATAATATATATATATATATATATATATATATATATATATATATATATATATATATACATATAATAAAACGAATGAAAAAATGTACTATTCATAGTCGGCACAAATTATAAATATTAATGAAATAAAACTAGCCATTCTTTTCATTACAACCAATAAAGAAAAAATGATTTTATTAATAAACAAATTATAATATACTACTCAGTAAATTCATGAAATTAGATTTTTGCTAAACGAAAAAAATATTGATGCCTCTCTGAAATCTGCCTTTCAGCATTTCTTCTAAAAACTCGGAGTTTTCTTTTGGGAGAATAATTCAAAAACTAAGGGCTGTAATTGTGCGTACAGACGGCGACAAATGTTCAGCATCATGGCAGAAATAAATGTGGAGACATAATTGAAAATTGATAATTTGGATATCATTTTTACAATCCGATTCCTTATATACTAGCTCCAGGTAATACAATTAGCTTTGATGGGCTTTCTGCCATGGTACTGACTCAATTCCTGCTGGTCGGGAGTCATCGGATCAGTTCGGACCGGGAGACTTCCGGATCCAATGTAGGTGCACGTGCACCCTAAAGGGTCCACGTTTCAACTCCATAGAGAAAAACCGAAATACATAACAGCGAAAGATACGAACTCTTAAATCAAGTCTTAGCTCTCCACTCGTTTGAATACTCGTGTATCTTATTAATAAGAATGAAACTCTGTTTGTCCACGCTGAGCACGGCCCAACGGGTGAACCGATTCCGTGTACGAGTGGGGGGATCTTCTTGGGTTTGTCCGAAAGGGTGCGGGTCCGGGGGGTGGTATTATAATAAATAATTTTAAAATTTCCTGCCCCCACCCGAACCATGGGCTGGTGGGCAGGAGGGGGTGGGGTCAGTGTGTTAGGCAATTACCCGCAAGACCGAGCGGTCGTGAAGGCGAGGTAGCTTTTTGCCCCTTACTGGTGGGAGGGGGGCGTTCAATCTGCTTTTTTTGCATCTACACACGTCAGATTTCAACGGGGTTTTTCCTCCGGACTCGGGATGGACTCAACTGTGGCATCTCATCGCATCTATACATCCCACACCGAACGAACGAAGCGAGCGAGAAGACTACACTAGTAATTAATAAACGAAGAATGCACCATATGTTTCATGTCTTTAGGATGGCCCATGTTTGAATTTTTGCAGGGCCGCAGGACTAGCAAACTTGGTTGAACAAGTTATCCAGGTCAAAACACTTATCTAGGTCAAACAACTTTTCCAGGTCAAACCACTTATCCAGGTTGAACCACTTATCCCGGTAGAAACACTCATCCAGATTTTGCAGGACCGCGACATGAGCGAACGTTGTCATGGTAGTAACGTGTAGGCATTTTTTGTAGGCATGGAACATGATCCGTTTTTCTAAAATGAATCACAAATTTTTACACGCAGTCTCTCAATAGTAGGCAACATCCGGGGGAGCAGGGGGGGGGGGCACCGAGGCGCGAAGCGCCGAGTTTTTTAAATAAATTTGGTATCTCATAATCTACTCATCTGATTTCTTCCAAACTCGAGGAGTGGTGTGGTTGGGTTCATGTTCTAGGAAAATGCCCTAGGGGTTCATGCGCTCTTTTGAATAAAGCTAGACCCCATTCTGAAAAATTTGAAACCAACCACGCTCTCCTACGATAAGTAGGTACCTAGTACTTCTTCTGTGGTATTTAGAAGTTTCAAATACGTATGTAGGTACTTGCTATATCATAGCACCCTCCTACTCACTGTGACATAGTAATTATTTGCAACTTCGAAAAACCACAGAAAAAGAATTACTCATCTTGAAGGATTATAGTTAGTGCCAAAATTCTCAGGATAAAATCTTCATTCATTCGAAAATTAAAAAGTATGTGCTCGAACCCCAATTTTGTTAAAAAGCAATTTTAGAAAGCAGCATTGAGTTGTTCGTTCGTATTGAATTGTACGTAGAAATTTTACGTTTTTACGACTTGGGGACAATGCCAATGACTCAGCACACAAAAATACCATAGAAACAGCAATAAAACCAAACTTGGATATTTTTCGTGCTAATAGGTAATGCAATCTGGCCTACTGCGAGGCGCAAGTGGTGGCAAATGACCGAATTTGGGACAAAACCTCAAACCGGTCGAATATGTCTCTAGGGACGGATTCTTGTGTTTTCTGGTACGCTGAATCAGTTGAGATGGATCCCAAACTTAATTTTATTAATTTCTCATCAGTAGATGTCTACACCTATGCAGACACATTTACTATACTTAATTGTTTCCTAATCAACCTAGTAAAATAAAAAAATAAATAAAATTTAAAAAAAACCTGGTCAAATACATTACATTGTTGTCAAGTAAGTATTTTATGTGCAAAAAACAAACATAGTTTCAAATCAATATACAGTGTATGCAACCCTTTTACTTGGTGGGAAGATAGCATAGTCATAGATCGTGTTGTTCCTTAACTTTACTTGAAAGCATACAATTGTGGGATCCTGGTACTGCAATGCATGAACCCATTTGGAGGCGCGAAGCCTCGAGTTACGATAATAAATATGCTATGAACGGGGTATATCCTTATATATAAAACTCCAAGTTTGTTTCTATCTATCTATCTATGATCCCAATAGACGGCTAAACGGCTGGACCGATTTTGATGTGACCGGTCGTAAAATGATCAGCAAGTCCGGCGCACAACATAGGCAAGTCTGAACCTCATGATCATACATATACAGATTTTCATGAGATGAAGGCCTTTCTGCGAGGGATTGCCCGCAACTTGTTTTATACCCGCAAAAAGCAGCGCATCGATTGACCCTTTTTTTTTTACTTTTTGGGCAAGTGCAGCATGTATGTATGTACCTGTATTGTATACGTATATATCCACGAATATAGTTTTTCAGCAATTCTGTTGTTTCATAACATTTTGTTTGGGAAAATTTTACCCTGGTGTGAACAACTTTGGGGAAATTTTTTCCGGGGGTCGCCGTTTTGAGGGAATATTTTCCGCGGAAATATCCCTCCCCAGGTAATCTATGGTATTTCTTTCATCTACGGACTTTTTCCCATGAATCTGCTACGTTTTGGTGGTAAGGCTACGGATAAATGATCCCGAGGCTACACTGCGCAGCATCCCGGCTTCACCCTTCCACCACCCCCTTAAATCTCCCTCCTTCACCATCCTACCACTCCACTCCCCTCAATACCCTCGTAAGATCTGACCCTGAAAAATCCGACGGAGGTTAGGCGAGCCCCGAAACCTCTTTGAAGCGCTCTTGGTTCCGCAAATTCCCAGCAAATTTCCGTATAAGATGTCAGTGAGCCGAAAAAACTGGATTGGGTGAATTTGGTCACAGGAATTTTGACCCCATATAAAGTATCCAGCTAACCATGTGTATATACACTAACTACTCACCCATTTTCTCTAATGAGTGCAGATAAAATGCTTCCAACACCATAGGTACTTGAAAAATAACAGAAATTGTGCAAAGCGCATTCGTGCGTAATATTTAGGTTCTATATTTTTTCAAATGGTTACCCCCACAGGTGTCTGGAAGGCGATGAAGGTTATCTCACGAACACGATCTGCCATATTGACGGGGAATCGTCAAAAACATCCCCAGGAAATAGAAAAACCTTACCCCAAAATCGTACCTGTTCCTAAACGTGATTTTTTTCATGAATCCGTAAATATAAATTATGTTATGTTAACATTATGTTATGTTGTTATTATGTAAACATTTCAAAAATTTCAGGGATTTATATCCTTTTTCTTGTTTGTAAAATATAACCTTGTAATTGAATACCCAGTTTCTGAACTTCAGAGAGAATGTTTCTAGACATTCTCGACCCTACCAAACTCCGGATATTTGGAATTTTTGAATAAAACCCGCTTTTTCAGCATAGCGAGTCTGAGTAAATATTTTGTGGTTCTGCTCATATATAATGGCAAAATTAATACTTCACAATATGTTATTCGGAAAGAGAATTTTTCTGGCTACAATTTCCACTATTTTTGAGCCTAAAAATGTTGTGACTCGTTCGAAATATCCCGATTTGAGCCATGAAGAAAAATGTTCACTATGCTTATTCAACCATGAAATTTATACTTACGGGCTCACGAAAAAATCACGTTTAGGAACAGGTACGATTTAGGGGTAAGGTTTTTCTATTTCCTGTAGATGTTTTTGACGATTCCCCGTCAGTATGGTAGATCGTGTTCGTGAGAAAACCTTCATTGCCTTCCAGACACCTGTGCCCCATTACATTGCAGATTCAGAATCTTCGTAAAATTTCATGGAAAAATGACGCATCACCCTAATTTATGAGTGACAAAAACGTAAGAAATGTCGCAAAAAATACAAAACATAGAGTTTTTAGGACGACCCTCTGAAGCTAGGCTACGTCAATAGGGACGACCCTATCCAGGGAGTTTGGGACATTCCAAGCATGAGAAAAAAAATAATAATAATCTCGGACCATTTTAAGACCGAATCCGTTGAAACCCCAAAGGTGTATGTCAAAACGGGAGTGACAAATATTGTCGACGCTGCCCAGGTCACAATTCTCAACCAATTTTCAAGATTCTCTCTTTGTTCGGGTGGAAAATTACCGATTCTTTCAAGCACTGCTCAAGCGGCAAATCTCGACTAATTTTCGTAATTCTTATTTTGTTCCATTACAAATTCGATATAGCTTTGGAACGTGTGTCAGAAGTTTCAAATTTCATTATTGAAGGGGGTGAATGGCGAAGTAGTACTGATAAATCATGATGTTTTAACTATTCTCGTCCGATTATCGTGATTATTTTTTTTTTTTTACCATGAATTCGGTCTAGTTTTGGAACGTACGAGTATATTAGACGTTTCAAATGTCATTATGGAAGAGGGTGAATGGAGGATGTAATAGTATTAAATCGTGATGTTTTAACTATTCTTGTCAGATTTTCCGTGGTTTGTTGCTCAATTATGAATTTGGCCTAGTTTTGGAAAAAAAAAAAAATAAATAAATAAATAAAACAATTAACAGCAAACAATAAACAATTAAATAAACAATTAAACAAACAATTAAACAATTAATTAATAAACAGTTTATTATTATTTTTTCAATTATTTTTATTTTCATTTATTAATTAATTTATTATCATAAATTTCATGATGGGAGGGAATTAATGGGAGGAGGGGGATAGCAATAAATCGTAATATTTCTTATATTCATCTGATTTCTATGGCAGTTTTTTGACTAATTTTTGTAGGAAGTGAGGCTATTGCAATATACTGTTTCTGGGTTGTGATTCCAAAAGTTACCTACCTACCTATTGTAATTTGGAGAAAAAAAGTCAGGCTAGTTACAACGATTGGAGCAGCGCAGCAGCTGCTGAAGATACGATCGTGATGAAACTTATATGAGGTAATCAAGTCGTCATTTCCTACTACCCTCCGAATATGAACGAGACCAGATGAATAGGCAATGAGAAAATGATGCTTGATGGATTTTACGTTTGCTCATGCGCAGTAAAAACTAAAAATTGTCGTGATGAAATTTATCATCACAGTAACCTGCACATACCTACTCAGAAAGTTTCATGGAAACCATATTATGAAACCTGGATCCATAATGCTTATTACAATGATTTACCCTACATTCGTGCATGTTCAGCAGAGATATAAAAAATGACACGAATTTCAATCTTGTTAAAATTAATCAAAAACTATCCTCCAAATTAGAGCTAGATCGAACGATAAGAACGTGAGAAAATGTTGCTTTACGGATTTTAGGTTTGAACGTGCGCCAAGTGAAGTGTTTAGTGTGCAATGAAACTAAATGGGGACTATGTATAGCTTAACCCGCTCATTCCCTGAAAATTCCATCAAAATTGGATGGAAAATGTTGTTACAGGAATTGGCGGAAACACGAACACACACACACACGGACAGACATACACGAAACCTGAAAATCACGGAATGAAACTTGAAATATATAGGTAGGTAGGTCCTAACTTCTAAGTAGGTAGGTACCTCACATTTTCGAGTAATGTATTTATTTTAAAAGACTACTAATACAGCCTACAGTAGGAAGAGCTAAATTTCACCGCCACCCCCTCCATTGACCCTAAACTATCAACTACTACCTCATTAGCAAATACAAACTTATAAGAATATATATAATTACATACTTCAATACCATTACCCATACTTAGATTTCATATTCATGAAATTTCACCTATTTCCAAACATTTTGGAATTTTGAACGTATCTACCAAATTCCTTTTTGTGTGAATTGCTTCAAGCAATGAACTATCACGAGGTCATGCAATTTGGTTTAAAAGCGATTTGGGTCTTGTAGGGGCATGAGACTACGTATTCAAACCAAGGTTCAGATTTTTTGATCTCCAGATTCTGACACTGAAGGTTTCAAATCAAAGCGGCAAATTCGCCGCTTGTTTGTGTTGGTACCATTGCTTCTGTATGACTTATCAGTTTCTTATCACTTCAAAAAGTTCCAAGCTGAAAGGCGTGTTTCACAATGTACTACACGTTTTATGATGGAACTCCAGTAAACACCAAAAGAAGAGGTGGAATAAAATTCAAATAATTTCATTTTTCTATCAAGAATAATTGAAAATGCCGGAAAAGTGGATTCCGATACACAAGAAAGAACTAAGAAAGCGGTTCGGAGAAAGGCCGCCAGTCTGCGCGCCCCGTATCGACTCGTTTCCCATGATGCAACGCGCTGGCATGTGCCATCGGAGTCGTCCATTTTGCAAGGTTTCTGTGAGAAATTTCATAAAGTTAGTGAAATAGATTCTTCTGGTAAGGAACACGTTGTGGGAGTTTTTCCCAATTTTTTTTTGTAGATTGATTCCGCACCGTTTCCAAGGCTTCCGGTTGTGTTTCGGGTTACCCGGTATCCCGTTTTTATCGTGTGTAAAGTCTCGGCAAAGAAGAGAACCCCAGAAGTTGAAAGAGAATATTGCAGTGAAGTGTTGCCCTATTTCGGTATGGGTAGCTGAGATCGAGTTTGAGCCCACCTCGTGTGTCCACATGGTTTCCGGATCAGAATCTTCCAAACCTACGTTTTTCAACACGAAAAACCCGATTTTCGCCGTTTCCGACGCGTATCTGTTGTCGTAGGTGATAATTACGTCACGATTGTGTCGAAGAAAATTACATGGAATCAATTATATAAGAATTCGTGTCAGATCACATTTCTTGGACCGAAGTATGTATGCACTGTTTTATTGCACCATTTTTCTTCCACTATCCCCCTCAAGCATTATCTGTTTTTCCGAACTTCCGTAGAAAACCTCTCTCCTCCCAAATAATAAATTTAACCCAGATATCGACTAAAGTTTGTATTGTTATGACGAAAAACCGACTCGACCAGTCACCCATTCTCCATCTTTCACCAACCTAGGGTCCTAGGTTATAAAATTCAGGTGATCTCAAACTTGGTTACCAAACGTTTCCATTTTTTCCGACGTTCCCCGTCACAGTTTGATATTTTTATCCATTTAAAATGTAATTTTTTAATCGAAATATTTAGGGCTCAAGTGCTTTGAACCGGTAGATCTGGACTTGATGCAAGTTTTCACCCAGTCAGAAGCGATCCTTCCACAATGCTGGGTAAATTCACGCGCCGCTTGACGGTTTCTCGTCACTCCGAACGGTCCGTGTTTATTTTCCGACGACTCATCTTCCTCGGATCTATCTTTTCTACTTGAGTAACGCACGGAAAAATGCATTGTTCAGTTGTAAAAACTATATTTAGACAATCCTAACCTTCTTCGACGGCAGCCATATTTAATGTAGCCTACTTTCTCAGTTCATATTAGCTTTCTTTTCCTCATTTTCCAATATATTCTAAGTTTTAAATCGTTATTTTGACGTATCGAGCCCACTATTTTGATACACCCCGTAAGTATGGCATGTTGATACGATTATTATGTGCCCTACCATGCGGTAGACGGCTGGCTGCCATTCTAGCAAGTCAGTCTCAACTCGAGGTAAACTGATCTTATTTTAGTTTTCTTGGATGGGTGAAGGTGTACCTATCATTTCACTCCTTTATATCCCAAAATCTTGTGTCAATCCTTAATTTGAGGATGCCTAAGCCAATTTGTCGAATAATTCGGCCCATATTATAATTTTCGGTGTAAAAAGTACCTCAACGGTGCTGCTGATTCTATACAATTGAAATTTTGCATCATCACTAATGGGAGGCGCATAACTTTACTTTTCCCATGAATCCTTTGCTTCATAGCATGATATCTACTAAATTAAAACTATTGAAATTTTGTCAACATTGTAAATGGCCCTACCTATCATAACTTATTTGAATGGCATACCTACAAGTATTGCATGATCTGTTGGAATAGGTAACTTCATTAAAATCTATTCTCCCGTATCCCCAACCACATAATCTGCGAATTGCACACCTGCTGGCCCAGTTCTCTTCAAAACTTTTCATCGTGTCCATAAAATTTAGTTTGGAATCACTTATCTACCCTAGTGTGATCCTCGAGTACAAGTTGAGTTGGTTGTTCTTTTCATTTATATCCTCCTTAGGTCACCATCTATTGATATGATTACCATATGTGTTTTACCATATTTGATGACCATATTGCAAATCGCAATAATACCTACCATTAAAATCACGTTAGATTACGTACAGTTCGGTATCTATGCGACGTTATAATGGTGATTATGAACTCGTTTAGATCTCATTCTAATCAACTGCATGATCTGTATGAATGTGTAGTTGTGTAATCTAGCCTCATAAGTATGCTAACGTCGTACAATGTTAGACACAATTCGTTGGTTTGTAGATCTTTTGATGGTAGTTGCATGGTCATCCTTATGTAATGACTCTTGATCATATCTATGTCAATCCCTTCGGCCTTGTTTACTGTTAGTTCCTGCGGAAACTGATAGTGATAAGAAGTCAGCATATTCTGTTGCCGACCTCATATCTCACATTCCAATGGATCCTACAGCTGTATCTTGTATGTCCAAGGAGTTGAGTGACCTTTGGTGTTCATTATGAAGTCCCTTTCGGATTCAACAACTGATATCACCAGATCAGTACCCATGATGATTAGGAAACCCAAAATAGATATATCTGGGTCGCAGTGGAGGGTTACTGAAATACAGTACCCAAAGTCCCTCTACCTCTAGATGTGTATGTAGTGATTGTCTTCACTATGTAGTTCCATAAGTACATTATTTCAAATTAAGCGAAATGCAGCTTAAGGAAGATGTAAATGATCTCCATCAATTAACGACAATAGCTTGAAAGGTATGATTGAAGTCTAATCTCCTTTGATAATAGCTTCCTGTCACGACAGTTCGTAACACTGATGATATGCCGATCTAAAGATTCTCGTTAATTTTATATTATTGTTGAGCTTATAGCTTCCTGTTACCTGAATTCTTAGGTAACATTGGTGTAGTGCCGATCTAAGCTACTCCGTAATTTATATCAGCTATGTTGAAATGATAATAGCTTCATGTTACCAGGATTCGTAACATTCATGTTATGCCGATATAAGCTACTCGATAATTATACCAGCTGTGTTGAGCTTCGAAGGACCAGGGGTCCCGAAAAATATTGCCCAACCGACCAATTAGAGGGACTTTCATACGGCCTCAATTTAATTTCTGCTCCCAAGTTACAGGTACTGAAGGTGGTGGACGCTAAATACATTAATTTGCATCGAGTTTCGTAGGAATTGAATTAGAAAACGAATTTCACAACATTAGAGTTATTGGTTCTTGGAGTATGCTAAATCATTCATTCCAGCGAACTTATGGTTTCTTAGATTGATAGTGATGTGCGAGCTATTTGTTTCCCTTGCATTTTTGTAATTATATATGTATAGGTACCACGAGATGTGTGCCCCTTGATGAACTTTTGGTTATTGAATTGAACTTTTGTTCTCCACAAGGAATTTACCAGAAGCAGTAGGTACACTAGCCTTTGCACTTATTTTCGTTCCTGTAATTTTGCATAGTGGAACCTCTTTGCCCATTTTACAGGGAGATCCGCTTTGAGGGAATTTCCCTTTTGGTGAGGTATCTCGAGAGGGAAACAGGGGAAAGTTAATTTCTATTGAATTTTTTTATTTATATTTTTTTACGGCAAAAACTTCATAATCTGGTAGTTCTACAGTAATTTGACCCATTTCCAATTTGTAAATGTGTAGAAAATACTGATACGTTTCTATCGACCACGTTGTGGTAGGTTTTTAAGAGAATTTAAGAATACGTACCCCAGGTTCAATTGCTGCGCTTGTAACGTCGATAGTGGTTTATAATTAAATGATTCAAGAAATTTAATAGCATACAAGATGATTTGTTGAAATATAATTTTACAACGTGCAATGGTCAATTATAATTTTTTTTTTTTAAGAACAAGGCTTCCCAGGATTTTTTTCTTCTTTTCTCAATACAAAATCATAACTTTTAATATCGTTCAATACCTTCTAAAGAGAATAATACTTCTGGGGGTTCGACAAAGGACTCAATGCGAGTCACAATCCTGTTTTTTTTTCTGATCCTTAAAGCTCTTATTGCTCGTACAACCCGGGTAATCTCTTTCCATTCAGCATAATTAAATCTTACCCTAAATTACTTAATGTTTGTGAAATTATAATTACTGGGAAATTTCCTTGAAATCTCCCTTAGGGTTGGTAGGAAGTGAGAATCATTTTTTAAGCTGAATCTCGTTTTGAACAGTGAGTTTTGAACTGGAATTTATTTTCTGTAGGTAAGGAGAAAAGTGACGGATGGAAGGATTTTGGTTCATTATGGTATCTATGTATGTTCAGTGATTAGTTGTAACCTTTGTTTTCGCCCAAGGAAAGAAAAAGTTCCAGTCTTGCAGCATGATCATATAAGCGAATTTTCTTAAATTACCGCCTTTCGTATTAGGAGTATAATATTTATGTTGAATTGTATTGGAATTTGAGCTACTTGAGTGCAAAGAAATTGTCAAAAAATTATGGCAAAAAACTCGCACTAAATAAAGTTTAGAGATTCAAAAAAAAATTTTGGGTGTAAGACGTGCATTTTTTTGCGATGCAAAAAGGATTTTGTTGTTGCAGTTTTTATAGATTTTTTTAGCAAATATTAATGAAATTTAGGTCCTTTTTCGGCATAATTTTGTGCAACCATTTTTTAATGTTCTATTTAATCGTTGAAAATCTTGTTTTGACTGAAACTCTGCAAAAATTGAAAATTTAACGTTTTTTGGCCGTTTTAGCCATTTTTAGTGATTTTTTAGCACATTTTTTAAATTTGACCAATTTAGTGTGCTATCCAACGAATTCATCCTTTCATCTGGAAAGCTGGATTTGTTGGCGCAAGAACGGGATTTTTATCTCAATCCCAAGGAAAGTTATTGTCTGGAATGACAAATATATGTATAAATACATATTAAAAAGCGTTATACTCTAGGGATTCGTCTTAGAATGCCTCAAAACGGATTTCAATTAAGAACTTTCCAAAAATTTTGATTTAAAAATGTTCCGACTCATTGCAATTGCTTCATTTTCTACAAAAATTCGCTAAAAGTATAACCATCACCGTCAGACACCAGAAATTTGTTGGTTTGCGTTCAAAATTCGTAGACATCAAAAGTAGAGTTAACAATTTAAGTTAGTTTGGGACGGACCCCCCCCCCCCCCCATCAACCGAAATAAAGTTTTACAAAATTTGGCTCAGAAATCTCTTATTGATAAGGGGTGTGCCTGAAATTTCGGCACCGTGTCAACCAATTCCAAGGTAAAGTGGGATTGGAATTTCTGAAAGATAAACATTTTTACAATTTTCAACAACTACTCTTTGAGTTTTTGATTGTTTGGAAAGATTTAACTTCAATGAATCGAATGAGGCTGGGCCACCCAGGGCGGTGTATGTGTAACTGTTAACGCTCCCCTAGGATTTATGTATGGAAATAAAACAGGATTTTCAACACGACTGTGAATCGCAAAGCGCCGTTGTAAGCTAAACTTCGGCTAATTCGAATCGATCACATTTGATTTTTATCGTTTAAAATATCTATGAGTACAGTATCCGATTTTGTTAGCTAAAAGTAAAAGAGAATGATGATTGTGAATGGTATGGATTCTGAATCATAATCCAGCGTAGGACAATGTTCTTCCTAGGTCATTACTTTCGTAATAGACCGACAGTTTTTCGGTGGGTAATGCAAATGAACGTATTATTATTTACATTGATCCCAAAGCTCGACTACGCCTAGTAGACTAATAAAATCAGCTTATTCTTGCATCGGTAAATTATTCAGAGTTTTGAGATTCACTGCATTGGTTGGGAAGGGTTGGTCGCGCAGCTTTTCGGATGATCTTATTCAATCCAAAATATTATAGACGGTACATTCTGTATAGTTCGTTGGGAAACAATCCTACCAATTTATTGGCATTTTCTATCGTTTTTAAAACTAAAATCTTTACTTTTCATCCTGTAGATGGAAAAGGCCTAGTACACTTCGAGGTCTTTCAAACATTACTTTTAGCCAACATTAAAGGCCAAAAATTACAGCGGATGGGTGGAGCACTAATAGAGCTCTGTTTCAGGAAAAGCATATTATGAAAATCATTAAGAAATAAGAGAAAACAACCACGATTCGCTCATGAGGACTGGAAATGTCGTTCTTGGAAGTCCAGTAACAGGTATTGTTTACGCCGTACCAGAAATCCGGAATGTTACCGTTCGCTGGTTTGTTTCAAATGTTTTTAGTTCAGTCCCCCAACTAAATTCCACGAATTGGGTGCTCCAGAAATAAATGGTCTGGCCAATTACATAAATCCTCCTTAGGCATTTTTGGCGTTGGGAAAGTCATTAGTGATGGTGTATACAAACATATCTTCAGTCCCTCGCTTTATTTTTCTTCTTTTTGTGATAGGATAAATCCCTAAATCAAGATAATTATCATTATTGATAATAATAGATGATACCAAATACATGATAATTGATCATTATTATGTAAATCCCCTATCGTAGATCAATGTTTTCCAAGTTTAATATCCTCTTGGCACAAAACTAGTATTTCGAATTTACGTCTAAATGCTTTATATTCAACAAATCATTATCAGGATTTTTAGCCATTTCGCTACCAGTAACGAGATTTGTGGTTAGGGTACATCCGGGGTACACCTACATACATTTTGTGTTTAAAATCAATTACCCTTCATATTGCATCTTTTTGGAAGCTCTCGGCATCATATTATCTAAAGTTTTGTATGAATTTACCGAATTATTGATGGTGATCTGATACTGCGGATTCTATTTCCTCGTCCGAACCTGTCTTAATACTCCTCATGGTGGCGCATTCTCGTGTGCATTATAATACGTATATCTACACTTTCACGCACTCATGTCTCTACATGACGTTTATCGGCTAAATTTAATTTGGGTTATTCTCCTGACTGAATTCACGTAAGCGATTTCCACACAGAACAAGAAGCGCATTTCATACGGTGGTTTAAACCTTTAATTGCCGGGGCACTTTGAAAGGAAGAGGTCACTCTCGACTACTAGGCGGATCAAGTTCTCTTGAACACGAAATTCTGTTCTGTGTGATCCCAGCTCATGCTCGTGTGTTCGGGATTTTTATTTTTTGTTTCTATACAACTTACATCAATTATATCAACTTCCATCGCTTAATTTTTCTTCTGTTGAAAACAATTCACTCAGGTATAGATGTTGGATCTTTCTTTGGGGATGTATTTACGACGCTCGCTCATTCTGGCCATTTTATCTGTACATAATATTATTATTTTAATAGTATTTTTTTTTTTTGATTGTGTACATATCCACTACTACTACTTTGGTAGACTCTGAAGCGAAAAGTCGTCAACACATCTGAGAATCGCAAAACCATTTTTAGGTCCATGAGAAGGCCAGCCTTCGCTGATTCGGGTAGTTTCTTCGCACAAACTAAATCACTCTTGACGAACTTGTGGAAACCCCATTTCAACACGGAAGTTAGTGAAGAATGTCGTCTATTTCCACGAAAAATAAAGAGTTACAGTGTTATATCGATTCCGACATCGTTTTCAAAGTCGATCAATCCACATTGTTAGTAATTCAAGTTAGAGTGTGGAATCCAACTAAATTTTGTACAGTTGAGATAATAGCGCGAGCCGTCTCCAAATAGTAGGGATATATGGACAAGATATGTTTCATTGTTCAAACCATGATAATCACTGTCATTATTCATTTTTCATATTGATATAAGTTTCAACTAAATACTTGTGGACAGATTATTCGGATTCTTCGGATTGAAATCCCTTTGAAACACTTGATATTGCCTTTCTATTGTGTTCACAATTTGATTTTTATGAATGAAGATTTAGTTTTGGAGTTTTAATTCTATAACGTGTCGAATTATTCTGACAGTGTTGACAAATGGTGTGGAAAGCATTCGTGGTCGTATTATTCTCGGCTTTTATGAAGTTGTAAATCAATTTGATTCTGAAAGACGAATCCATCTGCTCCACGCTTTTTACGGATCGGCCGATATGTTATTTCAAACTGGTGTCAGTCATATTTTTACCATTTGAAAGTGTTCGTCTTCGACAAAAACTGTATAAGTCTGATGAGGTTTGATGACAAAACTACTCCTGCCGCTAGGATTACATTCAAAGGGTGAGCCTGAAAGAAGTGAAACGTGATTTGAGGGCTTACAAGAAATTTCATGCTGATCGCCAATACTCTACCGACATTTTTAGGGGTTCTTGACAAAATATGGTGTGCGCGTTGGATTCAGCACTTGACGAATCCCTTCATGCAAAGGTTCGGCTGAAAACTTCTTTCTGGCTGAGTCAGAAAATGGCTGGAATGTAAGAATGCTTGACGTCAGAATTATTTTAGCGCTGGGGTTTCCCTCTAGGCGGAAGAAGTATCCGTGTCGTTATCATTACAAATTGAATTCAAAATCATTTTCCGACTCATTCCTTCCATGCTACAGCTTTTTGTAAGCCCCAACTGATGCCACTCGTTTGGAAAGGTTATCGCCATGCGCGTATCCTAGGGTGGTCAATGTTGCAATAGTCATCTTCATTTCGTCTTGCATTTCGTTTTTGTATAATTTACTGAACAAAGACGTTGCTCGCAGTTTTCCACCAATGTTTTTAGCGAATTTTCGTAGAAAATGAAGCTATTGCAATGGTTCGAAAATTTTAAAATGAAAATGTTAGAGAAATTTCTTCAAGGAAATCCGTTTTGAGGCAATCTGAAAAGATCCCTGAAGTTGGTGCTTTTGGTTTATTATTTTCAATAATGAACTTTTGTAATCGACCAAGAAAAAGAAATTTTAACCCCCCCCCTCCCCCTGAAAATTTTTCGGTTTACGTTTCAAGATGCGTAGAATCCAAAAATCGAATTTGAAATGTAAAAAAAAAAGATCCGTCCGTCTGCCGTCCGCGGTTTTTTTCCGAAATTAATATAACACACTTCATGAAACTTCCGTTGAAAATCGCATTAGGGGTCTAGATAGCCCCTAAAGGGTAGCATTAAAGGGCTAAACGTTCAAAAATTGAGATTTCAAAAACTTTCAAGGTAACAGTAATGATTTTTTGCTTGTCATTGATAAATATGATCCCAAAGAATCGATTAAAACCATCCGCAACGCTGTACGTCAAACGATTCGTTTTCCCTAAGGGCTCGAACGTCGAAAAACACCTTCGAATTTCTAAGCGCGATTTCTAATGCGCTACTAGCGAATCTATTGATTAAACTCTAAATTTCATCAATTATCGCTAGATAGTGATACTGAAATACATGAAAATTGCCTTGAAAATATCAGCTGATACAGTGCCAATATTGATTGGACGGGCCTTATTAGGCTATGACGTGATCCGCTGTGGTCCTCCCGTTTTCGGGCTCCCACAATTGAATTGAATGCCAATATTGGAATTATCAGGTGTTTATTATGTACATAAATATGCATATGTGTCATTCCAGACGATATCTCTCCTTAGGATTTAGATAACTGTTTTTGCGCCAAAAATCGATCTTTCCAAAAGAAAGGATGGGTTCATTGGCCAGAACTTTTTAACACATAATGGGTCAAATGTTCAGAAAACATGCATTAAAAAAATCTCTAAAAATGGCTGTAAACGGCTAAAAAAAGCGTTACATTTATTTATATTGTTTGCAGACAGAAGTCAAAAGAAGTTTATCAACGATGAACTAGAACATTTATAAATTTATGCACAACATTTTGCTAAAAATGAACCTTGATTTAATTAGTTTTGCTGAAAAATTGCTGAAAATCCAAAAAGCCAAAAGTAGAATATTATTGAGAACGTGTTTTTTTCCCATAAAATTGGTTGTTGAAAAATTTCTTTACACTCAATGCTCAAATTTCAAATTAATGTAACGCTTAAAATATACGATCATTTACGAAAATTCGGTCATATGATGCTGCTTGACTGGAACTTTTTAATGTTGTTATTCATCATTCATCTGAGCTCTTTGGGGTCAGGCATCGATCATTATGTACGAGTTGCATCAATCGAATCAATTGTAGCCGTTGTACTTATATTTCAACGAGCATTTTGTATCGCTTACAGTCTAAACTATCACCTTGTTTTGATCAAATATCCAGGAAGTTAGGTCTTAGCTGCTTTTTTATTGTTTCTGCGTAAAACGTGAAATCTTTGTTAACTCATAATTTCTGTCCGATTTCCGCAAATTCGGTCAGTAACTTCGCTGGATCGTCCCATTGATTATCTCCCTTACGCATTTCATATCATTCGGAACTATTTGCTTAGTACAAACATATTCCTGATAGTAATCATAACTTTCATAATTTGTATCCAGGATATATCTCTCTTCGCTTAATTTTGGATCACAATTGGAGAAGGGCCTCCCTTCTTCTTTCTCGAATTTTTCGGTTCTTGCCTTGAGCTTCCTGCCCATCGTTGTTATTTCAAGGTTTCCCTCCTGTACGTAGGTTACAGTCTGTACATCCATTTAAGTATTAATGCATATACATTTAAACTATTTCAGACTTATTTGTGAGGTCTTCTTACCCTGTATTTTACGTTTTCTTTTCCTTTTCGTTTTAGCATAACACATGCCTGCGAAATTTATTTTTTTTAACTTTGAAGTGCTATTGCGCCGGAATTTTGTGTTTTGGGATGTGAGTCCGCCTCCCCCTATTTTCTCATCACCCACCATTTCATAGCAAACGGCAACCCCTGAATAGTGGAGTTAGTGGTTATCACAAGGGAAAACTGGTGTAAACAGGTTCCCATAGCAACGCTATCGTCTAATCGATTTTTTTTTTTTTTTTTTTTTTCACTTTAATTGATTCTGATTGACTCTGGGAAGATTTTTGTGTCGTCTGAAAATGTCATACAGTTAGGTGTGAACCATAATTGTGAACTGTGGTAAAATAAGGTCTTTTAAGGAACGAATTGCGTTTTGTGTTTGTAGAAAAATGGTGGATGATGGAGCAAAATGGGTGTCGTTTTTGGATTCAGCGCTCCTGAGACATGAGGTTTAGACGGAATGGTGCAAATGTTTTTGGGCCTGTGTAATGGAACAATAGTTGTAGAACTGAAATATTGTTCTAGGACGATAAAAATTAAAATAAATAAAAAATTAACACTAACTGGAATTGTTCTAAAAAGAAAAAATTGAAAAACCAGGAGACAACATCCATTACTCAATAGCAAAATAAAATATGTGAAAGAAATATGAAAGATTTAGAAGAAAATATGCAGATTGAGACCCAACACAAGTAAAACAAGGCTAAAAATTATTTGTACAATAAATACAAAAGGATCATCCCGAATGATCGGGTGGTATAAGAAATCATTCAGGATGGTTTGGATCTGTTTACTCTCTTATTCTTATTTCTTCTCTTTGGTCTCGTATACTCCATTTCGAAATAGTCCTTGCCGCCGTTGGATCCCCCACCTCCTTTACCTGTGTGCAAACTTGATTCACATCTTATTTTGACCATTTCAACACACCTCATGGGTCTTCTGTTTTTCGAAGATTGAATAGTTGCGATAATAGTTTCCAAATCGTTTAAGAGTTGACGTCACGACGGTAGATAGTTTGCTTACTGTTGTCCTGCTAAAGTCATTAGTCCACAACACAACTTGCTCTTTTACGATGGGCTTATGCGTATCTGTGTGAATGTAATGTATGAGAGTCAATTGTAGGATTATTAAGGGGATTCGGCCAGTTTTTCGAGTTCAAGCTTTAATAAAAACCATTTTTCTTATAGTAGGCAATATACAGTCATACAAAAAAATCAATAATAAAATCGAATAAATCAAAATGGGTTGGATAGAACGTTCAATATAATTGCTCATATCAAAGGAACACACCTCAAGTTCCTTCTAAATGCATCGGCCCCATAAAGTTGTTCATCTTCCTCCCAAGTCGTCTTCTTCATCTTCTTTAGCGATTGAGTGACCGCGCAGGTTTGGAAGAACAGTATGAAAAGAAAACGTAGTTCATTCAGGACGTGAATACAAGTAAACAACTAGGTGTAAAAAACGAGCTCCACAAACAGCAGAGCGCTGCCCAACTGCAAAAGTGCTCTTCAGAAAAAATCTTTCTCCTGAAAAGTTGTTTTCGCTTGCGCTCCTTCATTTAGGTACACTTTTCTCTATAAGCTTGAAATGGACCCGTCAAAATTACAATAACATTATTTGGTTCACTATTTTCAATAATGAACCGTTGTAATCGACCAAGAAATTTTTTTTTAACCTCTAAAAATTTGTTGGTTTACGTTTCAAGATTAATAGAATCTAAAAATCGAACTGGGGGGAAAAAATCCGTCTGTCTGCCATACGAAGTCCAGGGCTTTTCTCCAAAATTACTGGACCAAAGTTTATGAAATTTTGCTGAAAAACCGTACATTGGACGGGGATGTGCCAGTAACATCAGCATTAATTTTGATCAACCCTAGAGGGAGAGGGTAGTAATTAAGGGCTGAAATATTGAAAAATTGAGATCTTGATAACTTTTAAGGTAACGGTAATGTTTTTTCGGTTGTCATCTACATATATTTTCCCAACATATCTAAGAAATCATCCGGAAAGCCGTACAATTTTTCATTCTCTCACTACAAGCTATAATGGAGCAGCAACCCTATGATTTTTTGGGTGAACTAAGTTTCATCAATGACCGCTAGATAGTGTTGAGCCTAGTATCGACAATGTGAGGCAGCTCGCCTCGCGACATTTGCCTCAGGGTGAGGCATATGTGGTTGGTCAAATTTGTAACCACGCATTCTCGGTGCGAGCACACGAACCACCCGACTCAGAGGTAGTTAACATGGCGATTGCCTATTGTGGCCCGAGGCAGAGGGCTTGGCCCGAGGCTCCTTTGAGCGCGGCCATTTTACCGACAACCTGCCTCGGTGTGACTCGAGCGGCTCATAGCGAGCAACCCCGATATCGACATTGCAAGGCTGCTCACCCTGCTTGCTTCGGGACGCATGCCTCTCACTGTCGATATCCGCCTTTAGGCTTGCAGCAAGTAAAAGGCATCACGAGGCATATATGCACCACCACCATAGTTTTTCCAATTCACTGCACTGCATCATCAGCTCTCGTATAAGGAAAATTTAGGTGTGTTATTTGATTTTATTAATTTCTCTTCAGCAGGCGTCTACACCTATAGAGACACATTAGTTACCTACCTAATGATTCGTTTAATAATATAGACAGGTGTTCTGCGTAGAAGAGCTATAGGCTACAGAAATTATAGACCTCTGTGTAATAATTTGTAGCATTTCGCCATAGATCCGAGATATGAAACTTGTAGTATATATTATTTCGGTAATTTTGGAGTGTGGGAAATCGCGTTGCATGTCCAAAACTACCTTGCATAAAGGGATCGGAATGAAAATATTTCTTTGAGCTTATTCCATCAGTAGGTTTTGGCAATCAATGGAAATTTCAGTGATAAACGCCCAGTAGTTTTGGAGATAGGTGTAGCAAAAATGGCCATTTTGAAGGTATTAGGATCCTTATTCGGCTCATCGATTTGGCTAAAGTTTTCAGGAGACGTCAGTTAATAATTTATGAGGAACATTCTCTGATAATGTGAGCCGATTTTCTTAAGCTGGGGCCGAGCAATGAGCGTTCAAACCAAAAGGGGCTTGATCAGGCGGTCAAAACTGGCCAACTCCCTTTAATCATTGTCGAAGGAGACAGACTCTCAGATGTTCTTTGAATCCCATTGTCTCTGAATCCTCTTTAGGACGCTACCAACCCCTTCATAATCCAACTGCATCTCATTTTAACCTCCTTTATAAATATATGTCCTACTTTCTTACGCCGGTTATACGTTACAAAGAGAATGTGATATACTCTCTCAGTATACACATTTCAAATATGTTTTATCTCCAAACAACTCGAATCAATTGAAAAAACCTTCCCCCATTGACTGCCTTGAACATTCCAAAGGTACACCCACCCGCTCGCATCGAACGAAACGTGTATTTTATTAACTACCGCATAAATATACTTTCATTGTTTTAAGACGTTGTCTTCACAAGCTGTTTAATTGATAATTATTATTTTTCTCCTAAGGGTTATTGTTCACCACCAGCTTCTGCAATTAACTAAAGAAAACTATTTTCAAAAGCGTTCCATGGTCACCTGCTCAGTATAAGTCGCAATCAGTATTGTTTGAAGTTTATAATTCTAATATAAAGTTGTTTCAGCCAGGGCATTTTGACACGGTACCAATGAGCGTTACCCATGGTTGCAAAAAAGGTATTTTAAATATTTTTAAATGGATGAAGATTCCATCCTATGGAGTTAAGCATCAACTGCATTCTCCTACCCTCTCAAATTTCAAAACAATGTAACATAACATATTGTAATAATTAACGGTAATTCGCTCATACGATCATGCTGCTTGGAAATTTTTTCACTCTTTGAGGTAGGTATCTTGACCGTTGGTAAGGCAACCATGAATGCAAAAATCAGCAACCCTCTGTTTGATTCTCTAGGGTGAAGGCATCGTCTTATATTCTTTAACCTGTTACAGAAATGCAAGATCCTAATATTGTAGCATTGTTTTCATTGCGTTTTATTATTTATCTGTCATAGGGAACGTGTACATGAATGGGGACGTTGCGAAGGTCCCTCCAGGGGCGGTTTTCACTGCCACCCCTGAACCACATGCGCCCAGTCCTGCAACAGATTTCAAGTAAGTGGGACAAATTATGTTGTATATTATTTATAGGAAATCCAAATGCACTGTACTCACTTACTTAAAGACACATAAATAGAGGATACCCAACTGTTTATCTTATGTTTAATTTATTCATTTTTTGGAAATGGTTGCATTACAGCCTGAAGATTTAAACATCAATTAATGACATTCCCCTACGAATAAGAGTTAGACGTATATGATTAAAATTAGATTGTAGAACTTGTGACGTCAAACTTGTTTGTAGGGATTGGTCATTCTGGTAAAAATCATGCTCCCTTCCTTGAGCAGAACTGTTATGCAATATTGAAACTTGAATTATATTATACTCCAATTAACGGTATAACCTGTAAGAAAAATTCTGCCTAAATTTGTTTTGAGCTGGACGAGATTGAAGCCTTTATTTACCCTTCGCACGTAGGTTATGTCCTAGTACGCGGACCTATTCAGTTCTTTACAGGGGATCTTACGATTGTCTTATAGTGGTTATTTCGCCATTCAGGACTACTGTCCGACACCTTGCCAAGCGGTAGGAGTTCCCTAATGGTAAGCTACCTTTTCCCTTCGAGTTGTCAGTTTTTGTCCTGCGATGAAAAAGCCATCAACCAAAATAAATGTTCACTTTTGAACGACCATCGCAGGTCTTGCCGTGAAGGTTTGAGTCACATTTCAAAGAAAGTTTAGTACACAATTCATGCTTATCGTTTTGATAAGCAATCATGTTTAAATACACGTGGGGAAAAGGCTGTGCCGAATGTGTCGGTGGCGCCAGGACTATAATCATGACTGCTCACCGTACTGGGATATTATTTTTCCTGGATCTGGCGTCTCCCAGGAAAAGACGCAGACAGTTCCTGAAAGTTGCAAGATAGCGAGAGGAACCCCTAGGTGTGACCTTCACGAAAATCCTTAAGGGGTGCCACCATCCTTGTCTTTTTTCTCTTTCTCACCAATAGAAAGCTTCTCTCTTCACCAGGTAGCCTCATACGCTTCCAGGAACTGCACTTTCACGTTGTAGGGTAGGTAAGTCCAGAACCTGGAGTCCGCCATTGAATAAGGAGGGAGGATGAAAAGTTGTCCTGCCTCCTGGCTCAACCAAGCAAAACAAAATGATAGCTAAACAGAGCATCGAAGAATAATTCGAGAAACAGCTTTGGATGTAGCCTGAATTGATGTTGGCGTGATGGCGACTTCCTAAGCCTAAAGAACTCTCTTTATGTTGGCGTGATGGCGACTTCCTAAGCCTAAAGAACTCTCTTTATGTACACCTCTCCGTTATGTACACCTCAGTTCAATAACTTGAGTTTGTATTGATCATGATAGCCCTTGTTATGTATCCTCCCCTTTTAGTGCCTCCTGTCTCCTGTTTTGGATACATCCTTAACACTGCCTCCAATGAAAGCACCTGATTACTTGCATGTACAGTGGATTGTGGGATAGATGTATGCTCGGTCCAGGAGAAATAATAGCTTCCTCCCAGGAGGCATCTAAAAATATCGTTAACCAGTTAACCGGTTTTGGGGTTCTACAGAGAAAAATATCAGTGAAATTATTTCTTTCTCTACTAATTCATCCCGTGTAGCAAGGTGATCGCTGGCAGCCATGGTTGTTGATGGAATTAATCCTCCGAGCACCTCAAAAAAAAGTTTTTGAGTTTCTGAACCGGAAATGATTTATAATAAAAATATAGATGTGGACTAAAAACTGCGGAAGTTCCATTCCCCTAGCAACGGCTGGGTTGTACGTGAAAAAACCAACGTATATTAAATGCTTGCATACGAGTCTGCAACACATTGGGACATTTTCATGTGTGTTTTCTTATTATTTTCTTATCATTAGGGAAAAAACTGGATTCTAGAGCCACTCAGCTGATCTGTAATCGGTCAGTTGTGTTCAGAAGTCCCTCAAGGGGCTACATACCAAATCTCAGAATCGTTGGATCATTAGGGTAAAAACTGGATTCTAGAGCCACTCAGCTGATCTGAGATCGGTCAGTTGCGTTCAGAAGTCCCTCAAGGGGCTACATACCAAATCTCAGAATCGTGGGATCATTAGGGAAAAAACTGGATTCTAGAGCCACTCAGCTGATCTGGGATCGGTCAATCGGTCAGTTGTGTTCAGAAGTCCCTCAAGGGGCTACATACCAAATCTCAGAATCGTGGGATCATTAGGGAAAAAACTGGATTCTAGAGCCACTCAGCTGATCTGGGATCGGTCAGTTGTGTTCAGAAGTCCCTCAAGGGCCCACATACCAAATCTCAGAATCGTGGGATCATTAGGGAAAAAACTGGATTCTAGAGCCACTCAGCTGATCTGGGATCGGTCAGTTGTGTTCAGAAGTCCCTCAAGGGCCCACATACCAAATCTCAGAATCGTGGGATCATTAGGGAAAAAACTGGATTCTAGAGCCACTCAGCTGATCTTGGATTGGTCAGTTGTGTTCAGAAGTCCCTCAAGGGGCTACATACCAAATCTCAGAATCGTTGGATCATTAGGGAAAAAACTGGATTCTAGAGCCACTCAGCTGATCTGCAATCGGTCAGTTGTGTTCAGAAGTCCCTCAAGGGCCCACATACCAAATCTCAGAATCGTGGGATCATTAGGGAAAAAACTGGATTCTAGAGCCACTCAGCTGATCTGGGATCGGTCAGTTGTGTTCAGAAGTCCCTCAAGGGCCCACATACCAAATCTCAGAATCGTGGGATCATTAGGGAAAAAACTGGATTCTAGAGCCACTCAGCTGATCTTGGATTGGTCAGTTGTGTTCAGAAGTCCCTCAAGGGGCTACATACCAAATCTCAGAATCGTGGGATCATTAGGGAAAAAACTGGATTCTAGAGCCACTCAGCTGATCTTGGATTGGTCAGTTGTGTTCAGAAGTCCCTCAAGGGGCTACATACCAAATCTCAGAATCGTGGGATCATTAGGGAAAAAACTGGATTCTAGAGCCACTCAGCTGATCTGCAATCGGTCAGTTGTGTTCAGAAGTCCCTCAAGGGCCCACATACCAAATCTCAGAATCGTGGGATCATTAGGGAAAAAACTGGATTCTAGAGCCACTCAGCTGATCTGGGATCGGTCAGTTGTGTTCAGAAGTCCCTCAAGGGCCCACATACCAAATCTCAGAATCGTGGGATCATTAGGGAAAAAACTGGATTCTAGAGCCACTCAGCTGATCTTGGATTGGTCAGTTGTGTTCAGAAGTCCCTCAAGGGGCTACATACGAAATCTCAGAATCGTGGGATCATTAGGGAAAAAACTGGATTCTAGAGCCACTCAGCTGATCTGCAATCGGTCAGTTGTGTTCAGAAGTCCCTCAAGGGCCCACATACCAAATCTCAGAATCGTGGGATCATTAGGTAAAAACGTCATTTCTGATGGTCATAATCATCGTTGTGGCCACTTGGGACAATTTTCGTGAGCAATTTTCGTGAGCAATTATTTTCCGTGACGTTTTTTTAGTTTATGTGCCAAAGCAAAGACATGAAAATGTCAAAAGAAACGTATAAATATAAGGATATTGGAATTTCTCGTTTCAAGAAGTCATCAGTTGCAACGAATTGAACTGATCCGCTACAATCGCTAGCATCACTCCCTTTTCATCAAACGGGTTTGATTTCAAAAACACATCCCGGGGGTGCGAATATTTTCAAACCCGGTTTCAGGAAATTTCTGAACTCATGTG
The DNA here is from genome assembly GCA_030762985.1 of Adelphocoris suturalis. Taxonomy (NCBI): domain Eukaryota; kingdom Metazoa; phylum Arthropoda; class Insecta; order Hemiptera; family Miridae; genus Adelphocoris; species Adelphocoris suturalis. The sequence continues at coordinate 47,285,934 of CM061043.1, read as the reverse complement.
GTGAAGTTTTGTGCACAGTAAGTTCTGTGCTGGATGAGTTCAATAACTCGTCTCGCATGGAGCAAACCCAATATTCCATCAAATTTGTTTTTTAAAATAAGCATCCACCTTCGCTTGCCGGAAGATCCATCTTCAACCCCTTTTATAACTGCCTTACTGCTTAGAAACTCTCGAATTAACCATTATTTACGATTTCTGCCATACAAATCGTTCATACTCTCAATACCACCGTTCTACGTTGTACATTCATTAAGCAGATCGTCTGATTACTATCATTGAATGATTGTATTCTAACTATTTCAATTCTTGAAGGCTCGGTTCCACGTTACATAGGTGAGGTAAATACGTTTAATTTTTTTCAATGACCTTCAATGCAGTTGACGCCGTTAGATCTGTGTAAATACCATTTTGTCAATACCCAATTATTTCTGAATTACGTTCATCCTAGGCCGAACAACATATTACAACGATACCTTGGTCATAATACTTACCTACTTTATTAATTGATTATCGTCAAACAATCTGAATACCATGGTACGGAGCCACGATTCACTAAACAGTTAACATTTCAATGAAAGTGACTATAGGTATGTTTTAACGAGTAGTCGTATTTTAATGACATACTTAACTTGGTATCTGAGACAACTCTTAGAAACTTTTTGTAACTATATAGGATGATGAGATGATTAACATTATTTTGGAACAGATTACTGTCAGTAATGTAAATGTAACTGTTAACAATGGAGAATAACCTTGAAAATATCGATACTAGAGAGTTCCTAGTAGATCCGTAAAACAATACGTCGTGCGGTGTCGTCAATCCGGCGCTGTAACTCTGATGCATTGAGTTATGGTGACGCATCCTTGTGTTAACGGATCACAATCCGGAAAAAACGTTAATAACCTCCTAGGGATAATTTCCTTCTTCCATGGATTTAGCGTTACAACTAGATCCGTTAAGGACGACGTGACTTTAAGGTGCGTTAAATGTTTCTCGTTACCTCATTCCGTATTTAGACCAACTGATCTCTAGGAACTCTCTAATCTTCGTAGTGGAACATCATGACTGTAGTGTGTCGACAGTCATAGGTAGGTGGGGGAACAATTACCACACTTACAAGTGTATTGCTTGTGACCGGCTATGTTTTCCGGCTTTACCACAGAACATAGAATAAACTAGAAGCAGCAAAGGTACCGAACAGGAGGTAAGAGGGTGGCACCAGCCCGCCCGACACGACCCCCACTCCTAAAACCCCTAGTTGCTTCCTTCAGGCTATCCACTGCTGCGCTGTTGACCAAGATTTTCCTTCGTTAATGGGCAAAAACAAATAATGCAACACTTTTATTTTTTGTAATGACTGGTATAATTACACTTAGTAGTACTTAATTCATTATCGTGTCTAATAAGAAAAATACAAAAACAATTGCGAAACGAAGACTGAATTTACTGTCCTTTTAATAGAGAAGACTTTGTTATGTTTTCCCTGTGCAGCTCGTCATTGAGGGTTTTTTAATTATGGCACATTCGAATTTTTAAATAGATTGACCTATCGCTTTAATAAGTGATGAATAATGCGTTTCTTCTTTAAAATGTGCAGTCTTATCGAGAAAAGAATTCCGATGCATTGTTTTAGTAAAAGGATGCTGCCGAGTCTGCTGTTAATATTCTTTCCTATCTTTTGAACCTAAATTTTTTTTTCACAAATCTTGCAAAAGTTAACAACACCTTTGTCTGGCAAAACTAATCCTCCACGGCCCTTTATTAAAAGTAGGCCTTTCCCATTGATAGTTATGTTTTCTCCAATCGCTTCCAAACAGGCTTCACATTTTAGCAATGTGTTGAGTTTTCTAACGAAGAACCCGGTAATTTAAGAAAATACAAACCTTGAAAAGTTCCAGTCATGCAGCATAATCACATGAGCGAATTTTCGTTAATTATATTATGATACCTACGTTTTTATAAAATTTGAGCATTTTGAGTGCAAAGAAATTGTTAACTGCCAATTTTATGAAGAAAAAGGAAACTACCTAGTTCTAAAATGCTATTTTCCAAGACAAAAAAAAAAAAAAATTTACTTACTTTACTTAATTTAATATACTTTATTGTTGTTTTTATCGATTTTTCAGCAAAAATTAATGCAATTTATTTACATTTTTCAAAATAGTTTTGTGCAAAAAATTTTATGTTCTAGTTTATTATTGATAAACTTCTTTTGACTAAAAGTCTGTTGAAAAATATAAATATATCAACATTTAGCTGTTTTGAGCCAGTTTTATTGCTTTTTTTGTATATTTTTTAAATTTGACCAATTTGATGTGCTCCAAAACTGCTGGCTAACGAACCTTTCATTTAGAACGCTTGTTTTTTTTTTTTTTTTTTTTTTTTTTTTTTTTTTTTTTTTTTTTTTTTTTGGCGCAAGAAGAATTTTTATCTCAATCCTAAGGAGAGTTTTCGTCTGGAAGGACACAAACACACGCGCGCGCACCACATTCACACACGTACACACACATACACAAACATGTATATATGTATGTATGTGTCGTTTCAGAATGCCTCAAAACGGATTCCAAGAACACATTTTTTCAAAAATGTTGTTTTTAAAATTCGCTAAAAAGTGATTTTTACTATGCCATGGAATAAATTACCATCATTTATTGTAATTCTCCACACAACTTTGAGATTTAACGGTTTACAATCGATTTACATTATACCCCTACATTTATTACCTGATATAGGTATATTCGACAATATCTTGCGCCACATTCGATGTATTAGTATCTTCGATAGATATGTATTTTCCAATATCTTCCACGGCCAACCAGCAATTTCGGTTACAACGGCTACACATGGCGTTTCATTAGTTACCATTGGAAGACGAATAGTTGTAATTATTGTGATCAAATTTCAACTTTAAATATTTAATTTCTCACTATTAGCTATATGACTGTCACTTCAGTTCAAATAAGCACATTATTATTCTACAAGGTGTGAGTGATAGATAATTTGGTCGGTGTTTACCTGTAGACAGTTATGGGAGGAACGGTTGTTTTGTCACATTCCTTCGTGCTGCGTCCGAATGAGGCGCTAGAAGGCATGTTAGACTTATGGACACAATAATAACAATAGCAGCGCCTGAGGAATTGAAAACAGATTTCCGGTAATGAGGTACACTTCATCGAGTAAAAACAACCGGCACACGTACCTACTGGCTTTTATTTTCACGTGTTTTCTCGCTTGGTGCTGGGGTGTGTTGGAGTGGGGATGGCGCTCGGTGCCACTGCCGTCCCGTGGCCTGCTGCTTCTAGTTTATTCTATGTTCTGTGGGCTTTACCAACCTCCTCCACTTCCCCACAGCGGAATTAAAAAAAATGGCGACTCACTATATTTTCTAGATGCGATTCCAAATCCATAAAAATAGCTAAATTCGAAATTTCGGTGAATTTCAACTCTGTTGAAAACTAAGGACTGTGCATTCTGATCAAACGGAGAAAACATTGATTAACCTAGAAAAGACTGAAAAACGTGAGTTGGTTGTGGCAAATATTTTAGTATGGATAATTGAAAAGTGTTATGGGAGGATTTAGAATAAGTAATACTAAAGTAGGTACATATGGATAAGTTGTTATTCAGATACTCAACTTGAAGAATAATTATTGTGATAGTAGAGTTTTAAGAGGATTTCAGTTGGCCATGCGCAATGTGCAAAACACTGTCCTCCATGAATTTCATCATTCCTCGTTAAAAGTTCATCTCTGCGCATGCACAAACGTAAAGTTCTTTAACAGCCCGATTTTGATGCATTTTGCTGTGCAGGTTGGAGTCAAGATGGGTATGTGAATAACTGCATTAATTTCGCTGGTCCCGTATCTAAGTAGCGCAAACTTATGCTCTGTTTTTAATTTAATATTTTACTAATGAAACGTGTTTTTACTGTAGCCTGCGGGAACAGAGCGTGAAAGAGACAGTTCATTTTCTGATCATGGCATTTTGTTGAAATAGTTTTCGGTTAGTGTATTTTCGAAACTGCTGAATCAAATTCTGGTGTCAAAGAGCATCAACCGTGTCCATAGTGAATGAAAAGTTGGCGAGTTTTTGGTGTCGAAGTGCTTCCTAGTTTATATCCACATTAGGGTAGGCACTATTGCAAATTTTATTCTGGACTCTTTAAAACGCATTTTTTTCCTGTAGAAATTTTTATTTTGGAAGACAAAATTGATAACTCGAATTTTTAATTTTCGTAAAATTCTTAATCCGTTAGTTGTTTTAGAAGGGAAATGCGATAAAAATTACCTCCTCCTTCACCAGAATAGAAAATAAAATGAATACTTGGATTCTGAAAGAATTATTTGCTATTTCTCCAGGCTTTTGTCCGGTCAGTGTCGCCACCAATTAGAAAGAATGTACTAGAATGGATTTTTCATTCTCAACTGTTGGGAATTCCTAATTTTACTTGCTAGAAAGGAACAGACATCCGGGGCTTTGAACTTGAGTAACCGTTGGTACAACCCAAGTAGAAACTCAGAGATAACGCTATCTGTTTCAAATCGCCGATAATATTACCATTCAGATTCGTCGAAAACGGACTGAAGGCGCGACCTTCTGCCATTGCAGGGACTAAGGAATCCATTATCTTGTCTCTTCTATTTCTATTCTGGAAAAATAGAACAAAAAACGAGCGATAGTAATGGACGTTTTATTTTCCAACGACCCAATGCGTCGAGGGGAAAACATGCCTGAAATGGTTTTCTGGAACATCACGGCACTTTATTGCTCGTGAATTTGATCTCATATATATTATAGCCTTCATCGGGACTTGTGAACAAACGTGTTTCAGAATAGATTTACGAAGCCTTCACACAGTAACTTGTAAGAATCGAATCCTACGAAACGATAGTAACTAAAATCACTTTCTCCTAGGATGTCCGGATGAATTGAACAGAATATTGTAAAATGTTGCTAATTGTTACACAAATATTTATTATTTTCGTATGAAGAAGAAAGCCACTGTTCTACACATGTAGTTATATATATAAGTATACATTCAGGTATCACATGCGCATATACAACGTATTAACGCTTCGGATGAGAATCTTCCAGCTCTAAATTCTACAACTAATGTCCAACAATAAGTTTATCTTAGAAATTTTTGTAAACCCTTCGTTTTTGAGTAGTTTCAATTTCAAAATATTTTCGTATTTTTTTACTTTATGACAAAAATGGTCAAATCTCCCCTTGAGCTCACTGTAAAATATAAAATAAGCACACTGTTGAAAAGAGCGGTAAATTAGCTTTTTGAGTATTACCCTTTTATGTTGTTTCAAGCACATTCAATGAGGGATATCTACGTCTAAAATGAAAATTTTGCCTATTTTCGATATCTCTAAAAATGTCTGTACACTTTTTTTTTAATAGGACAAACTTCTTCAAAACTTCAGCTTTCTAACGGTATAGTCTATTTTTCTTTTACTTTGCTGAAACGTTTGCGAACATGTTTTACTGAGTTGAAAAAAATGGGTTTTTAAGCGAAATCGAGGGTTTTCTTTGAAAAATTACCCAAATAAAAATACGAGTTTGTGGTCGGTTTCTAAGTATTTTTTTCATTCCGTTTCGAATGGTATCACTTGCAAATCTCTCAAACTTCGTTGTAACAAAGCTTTACACATAGGCTCATTTTTATTTTATTTGCTATGCTCCATGTTATGTATTTTTAGGGATAAAAGTTGTTAGTTAAAATGTAAAAATGGTTGTAACGGAGTTGCAGGGATCTGAAAGTGTTATCATTCAATCATCGTGAAAAAATGCGAAGAAACTGACCCAAACTCATATTTTCTTAGAGTCACTTTTTAAGAAAACTCTTGATTTCGTTTAGAATCCCATGTTTTTCAACATTGAAATAAATTATCTCCCTTAATTAGCTAAGTAAAACTAAAATAGACGAAACCCTTGGAAACCTGAAGCTTTCAGGAGGTTTATCCTATAAAAGAAACGGAAAACATACTTTTACCAAAGGGTGTGTAGCCGGAAATGTGGCAATATTGTCCTCAAGGACCTTCCCCGCATCATCCCTGAAAATCTGACCAAAATCTCTTCAACATTAACAGACTTATTAGTGTAACAAGAAAATCACGGTCGCGCATGCCCAGAGCATACTGCTGATTCAATCAAGATGAAACTAATAGGGCTAAAACCGCACCATTCCTGAAAATTTCATTAAAATCCAATCGAAATTGTGGAAGTTATGGCTGTGGCAAGGAAATGTGGACTGACAGACGGACGGACAGACACGAAACCAAATGAAGATGAGATTACCCCCATATGTTTCATCGCGATCGTATCATTAGTAGCTCCTGCATATACGCCAGCCTCAAATAATCTTTCCAAGAAGCATGACTTCTACAGTTTTCATCTGATTTGGATCATAATTTCTGAGATTTGAATTGGTTCATATTTTAGGATTATATTATCATTTCGATGATCTATGCTGTCATGTAACGGACACGAGAAGCTATGTGTAACTCTCAACTTGGTTTTATTCATTTATTTTATTTTATTGATTAATTTATTACTTCTTCAATTTCTACTTAAGAATACATCGTTCTTAAACCGAATAGGTCGCCAGCTAATTACGAGCGGAATTAAACGTAGAAGCAGGTCATGTCAATGATAACATAACACTATACAGCTAAAAGAAGGCAATTAAGATTATTATAATCAATTTTTTTGCCGATTTTTTTTTAAAACTAAAGTACTTACGTAACCTTGAATTTTTCGTTACAAGGAAAAATTTCACTTTATTTCGAATCTTCCATCCACACCTACTTCAACAAGGCATAATTAAGGTATGGTTAAACTTCTCTTGTAACAATCATGTAAATGATTTCAACAAATAAAGTGATTTGATTGATTGATCGTTTGGTTAAACTTTGTCGTTTATTGTATAAAAGGGCCCTAACACTCTTTAGGATTGAGATGCAAATTCCGTTCTTGCACCAAAAACAGAACTTTCCAAATGAATGGATGAGTCCATAGGCCAACACCTTTCGAGGACATTAAATTGGTTCAACTCCGAATATGTGCAAAAAATCACTAAAATAGCTTAAAACGGCTAAAAATAATTGTTGAATTTTTATTTTTTCCAGCAGAACTTATCGAAAAAGGTTCCTCGACTATAAATTATAACAATCAAATAACTGTGCACAAAATTATGCAGAAAATTGTACTTAAATTTCATTAGGTGTATTCGCTGAAAATCGATAAGATGTTAGAAAACAAATTTTCATAATGATTTTTGAATCGCGGAATATTATTTAGGACGATTTTTTCTCTAACTGGTAGTTAGCAATATCTAACCACGGCTTAAATTTCAAAACAGTGTACCGATATTGTACGATAATTCAAGAAAATTCGCTGATATGCAGGATGACTGGAATTTTCTTTCACGATTTTTCGTCTCGCTCCGAAACGTAGCGCGAAATTTCCCCGATGGCTAAAGTATTGGTCGTGAAAATATCAAAAAGAATAACCTTCCAACTGTTATATGTAAAAACTGGGAAGCCGAAAACCATCGTTGATCGGGTTGACCGGTTATCCATAGAGATATATAGTCGCCTCCGCGATGTCGGTAAGGAGCGTCGCAGCTTTGACTGCAGCGATCGATGGCATTCACCGGGAAAATAAACAAACTCTTCTAGAGTTGTACATTAATGAAATCGAATGAGTTTAGTTCGATTCTTCCACTTCCCATTATTGGGGTCCTTCGAGTTCCCGTGAAGTTAAACGAAGACTAACTTATTGTATTCATTGTCGAATTTCGAATTCAAATCCCGAACAGTAGTAATTCGTAGTTTTTCCGGCGATTTCTTCTTCGGAGTGGACAGAGCGGCGGGTGAAAATTATTTATGGTTTCCGTGTCAAGAAGCTGTCCGAAGAAAACGAAGAGTTCGGCTATGTCTGAATGTTAGCGTGAAAACAGGGCGAATCGTCACGGGTTTTTACTTTCCTGCAAACCCGGAGGTCGAAGGAAAGTTATCTAATCGGTCTAAACATTTTATTCTTGACCCTTGACTCCCTCGCTTCTGCTTTGGTTTACAATTTTCAAAAATGCTGTATTTTTTAAAAATTATTTAAGCCGCATTTCAAGATGTGTCATTACCGGCCTGCCTGTTACTTGGAACACTGGTATTCTTCTAATGACGGAATTCGTATTGTGGGGGTACAGAAAGAAGCAATATACATTCCAGTTCGTTTCTCAACTCTAGCAATAGTTTGTGCTTTTATTGTTTTTGATTCTACGAAATTTTCACCCTTCTTGGACATGGAGTTTCTTCGTGATCAGTAGCTCAAAAGTGATTACCTAACCTTACGGCGGCCGGACAGATTTTATTTTGTGTAATATTCTGTATTTGAATTCTATATATCGTGCTCCTAAAACATCAAATTTTGATTGGGGGTTTGAAACACATTTAATTGGAAGAACACAAATGCGAAATGTCTCCCATTTTATTTTATTTTATTCAATCAACTGGAAGGTTCGGCTGAGAGCTTTCCAAAAAGGTGCAATATGGAGGGTGTCAGATGATCTAAAGTGGCCGAAACAACGGTGTAAAGAAAACAGTGTTACTTCAGGGGAACAACCTCACCTTCCGCGTCAGTCTTGAGGTGGTGCCTCAGGGCCATCCAACTATCACGTCAATTTAGTTTTTTTTACCAGCTTTTTGTTCAAATTCTTATCAAAACCAGCAGTGTTGAGCTGAATTCGAAGTCGACGTTCTTTAAAAAATGATAAATTCCGACGTACGAAAGCTGTCCATTCAATTCAACTCCCGAAGGCCCGATCTGGTCTAGAGGGCTAGCCCATATCCTATCCGATTTGGCGGATTTCAACGAAGAAAATGCTGGAAAATCTTTGCTTTAAATTTTTCGTAGCCATCGCAATAGCTTCATCTTCTTCTAAAATATGCTAGAACTACACCACTCGCCAAATTTTCGGCTATCGGTTACCTTTTTTGCTTTTAGTAATACTTCATATTTGTGCTAAATAATTATATGAAGCGAGTATAAAGGTCGTTTTCTAGTGACAGCTATCTAATAAATATTAATAAATGATTATGTCAAATAAAGCAATGTAAATAATAACAAGGAATGTTTTCACAGTTGAAGTAACAAGATAACTAATTGGATTACGATAGCACGATATAATCCATTATGTCCACGTTATATTCCTATTTTGTCTCTATTAAACACACTCATTTAATAGAAGTTTTCGAGTTTGAACTCCGCGAATGATAAATATATCAAGTAAGATTCGCGTGACTCATCTCGAGAACTGGAGATAAGATGTGATTCACGTAGTGGGGAAGAGAAGGTGGTACATTGCAGACCCACTCGGCTACTAAGCCAGGACCAGCCGGGCTGCATCAAGGACGCGGCCAGCCCCGACCTTTTCAAACAAAACCCCCGTTCCTCCTTCCAGACAACTTAGCAGATATACTTTGAAAAGGTTGAGGAAAACAAAGCTAGGTGCGAGGCTTCACACAACCTACCTGCGCCACTGTGCAGATGCTAAGTTTTACATATTAGCGAATTACCGTACAAAATAAATCTATTGCCATGGCTCCAAAAATTTTAAAATCTATTTTTTCGGTGATTTTCTTTGTTCAAATCCGTTTTGAATTTTCTGAAACGAATCCTCGAGTTTAAACCTTTTCCATGTGTGTGTGTGTGTGTGTGTCATTCCAGACGATAAAACTCCACTCCTTAGGATTGAGATAGAAACTCCGTTCTTGCGCCGAAAAACAAGCTCTCCAAATGAAAGGATGAGTTTGATGGCCACCTTTTGAGTAACAATAAATTGGTCAGATTACAAATATCATTAAAAAAGAACAAAGACTAAAAATCGTTAAATTTTTACTTTTCTGCAGAATTTTAGGCAAAAGAAGTTCATCTACGATTAACTAGAACATTGGTAAATGCATGTACAGAATCATGCGGAAAAAAGTACTAAAATGACATCAATATTTGCTATAAAAAAATCAATGAAATGTCAATAAACGCTAAAGATCCAAAATATTTTTTTAATAGCAAAATATTATTTAGAAAGAGTTTTTTGCCACAATATTGGTAGTAAAAAATTTGTTAAAACTGCAAAAAAGATAATAGACCAAAATTGTTTTTGAATCGCAGAATATTACTTAGAGCGAGTTGGTTTTTTTTTTCCATAAAATTCTTAGTGAACAATTTCTCTGCACTCATAGCGCTCAAATTTCAAAATTGTAACATAATAATAATACGATAACTGTCGAAAATTCGCTTATAAGATCATGCTGGATGACGAACTTTACTACCTAAAAGCAATGAAATTTCTTGGTATTTTGAATGCAATTTTAGTGCTTCAAGAATCCCTTGTAGTTAGTATCTAAACAAACCCCTTACTTCTCGAAGATGTTATTAGGGTGTAATAAATAGTTAAGAATTCAGATTCTTAGAATAGTTTGGTATTTGTTTCAAGATACATTAATTACAAAAGAAAAGTTGCAGTCGGGATGCATGACCATATGAGCAAATTTCCTTAATTTCCCGCATTTATTTATGTCAATTTGTTTAAACTTTGAACACATTAAGAATCTAATTAACAGTAAAAAAAAAATTCTTAAATAATACCTATTCTCCGAAATAATCTAGTTGTAGAATCGTTGACAATTTTTCGCAGTTATCGTCAATTTTTTAGCACATTTTAGGTTACTTTTTCATCATAATTTTGGGCAACTGTTTTCTGAATGTTCTATTTGACAGTTGATACACTTTTTCTTAGTAATATTCTTATTATTTTACGATTTTGAACCGGGTTTTGTGAATACTCCCAAGTATGACATTTTGTTCCCGAGTTTTTACCTATAGGAAAGCGGGAGCGTAGTTTTCATTTTCGGGCGATGAATGATTTGTTTTCTCCAAAATCTGAATTTCCACCCGCATTTTACGTTCTAGACCTTTTGGGACAACTTTGTTTCGTGTGTGTCCGCAAATCCTTGCAAACAAAGTTTATTTCTACTGTTTTCATCCGGTTTGGATGAAACATTCTTGGAATATGCGGTTTAGACTGAAGATGAGCCTAATCAGTTTGATTGATTGTACACAATTCAATAATACTTCACTGTGTGCGTGCGCAAAGGTGAATTCGGGGGGTGTAGTTGGGAAATCACGATTGATTACTCCATGAGTTCCATCACGATCGTATCATCAGTAACTATCGCGCAAGTGCGAACCTAAAATCCTTGTAACAAGCGTGACTTCTATGATTTTCTACCCATTTTTATGAAGTTTTTAGGGGTTTAAGCTGTAGTTGGTCTCCAATGAACTTCATCAATCCTTGTTCACTGGTAGCTTTTGCACAAGCGCAAACGTATCATCTGTCAACCATAATTTTCTCTATACTTATTTGTCTGATTTTATTATTAAACTTGGAAGATAGCAAAGAGGAGTCGATTTGATCGCCTCGTATGACTTTCATCATAATCGTATTGTAATTCATGCAATTTCTGCGAATACGAAAGTTAACGCAATCTTTACGCATCGAATAATCTATAATTTTCTCACGCTCCTTCTTAATTCACTATTCTCTCTAACGATAGAAACCCATAATGGGATCTCTTAAGATTATTTAAAACATTTTAGTGATCTCTTCATTCTTGTTACGGATACGAGGAAGCTATTTGGCACACGTTTTTTTCATATCCATGTACCTACCGCGTAGCCCTCCCGAAATGGCATTGGATGTCCTAATTAGGTTTTGAGTCGGTCGTACCTAGGTAAACGATATATTTACCTGAGCACACCTGGTTACATGAAATGAAATGGCGTCTGGTTAAATCTTTTGGCACCTCCAACCAAATAGGCTCGACCCGTCTCCAATGGCCGGGAGCCAATGCCGACGAAAGAGAGCACCCGTCACAAAATCTTGATGATCTTTATCAGAATAATGTTGGGTACCTACCTCGTTGATGTTACGTTTCTTTTGTCTTAACTGCATGTTTGATATGAATTCGTCGGGATTCGGATTTATTAAGAAAAATGTCCATTTCAACGCATCATTTTGATCAAGATTTTTCGAGTGATGCTTCCTTTTAAATCTGTTGAAGGTTATTCTGACTTCAAATGGTTATTTTTATTGACTTATTTATGATCTTTTTCAAATTTTATAGTTGAAATCGTGAGTTTTCCTTCCGAGATTACCAAGTTTGCGGGGACCATGTGACAACTTACGAATATAACGGCTAGTGCGAGGTTTTACACTACTTTTCCAATGGTATTTTCCTGTCGAAAACTTCACAAATTATTTCCCGTTTTAACTGAGTTTTAGTGATTTAGAGACCATCATTGTATAATACTCGGGAGGAGGGGCTACATCGGTCGATATTAGTATTCATCTACATTAGTAATATTACTATCCTAATTGATTTTCTAACTAAATATTGACTTTTCAGTAAACGATGAATCATCACGGATCGTGGTGACGCGTTATCATTTGCTTTACGACGTGTTTTGTGTTATTCTACTCTAATCTTGCTAATAATACCCAAACGTGACAGCGTATATGTTTTTACACTCATCATTTGAATTCTGTTGATTTTAAATCAATCACTTGATCAACAGATCATGAAACATGAAAATATGACACATCTCCTAGGCCTACTCGACCTTCCATGACAAATGTTTTTTAATTTCGTTGCTATAGCACCTCAGAATGATGAGAGAACCAATCAAGTTTGATAATTCTACTCCAATTTTCATAATACATGGTGTAGCTCTGGGCTCACTCTGTTGAGACCGCTGAACGCAGAAAAGCGTTTCTCTTTTCTGTGTTCTGTGGTTGAGATAGTCGACGTTCTATTCAACCCAATGATTTTGTTGTTGTTTCTTTCTTCCAAAAATTATGTTCACTGTTGACTATACTTAGGAACAATTTTTCCAATCAAAATTATTCCTATTTGTATTGCAGTCAATTGGGTAACTTTTCCCCACTTTTTGGATTTTTTTTCTCCACAATGCGTTTCTGTCTTGCCTGTAAATCGCGAAATTACGGATGCTTCGATGGTATATAAGCAAAACAAGTTCCATCTGCCGAAAGTGGATTAAATTTGGCACCCGCTGATAACACGGTAAAGGTGGATTAGTTTATTTCGACAGTTGAAGAAAACTCGGCCTAATATCTGAGTCCAGGAATACTGGACACTACTGTGTTAAAACACCGAATTCCACTACATTCCGAACACCAATACATATCAAAAAAATAAAAATGAAATAAATAATAATAATAAAAATAAAACCAGCAAACAAACTAAAATAAGTCTGTAATGACTGCGGCCATTGCAACAAAGGAAGAGCAATTCTGTTTACGTGCTCTTCTTTCTCTTGTTCGGAGCCTCATTGAAGTGGGTTTTGAAATTAGGTAGAATTTGGGATAGTCCTTGAACTGTTTTCACTGTTTTCTCTTGTGCTTAGGCACAACATCGTCAGCAATAATTATCATTTTTCATATTATCACAACTTAACTCAACTGGTCCTCATCGCATTGGCAAAGAAGTACCTGTAGGGCTCTCGTAAATCTGCCTTGCCCCAAGCCTGATGAGCTGGATCAACATTTTTGGGATTGTACTTTTTCTGACGAATAAAAACGTTTTCCCTTTGCTGCAATTTTCCAAGACCAATAGAGCCTTGGCAAACGGAGATTTTCGGTACAGGTCTGCTGCTTTCTTTGCAGCAAGGCGAGATCCATCTTTTCAGAATATGTTGCACTAGCAACCAGGATTCAATAAAAATCTAATTAAAGTTTATACAGTCTGATTCCGTTATAATTGATCATTTCGGATGGGCTCTTGGAGTGTGTCAGGATAACTCATTCCGGTTTCCTTTTCTCAGGAAATATCGAGGGCTACATTGATTGCAGCCAGCAGCCAATCCCCCAATCCATATGGTTGCTGTTTCTGTTAAATGGCTTATACTTTAAATGACTTGTTTTCCTTTTTTTCCCCAAATATGTTCCTATTGTTATTTTTACTCATGGTTTATGTGAGTTGCAGCTTATATTATCTTCATAATCATACCAGCCTTTGCGCATGTACAATCGTGAAATTCTCAAATTGTTGATCGTTTTGGGTCATATTCAGAGAGTACGAGAACGCCAGATGAATTCCTCTTTGGGAGTTCATATTGTTAAGTACCTGGTGATTTTATTATGCACATGACATGATTTGCGCTGTGCATGTGTAAAATGAAATCCTTGCTACACGCATCACTTCCACAATGTCCATCTTAGTTTGACGAAATTTTCAAGGAATTCGTGGAAAGCGGGTTAGGCCTTGCTCCCTATGGAATTCATACCACCTTGTTCAAAAGGCCAGCCTCTACTTCCTGATTCATTTTTCATGACGAATTTAAATCGATATTTCAATCCCCCCCTCCCCTCAATTAACACAGGATCAACCCATGATTTTATAAGGAAGGTATATGTGCCACACCCACTGTGCCAATCTTGTTTGGTTGTTTTCTTAGGTAAATTATTTGAAATGATAACCAAAGGTTATAACACCAGCATTCAGTTCATCTGTTCTCATTTACATTACAATTTGAATAAACTTTTTCCGTTCTGTTGCAGCTTGTTGAATGGGGTAACTGAACAGCTGGATACCTACAGTGATGGTGGGGCCTTGCCCGTGGGGGGGCAGGCCCCTCCAGAGCCAGCTGCCCCCGAAACGAATCAGGCATCACCCATCGCCATGGACCAACTTAAACAGATGCTCTCATCTCAGTTGGAGTACTACTTTTCGAGGTAACTATCCCATTCTATATTCATCTATCCAATATCTATTGATACAGTATATGTTATTCTTAATGTTTGGGGATTAGGTCTTTTACTAGCGTCCCAAAGTCATGTTCTTGTCTTTCAACAGCAACAAATAAGGGTTGGTCAAATATGGAAATGCGCTGATATGGTACTCCAAGATTTCCAGCCTTACTCTGAATGAGCTTGGACTTGAACAAGTGGTTCAGGAAGCGGATGACTTTGACGACTAGCTCGTGCAGCCCTTTTCTGATGATTAGAATGTTATTTTTAAGATTATGATCAGTTCGGTATAGTGTGACGTTGTCTTACTAACATTCCACTTCCAAGTTGCCAGCAGAAAAATCCGCAAGAGGTCTCTGTGAATTGCAAGTGACTTAGAAATAGCTATGAGAATACTACTAACATCAGGCCTCCTGACCACTTTGGGGATGTTGTTATGTACACAGATGTTCCCAGAATGGAAGGGAGGTCAGGGTATATTTGGTGCAGTTACACCACAGTATACCAGGCAGAGCTCTTTGCAATAAAGGAATCCATGGTGGAAAACATGAGAGGGAAAAAATACTTTTTTTCTCAGATAGCCAGGCAACCCTTGAAGCATTTGCAGCCCTCTCAGACGAGGCCAAGACTGGTTAGGGAGTGTTGAGAAGCACTGAATACCCTGGGGGAAAACAACAAGGTTACCTTGGAATGGGTTGGAGAGCACACAGGAGTGGCAGGCAGTCAACGAGCAGACCTGCTTGCAAGAAAAGGGGCAGCAATGAACTTCATTAGGTCGGTACTGGTCTTAGGCATAACAAGATACTCAGTATAAACCGCTTTGGGGAATTGGATAAGAAAGGAACACAAATGGCATTGGGAAAACACTCCAGAACAGAAATATGGAAAGCTGGTAATGAATGCACCCTGCCATTGCAGAAGTACAACTGCTCTCAATCTCTTTAGGAGGAAAGGAAATGAGATTCTTAGTGGGGATGGTGACTGGGCATGGGTGCTTCAAGAAACATCTGAGCAGAATCGGAGTGATCACAGGCTTTAGGAGGAAAAGAGGAAGAAACGGTCCCCATTTGCTCTTTGAGTGTCCAGCACTGGAAGCTAAACGATTCAGACTCTTAGGGATGCACGATCGAGAGCAGATTGTATCGATAGACGTCCTAATAGGGGGGGATGGGACCCTGTAAACAATAATAATAATCCAATCGTATCATCCTGAATATTATTTATCATCCAAATCGGACCCAATGGGTGGGTACTGCAAACGTCCGGATGAGTGAGAATAGATTGCAGTTGCAAGTGGCCTTTGAAGACAGATATACAATGGATGGCAGTTCACCCAAAAAAGCTAACACTGCCATTCCTCCCTTTGCTCTGGACGTTCAGAGGTACTTGCTCTGATACGCTCACTTTGTTACTCCCATTTTCTGTTTGTTAAGCCGCGTTTACACTGGCGAAACTTCCTCGCGAGGCAGACTCGCCCATGTAGACGCCCCTCCACTCGCGAAAAATTTCGGGGTGAAGACGCTAGCTGTGAGCCGGAGGTCAGTCGGTTTTCGTCCGCGCATCTAAGTGTTTCGCGCAAAACAAACTCGCTAGTGTAAACGCGGCTTATACGTTTCGCGAGTAAAATGAACCAGGAGGATAGCTTGAAGCATGTTCACTACGAAACCAGAACTGAGGCTTGTCAAAGGCGGCTCACCCTACTCGCGCAACGTCTCGCTCTGAGTTGCACTCTGTTTTGGGAGGTGCGAAATTTCTCTCGCAGCGAGGGAGTTTCGCGAGAAAGTTTCGCTAGTGTAAACGCAGCTCTAGAGAGAGCTTGTCCCTCCAATCATTATCCAATTCACTGCTCAATTTTTATCACCAACCCTGTTATATTCTCCATCCCGGCAGTACAGCCACAAACAGTGCTAACCCGCCCATCACCATAACTGGGATAATAACCTAACTGGATGATGTGAACAGATAATATATTTCCACATATAGCAAGGAGCACCAGCAGTGTATGTTCAGTGAAGTTATATTCGACTGATTTTAATTGTGTTGCAAACATGCTTGCTTGGGCTTGGAGCGTCAGTGTTGTACAAGGTACACCTCGTTTGTACAGTATCAGGTGTGCTCAAGGTTCTTGGTGAGAAAGGCATACCAAGTGAGAAAGGCGTACTTTGATACTGCTGTTCACTTACATGAAATTTGCGTATGCACACTCAATCAAACCTTCTGAGATCAGATGAAACCCCGTCCCCTCCACAATGATATTGAAGGAAGTTTTTTGTCGGGCTGGATTGGCGGAATTGTGACTGGTCCCATCATAGGTGAAATCAAATTGCACCTACCTCGAAATTGCGGTTTTGTTCGTTTCTCTATGCTTTTCACTGCGGTAGGTATGGCTGACCTCATTTCACCGAACAGGGAACTCCGGATTGCTGTGCATTCAGTTATAATTACGGCCAGAGGTTCGGGGATACCCTATTATTTTAGATTTGGCTGGTAAAGAACGCTAAATGAAAAGCGAGAAATTCGCTTATATACAAGTCCGTCTCAGACCTATCCAAATTCTCTCAAAACAATCATAAATATATAATTGTGTGTATTTTGCAGCTTTTTATGAAGATTTGTTGAAAACTTCCATTTTATTTATTATATACATTTTATATATTTTATACGTATATAAACTTTGTATTCATATTACGTATATTGATACTTCATTCCAATCTCATTCGTTTGATTTTATTTTGTTGCAGAGAAAATCTAGCTAACGATACATATCTGCTGTCTCAAATGGATAATGATCAGTACGTTCCAATTTGGACTGTCGCCAATTTTAATCAAGTAAAGAAATTGACTACGGATATAAAGTTGATCACAGAGGTTCTGAGAGGTGAGTGTGAATTGATTTTTGTAATGAATGAACGATACTGGATTTGTTCGCATTAAGACTTGAGTTCTTTAATTTAATTTTCAACCTATCTAGATGAATGGTTTAGTGAATATCCCCACCCCTGAGAGTGAGTTTTAGGACTGACGAGTTCCATACAAGCATACAAATGTTTGAACAAAAAATCTGAAAAGCTATTGCAAAATTGATTTTAGGGGTCGCAATATATTTTCTTCTACGAAATAATCTCAATACTTTACCTGACACACACTACAACTTTATCTGACTCTTATCGCCGATTTTCAATAACATTTTATTAACAGCCGTTTCAATTCTGGTGGATTCGATTCATCATCGTAGCAGTAGGAGTGTATAGTTGTCCTTCTATTATGCTGCAGACGAATTATACCGTAATTCGTAATTGCTTGTGTTTTCAGAGTCTCCAAATGTTCAAGTTGATGACGAAGGCCAGAAGGTTCGCCCCAATCACAAGCGTTGTATCGTGATTCTAAGAGAAATTCCTGAAAGTACACCTCTAGAAGAAGTCAAGGTACGATTCCCTGGATAATAAGAATCTAGTTTGTTTTACAGAATTAAGTAAAATCAAATACCAGGTTGCTTATTTTCTTCTACTCTGGAAAGCAAATATCAACTGTATCATTCGGTTTCTTGATTTTTTTCAGGGTTTATTCTCAGGAAAAGGGTGTCCGAAACTCATATCATGCGAATTTGCTCATAACAACTCGTGGTATGTGACTTTCGAGAATGATGAGGATGCTCAAAAAGCCTACAGGTTTCTGAGAGAGGAAGTTAGAGAATTTCAGGTAAGGAATAAGTTGTTTGCTTTTTTAGGGACCTTTACACCAAATAATCCGATATGGTTTAGTGCTTTCTGTGTTTAAGGATGTCATATGATTGGTATATTTGAATGTTTGGGGGTTTTCCTCCATATCATTTCTGTCATGAATAGTGCTTAATCGTAGCCTTTGGGAAAGTAACAATTCAGAACTCAGCTAAAACTTTGATATATATATATATAGGTATATATATATATATATATATATATATATATATATATATATATATATATATATATATATATATATATACACTTTGTTTTAAATTAAGAAAGAATTACACAAAGATTTAAAATCGAAATATCAGATTCTTTCTTTCGTCTATATATTTGTGAAATACTTTCTAAATTTAAAACATTGTGTATAGTTCAGTAGAACCGCGACTAGTTCAAGTGTTCCTCTACTAGTATATATATATAAAACTGAATGCAAGTTGCAACTCGCTTACATTGCTTCAATCATTCTGTTCAGCCAAATTACACTGATTTTAAAATGAACAGAACCCATTAATGATCTTATTAGGATTGTTTCCACTGCTGTGCC
Source organism: Adelphocoris suturalis (assembly GCA_030762985.1). Taxonomy (NCBI): domain Eukaryota; kingdom Metazoa; phylum Arthropoda; class Insecta; order Hemiptera; family Miridae; genus Adelphocoris; species Adelphocoris suturalis. The sequence continues at coordinate 47,266,819 of CM061043.1, read as the reverse complement.
GAACAGGTTCAGGTGAAGTTGCGCTTGCGCAGTGAAGAAGGAGTAAGAAAAAGGCGTTTCCACAGTCCCCCAGTTCATATTCGGTGCAAGATAACCGGTGTTTCCGCTGCCCAAGGAACATGATCCGAACATGAACTTTCTGCTTCACCAGAAGACCAGGTGTAGCTTGTTCCGCGCATGCGCTCCTTGAAACTTCGGATAACCCTATATATCCTTCCTCAAACTTCTATAACCTTACACAGAACAACAGCAGAAGGTTGGACGTCGGAGGGCACAAAAACAAGGGTTTGTTTGCTAAAGTTCCGCTAACGTGACTCCATTTTCATGGATCTTCATGTATCCATGGTTACTGCCCCAAACATGTCCTTGAGCGTTTCCGCTGCCATCTGAACTGAACAGCCATGGAGGTGCTCTTGCTTGAACTTAACCTGCTCCGGAGAAGCAGTGGAAACAAACCTATTCTTCTGTTGCTAGTGTCTACCTCTAAAATCTAGAAAAGATGTGGAAGAACCACTTAGTACGCTATAGCATTTAATAATTATATTTTTTCTGAAGCTATGATAAACTTATCTTAATGAGAATGGAGTGATTTGTGCAGCATCGAAGTTTGCGCAAAACCATAGACAATTATTCTAAGAGGCGTCTATAATGGCATTGATACCTCTCCTGAGAGGTTCCATTTCATTAAACCAGCTTCAATGGTACTTGGTACAATGCATTTTAATTTGAAAATTAATATTTTAACGCTGCAAATTGGTACCAAACAGTTTATTATTCTAGTATTAGGTTAGTATTATGCACCGATCTCTAGTCTTCCACGATCGCCTGTCAGTTCTTCAGATAATTGACCTAACCCTTTCCACCCACTAACTTGATGTAATTGTACTTTGCAAGATTTGAAGTGAACAAACCGCATTCGGGTGATTGTTAGTGCATGACGTGAATATGATGCTTTAATAAAACTGACGAGTAGAAAACTTCTGCTAGAAACCAACTTGAACAAGATAGAGGATTAACCACGAATAGCTGATTTACTGTGCAGAGCCCAATCGTGATTTTTCGAGCTCCTGGGAAGCGCCATGGCATGAAATATGGAATTACATCGAAATATAGTAAAATACACTTATATGCATAAGTGGAGGAATGTTGCATTGAACGGAAACGATGGTGATAGGTACATCATTGATGAACAAATAATATAATTTATTACATTACTATTTATCGATATGAAGATTTGGGCTATTACCAAAAGAAAATGTATGACATAAAATTAACTTCATAACCATTACTAGAGTAGAATGGAAAAGTTCTACTTATATTATTATGTTAATAAGTTGTATTACTTAAAATAATACATTATTAAATTTGCTGGGCGGGAACGATAATGCCTGATAGTTAATCATACTGTAAAGTGTTTACGGGAGTAATAATTGATATAGTCGGGGCACTAGTGAATTTAATGAAGGTTTATTCAAGGGAGAATGGTGAATACTAATAAATGAGCTAGATGGTGGTGGTGGAGCAACTTATTAATTAGTTGGTTAGTTCATAGCTTGAATTCACCACAAGTACGTATAACCGGACATACCTATTGTTTGACCTTCAGTTCAAATCATATTTCCCGCTCTTTCCATGCCTGCATTAGTTCTCCAGTCCTCCGCCAGAGTTCTCCATCCCCATATTTAAACTAAAAATTTCCTTCCATTGATATTCCCCATGCAAACGAAACAATAGTTGAATTACCACCATTTTAATTTCCACAATAAATATCGCCCTTGGGTCCTCGATTATTGGAATCCGCAAGGAGTGGAACAATAATCCCAAATTGCTGCCTCCAAGAAGGCACTAGCAATAAGCCTCTGCTAGCTGCCCCAAAATAGGCCAAGAAGCCATGCACTCATCTGTTCTCTCTCGCATAGTGCAAACTTTCCTTTGAATAAAAAGTTAAAGTGATATTGTTTTTAATCGCTAAATAATTTCATCAAGGATTTGTGCCTAGTGTCTCAACTCCCGAGTGACTGCGAGCCAGAGATCAGTCAGTTTTGTCCGCCAGTCAAAGGGTTTCACGCAACGAGTCTCGCTCGGTGTAGAAGTGGTCCCCTTAGTCAGATTTTACCAAGTTCTGAAGGTGATAGGCTGTAGGTGGCTCACTCTACTCACGCAATTTTTCGCTTTGAGTTGTTCTCTGTTTTGGATAGTGGGTAGTTTTAGTCTGCCTTGGGAAATACTCGTTGGTAGAGCCTGGTAAAATGAAGCCGTCATTGTATACTTATGAGCATTGACAGTATTATATCTCTAGGCACCATGTTTCATAGAAATCACTAAACATCGTATTTTAAGTCTCAAAATTGAGATTAGTGGAATTAAAGTTGCCTAATACTCCATTAGGATGAGTTCTAACTACAGAAAATGTTTCCAATACTCCATTTCTTGAGAATCATTAGTATGCGTTGCCCATAAGTATTAAAAGATGGGATAAATATTTGACATACATTATTTGGGTCTATAATACGTTACTAGCAAGATTACTGTAGTTATATTTAGTTCAGATTGCGGTGCTTATGAACTTCAATTTGCTAATAATAGTGTGTACATTATGATTTATAGGGTAAGCCCATTATGGCGCGTATAAAGGCAAAACCAATGACGATGAACCGGCTTCCGATCCCCGCCGTTGGACCTGGCATGGCTATGAATAAAAATGGTTACCGTACTCCTCCCGCGTCCGCCAATTCAGCAAGCGTTTATGACCCGACCACCGCGTACCCCACTGGACAGCAGAGATATCTTTTTAATGGAACCTCCTTGCCACCTAATGTTAATTACAATCATCAAGTGCAAATATATGTAAGTATTCCACTTTATGGTGTGTAAATAAATTGTCTCATTTATGATTACAAGTAATTATCATACTAGTTCATCCATTTCATGGTTTTTGCCAGATGTCGGTGAAATCTTGAAATAATTAAATTAAATCAATTGTGTCTTGACCACTGAGTTTGTTGTAAGATGTTTTGGGTTCTTGAGGGTTGTTCAAATGAAAAATACTGCCTTCTAAGTCTGGAAAAAAATAAATATAGTTTGGTTGGTATTTCACATTGATCTGGCGCATAGGTTCCGATTCCCTTCACAAGTGAAGGTGAGGTCCTTGATTAATGTACTGACTTAGTCCAAACAGAGACTTTTTGTTGCGCAACATTGTTGCGAAGCTGTTCCAAACTGTTCCGATACAATGGCGCAGAACATGTTTGAACTGTCCCGCAACAATGTTTTGTGTCCACACTAGGGGAGCAGTTTCATTCGCGATGTCTCGGGGAAATAACGTTGAAACATTCCACTCTTCCAAGATTCATTTAATTTTGTATGCTCCCGTCAAAATTGACTCTTGAGTGTGATATATATTTTCGACCAGCCACCAGCACTTTATATTAGGCAGCCAATCCTACCGTGGCCGCACTTCTTTTGTCCCTGTTCTTATAATCGGAGGAACGGACATCCCACAAGCAACCATTTACATGAAGATCCTCAATAAGGTTCAATGTTACCTCGGTGGGCCACATGTTGAGTACGCGAGTTGATAACGGCTAAAGAAAAAAAATAATCAGTTGATAATATGGAAGGTTGTGACGCGTGGCAGTTCCAAACACGCGTCCACAATGAACTGTTGCGCAACATTGTTGCAGTGAATCCCATTTTTGATGGGGACTCAGGAATACTAAGTTTCAGACCCGCAATACACCCCTGGAACAATGTTGCAGGGCTGTTCGGGCGCTCGGGAGCTGCCCCGATTCAGACTCGCAACAATGTTGCACAACAAAAAGTCTCTGTCTAGACAAAATTATATAGGCTACACATTTGCAGTGATAATGATCTGATACTAAAAGCCAGCAACTTCAATCTGAGTACTGAGATACCTGTCTGTTGGAGCTAAATTCTGTCCTCTTTACACTAGGAAGTTGAAATTAAGTAGGGAGCCTCCCTAAAACATTAAAAGACAAATGAAATTATGAGTTCCATACTGATCAGCTGCATGAGCTGAATTCTCTCCTGTTCATCATAAAATAGAACATTATTTTCCATTCTAATTCAAAAAAATTAATTCAGAGAATTATTTTTGTAATGATTGATTCATTTTTTCCAGTTTCAACAACAGCCATTTTATCCACCCAATGTGCCACTGACTTGGGGCCCTGCCGCAGCTGCCGCTTATTTCGACATCGGAAGTGTCTTTACTGCCAACGGCCTCGCGCCACAAGGTTCCTTTGGTAAAACTCATCCGAATAGGTTTGCGCCAAGTAGAAGGTGAGTTGAATAACTCTTGAATCTAGCTTAGATCATGGAAAAAGGGAGTTGATTAAATTCTCTCCTCTCTCCTACGTTAAGTTTGTGATGCGTGGATACTATACACATTTAGCTCAAACAATGGTAGTGGACTTATTATTTTGTTTGACAGAAGCAGGCTAGTGTATAAAATGGAACAGTTGTTTCAAAGATGACAAACAAATGAAAACTGTTCAGTTTTATTGTTCACATTCATTAGAGAGTTCCTAGTAGATCCGTAAAACACATACGTCATGCGGTATCGACAATCCGGCGCCGTAACTCTGGCGCTAGATGACGCATCCTTCCGTTCAGATACGTTAACGGATCGCAATCCGGAAAAAACGTAATCGTCTAAAATAACCTCCTTCCATGTTCTCAAATAACCTCCTAGGGATAATTTCCTCCTTCCATGGATTTAGCGTTACAACTAGATCCATTAAGGACGATGCAATGAAGGAAGGTGCAGAAAATGTTTCTCGTTACCGCAGGCTGTATTGAGACTGACGGATGTACTAGGAACTCTCTATTTTTCATCCTGATCCACTGGCAACTGTTGCTACTTCAACTATTATATTTTATTTGACATAATATTTGGCAGTTGTTTTCTACATCCGAGAGGATGTTTGCTTTTCATATTTTACTGTTGCTGCTTACATCTACTCGTAAACACTGTAGACTCTCTCTCAACCGGCTTCGCTTTAACCGCCCACTCATTTTCTTTTCTTCATTTCCCCCCTGACATACTCTGCATGACCTTCCTGGTAGATGAGGAGGGGAAAACAACTACTCTATTTCCTTGTTTTCCAAATTTCGTTGCTGCATGGCCTTCCAGGAAAATAATCAGAAAAACACCTGGCGCTCCTTTGGTGAATAAAAAATAGAAGGACAAATCCATTCACCATTCATTCACCTCCGAAGAATATCTTTGCCATCCATTTCGTGGTGTGCCCATCCCGGCAAATATTCTCAGAACTCGTAACAAAGAAAAAAATATTCCCCAGTTGTATATTTTCCCCATACATTGTCAGTAAATGTTATAATATTTGACTACCTATTTAAACTAATAAATACTTGTTTAAGGAACTGTACATCCCCTTTACTCTAATAACTTACATGTACCTAAATGTTAAAAAAACACTTGTAGTTATTTTTTCTTTTAAAAATTCTTGCACATCCGATTAATCAGCTTGGCTCTGCCCCCCCCCCCCTACGGTGGCCGGTTAAGAGAGAGTCTACTGTAGCGGTCATTGATTATTTGAATTCTTTGTTTTCAGTTTATCAATTATTTATTATATGTACGTACATATTCTGTTTTACAATTAGCACTTCAAAGAGCACAATATCCTGCACAATAGGACTTTGTGTGTCAATTGTGCTGACATTGTTACGCTAATGACATTCTCTATGCTTTCTCTTGTTTGAGGAGCTCTATGAATTTAGCTACATATACCATGAAAATAATGACAGTATTTAACCATTGTCAACCGAACTAAAGACATGATGCCCAATTTACTTGTAGATGTTGAGTGTAAACAGTGATGAAATGAATGGTTTTATTTGTAGACTCTCTGGGGCTTACGTCAATTGCATCAATATAGCCAAATTTTCGAATTTTACAAGATTCCTGCTGGTACACGAAAGCAAAATATTTGGCAGTGTTTGGGAATAGTATGGATAACAGGTCAAGGGTGATTTAAATGAGGAGTGGAATGAGATTGAAAAAAAAAGTTATGGGCAACACATCGAACATCTTCTTATTTGAATACATTTCCTTGGAGATTGGCGCACTCGGTAGGTATAACAAGAGACAAACTGAATTACTCGCGATGAAACCCATTCATAGACCGACGGGTAGAATCATAGATAATGCCTGAATTGTGCCTGTACGCCCACCCAAATGAAGGGTCACGACTCACTAGGACGGATTCATAGTTGATGCAGTAGTTCACTTGGCAGTTATGGGCACACACATATTACCCGAGTTCTACTGTACTCTCAGGGGTCGCTCATGACTTTTTCAATCTTTGTTGGTAGCTCTGGCAGTATGTTGCAGGGGAAGTTTCCCTGGTTTGTGGGAAAGGGACGGGGAAATCCCCCTTGTATTCCACACTGACCAATAACTGAGAGGTCACTCTTTATTTTGTGTTTTTTGCCTTTTTTATTAACATCCTTGTTCCTTATTGTGCTGAGAATTTGTGTGGAGTTTTGAAGTAAAAGGAGTGAGAAAATGAGCCAAAGATTCATCAGTTTTGAAGAAGAGAGTTGGCGTTGAAAATGAAACGAATAAGTGCTAATGAGTCTGTTGGACAAGAAGAACGTGATGTTTTGGGAGAGCATCAGACAATCATGGTTTTTGCTTTAAGCACCTGTTTTCTAGGCATTATTTTTTATTGCGCTACTATGTTGAATGGAAGGTAAACCACCAACACAAACTAAGATAAAACAAAAAACCTGGTTTAGTGTTTCAAAATTTCTGTCTTCCATTTGAGAACATTTCTCGTGTCTGGTGTACGTATTTAGTATAAAAGTACCTCTACCGTCGTATTTAGTATAAAAGCACCTCTACCGTCCCCGCGATAGCCCTTGTTGATCTCTGTGCGCCCCCTGAGTTTCAAGACAGGAGCCGCCACTGCAAGGTTTACTGTTGAAGTGGGGCCTCGGAGCTATGTTCAAGGTGTATTGCTGTTGTTTGTTGGCTGCTCGATTCCATGTTATATTTGATTGATTCTTCACCAAGCGCATTTCATCCCTCAACATTTCCTATTATGGGTGCTGAGTGTAAACTGTGCTGACATGAACGCTTTTGTGAGTTGATTTACCAGATCATCTGGTAAATGTAACACTAAGGCTACATTTCAAATTTTAAGAACAAAATCACGTAAGGGATTGCTCAGGGATAACAGACGTGGAAAGGTTATGAGTGATAGAGGAAATTAACAAAATAAATCGGAGATATTAAGGATGTTTATTCGTAGTTGTGTGATTTCCTTAAAATACGAATAAACAGCGCATTACAGAGCATAATATTTCTCTTTTTGGATATTGTGTGAAAAATGTGCTAACAGTATTTGCTTTGGTGAAACCAATTGACGCATGTATGGTGTCTTGGGTTACCACTGTAGCTACATTTCGATAGCTCTATTTCTTCATAGAAATACTGATCAAGTCTATGATCTGGATCTGTTACTGATCTTGGTCGAGGTTTACCGTTGAAGTCAGGCCTTGGCTAGTTTTTTGATGTACGGCTGTTAGTTGTCTACTGTGCAATTTCCCGGTATATTTGAATTATTCCCATTCAAGCTCATTTCAACCCTCAACATTTTCCGTCATGTGTGCAGAGTGTAAACTGTGCTGATATTTGGAATGCTCAGGGATACAACGTGGAAAGAGGCTTAGAGTGATTTAGCTATTGAAGATATCGTGGATGTAAATTAATAGTTGTAGGAATTTCTTAAAATACCCTATGTAGTTGCAGCACATCTAGAGCATAATATTTCTCTTCTTGGATATTGTGTGTAAAATGTGCTAACAGTATTTGCTTTGGTGGGACCAATTGACGTCTGTATAGTGTCTTGGGTTATACCATTGTAGCTACATTTCGATAGCTGTATTTCTTTTTGGAGATACTGCTGTATCTGGGTTTACTGTTGAAGTTGGGCCTCAGAGCTATGTTCAAGGTGTATTGCTGTTGTTTGTTGGCTGCTCAATCGCCTATTATATTTGATTGATTCTTCACCAAGCGCATTTCATCCCTCAACATTTCCTATTATGGGTGCTGAGTGTAAACTGTGCTGACATGAACGCTTTTGTGAGTTGATTTACTAGATCATCTGGTAAAAATGTAACACTAAGGCTACATTTCAAATTTTAAGAACAAAATCACGTAAGGGATTGCTCAGGGATAACAGACGTGGAAAGGTTATGAGTGATTAAGGAAATTAACAAAATAAATCGGAGATATTAAGGATGTTCATTCGTAGTTGTGTGGTTTCCTTAAAATACGAATAAACAGCGCATTACAGAGCATAGTATTTCTCTCCTTGGATATTGTGTGAAAAATGTGCTAACAGTATTTGCTTTTGTGAAACCAATTGACGCATGTATGGTGTCTTGGGTTACCACTGTAGCTACATTTCGATAGCTCTATTTCTTCATAGAAATACTGATCAAGTCTATGATCTGGATCTGTTACTGATCTTTGTCGAGGTTTACCGTTGAAGTCAGGCCTTGGCTAGTTTTTTGATGTACGGCTGTTAGTTGTCTACTGTGCAATTTCCCGGTATATTTGAATTATTCCCATTCAAGCTCATTTCAACCCTCAACATTTTCCGTCATGTGTGCTTAGTGTAAACTGTGCTGATATTTGGAATGTTCAGGGATACAACGTGGAAAGAGGCTTAGAGTGATTTAGCTATTGAAGATATCGTGGATGTAAATTAATAGTTGTAGGAATTTCTTAAAATACCCTATGTAGTTGCAGCACATCTAGAGCATAATATTTCTCTTCTTGGATATTGTGTGTAAAATGTGCTAACCGTATTTGCTTTGGTGGGACCAATTGACGTCTGTATAGTGTCTTGGGTTACCACTGTAGCTACATTTCGATAGCTCTATTTCTTCATAGAAATACTGATCAAGTCTATGATCTGGATCTGTTACTGATCTTTGTCGAGGTTTACCGTTGAAGTCAGGCCTTGGCTAGTTTTTTGATGTACGGCTGTTAGTTGTCTACTGTGCAATTTCCCGGTATATTTGAATTATTCCCATTCAAGCTCATTTCAACCCTCAACATTTTCCGTCATGTGTGCTTAGTGTAAACTGTGATGATATTTGGAATGTTCAGGGATACAACGTGGAAAGAGGCTTAGAGTGATTTAGCTATTGAAGATATCGTGGATGTAAATTAATAGTTGTAGGAATTTCTTAAAATACCCTATGTAGTTGCAGCACATCTAGAGCATAATATTTCTCTTCTTGGATATTGTGTGTAAAATGTGCTAACAGTATTTGCTTTGGTGGGACCAATTGACGTCTGTATAGTGTCTTGGGTTATACCATTGTAGCTACATTTCGATAGCTGTATTTCTTTTTGGAGATACTGCTGTATCTGGGTTTACTGTTGAAGTTGGGCCTCGGAGCTATGTTCAAGGTGTATTGCTGTTGTTTGTTGGCTGCTCAATCGCCTATTATATTTGATTGATTCTTCACCAAGCGCATTTCATCCCTCAACATTTCCTATTATGGGTGCTGAGTGTAAACTGTGCTGACATGAACGCTTTTGTGAGTTGATTTACCAGATCATCTGGTAAATGTAACACTAAGGCTACATTTCAAATTTTAAGAACAAAATCACGTAAGGGATTGCTCAGGGATAACAGACGTGGAAAGGTTATGAGTGATAGAGGAAATTAACAAAATAAATCGGAGATATTAAGGATTTATTCGTAGTTGTGTGATTTCCTTAAAATACGAATAAACAGCGCATTACAGAGCATAATATTTCTCTTTTTGGATATTGTGTGAAAAATGTGCTAACAGTATTTGCTTTGGTGAAACCAATTGACGCATGTATGGTGTCTTGGGTTACCACTGTAGCTACATTTCGATAGCTCTATTTCTTCATAGAAATACTGATCAAGTCTATGATCTGGATCTGTTACTGATCTTGGTCGAGGTTTACCGTTGAAGTCAGGCCTTGGCTAGTTTTTTGATGTACGGCTGTTAGTTGTCTACTGTGCAATTTCCCGGTATATTTGAATTATTCCCATTCAAGCTCATTTCAACCCTCAACATTTTCCATCATGTGTGCTGAGTGTAAACTGTGCTGATATTTGGAATGCTCAGGGATACAACGTGGAAAGAGGCTTAGAGTGATTTAGCTATTGAAGATATCGTGGATGTAAATTAATAGTTGTAGGAATTTCTTAAAATACCCTATGTAGTTGCAGCACATCTAGAGCATAATATTTCTCTTCTCGGATATTGTGTGTAAAATGTGCTAACAGTATTTGCTTTGGTGGGACCAATTGACGTCTGTATAGTGTCTTGGGTTATACCATTGTAGCTACATTTCAATAGCTGTATTTCTTTTTGGAGATACTGCTGTATCTGGGTTTACTGTTGAAGTTGGGCCTCGGAGCTATGTTCAAGGTGTATTGCTGTTGTTTGTTGGCTGCTCAGTCGCCTGTTATATTTGATTGATTCTTCACCAAGCGCATTTCATCCCTCAACATTTCCTATTATGGGTGCTGAGTGTAAACTGTGCTGACATGAACGCTTTTGTGAGTTGATTTACCAGATCATCTGGTAAATGTAACACTAAGGCTACATTTCAAATTTTAAGAACAAAATCACGTAAGGGATTGCTCAGGGATAACAGACGTGGAAAGGTTATGAGTGATTAAGGAAATTAACAAAATAAATTGGAGATATTAAGGATGTTTATTCGTAGTTGTGTGATTTCCTTAAAATACGAATAAACAGCGCATTACAGAGCATAATATTTCTCTTTTTGGATATTGTGTGAAAAATGTGCTAACAGTATTTGCTTTGGTGAAACCAATTGACGCATGTATGGTGTCTTGGGTTACCACTGTAGCTACATTTCGATAGCTCTATTTCTTCATAGAAATACTGATCAAGTCTATGATCTGGATCTGTTACTGATCTTGGTCGAGGTTTACCGTTGAAGTCAGGCCTTGGCTAGTTTTTTGATGTACGGCTGTTAGTTGTCTACTGTGCAATTTCCCGGTATATTTGAATTATTCCCATTCAAGCTCATTTCAACCCTCAACATTTTCCATCATGTGTGCTGAGTGTAAACTGTGCTGATATTTGGAATGCTCAGGGATACAACGTGGAAAGAGGCTTAGAGTGATTTAGCTATTGAAGATATCGTGGATGTAAATTAATAGTTGTAGGAATTTCTTAAAATACCCTATGTAGTTGCAGCACATCTAGAGCATAATATTTCTCTTCTTGGATATTGTGTGTAAAATGTGCTAACAGTATTTGCTTTGGTGGGACCAATTGACGTCTGTATAGTGTCTTGGGTTATACCATTGTAGCTACATTTCAATAGCTGTATTTCTTTTTGGAGATACTGCTGTATCTGGGTTTACTGTTGAAGTTGGGCCTCGGAGCTATGTTCAAGGTGTATTGCTGTTGTTTGTTGGCTGCTCAATCGCCTGTTATATTTGATTGATTCTTCACCAAGCGCATTTCATCCCTCAACATTTCCTATTATGGGTGCTGAGTGTAAACTGTGCTGACATGAACGCTTTTGTGAGTTGATTTACCAGATCATCTGGTAAATGTAACACTAAGGCTACATTTCAAATTTTAAGAACAAAATCACGTAAGGGATTGCTCAGGGATAACAGACGTGGAAAGGTTATGAGTGATTAAGGAAATTAACAAAATAAATTGGAGATATTAAGGATGTTTATTCGTAGTTGTGTGATTTCCTTAAAATACGAATAAACAGCGCATTACAGAGCATAATATTTCTCTTTTTGGATATTGTGTGAAAAATGTGCTAACAGTATTTGCTTTGGTGAAACCAATTGACGCATGTATAGTGTCTTGGGTTACCACTGTAGCTACATTTCGATAGCTCTATTTCTTCATAGAAATACTGATCAAGTCTATGATCTGGATCTGTTACTGATCTTGGTCGAGGTTTACCGTTGAAGTCAGGCCTTGGCTAGTTTTTTGATGTACGGCTGTTAGTTGTCTACTGTGCAATTTCCCGGTATATTTGAATTATTCCCATTCAAGCTCATTTCCATCATGTGTGCTGAGTGTAAACTGTGCTGATATTGGGAATGCTCAGGGATACAACGTGGAAAGAGGCTTAGAGTGATTTAGCTATTAAGGGGGGACCGGATTGGATGTAAAAAAGTTGTAAGTATTTTTCTCAGCCATTTTTTGGACAATTTTGATGGTGTTTGCGACATTTTACCAAGGAAAGAGTACCATAATGCAACTCACAATTTAAAATCAAATTTTCGAAAATTTTGCTAAAAAAAATTTTTTTTGCATGAATTTGAACTAATTAAAAAAATTCCTATGGGTAAAAACGTTGAGGTTTTCAGTAGGTAATATTACAAAGAAACAATGCCACCTATCGCATCAAAATAGGGAATAAATTAGCCGAGAAAAATTTGTTATCAGGTAACGGGGAATTCTGAGATATGCATAGGCCGCGCGGGGGGTGGAAGAGGATATTCGAAGTCACGCAAGTTCAGCGGGCTGCTGGTAGATGCCAGTATTGCGCTCACCGTTCACCCGCCACCGCTGTGCACCACCTTCTCCCCTCCCGCTCAAGACTGCTGCCTGATCCATCCCCTCGATACATCCAACTCCCTAATACTCATTCTAGGCGCCGGGATTTTATGACGAGCTCGGTTCACTTCACTTTTTTCGGAATAGATATATGTACATAATATCGGTACCTATCTACCATTTTGTTTCCTCACTACAGAAGTCTCACAAAAATTATTTTGTCTCCAAAATTACCAGCGCTATATTCCCGCCAAAACGGCAGACCACAGGGGGTCCTTCGAGGTCATCCCCCTCCCCCCCCCCACACAGGCTCATGCCGAACCCTCCACGCCCTTCCCTATCAACCCTTTGGAGTTCAGTTCAAGCTTCGTACTCGCAATCAAAACAGCGTGTCGTGTAGAAATATTATTATCTATTATTTTTGAATTATTTTGAAAATATGGGCTCCAAAAGAGAGAGAGAGAGAGAAAGATTTATTCAAAATTATTACAAAAAAACATGATAATAATAATCGTTAAAAAAAAATACAACTGGATAATATAGCTCGTCGGTAGGCAGAGCCTGTTTTGATGAGCCAGAGCCGCTGACAAACATCCAGATCGTAAATAGGTACCTCAACAAAAATATAGTGCGCTGTCTTCAACCACAAACAAAACATAATTCTAGAAAGCAACCATACATTTGATTGTCAATACAATTGACTCTCTCTTTCCAAATAACATACAATTTACTATAAATAAAACTAAACAAAAATACTGCTGAGCATGTTTTCAGCGTTGATTGGTCCTACTTGAATCAACCAAGTGAAAATAAGCCTCTTGTAAACTGAACGACTATAATTTTCTGGCTGTTTGAGATCTCTTGGTAAGGTATTGTAAATCAAGTGGACAAGATATTGCGGACTTGCAGACAAATTTTGCACGCTCGTAGGCCAGCCAATAGACATATTCATGGCCTAAAAACGGCTAAAAATAGTTTAATTCATATTTGCTGGTAGAATATTGCTCAAATAAAGTCTATTAACTATGAAACAGAACATTCAAAAAGTTATGTAAAACATTATGCTGCAAAATGTACCTACTTAAAATTCATTAAAATTTGCTAAAAAATCGATGAAAACTGCAAAAAAGCTAAAAATTTAAAACCTCTATTTGAACTGGAGATTATTATTTAGAATACGTTTTTTGCAATAAAATCAATAGTTAACAATTTACTTGCACTCAAAAAGCTCAAATTTTAAAACAAACTAAGATTAGGTATATAATACGATGATTTACGATAATTCGCTCATACAATCATGCTGCATGACTGGAACTTTTTAGCAAATTTTGATGAATTTCAAGTACATTTTTCAGCATAATTGTGTACATACATTTTTGGATGTTCTATTTTATAGTTAATAAACTTTATTTGAGCAATATTCTGCCAAAAAAATAAAAATAAATAAATAAATTGAACGATTTTTAGCCGTTTTTAGCCATTTTTAGAGATTTTTGAGTAAATTTTTTGAAATTTGACCAATTTAATGTGCTCAAAAAGTGTTGTCCAACGAACTCATCCTTTCTTTTGAAATGCTTGATTTTTTGGCGAAAGAACGAAGTTTTTATCTCAATTCTATCGAGAGTTATCGTCTGGAATGACACACACACACACACACACACACACACACACACACACACACACATATATATATATAAGCGTTAAAATCCAGGAATCATTTCAGAATGCCTCAAAACAGATTTCGATGAAGAAAATTTTTGAAAATGTTTATTTAAAAGTTTTTGGAGCCATTGCAATAGCTTTCTTTTCTAAGAAAATTCGCTAACAAGACATCTGAAATCATTTTTTGAATATCAAACCATTATTTAGAAATAGATTTTTACCATAAAATTTATATTTTAAATTCATTGCCCTCAAAGTGCGCTAATTTCAAAACAATTTAACCTGAATGTAATAAGATGATTTACAAAAATTCGCTCGTCAATCATACTGCATGACTTTGTATTTAATGTTTTATGGTCTCTTAATTTGATCTGAAGCGATTTTTTGAAGTTCGAATTTAAATTAGAATTCTGATAATTTGAGTTGATTTTTTTACATGGATATTTCTTAGCTGTGGGGGTGATAATTCCAAATTTTCGACCGACAGTAAAAAATGCCATTTTTGTTTTCACCTACAACCAATCATTGCTAGAGAAAATAATATAACTTCCTGATTTCCCATCCCTAAAAAAAAGTTTGCTGGAAAGCTTTGAATTGATTAAACATGAGTTCAATGAGCCAAGATCACAAGCAAGTTGGCAAAAATCTGAACTACCGGATTTGACGCACGGTACACCCTCTTTTTGCAACAAGATTCAGTGGGCTAAGTAGGCTCAGCGACAACTGGAAAGCGGTATTGCCTCTACGCAGAGTGACGCTCTCCGTCTTCCTTCCCCCCTCCACAACCTCCTCTCACATACGGCCCTCCCCGTCGTTCTCCCTTTCTACACGCCCTACCGGCTTGCGGGTGAACTGCTTTACCGGCTAACGCTCAGAGCCCCACTGTCCGGTGCCCCCTTAAAGATATCGTGGATGTAAATTAATTGTTGTAGGAATTTCTTAAAATACCCTATGTAGTTGCAGCACATCTAGAGCATAATATTTCTCTTCTTGGATATTGTGTGTAAAATGTGCTAACAGTATTTGCTTTGGTGGGACCAATTGACGTCTGTATAGTGTCTTGGGTTATACCATTGTAGCTACATTTCGATAGCTGTATTTCTTTTTGGAAATACTGCTGTATCTGGGTTTACTGTTGAAGTTGGGCCTCGGAGCTATGTTCAAGGTGTATTGCTGTTGTTTGTTGGCTCCTCAATTGCATGTTATATTTGATTGATTCTTCATCAAGCGCATTTCATCCCTCAACATTTCCTATTATGGGTGCTGAGTGTAAACTGTGCTGACATGAACGCTTTTGTGAGTTGATTTACCAGATCATCTGGTAAATGTAACACTAAGGCTACATTTCAAATTTTAAGAACAAAATCACGTAAGGGATTGCTCAGGGATAACAGACGTGGAAAGGTTATGAGTGATTAAGGAAATTAACAAAATAAATCGGAGATATTAAGGATGTTCATTCGTAGTTGTGTGGTTTCCTTAAAATACGAATAAACAGCGCATTACAGAGCATAATATTTCTCTTTTTGGATATTGTGTGAAAAATGTGCTAACAGTATTTGCTTTGGTGAAACCAATTGACGCATGTATAGTGTCTTGGGTTACCACTGTAGCTACATTTCGGTAGCTCTATTTCTTCATTTAAATACTGATCAAGTCTATGATCTGGATCTGTTACTGATCTTTGTCGAGGTTTACCGTTGAAGTCAGGCCTTGGCTAGTTTTTTGATGTACGGCTGTTAGTTGTCTACTGTGCAATTTCCCGGTATATTTGAATTATTCCCATTCAAGCTCATTTCAACCCTCAACATTTTCCGTCATGTGTGCTTAGTGTAAACTGTGCTGATATTTGGAATGTTCAGGGATACAACGTGGAAAGAGGCTTAGAGTGATTTAGCTATTGAAGATATCGTGGATGTAAATTAATAGTTGTAGGAATTTCTTAAAATACCCTATGTAGTTGCAGCACATCTAGAGCATAATATTTCTCTTCTTGGATATTGTGTGTAAAATGTGCTAACAGTATTTGCTTTGGTGGGACCAATTGACGTCTGTATAGTGTCTTGGGTTATACCATTGTAGCTACATTTCGATAGCTGTATTTCTTCTTGGAAATACTACTGTATCTGTGTTTACTGTTGAAGTTGGGCCTCAGAGCTATGTTCAAGGTGTATTGCTGTTGTTTGTTGGCTGCTCAATCGTCTGTTATATTTGATTGATTCTTCACCAAGCGCATTTCATCCCTCAACATTCCCCATTATGGGTGCTGAGTGTAAACTGTGCTGACATGAACGCTTTTGTGATTTAATTTACCAGATCATCTGGTAAATGTAACACTAAGGCTACATTTCACATTTCAAGAACAAAATCATGTGTGGGAGTGCTCAGGGATAACTTACGTGGAAATGTTTGGAGTGATTTAGAGAATGAACAAAATAGATTGGAAATATAACGGATATTTAATAATAGTTGTGGGATTTTCTCGTAATACGAATAAACAGTATAACGGCCTTAAAATATTTGATACCTCCACGGGAGTTCGAACTTGTGTCCTTACAACTACAGGGGAACTTTTCCCTTAGTTACAACACCCCAGCGATCTGAGCTATGAGGCCGGTGTAATCAAACCTCTTCACTTTGTGAGGTATTTTCCTGTAGTATAACATTTCCCCGGAGTCAAATACTAGCCACTTCTAGGTTTGGGGTTGGACGAATGACGAAGTGAAACTGCAGGCTACTGGCTCAGAAGATTCTAGCTGGAATAAGTCAGCCGTCGAGGAGTAAGGTCATTGTCACAGTGTGTTTTAACTCAAGTGAGTGAGGAAGTGAAAATTGCTATGACAGGGAGTGTGATGTTACTGTCTTCTTGGCTCGAGAAGGATTTAAATTAATTATTGTTTCGTATTAATTCGGGCCCTAACGACTGCGCCACTGCAATGTCCCAAAAATGTTTGTTACTGCCACAGGAGTTCGAACTCGTGTTCTTGCAACTACAGGAAATTCCCCTTAGTTGCAACACTCAAACGCTCTGATCAAACCTCTTCGACCGTGAGAGTTATTTTCCTGGAGCGTAACAACAGCACATCACAGAGCATAATATTTCTCTTTTTGGATATTGTGTGAAAAATGTGCTAACAGTATTTGCTATGGTGGAACCAATTTACGTCTGTATAGCGTCTTGGGTTACCATTTTAGCTACATTTTTTCATGGAAATAATGATGGATCCAGGTTCATCATCGAAATTAGGACTCGGTTGTGTTCAAGGTGTGCTGCTGATTTTGTTTGCTGCGCAATTGCTTATCAAATTTGAAAGATCTCCATCTAACGTATTTCATCCCTCAATATTTTTCATTATGGGTGCTGAATTGAAACTGTGCTACATCAAATGCTTTGGTTGGTTGATCTATCAGAGCATCTGGTAAGGCTAACATTATGGCTACATTTTGGATTTCAAAGACAGAATCATATATGGGAATGCTCAGGGATAACATGAGGAAAGACGTTTAAAGTGATGTGGAGAATGAAAAATAAGATATTACAGATATTGATAGTTGTAGGATTTTCTTAAAGTACGAATGGTGGTTGCAGCACATCTAGAGCATAACATTAATTTATCTTCTTGGGTGTTGTATGTAAAATGTGCTAATATTTGCTGTGGTGAAATCAGTGCCGACTGTATAGCAACAGTTAGATTTCTCATCGGAAATTCTGGTGCATCGTTTAATGGTAAATCAACAATTGGGCATCTAGGAAGTGTAATACTTAGGCTACATTTTTGAATATCATCTGTGTTCAACCAATTAGTATACAACTGTACGGTTGTAACATACAACTTTGAGTTGTATTTTCAATAATATATTTTCACATACTAATATCAATATCACAATAAATCCATAACTCGCTATAAATATTAATTTTTTGCTGTTTGTTGATTATTTCAATTTTGGAATGTCGCAATATCAACCTGAAATGTGTTGTAGGCATAAGAAAACTCCTGTGGGTCTTGAGCAGCGGTCTTCGATGAGTGACAGTGGCCTGGGCATGCGAGGCCCAGGAGCCAAACCACTGGGAACTATGAAACTTGACTCTAACAACTTGTCTTCTCCTATGAAACCCCACTACTACCGTGACCCGAGCCAGGCCGACAGTTCTGACCATTCACGCCATGATCTTGATGATCCGTACAGGCCACCATTGTCTTCTTCCAAGGAACCACTGCCTGCCAGGTAATGGCTTCTTTCTTATTGCTATGAATGTTCGGCAACTGCATTGTTGATGGTTGCTTAGATGTACTGATGTTAAGAACTAAAATTCACTCATGGGGTGTACCCCATGTAAAGGCGACCTAAGTAGGTTTATAATGTAGGCTTGGCTAAGGCCTAAGTTATTTAAAAAAACGACTTCCCTACTCAGGAATTCATCGGAGAACAGTAATTTATATTTCAGCTCGTTTGGAAGTTTATTATGTATTTGTGTGAGTGTGTGCACAATTCTATCCATAAATAGGGATCACATCCCAAAATCCAAAATTTGTTTAGTGATACGTCATATTCAGTTATATATAAATTTCATTGCATTTTGATTGAAGCTAAGACTTCAAGGCAAACATGAGAAAATGGATCCCCAGTATTTACTACCCACTTATAGCTACAAAAAAATTAGGAGAATTTGGTTTTAGTTGATATCATTTTAGTTTTGTCTCAGTACAATCAATAAAAGATTGTACAAACGAGACTCTCTATCCTACTTGGTGAAGTGGCATAGTTGGTCCAGGTTTGAAAAGTGTTGAAAACAGTTTGTGTGGAAGGTGAGATGTTACAGTAGTTGTTTTCCAGATACAGGCGTAGGAGGAAAGAAGAGGAGGGAGTTACTGCACCTCGTGGGACTGGCAGCCCTGGACCTCAATTCGACCTAGAAGCGGATGCGTTTCCTCCTCTGCCTGGCCATGAGACCGCGGCTCATGGGCACAGTGCTGCTGGTGGAACATCAAAAGTGACTGCACCCGCGTCCGTTCCTGTTGTGTCAACGACGCCTGTGGCAGTGCCCTCTGTCCAACCTGTGCCTCCTCCTGCTGTTGTTGCTACTGCTGCAACTCCCGCTCCCTCTCACGAATCTGCTACACTTGACCAAACCATATGGCCTGAAAACAGGTAAAGAATAAAAAAGTGGTTCATTGAACATACATAAGTAGATTATTAAAAATTGTGGGAAAAAAATGTGAAAATGTGGCTGAAAAGTCTGAGAAGGTTGTGGGATTTCCATAAAAAGAACGGAAACCTGGTTGTTAGCTTTAATAATGTAGTGGGTATGTATGTTTTATGCCTCCAAAGCCTCGACGAGGGAAACTGCTTCTAACACATTGTTGCTGAAACTCAAAATGTACTAACATTCCAAAATCTGGATTTATGAGTGGGGTAGTTGTCTACATTCCAAAAATGTAGACAATAATTGAGGAATGACAATGTCGAACTGTGGCAGGTGGCTTCTTGTAGTGGGGGGGGGGGGGGAGCTTCTATTTTACGAGACACTCATTATGTACCTATTTTGCGATTCTTCTTCATTTGATAAGTAAATTTACCTAGCACCTTGGTATAAAAATTAACGGGTGCGTCGAATTGCACTGATATGGTTTCATTTAAATTGTTTCTCTTGCTACCAATGAGAGAGACAAGAGAGTTATTGTTGAAGAGATTTACATTAACACAGTATAAAATACTGGACACAGCTGTGACCTGGTGATGGATTCCCATAAAATATTCCAAGGAAATGCTATTTACATCTACAATTTATGGTGCATTTAAAATAAATAAGTAGGTATTGATTTTTAATGTATTTGATTGTAGTTTGAAGTATAAGAGAAAGATTTACGGTCGAGTACATCCCAGGATAGTACTCGTCATTATTGTGCTTTATATTATCAAAAGAACTTTTGTTATGTACCCTAAAGAAGAAATTGTTTTTAAAACTTATTCTTCTGGTGGGTACAGTAAGTGGATTTGCTTATATCAACTGAATTGTATGTTGGTAAAATTTGGTGGTCCTTTGCATCTTGTAACATTATCGGTAAAAAAATGCTATTTCTATTCAAGGAGTTTAAAGAAGGCGATCTCCACGAAAATTGTTGATTGCTGATACATATCTCCAACATTGACATTACGATTTAGAACATTTCTGAGCAATCAAGTTCTTGCTCGGAGCTACTTAAATTGTGACAAAGTCATTACAATATTATTTGTGCTGTTATATGAACCAACACATGTGTTATTGAGATGGGGCGCCGAACATGAGAAGCTCAAGGTAGAGTGCATCACATAAACGAGGACCTTACAGATTCGCTCTTCTTTTATTGCCTATAGGTTCATTCGGCCAGACAATTCTGAACCGTTCTACCTAGGTCAAGCCCCTTTTTGGCCATCACAGAACACGTTCTGAACATGTGATTTGCTGTTCGGACAGATGATCCCGAACCGTTCCTAACCCATTCTACCGGTTCTGGATTTTTTACAAAACGGTTGTTTCGGGACATGGGACATGTGCAAAGAATGTTTTCAGCATAAGCCCCGCCATATTTGAATTTATCTTCGATTTCCCGCACATTGTTATGGAAAATTACTGTTCACCGGTCTGAATCATCGAATCGCATTGGAGTGTCACACGTTTCCGTTCAGAATGCTGTTCTCAGAATGGTCTGCCTGAACAAATCTTTTAAATGCAGTCATGACGGACACAAGTTGTTTTTTGCTGGTTTTTTGTTTGTGTATTTCTCATTTTTGGCCAATATTGATGAGATTGATGGTGCGGGGAAGGAATTATAGATCGAAAAGGGTAACTCAAGGTATCCACTAAGGGAAAGTCATGTCAACCACCATGTCCTTTGCCCCTTAGTGCTCCTATGAGGGACCTTGTTAGTTTGAAGCCCCTTTGACATTGTTTGGGAAAACCCATTTTTTTTATATATCGAAATACAATTTTCAATTATCGATTCTAATTTTGTTCAGTAATATTAATAAAGTTGTTGGTTCAGTAATATTCTACTATATTGATCAATTGATCCCCTCCCAGCGACTTGATATTCAGTCGTCGGTCGCTCTTTTTGATTACCTGTCCATCGAGAGGCAGTGAACGTTTTAAGAAAATACGTTGCATTTTGATGTGATGTTCCCTTCCCAATCGATTCAATTTTTAGTCCTGTAGAAGAAGTCGAGAACATGAAATGAAGCGAGTGGAAATATTCATTAATCAAGTTATGTTATCTGGAAGTTTGACAGGTATAGAAAACTTTTTTGGCGCACTTTGACTGTTGGTCTGTCGTGAAGGTCAATGCCATTTTCTGAATGTTTCACTATCTTGTGTACATGCAGGATTATAGATGGAGTGAGAATGGGCCCTGCACTTTGTGATTACACAAAATCGTTTCTAAATTCCATAGAATGTTTCCAGTAAAGTTCAAAAAATCTTAACAGCATGAGTGTGTAACAACCCACAAATATTTGATGCCTCGACAGAGTGGAGTTCAAACTTCTGCCTTTACCTTCTTTGAGATAGAAGTTAGTTTCAAAGACAAGCGATGTCAACCTAATCCTCGAAGATCAATTAATCAAACCTCTTCAGCTTCGAGAGAGTTTTCTTTAGTAAAATTTCCCTGGAGTCAAATACCACCGTCTCAGCTGATTTGGGGTCAGACGAATGGATGTGAAACTGCAGGGACGCTGGCACTTATTGGAGGAGTTGCTAGTTCACTACTATTTTAAAAATATGTCCACCAATCATGGTTATTTATATTTCACCTGACATATTCCATTCAATGTTCCTTCAACTGGTTTTGAGTAGGAGGAGTTCCTCCTTCTCGATTCTTGAATAAGCTGAATCTGGGGATATGCCTGTCGGTTTTACAACCAACAGACATACCTCTGGGTGTAGCAGGTTTATCGCCTCTCACCTTTGAAGGAGGGGCTCTCTCTTTCCGTCACCTCTAGTTGTTCCATATTTCTAATAGCAGTTGAGAGAGGTCATTGTCACAGTGTGTTTTGACTCAACTGAGTGAGGAAGTGAGAGATGCTTCACCAGGGAATGTGATGTTTCAGTCTAGTTCAAGTGGGATTATTTTGTATTAGTCTGAGTCTTGAACTGTCCAGCGCCAAATGTAACGGTACAGAAATATTTGATGCCTCGGCAGACTTTGAACTCCTGCCTTTACCCTTTAGATGGAAGTTATATTTAAAGACAAGCGCTTTAGATCAATTAATAAAACTTCGACGTTTTCCTTGAACGTAACAATTACCTAAGTATTGAGTCAAGAGGACTCACCTTTATCACATTGTTCTATAATATTTGGTTGTTATATGAGCAAGTAGCTTCTGAAAAGAGTGTTCATTTGATTTATTCCTGAAATAATTCTGGTGACTACCCTTTGGTTTCAGATCGGTTCTTGGTACTGCTGGAACGGC
The DNA here is from genome assembly GCA_030762985.1 of Adelphocoris suturalis. Taxonomy (NCBI): domain Eukaryota; kingdom Metazoa; phylum Arthropoda; class Insecta; order Hemiptera; family Miridae; genus Adelphocoris; species Adelphocoris suturalis. Next base: position 47,244,100 of record CM061043.1, on the reverse strand, counting down.
CAAGACGAGCCCTGCTGAGAAAGTAAAGACTGAAGAAGCCGTTATCAATGGAAGCAGTGACGCCAGTGTGACTAGCCCCGTGGAGTCTCCTGTCGAAGCTAAAGTGACGTCGTACAATGCTGCTGTTATCTCTTCCCTTCCTGAACCCGTTTCCCTCCCTGCTGCACACACGCCTTCCTCACAACAAATCTCTCCAGTGCAGCCTGCTGCTGCTCATAATCAGGTTTGTATTTTATTAAGTATTTAATACTGCTGCCAGCTAATCATTATTTCTGTTAGTCTGTGCCTATTGACACTGTGCCTATGTACTCCTGAGGGAGTCGTGATATCTTATGTTCTTTGCACAACTACATGGGTTTCGCTTCCTCATTTCCAAAGGCATGATATACCTACCTATTTATGCTAAGCTTTGGGGATTCTGTATGCTTCGGGGAGCACTTAAACGCTGGTTTGAATTAAACTAAAAAATTTGATGTTCCTAGGAATGCGTATGATTACGATGGTTTAATGTTAAATGTTACATCTTATATCACATTACGGTTTTTCGTCAATACCCAATCGCAGTATAAAGTTATAATATAAAATAATGCTAATATTAATTTATATGATTTCGACCAGTCTTAAGGCACGCTTGCATTTTTTCAGCTTTTTTCTCCCATTAAGTCTGTCAGGTTAGGGCTCCTAGGGGTTTGCCATTGAATTGTTACTTTCCCAAGGGTTACGTTTTAGCATTTTTCTTGCTTCGAGTTAAAAATGAGAACATGTCAATTGAGTTTTTAAAAATGCTCCTCCAGGATGCACAATGGTCGAAAAAGCTGACCTTGGAAAAAAGCACTTTGCCTTCTTCACGTTCGAGCATTAAAAATGCGAGTGTGATGCGGCCTTTAGCTATAACCAAATGCTTGTAGACACAGTATAATTAGATGATTAGGAACTGGAACTAATAACAATCCTAACAATTGATCAATAACTCTTAAGGGACTGTCTAGAATTTCTTTATGCTCGTTATTAACCTACACCAACTTTTCTGAACATCTTGAAATGTCAGAGTGCCATTGCCTTTCAATACCTCCCTAATTTGTGGAGTCGAGTAATTGAGAATAGTTATTGTGTTCAATATCACATGGCTTGGGCTGAAGTGCGTGGTTTCATGTAATATGACAAGATGATAGGTACCTACTCTCCTAGCATAGAAAGGGTGACATTTGAGAATCGATGTGCATTCAGAAACCGAATTTTAGATGTTTATAAATTTTACATAAGCTGTACTTTTCATCGTTTTTAGTTTATTATTTTCAATAATGAAACTTGGTAAATCAATCAAGAAAAAGTTGTTCTCTACTCTCATCATCGTAACTATTTATAAAATTTAATATAGGAATAGATTTTAGGGTTTTAGTTGAAGAGCTTTATGTGGATTAAAAGTTTTATTGTGGATTTAAAGTTTAGTACTTCGTATGCTTTTCCAAAGTAATGTATATTTCTCGTCACCGTTTCTTCTTACTCTGTTGTATAGCCTGATTTGGGAGTAATCAAGCTTAGTTACGCCCAAGTCGCCCAACATCACAAGGAGAAAGCCGAGCGCGAAAAGCACCAAATGCTCCAACAGCAGCAGCAACAACAACAGCAGCAGCAACATGTGGCCCCAGGCCAACAGCAGGTGCAGACACATGTTATAAACATGCCACAAAACACTAATAGCGCTCCTTCTGACGAAGAAAGGAAGGAGCAATCGGGCTACTACCCACCAAAAGGTGAGTTGCATTACTTTTACATTGGATATATCTGTAAATAACGGTCCATAATCGAAGAAAACGTACTAAAATCATACATCAGTTCACATAACAATCTGATCAAGATAATAGCAATATGTAGTACAAGTCCTGATAGTTCAGAAACTACTGAACTATTTTCGGGACCTTCCAATAGGTTAGGATGTTATAGGAGAAATATACAGAGGTGGTTACTGAATGGTAGCAAGTCTTGAAAAAGAAAAAAAAAAAAAAAAAAAAAAAAAAAAAATCGGGTGCGACAGATCATTTTAACATTACACATGGTGTTTTGAAATTTTTTGAGATATGAGCAATTAAGTGAGAATGGTAGAAGGAACTAAAACCATACAATTCAATTATTTTATTAAAATTTTCAGTTGAGAGGTATTTAAATTAAAGGCTGATGATTGAGTATTGCCGAAGTCGGAATTCTTCTTTCAATTTTTCACTTGTGACTGTCAAGCAGGGATCACACCTGTAATTGAGACATTGCAGTCAGTTAGCAGATTTTCTAGTGCTAGCTAGGAAGGGGCAATCCCACCAGAGAACCACTTTTGGTTGAAACTGTCCATATAGGAAAAGTAGATACCTATTATGAAAGATTAACGTGTTTTCCCTGAGGAGATTACCGTGAACCCTGGAGTACTTTGTCGCATCCACAAGAAACTTGTCTCATGTCTGAGATACTATAAACTATTGTAAGGCAAAGTAGACGTACCTACCTACCTTTACATATCTAGTAAAGTTGATCGTACATTTGTTAGTAGATACTTACCATGTCCACCAACAACGTGACCCCCATTCACGGTACCTTCCCGAAGGCTCAACAAAGGGCAATGCCCTAAACAACTACCATGGTTTTTGTCTGTAAAATCACTAATACGACGCTATACAAATTCTGAATGAATAATAGAAAGGTCAAGTAGTACTTAGTTATTTTGGATACTGAAGAACTCGAAACACCTTCTAAATAAGCACAGTATAGTAGAAGACACCACAGTATAATATAACTTGAGTACACTCAAGAAGAGACAGCTGAAGCTACAACAGGTCAGAAGGCAGCTATGCAAAAGTACGTTAAAACAAATGCCAAATGTTGCCATGCAACCCCCCCTCCTTACCACAAGGTAGCAGTCCCCTCCTCTGATTCCCACCATTCACAAGTTTTCTCAATGTCAGCGTGCAGCATAAACACGACCCTGCTTTACACATTGAAATTTGCCTTTTCCAGCTTGACTACAATATCTACATTATTTTGTTTAAGGGGAAGGAGCATTCAGCAGAGGACGAGGCGGATCCAGAGGACAGGCCCCGCGAAGAAGGGATAATCTCCAGAGATTCAATACCAGGCAACGTTCCCCTAAATAGCACACCCCATTACGGTAGGAAAAGCTTTTATCTGACTGTGTGAATTATATATCGATCCTTTTAAAACGTCACTTACATTAAACTTCTGTTATACTACTGTAAAATATATAAGATCTATAACGCTAAATCTTGAAGGCATTCACTCTCACTGAATGGTCACGGAATTGGGCGAAAAAAGCAACAGTATTACTATCAAGTACTAGCACTAATTTCTAAATACCTATACATTAAGTTGCAAGTTGGTGTCAAATCTGAATGAGTTGACTAGTATCAAAACGCACCCTCTCCCTTCTACAATTATGGACTTCCACAACCACGAATATTATTTTTAAACCCATTCCCACCCTAAATTTAAGCATGAAAATTCAGCTTGTTGCTTGAAGGCTGCATTAGGATTTCCCCATTTTCATGGGTTTTTTTTCTCCTACGAAAAAGAAGACATTTTCTACAAACCAATATCATAAATGAACATAATCCGGAATCCCATTCCATTCCGTAAATGAACATAATATTGCAGTTTGTCATCGGTTATTTTAATTCTGTTTTAACTTACGGTTTAACTTCGGTTTAACATCTTGGGATGTGGCATTCATTTGCTTACTGTTTACTGTCTGATACATGAATAAAATTAGATATCAATGACCTTCCATTTTTTCCCATGTTGCTCAAGTAAGTAGGTCATTGTCAGGTTACATTGTTGAAGTCAACAGCTGTCGGCCAAAGTGAGGATTAGAATTTATTTTTGATTTCCCTCTTGGGTAGTTATTGTAGGTATTCATAGAGGCATGTGCTGCAAGAAAAATTCAATTTTAATATTATTCCATTTAATATAGAAACCTTTCCATATTTTATTGAATAAGGAGATGAAGAAGGAAGTTCCATGTTCATGGTGTTTACTGAAAGTGAAACAATCTATGCATTTGTCAAAACCTGCATTGCACCAAACCTCCAAAATTTTACTCTCAACCGAAATCGCAATAGATGAAATATTGTTACCCCTTGTGTGGGTTGGAAGGAAAATGGTAAGAAACCTGAGTTTAATCAATGTTAGTTGAATAGAATCAGGGGTCGAGCTTTGGATCCACATTGGGTACCTGTTCGGGTTTTTCTGTCTGGTACCATATGCTTCCATCCTCTCTGGAGGTACTGACCTACGTGATTCTAAGGTATCCAGTCCCATTTATACAAAATGCGACATTTTTCTTAAGAAACTGAACTACTTTTGCTTCTACACTAAACTTTGTATTCGTGCGTAGGTACATTTTTGTTGGTATTCGAAAACATAACTTCCACTTGTAGGTACTTAGATTCACAACAATTTTGGTATTGTGTCTACTGGGCACAACAATGCTATATTGTATGTTGATTTTGATTGATTTGTTTAATGTATTGTGCAAGTTAACTGGTAGCGTGTGTAGGAGCGTGTACATGCGCATGCACAAACGTGTAAATGTCTTGAAACCATTATTTCTTATAATCTAATCATGTCGAATTCATTCAGAATAATTGTAGGGTGGTTGAAGGCTGATCTCAAAGTGATTGCTTATTAATTGCATTTTGATTAGATCAGAAATTGCCACCAGAATTTCACATGTCAGCTAAATTAAACTATTCAGCCAAGTTTGATATCTTTTCAAGGATAGTGTGGGGTAGCCTACAAATTTCACCTTCATCGAACCATTCATGAAACACCCATTTTAACACCTGCCCCCTCACTCTCTAATACCCAGAACAACAAATTTTACAGTGGTACCCTGGTTTCAATCTGTGACGAAACTACTATCCACTCATTATGGGAGACTTATTTCTTTTTCCCCAAGGTGCACGTTTTGATTCTAGTCTACTCATGTCATCATTATAACAAATCACTTCATGTGTTACATTTCCTTTGTATTCTTTTGTTTGTTTCTCACTTACAGACTAGACAATTGGCCTAGAGTGAGGTGAAGGTTTTAAAAATATGCAGCTGACGTGGCGACTGATACACGGCTAAAAGTGCCTGGCTCCAGTGACTTCTTTTTCTCATTGTGTCAGGATCTAATGACGATTCCGCTCTTAAACTCTCCCCTTCCCTCTTACGTCGTTTTTAGTAGTTCTATCATCTCAAGTGAACCGGGAGAAAGGATTCTTTTGACTTTGGTGGTTGTGGAGAAGAAAACCAAGAATTATAAAAGGGGGGAGGGGGGCTATGTGTGACTTGAATAAACATACAAAAATCATTTTTTAAACTATATTTAAATTGAAAAAATATTCAAAACCTAACGGAAAACTAGAATTATATATTCCGAGAAATATATATATTCAACGAGGAATACATTTTGAGGAAAAGAGTATCTAAAAACTTGAAAAGAGAAAAGCCTATTAGAACTAGATGTTATATATCAGTAACGTTCCAGCTCGGATCAGCTGTTTTAAGGTGCTCCTTAGTAAACGTATTCACTATTGAGATCCACTAAGCAGCAAGTTTTTTATGTAAATAAACATTTTGATCCAAATGTGGTTATTTTTCGACAAAAGAAAGTGTATAGAGTGCAAACTAGTGATTTTATCTAGTTATTAAATGTAATTTGGATTTCCTCCAAAAAAATTTAAGGATTGTCTTTATTAATCATTAATAATGATGGTGGATTCTTCATGGATAATTCATTCAAGTAAAAGAAAAAAAGTAGGATACTGGAGAACTACCTTTCGACTACCCTATGCCGAGCCATTTGAACATAGGGATATTCGCTTGAGTCTGCGAAACGCAGTATGCGCTGTTATGTACAAATACAGCAGAACAAAATTTTTCTTTGTTTCCATTATTCGTTCTTTGGTTTAATTTTTAATGAACACAGTCCAAGACAAGTAGTTATTTATGCGTAAAAAATATATAAAAATCCCATCAGCACCTTACAGCAATTTTTAAATTACGTTTTCCATTCAAATGCAATTATTTTGAGAAAGAGAAGACAAAAGATGAAGAGATTCCTTTTCATTTAGTTTGGGCTCAAAAATTATCGTAAGAAAAAAAACTAATATGATTTAATAGAATAATTTAAAGGGAAGAAAAAGCCTCGCGTGTTTATTTTCTTTTGCTTTAATTTCGAAAGTGTTCTTGCGGGTTTGAACACGGGCATTGTCAGTACCGTCAATTATTCTCACGACTTCTAAACGCATTCAGAAATGGTTCTGAAATCTTTTTTTGCATAAAATGTTTATTGCAAAAATAATCCATTAAAAAAATTATAAGAAAAGGAAAAAAAAACTTAAAAAACGCTCAACCCGTACATGATAATTATAAAACACCCCACTTCGAACTGTTGAATTTAGAAAAATGGTTCGAACGTAGACTTTAATGATCAAGAATAAACAAATTATTGATTTTTATAACGCTATGTTACTTTAATTTTCTTTATAATTATTATAGTTAGGTTGGTATCACTGTAGTACTGAATTTGTTTCGCATTATTATGTTGGTACGCCTCCACCAACTGTGCTTCCATTAGGGTGTAGATTAGTTTGACCACAATGAAAATTAAAAAAAAAAAAATGAAAAAAGATTATTGAAAAAAAATTGTTTCTTGGTTTTCTTTCTTTCTTTTTTTCTTTGCAAATTTATGTTGACGTTTTTTATCTGATATTTCGATCATAATATCTGATTATTTGTTCTTTAAGAAGTTAGGTTCGAAAGTGCATTGTGATTGAAGCAAAGTTGTTGATAGTATATTTTATACTTCTAAGTATGACAAGTTTGATAATCGAAGTGTGAAAAACGTTGTATACCTTCCTTCTACATCAGTTCTTACATGATTTCTCCACAGTACGCAACGTCTCGTTAATTTACTATTGGTATGTGTTCACTTATGCCCAGTTCCGAGTAATTTTCGTAGGTTGAGGCTCTCTCCTTATCGGCCTAACCGCGTTGAAAAATCATCCAAAACTCACTAAAAAAATAAGAATAAAAAGAGAAAACGCAAATTTTGCGAACTAATACTCCTTTGATTTTTGTTTATTAAAAAAAAAAAAAAAAAAAGATTGGAGGAGGCATTCGCGAAAATCTCTTATTACGTAGAATCCCACAATTAAGACAAACTCAATGAAGGTAACAAAATCCAAATAGAAATGTGATTAATGGAATGATTATAGAAATACTGACTAGCTTTGAATTTCGTTGGCAAGAGTCAAGAGAACAGCTATTTGTGGTATGGACGGACTTGTCAATAATATGCAAGTTGCAAGTCACGTCATAGTTAACCTCAAATTGATGTAACCTCTTGGCTAAAAACTAAACAAAAAATCACCTGTATTTAGATGGATTTGGTAAATCCCTCTCTCTATTTTGAATTCATGTAAATCGTTCCGTGTTTTGCGAGTTTCCTAATCACTTACATCAATATCTTCTCGCTGGTTGTTATGTTGATCATGAATTTAATTTGAATCTTTCCAAGTAATGTCACGCCATAGAATCGACATTTTCCCTAAATGATTTTCTAGTACTCCCTCGACCCTAGTCTGTTGATTGTTTCATTGTTGTATTCGTTTTTGATAATAATGACGTCTTGGAGGGAGAAGGTAAAAGAATTCCTTTATTCGCTCCAGGAATATCGGAAAATATAACGTTTAGATGTATTCGGCAGTCTTAATATATCATTAGGTACCTTATCCGCTCTAATTAAAACTCACATTTCCGTTGAATGCTTGCATTTCCCTAAAACGATTTCCATTCTCCCAGTTCTTTCGTTACGTTTCCGCAGCGATCTGTACAGTAAACCATGAAAAGTATATGTATGTAAATGAAAATACAACATCATGTTTGTTCGAGAGCACTTGGTTCATATTTTTATGACTGAATTTTTACATGGTATTGGTATGGCACATCGTACAACGTATTTTTTCTCCTCCTTATTTTCAAATTTAAAATTGAAAATAACGATAAAGTAATTGTGATTGTCCGTGTAAAAAGAAGGGTTTTCTTTTCGACATCTATTTATAATTAAACAACAAAATGAAACTTTGTATAGTTATTTTTGCTAATGTTTTAGTGGGATGTCCCTATGTTTTTTTCTAATGATTTTATGAATTATATTTCACTAACCGATTTCGTTTTGACAGGTTGAATTGGTATCCTCTTTCATGTCGCTATGTTTACCTCCCTAATGATCACGTCAGTTAACGTGATTATTCTATTTAGTTCTGGTAAAAAACCGAAGACTTTTTAACCTGAAAACGTAGTTAATTCTTGATTTTCTTTGTGTGTTGCACGCTATTGCGAAGTTTATGGAAAATTTTTTTGTTTTATATATTTTGGGCTACAAGAAATGGGGTACATTTTTGTTTCGGTTTTATCATTTCAATTGAAAATGGAAAAAAAAAGAATTTGTGATTGTGTGATTGTAAATATATATATAAATATACTATTATAGCTTTTCTTTTGCCTAGTTGGTAACAATTTTTGACCTATGAATAAAATTATATACCTGTAAGTAGATTTATTTTGTTCATTTTTATTCATTCATTTTTTTCGGTATTCAGTACTCAACACCGTGTCGGGGCACTCCCTACGATTTTCTTCTTTTTCTAACTCACACGTTAGGGTGTTCGAATTTATTTTCACACAGTAAATTTACGATTGTTTTCAAATACATGATGTACATTATTCTCGTTAAATTCACTCCGTGTAAACATAGCGATGTTGACCATGCTTTCGTCTTAATACGTGCGTCATCATTACCGTATTCATCTTTGTTATAATTTTAATTTCACTTTCTAGTTGTTCTTTATTTGTTCCTTCAATTCAGGGACAAAGTTTATCGTAGTTGATGAAAATTCTAGCGGCAATTCACATACCTACATACCATAGTTTCTTGCATAAAACAAAGTCCTTAGCTCACTAATTGTATTCAACATAAATGATAAATTGAATATGTTGTTTTATAACAATGTTGATGAATTCCGTTAAACATGGTGTAAACGATTTTCTTTTGCACAGTTTCTCACCATCATCTTTATTTTACATTATTTACTTGTCTAAGTTTAAAACACTGTGTATAAATGTACAGAAATAGAGATATCTTTGGGCTGTTCCTACAAACAACAAGAAAAAGTTTAGAATGAAATGGGAACGGTCCCTGTATTTTAAATGTTAGGTGGAACACCAATTTATTTGTCTCCATTCTGTATTGTATAGTACTGTGTAATCATTTTCATCTTTAGAAATATTCGAGGTAAACAAATTTTAAAAAAATATTTATTAATATATAATATGCAAAAAAGAATATACATGTATTATGCCGATAATATGGTGTATTGATGATTACTATTGAACGCTGTGCATTACGAGATATTTTTTAGAATCAAAAAATCGAAAAAATGGCAACAAAAAAAAAAAAACTTCTTGATGTAACTTAACACAGTAATGTCACTTTTTATCAATCAACAAAGAAATTTTAATTATTTTTTCGTTGTCACTTATTGTTTTGTAGGATTACAAAGAAGTAACGCCACCACTTGCAATGCTGTTTGTTGTGGGGATACGTAACATCATGACTGTAAATGGGATGTGTCTTGTGTTGGGAAGGCGGCTCAGCTAGCAATAAGATATACTGAATATTATCGTATCGCATGGTGTATGGATGTTGCGCAATCGTATATAATGTGCTCTTCTTACGGACCAAAAACTTCAGCTGTCAGTTCATTCCGTTCCATTAATTGCAAAGGAGATAGAAGAACACCATGGCTACATTGTCAGCCATTTCCTCCCATTATCTGAAGAAAAGTGAAATTAATAAATGCGTTTCAGAAATACTCCAAATCAAACGACTAGTGCTGGAAAAGCAAAAAAGGTGCTAGTGAATTTAGTAAATTGGTACTACCGTTAATGGCGCAGGTTTCAACAACAGTGAAAACTGACTAGTAAAAAATCTGGGAAATGCGACAAGTAAATAATCTGTTACGTAGCTGAATTGAAGATAAAATATAAATCAAGCAAGTGAGGTGAACAAACGCACGAAAGATTTGACTCTTGTATTAACAGTTTTGCTGATTTAATCTCATAGCTCACCCGTTTCGCCTTCCCAAGTTAAGACGCAACCTAATGAATAATATTTGGCTTGACAGATCTTGGGGGGAAACAACAGTTTTGGAGCGAATAAGAACTATTTTGGTTATGATGAGCGTTTGGTAATGTCAACTCCATTCCTGCAACATGGCGCGTTGATTCTGGATTTCTTGTATTGTTCATGTGATTGATGACCTCCTTCCAACAGTTTAGTGGCTGGCTAACCCGTCACAATGGATTCGCCAGTAGTTCGAGTGTCGTGTTCTTTTCTGGTTACCCCATCCTTGATGACATCTGGAAGGTTCGAAACTTGATATCCTTAAGTAGTATTGCGTTAGTTTTCAGTTGAATGCGTTGTTGGACGGGTTTGTGTGCATTAGGGCCAATGCGTGCAGGCCTTCAGGTAGCATAAATGGTCCATTGCCACGTGGCTAGTCAGTAGTTTCGGTTCCTTCTTGAGATTACAGAACAGTTTACATTATAAAGGACGGGGGTTAAGGCGGGGTCTCTTAGCAGAAAGAGCAAATTATCTGAGTGATTTCATTTTTGGAAGCGGCTGTCCAATTCACATGGAACGATTTCAGTGGGGTCAGATTTCTTCGTGGTTACTCTTATCGTAATCATTCCCTGAAGTACCACTCTGAGCTGTGCGCTGCGCACCTTTACAGTAAACGACAATAACTTTCTTTAAATTTCAAGTTTTTAAAATATACTTATATGAGCTACACTCAACACGCGCTGGGGAGTTGTAGCCAACACGTCCTGGTTCCCGATTTGCTGTCAGTTGTGGCTGTTGCCACACAAGAGCTGCTATTGTACTCGACTCTAGGAATGTATTGCTATGATAATCCGCCTTTACAAGCGCTTGAGTCCTACTCGCTAGTACACTAAGCAGTTCTATTAGAGCTAACACTGATTCATAGGAATAGTGTTTTGGTCTATCCAGACTACACTTGGTATACTTTTTAGCAAATGGAAAGTACCTATCCTTAAGCTGTCATTTTAAACCCAATTTTTTCAAGAGAAGCTTGGGTGTTGCTCCACTTTCATACGTACTGAAGTGGCCAAAATTTTGTAAGTCTTGCTCGATGGGATTTTGGGGCACCTTGAATTTCAGCACACTGAAACTGAAAACGCGTAGTTCAATCAGATGTTCTTGTTAATTTATTTAATTACCTACTAAGACAATTTGTAGGAGTTTAATCTCTCCACTCTTAAGGAGTATTGAGCTATACATTTATGATCTTTCATTTTATGGAATTGCCGATCAATAGAAAGTTCAACCATAATAACACAGCAACTGATATCCTTCCACCTAACAACATTTTGATTGATATTTCATATTTGTCACGAATGTGGGGTCGAGGTTCCGAAAATGAAAACAAGTGCAAATGTACATTAAGCGTTGGACTAAGCGGATTTTTATTTAATGATTGGAAGTTACATTAGTATGAGTACACCAACAAATCGAGTATATTGTACGTCTGATGATGTGTTTGCACCACCCTTGCCTTTTTTCCTGAAAAGCTGAAAGTTTTTGTTGGGATCCTTTTATATTGGCACGTTGATTGCTGGATTTTTCGTCAAATTCTTGCCCCTTCTGCGCACATATTTGCGTTGGAGCTTTCAAACTGCCCTAAACCGTTCCCAAACGCGTCATGTTGTGGGAAAGAAATTGCGTCGGGATTAAAAACGAAACAAGTAGATATTGTTCAAGAAAGTTTTGAGGGTTATAATATTAAACGTAGCTTCTATCTAGATGTTACTACATATGTGATATAGTTCGCTTGTACATAATTTTAAGCGATGTTTTGATGTTTATATTGGAAAAATATAAAAAAAAGCTTGTAAGCCACTAATAAATCTTACATCATGATACAAAAATGAAAAAATTGTTATCGCAGAGGGTGGTAATGTAAACAATAAAAATGTAATAAAGAAGAAAATGATTTATAATGAAATATTATTTTGAATCAGAATAATTTTAGGTACGATGCGTTTTATAATTCAATAAGAGTTACAAATGTTGGAGTGAATGCGGAAATAAAACGTGTATATGAGTGGGTAAACCAATACAATTTGAGTTGAATGGAGTTTAATCGAAAAAACTTGGATAATAACAAAAGAACTTTTTCTACCCCTTCTTAAGCAGATAAAAAATATATATTTTGTTGTTAATTATTCATCGGAGGGCCACTTTATAATTTTTCATTGTTCCGTTCGCATTTTCACCTGTTCATTATTTTTCTTTTGGCGAGTGAATGCAAAAAAAAAAGTCTAACTGAATTGCTCTGCTGACATCGACTGATTCCAAAATTCCATATTAGTGTCAAAACTTATTTTATAAGAAATACACTCTAACTTTAATTTTAACCACCAATTTACAAAGGAAAAAAATGTGAAAAATTACAAAAAAAAAAAAAGTTGATAATTGTATGTATTTTACCTTTGTCGTGTGACTGATGTACACACGAAGTTTTATTTTAAGTTATCTAACACAATGCTAAACTTGAAATGTTCATTGCCGAATGGGGAGGGAGAGTTGATGATTTTTCTCTCTAATCCTACCTCATAGAATGGTAATTAACGTTTTTGATGCCTCGTGACTACCTCGATATCTCACGAGTAACCTCTTCTTGTTTGATTTCTTGACATAGTTAATGGGGGGAGGGGGGTTGTCCTTAATTATTAACCCATATCGTGCCTTTTGGGGTCTGGCAGTTCCAGTTGTTACTTTCCGTGACATTTTCCAATTTTCGCTTATAAAATATAGAAAATTGGACGTATGCTTTCGTAATGATGCAGTGTTTCATCGTTTTTGCGTACATTAAGCGTTAGTCACTGATGATGTAACATCATGGGAAAACTATTGGCCTTGCTATTATCACCTAGAAAATAATTGTTCCACTAATCGTTCGTAATTAGCATGAATAGGTACCAAAATGAAATGTTACAATACCTACCTCTATATTAACGTACTGTAAGTTTTGGCGGTCAGTGTCACAAAAAGATCACTAGTTTAAGGAAAGGGAATCTCGGTAAAAAAAAAAAGGATAAATGTGCAACTTAAACAGTTACTTCTTTTGCCACCTTTTTTGCAAAACTGATCTGACGGATTTACGAAGTCCAGGCTACTCGGGGGTTTGTCAATAATATCAAGAAAAATATTTGTGCCAGACACCCAGATTGCACATCATGGGTTGAGGGGTTTCATATTTCATTTAGATAATTTCAGCGTTTTTATTTTCATCCATCATCTCACAATCGTTCCTGACGGTATCCTATTTCCGACTGGCGTTCAAATGCAGCAAGTTTTAAGTTTCGCATTGTGCCCCAGCTCTCGAATTATCGAGATGCGGAAGCTGTGTCTTAAAAGATTATATATTAGTATATTATATATTATGCATTCATGTACAGACTTTAAATTCAGATATAAGATTTAAAGGAAAAAATACAAAAAAATTAAAAACAGGCGTCTTATTAATATTGTTTGGTTGTTTTCTTTCTGTTGATTTTGGTTCGAATAAAAAAAGCGTGTGTTTACATTTGATTTTTTCTTCATTGATGGCATGTGATGCCATTTATGATTGTTTTATCATGTCGTTAATATACATATTTTACTTTTTTTAATTACCTTATCCTCTTGAACCTTCGGGCTCGATCACCTGGGATTCTTGAGAGACACTGGGCTTTAAAATTGTAGGAGAGTCTCGCGGGAGCACACCGAAAGGCACAACTAGCGCATCCTTCTGGCATTCCGGGCTACTAGTCAGCTGTTCGGGTGCCTGATGTGTGTATTCGCCGGCTTCCCGCTTACACTTGAATCTCACTGCTTTTTAGTGAATCTGGGAGAAATCGTGAGTTAGGTATCGAAATAGATCCAATACGAGTAATTTCGTTAAGCGGTTGGCAACAATCTCAAAATAGGTTTAGGTACTGGTAGTATCAGAGATTTGAAGAAGTACCTAGTTTGTATAGGTAGGTAGGTACCCACCTAATAAGTGTTGAGTGTACATACATCTTGATGTTTCATTTTTTGCAGCTCTCCTTGCTGACACTCATGTCAAGTGTCTAGGGCAGATCTCTTTTTGCCTCCTTGCTATCAGTATTTTGCTCTTCGCGGAACGAAAAGTGGAAGCTTTGTGTTTGCGACGATTCTTGTACAATTCCTACATACTCGTATATGGCTGGCCGATAAATAATTTGTTCCGAAAAGAGGAAAAAAATTAACGAAAATTCGCTCTTTTAGTTCTCAGTTTAGTTTTAGTCATGTAGCATGGCTGGAAAAGCTCATCTTCTAAAGAATTTTTCTAGGTAATGTCCTTTTTGTTAGGTACCTCTACCTATGTAAGTTTTCCGAGAGTTAATAATACATAATTCATCCGTCTCTGTGTGCTTGCTAGGATCTCTTGGTGTGTGATCAGCTGAGTAGTACAGTAAATTGCCCAGAATACCACAAGTAAGCGCTAGTTGTGCCTTTCAGTGTGCTCCCACGAGACTCCTTAAAATTGTTGCCTATCGTTACCAAAGCCACGAAGGATTTTCAGAAAGCTCTAGTGGCCTCCCAGAAACTAGACATTCAAGATCACGGTGGGAAATAGTAAACAACCGTAGTTGTTAACCCCTCTGCCAATGCCGTTCTTCGCCAAGTGGTTAGCGATTTTGGCTTCCAAGGTCGGTCTCTGGTGCAAATCCGAGGCGGCCCTACATTTTTCGCTTCGTATTTCAACCTCCGAAACATTTTTAAACGTAATTCTGATTCATTTGTCCAACTATCTGAATTCTACTGAAACTATTGTTTATTATTTTTATGATGTGAGCATCTAGGCCACCAAACTACACACATCAATCTGTTCTATTGGTCTAACTTATCTATATTTTTCTTTGATAATTTCTCTCTTTTAGTATACTCGTAGCTTTCTGACAGTGGAGCCACTAGAGCACTCTGAAAATCCTTCGTGGGTTTGGAAATGATAGGCAAGTGTTTTAAAACTGGGCTAGATATGGGTTTACTTAGTCTATGTTCTTGAACGAGCGATTCTTGTACCTATATCAATAGCTTTGTTCTGAGTGGTGTAACTTATTCGGTGCTGAGCCCACTGCAATAAAAACTTCGCCCTCTACCGATCTGTATTCGAACTAAAGCCCCCCTCCCCAAATATCTGTTCGTTTCTATCTTCATTACTAATCGTCAAAAGTTCTTATTATCGATAGACCACATGAACCTCATATCATAAGCGTAATATCTGGTTTCTGAGAACTTATTTTTAAAAAGTTCCCGCCATGCAGCATGACATCAAATCTTAATTGATAACAAATTTCTAAAATGTTTTACCTAGTTCATAGTTTATAAAACTTTTCTAAGTAATATTCTGCTTTAAACAAAAAAAAATATATATATATATATATTTATTTATTTATTCGTGCTGTGTCGTGAAATCATAAGAAATCTATGTTGAGGGTGAAGAAATTTCACAATTTAATTACATACCTTATCCGGAAAAAATGAAAGTCAGTAGGTTAAATTATCTACTATTCTTCCCTTAGCACGGTCCGGGTCCTTTTCGTTGACTTTTCTTCAACAGGGGGGTTCTGTAACTTTAGTTTGATGTGAAAATTTGTCCACTGTGGAGAAACACCGCATCTTCCCCTTGGAGAACTTCTCCAGGTATTTTGTAGGCTTCCAACTCGAAAACAACGACCCCCCCCCCCCCCCCATGTTTTGCAGTGGAACTTTTCTCCAGGTGTTCTGTTAGGCAGTTATTTTCTCCGCTCTAGTAAACTTTCTCAACATCTCTATAACTGGTCAAAAGTTTACAAGATGTGGTTAAGGGTATTTACATTGAGATTACTACTATTGTTTTGCCTGTTAGTGGAAAATTATTCCAATGGAAAACTACTTCACTATTGTTATATCTCGAAAAGTTACAGATTCAGAACACCCCCACCCCCCAGATCTGTTGATAATTTTTAATATTTTTGATAATGAGGGTTTCTGTGATCTACTCAACGAAATGACTGTAGGAGAGGAAAGGATGAGGAGTTGAGGTATGTTGGCTGCTTAACTATCACTAACCAATCCTAACTCGGGAGTTACTGAAAGTTACCTAACCTGTGATAGTTCCAGTGACGTGCGTTACGCGGTAAGACTGGCCCCAGTTCAGTTTGAGAACCCAAATAGCGGATCAATACAGCTATTATGTATCAGTTTATTAGTTGAGCTACTCCTCGCACATGTGTACTAGAAATTGCCCACACCATTCAACAGGAGATGAAGCAATTAAAATATGGGCACTATATTTTCGTCAAGGTCCAATTGAGGAGGTGAGCTGCAAAACTCGCTCGTTCCATTTTTCAAAAAAATTGAGGTAGCAGTGGATTCCAAAAGTTTTTTCCCGCTGTATCCAAATATGCCGTCAAGTTGGATCAAAACTTACTCGTTCCTATGGAAAAAAGGCCTCAAAAACACGGGATTGTTGCAGAACTCATTCGTTCCACCGGTCAGCTGGTTGCAAAACTGGTTCGATCCGGTTTATGCTGCAAAACTCGTTCGTTCCCTTTGTAACCTATCTAGGCAGTAAATTTCTCACTTGTTTACATACTGTTGCCGAGCAGGAAGCTGATTTGCATGTTTTTTTGTGATTATTTGGTGTAGGTATCTAAAAATATACAATGTTAATTGACTACTACACTAGTCATAATGTTCTGTGATGGCATAAACGTCCACGTATGAGTGTTACGTTAATTCATTAGTCAGTTTACCTAAGCGTTACCTAAACTGAAAATTTATTATTTTTTCTGAATTGAACTTTTTGACATTGAAAATGTCTTAGTCGATGGGTCAACCGGAAATTTTGTTACGCAAAGAAAAAAACGTCACGCAACCTATACTTGAACAAGTTAGGTGTTGTTTTCTTTTGATTTTCACGTACAACCAAGCCGTTGCTAGGGAAATGAAACTTCTTTAGTTTTCACCGGACAAAAATCGTTCTCCACTCGTTGGAAAGCTCTCGATTTATCACGCATTTCTTTCGTACTTGTTCTTCTATTCATGTCGTAGTTTTATATTTGTTTATGTTATAAATGGATATAGTAAACAATGCCACTTGTTTTGTTGTCACTTGGTTGTAGTATCTTGGAATCTTGGTTATAGTAATTGTAGACGCGCACCATAACAGAAAATTACCTACCTGTGGATTCATATTCGTGGAAGAATTGGGCATCGTCGAGAATGGCTTACTGCAAATTCAGTAATTTTGTGCCAATAATTATTTTATGTTTTCTAATTGTTATTTTATTTAAAACTATAAAAAACATTGAAATTACTGAGACATTTTCAATGCTCATAGCTCTTCTCTCATAAGAGAGAAAGTACGAGCGGCCTGCCGCGTTTTTTGGGAGGAAAATTTGAAAAACTCACATTCTGTGTTTAAAAAAGAAGTTTTTTTCGTGAAAATTGGTATAAAAATACATATTTTGAAGAAACCCTGAGTAGGTACTTGATTATTTTACCACTCACCCCAGTATCAGCATTATTCATAAAAGTGTGTAGCAAAACTTGCTCGTTCCTAGATCGTGTGCAGCAAAACTCGTTTGTTCCAAACTTCAGTTCTCATTTTCTCAGTTATACCTTGAATGAATTGTATTCAGTTTGCTCTTACTCTATCCAGGTTGCGCTAGTTTTGAAAGGCAAAAGGAATAATTTTGACCTGATCCGTTTGAAGGATGTACCAAGTTTTTCATAATTTCTGGAAATTGCTTCAGTGGAACGAGCGAGTTTTGCAGCTCACCTCCTCAATTCAAACCCTATTTTCGTATTATCTTTTAAAATATATCGATGACTGTTTATTTTGAGGTAGGTATACATTTTAATAAATCTTACATCCTCAGCATGGAATTTAAAACGAACTAAATCACTCGCGACAAAGTTGTGGAAACCAATTTCAAAACTGAAGTTAGTGAAAAAACGTTGTCTCTTTCTGCGAAAAATAAAGTTACAATGTTAAGTCGATTTCGACGGTTTGGCCATCATCAGTAACAAACAATAACTTAATAGAATTGAAGATAGCCGCCGGAGGGTTTCATGAGGTTTGAAGCGAAGTTTGAACGAACCGTCCGCACGCAACGGACGGTCTGTGCAAACCTGGTTTGCGCAAACATTTGTGCAGACAAGTCGTTGCGTGTGGACCGGAAATTTGAGAACTGCACAGACATTAGAGAGGTGGTTTGAGGAAAAGAGCTTAAATATCTGCGCAAACCACAGACAAGTCGTTGCGTGTGGACGGTTCGTACAAACTTCGCTTCAAACCTCATAAAACCCGCCGGCGGCTATCTTCAATTCTACTACATATTCAAATCGTTTTTATTAAACAAAACGGATTAACCTTCAAACATGAAAATTCCATTTTAAGGAACGATGTTCCATTGAATGGCTAAAACGTAGTATTTAATTCAAACAAATTGATGTTATTATTTAGTTTGCGGGGAAATCAAGTGAATTTAATGAATTTTGTCGAATGTGCGCGTGGAGCTGGGAAGGGGGTTTCTACCCCCATGAATGTACGGGTGGGTGAAAGTGGTGGGGGGGGAGGAATGTCCCCCCCCCCCCCCCCCACCGAAATGCGAAAACCGACCACAACAACACTTCCTCCATGATTACCTTCTGACTGATTTGAAATAGATTTGAGTTGAAAACTGAGCGTGTGGACACATTTTCATGCCACCGACTTGTCTGTGCAAACCTGGTTTGCGCAAACATTTGTGCAGACAAGTCGTTGCGTGTGGACCGGCCTTAAGACACATTAGAAAGGACACAGCTTTTGTAGTACCGCTCTGCGTGGCGAATTTTTTTCTTTATTTTTTTCTCGTATATGCAGGATACTAGGAGAAATAATCGTGGATGCCAACCTCCGAAAACCGTATCTGATCTGAAAAGAGAAAATACATTCGTATGATCAAAATACTGGGAAGAAAAATAGAATCTGCCACTGATTCCGAAATCGTATCTGACGCCACGAGTCCTAAAATAGGTAGGTACTAAGAAATAAATTCATATCTGACCTTTCAACTGAGTATTCGCATGTATCTGAATACTAATAAAATAGTCGTATCTGACGCGTTTTGACGGGGTTTGGTCTAGAAAAGGCCAGTTAAGGGATTTTCATTAGTATACCGAACGTAGTTGATGCGATAATTGTAAGCCGTTTTTGAGGCATTTCCCGTTGAGATCCGACTTCGAGACTTGCAGAATGGAAAGAAACCACCCTTCCAAACGGGGGATACCAATAACTCAATATGGCCAAAAATGCACGTAAACGGAATCTATCCATAGTACGGCAGTATACAGGGATGGATCAAGGATGCAGGTGTAGGCCTGATAATTCAGGCCTAGCTTAGCTGCTCACGCAGAGAGAGCCAGGACAAGGCCACCGAGAACACAGGCCAGGGGGAGGAATCCAATACGTCAGGCACGACGGGGGAGTGGATCAGAGGGGACGAGCCCGAGGAGGGGCGTCTGATATATATACCCAGGAGTTTTTCGTGCTTGTGATTGAATCGTTGTCCGGAGTAAGGCCCAAGTTTGTACTGCATCCCAGTTTCCCTGTAACGTGCACCCCGTCTCAAACGTTCGTAGTAACGACTCTCCTAAACATTGCGATAGTTCCCCGGCGATAAATAGGGCTTTTCTAATTGACTTCTTACTGGACCAAGGCTTGGTATCGACACTTTTGGCATCATCGACACTCTCGACTGGAGGATTTCATGAGGGCCCCGAATCGTAACATAGGTACCTAAGTAATCTATATATACATATTAAACTCAGTAAGAAAGTTCTTTATATTTTTGGATCGTAATGATCATGCAATAATAATTCTTTTAAAGTCAAGTATAAGACTACAGTTCCTATTGTTGATCTCGCGGAAGTTGATAACGCCATTTAACTTTTTGTTACTATTTCCATATTTGATTTATTTATGTACAGTTGACACATAATTATACCACACGTTCGACACGAATTCTTGTGTTTCCTTGATTCTCTCCTGTTACTCCTGGTACAGACACATTTGCACTAACAAGTCTGAAGACCCTCAGTTCCAGAGTGCTTAGTTGAAAGCCCTTTAGGCACGATGATACAGACCGTAACGAACCTTCAGTTCGAGCTTTCATTTCATAGTAACATTTGCAATAACGTTCAAGTGAATGTTCAGGTTTGTTCTCTTTTCAATCTCGCTATATATACCCAGAGTTCAGACTACTACGTTGGACGCTGGTGAGAACAACGCAAAACCCCCTCAAGGTAACGTACTAATTAGTAACATTTCGATATTGTCAATTCAATATTATTTCCATAGTGTCTAAGTTCTTATTAGCCATCCACACTACCATTACCTCCCCAATATTCTTGCACAGGAGTTGGATGGAAGATACCAATGGGTCATACCAAGATGTTTAGTGGCTGATTGAGGAACCTTGTCCACCTGTCTCTGAACTACTCCTCAAGAGTGAACATTTCAAGAAGCCAGTTTGTAGGTAGAATGTGTGGCTGAGTTGACACTTGAGGATGGTATTCCTCTTATTTCAGTGCTGTTTTCCTGTCAGTTGATACGTGCTGCTGGCAATGCTAAAATGATAGGTAAATAGATTTATAATAAAGTATTTACCTAGGTTTTCCATTTTACCGTATTTTCGCGCACAGTAATGAGATTGTTACGCAGTGTCCTACGTGGATTTGCCGCACGCGTCAATGCGTTCAGGCGTTCACGCGATTAAATGGCGGACCAATGAAATTTGCGAAATTTGTCATGTGACCCTGCCCGCGCGGCGACGCGACGGCGTTGAACGCTTCGGTTTGATTTTCAAACAAGTTTGATTTTTATCGCATTCGCCGCGCGTCAAACGCGATTATATGATGTTTTTCTAACGCAGTGTCCTACGTGGATTTGCCGCACGCGTCAATGCGTTCAGGCGTTCACGCGATTAAATGGCGGACCAATGAAATTTGCGAAATTTGTCATGTGACCCTGCCCGCGCGGCGACGCGACGGCGTTGAACGCTTCGGTTTGATTTTCAAACAAGTTTGATTTTTATCGCGTTCGCCGCGCGTCAAACGCGATTATATGATGTTCTTCTAACCTCTTTCGACATTTAGAACTTGTTTTCGTACTTTTTCCGCACGTTTCCTTCTGTGATAATGGAGTTAGCTGATATAGAAACTGCCTTCTACATTTGTTACATTTATTATAGGGGTTGGGTCTTTATCGGGAGATGCCCAATTTCGAAGAAAATTACAATATATTGTCTTGTGTTCCAAGACAATCGTAAAAAGGTTTGAGTCATGCTCATGTGAGTAAATTTTATTAGTTATTCAGAGTATATTTACCTATTGCAATTTTTCTGGAAATCTTTCTTGTAGGTAGTTCCTATTATTCTGTCATACAAATAAACTTTTGGATTCTACCAAATATTTGTTGTTATCCTTTTTTAAAATCACTGTATCTACTTGACGATTTAAAATTCTTGTTGAATATAAATGGTAAAATTCTTGCTTAATTTTGTTCACGATGTAATCGAAGGTTTTTACTGTCATTCTTGCATATGATTTAAAGTGTTATTCACTTTCCCACAATTTGGATTATAAGTAGGTTTTAGCATACAAAAAAGACCTTTAAATTATCACTGATCTAAATTAATCACTGAAATTAGTGGTAATTGAAAGGTCTTTTTTATATGTATGATAAAACCTCATTATCTAAGATTATCACACAAAATCTTCAGAAACTCTTCTATGATTATTGGAGTATAAGCGATGAAATTCACCGAACTCGCTCCGGCTTTCATGTATTTCCTCGGCCGGTCTCCTTTTTTTCTATTATTTAAAGCTGAATAATAGGAAAGAGCCGTTGAGCTGGTCAGCAGCTCAAACTTGTTGATCGACGGCATGAATGTTTTCCGCACGTTTCCTTCTGTGATAATGGAGTTAGCTGATATAGAAACGGCCTTCTACATTTGTTACATTTATTATACACCTCTATCGGGAGATGCCCAGTTTCGAAGAAAATTACATTAAGTATATTGTCTAGTGTTCCAAGACAATTGTAAAAAGGTTTGAGTCATGCTCATGTGAGTAAATTTTATTAATTATTCAGAGTATATTTACCTATTGCAATTTTTCTGGAAATCTTTGTTGTAGGTAGTTCCTATTATTCTGCCATACAAATAAACTTTTGGATTCTACCAAATATTTGTTGTTATCCTTTTTTAAAATCATTGTACCTACTTAACGAATTAAAATTCTTGTTGAATATAAATGGTAAAATTCTTGCTTAATTTTGTTCACGATGTAATCGAAGGTTTTTACTGTCATTCTTGCATATGATTTAAAGTGTTATTCACTTTCCCACAATTTGGATTATAAGTAGGTTTTAGCATACAAAAAAGACCTTTAAATTATCACTGATCTAAATTAATCACTGAAATTAGTGGTAATTGAAAGGTCTTTTTTATATGTATGATAAAACCTCATTATCTAAGATTATCACACAAAATCTTCAGAAACTCTTCTATGATTATTGGAGTATAAGCGATGAAATTCACCGAACTCGCTCCGGCTTTCATGTATTTCCTCGGCCGGTCTCCTTTTTTTCTATTATTTACAGCTGAATAATAGGAAAGAGCCGTTGAGCTGGTCAGCAGCTCAAACTTGTTGACCGACGGCATGAATACAAAATCAAATTGAAAAAATGAACTAGAAAACACTAGTGATGAGAACAGAACAGGTTAACTTGCTAAACTACGAAGCGTTTTTGCGTTTCCACGTAGGACACCTTTTTTTTCCGCCGCGCGGCATGACGCAGCAACGCACTTAAGCCGATTTCACATGGAGCGGTATGTCCAAAGACGGAAAGACGGAACGCAATGTGATTGGCTGTTGGGAAAACAGTTGAGGATGGTGGCTGCCATGTTGACGGTATGGGCGGTAGGAGGTCGGCGGTAGAAATTTGTATACCGTCGCTGCTTGCCGTCGAGCGTTGCGCAAGCTCATTGGACAGGAATGTTGATAACCTCAAGTAGAGGTTTCAGATCAGAGAGGGTTTCAGTAGGAAAGTTTATGATTCCGTTCACCGAGGTGCCGTTTCATGTGAACAACGTGCCGCATTCCACCGCCCCCTCCACTGGATTTTTCGGCCTTCCGTCTTTCCGGTTTTACGGTCATACCGCTCCATGTGAAACCGGCTTGACGCTCGTCTTCAACGCGCGGCTTGACGTTCGCGGCGGATCCACGTAGGACACTGCCTTACCGTACATAGTATGTGCACCAAAATTACCGTATGTTTACGGTAATTACCGTACAGTTGGCAACCATGCACATCTCAAATGACATCAGCTGATCGTTGTACGGGCATCTTGAAAGTCGTATACTTTCAGTGCTGCCAACCCGTTTTAGCAAAAAATCTAGCCGAATTCACGGAAAAAAATTCCCAAAATCGCCCAAAAATCAGAAAATCCCGCAAATAGGTGCGGATAAATGCAATTTTGGAAACAATATTGATCACAAATTGAATTATTAAGTAAAAGGTCATATAACAAGGAATGCAATGGAGCGTCATTTTCCTGGTCCTTTTTAGCTTCTATGGTTTGACTACTCAACTATCTTATACATAAGCATCACTGATGCTTATGCTCAAAGGTTGAAACAGCAAAATCATTGTTATTCGTTTTGTCCCACTGCTCAGCATCGTGCTGTCCCGATCCTCTCCTTATCAGCTCTGTCTTCTGTCCTTATGCCATCTTGCATTTGTGAACCGATTGTTTACCTGCGGTAAATTGGGATTCCTGCTGGTTTATATTAATTAAGATAATTCTTTTATATTATTATAAACATGAGTGTTTACGGTCTTCACGTATTATGTTGTTCGTAGTTGACGTTATTAAAAAATGGTGTACCTATAAATGTTTACTTGACTGTCTGCCTACCTTCTGATAAATACCTACGTGTCAACAGCGGCAATGGTAAAGTACATTATTTCTATAACCATTAATAGTGGGGAAAAGGGTGTTGGTTCTGTAGCTTTCGATAAATAGTCAATCTTTGAAAAATTAGCAATGTTTTTTAACAGTGAAAACTACAAACAATGTTGATAAAATTACCAAGCATAATTAGTTTGAGGTCGGTAATTCATTGGGATTGGGAGCAAGATTTTGTTACTCAGCACTACAAACAAAATAATAATACAATTTCCTCCTTCCTGTTCTAACGGTCAAAAAATATTTGGTACATAGCCAGGAGTTCGAAATCGTGTCCTCACAACTATGAGGAATTTCTCCTTGGTTGCAACAGTCCAACGATCTGAGCTATGAAGCCAGTATTATCAAACCTCTTCGACTGTGGGAGGTATTTTCCTGGAACGTAACGTCTCCCCGGAGTCAAATACAAGCCGTCTCGGCTGGTTTGGGGTCGGACGAATGATGAAATGAATCTGCAGGCTTCTGTCTCGGCAGATGCTCCAGGGTGGCCCCCAACTGGAAAAGTCAGGGAAAACCTGGAATTGTCAGGGAATTCTTTGCGTCGGAAAAAGTCAGGAAATTTGGCAAAAACCACCAAATGTCAGGGAATTTTTTTAATGAAAACTTAGTGTAATAATTTAAAGCGTTTTTAGGTATATTGTAACTCCTTTTAAACAATTAAACTTCAATAGCGTACTTTATCATAATAGGTACATATTATTTCACAGGTGAGTTATACGAATGACAAAAATCATTATCAAGAGTTTTGGTTAAACTGTTCAAAAGTACCTAACAACGCTACACGCACATTAAAAGTGAAAGGATATTCCATTGGGTTTCCTGGTAACTACGTCACCTAGATTAAACCATTTGTGAGAAAAATCAACTGAGTATTGAACTAGGGAGAAAAAACCCAGCAGAGTAGTGGATTGATCCAGTAAGAGTCCCAAAACTAGTTTGTATACATAAGCTAGGACTTCTCAGGAGGGTTAAGGAGGGGGAAATTGGCCCATTGGAATGTGGAGTCATGTGTTATAAATTCACAGAGCAACTTTCCAACGAAAGATTTTTGTAGGATGCGAAATCAGGAAGTTATACTCTCTCTGGCATCGATTGGTAGTAGGTGAAAAAAAAGCGTGACATTTTTTGCTGTCGGACGAAAATTTTGAATTATCCCCAGTGCTAAGAAATCCATTTAAGGAAAAATGTACTTCAACAAATAGCTTCAGATCTCAAATTGAGAGACCATAAAATATTAAATAAAAAGTCATGCAGCATGATCGTATGGGTGAATTTTCGTATATTATCGTATTACATTTAGGTTAAATTGTTATGATATTTGAGCACTTCGAGGGCAATGAAGTTGTTAAATATGAGTAGTCTGTTATTTTTTCTCCTTTAAATTATACGATTTTCGTTTTAGAAGCATTCAAGGTACAATAAAATGACGAGAAAAAAAAAATTGAATTTGATATTTTTTGTCTGAAGTTCAGTCAGGGAAATTGAAAATTTCCGCTTGAGGGCCACCCTGTCTTAAGTATTTCGTTTCGAATACAATATCCTGGATTATGGGGCTAAGATCCCTTGCATTACAATTAGTGATACACCATATTTCAGCTAGATTTATCAACAGTATGTATATTTTCCAGGATATTTCTGCTTTTTCTGCCGATGATTTTGATCCAAAAGAATGGATCAACCAACAATTCAAATCATCAGAAGGGAATGACAAAGACGTAAGTTTTAATGCAATATTATAGAATACCCGAAGCATTAAGGGACTGGCACAAATTCCTCCCCTTCCCCTTGATCCAACAAAAAGCTTAGCTGTTAATCTTAGATCATAGACACATTTAAGACTGGTGTTCATATTTATTCAGATTTTTCTACTTTCTATGTATACCTGTTTGTGAGGTTGTAAAACGGAAGTTAGTAAAAAACGTTGTCTATTTCCACGATTTTTTTTTTTTTGTGGAAATAGACAGCGTTTTTTCACTAACTTCCGTTTTGAAATGGGTTTCCACAACTTCGTTTCGAGTGATTTAGTTCGTGTGAGGTTGTAGTTCATTTTTATTTCTCTCTAGAGCGGCTTAACAAAAGGAAAACTAATTCCCGTGCATTTTTTGAGTGTCGAGAATAGTCTTTCCAGTTCTCTTCAGCTGGCGGGTCTATGCGACTTATGGCTTTGCAATATATTCCATGAACTACAAACACCTAGAAATAAATCACTCCTGACGAAGTTGTGGAAACCCATTTCAATTAAGGAAACGGAAGTTTATGAAGAGCGTTGTCTATTTTCACGAAAAATTACAATGTAAATCTATTTAGACAGTTAGGTCACTATTAGTAACAAATAATAACCTTGAACTTATAGCAGTAAAGTAGACTTGAAGTAAACGTAAACACTAAAGTTGTTTTTTTCCACGGAAATGGACAATGTTCTTCAGTTACCAATTTCTTCATTGCTATGTTCCATAGTGTGGATGTATGTGGGTAAGTCAAATGGGAAAATGGCTTACCGTTGAGCGTTATCTATTGGTAAGAATTTATTTGATTTCTTCCCAGACTTTTTTGAGTTCATAACTCAAGGGAAAAGTGAAATGATTAGGGAGAAATAGTGCATGAGAAATAATGTTTACTTAGTTTCTTTATTAATCTACTGTGCTTTGATTACGTCAAATGTTGAACTTCTTCCTCTTCATATCAGTTTGAAAGTTTACCATCAACAAATATTACAGTGTCCATGACTTCAGCTGCACTGTCAGGAGCAATCTATAACTAAACGGTTTTCGACCTAGTGATCACCTGCCCCCACCCCCTCCGATAATTGTTATTTTTCCCACATGTTTTGCTTTGTAAAATTTTCCATATTCATTGAGCAGGATATTTTAGAGAATGATTACGCTCTACGGTTAGATCGGTCCCACTTGACCATTCCAGTGTTCCATGTCGTTTGCGATGGTTTAGGAAACTACTTCCACCTTTAGTCGCAGTGAGACAACACAAAACTTACAGATGAAAATTTCCACTGTCTATATTTTCTAAAATATCGAAAAATTCTTCGAGAATGCTCTCTTTAGTTTCGTAACAAGATAACATTTTTTATTCATGTTACATCCAATGGCAGTAAGAAGACTAGGTTTGTGGAATAAAGGAATTTTTTTAAAAACTCTCATAAACCATAAACAAAACAATAAATTAGTAGGAACGTTACATATGTCACTTCTTTACCTACAGATGACTTAATAATATTACTGGATGCCTATTCCAGTTCCAATGGGAACCAAATCATTCCGTTGTTCCGCCTATACATTTATTTTTATCAAATTATGATTCCAGTAGTTCCAAAGGGGGCCAAAGAGTAGGAGGTCCTCCCGCCTATACTTCCGAATGATTCCAGTTCCAAAGGGGGAGGAGTAGGAGAGGATTAGTAGGTCGCTCCAAGTCGTTCCACCTCTTATCATCTTCCATGGAACGGTTCCAGCACATCACACCCCTGGGATATATTTCAGATATTTTTTTTTATTATGATCAGACAAACGTGGTTTATGCCAGAATGTTTTAATGTTAAAAATAAACGCGTGTAGTAACATTTATTTTTTGTTCCCATAATTTGTAGCAAATAAAGCAATGATAGTAATCAAAAACTAACTGAATAGAAAGCCTTTTGATAAAAATACCTGTAACTACATTTCTGAATTGCTATTTGTTTGCTGCTAGAGGTACTCAACCAATACATAACTCAGTTACAACTTGGAGTAGAAACTGAGATTGAAGCTTGCACTCATGCACTGAAAGAAACTTGATTTAGGTACTTTCAACTTGATTCATTGTGCGATGAAACCAGAGCAGGAAATATGATGAAGCTCAGTAGTTCGCAGTTGAAAATATAATGATGGCTTATCAGAACATACCTAAATGTTTCTTTTTATAGACGACTCCCCAGCTCATGTTGCGGCCTAAGGTGGAGCATTTCTCGTCATTGTCTTGAAGTTGAGTTGCCTCAATCGAGTCATGGATCAAACACTTTGCGTATCCAGCCAAATGCGGTGATGACATCATCAAAATTTCAGAATTAAACTGAATGTTCAAGTTCATAAACAGCTGTTCCGTTCATCCAAACGGAACATCAATTTGAACCATTTGAGTTTACATCACAGCGTTCCGAACAAAGAATCGATCATCGTTCTGATCATCAGGTCTTATGTCATGCAGCAGCAAGTGGAAAATTGGAGGTTGAGAATGATGCTCCTTGGATTCCGTTCACTCGACCCTGTTCCGAACCTGTCATTGATGAGATGGTGAAAAACCTCCAAAGGAGCGATAGGCTCTGTGCCAAATCCTGGTTACTTATTGCTGCGAGCGAGGTGTTAGCTTTGAGTATAAATGATATGGAGGGTTGATGCTCTTATTTCAACTCTGAATTTCTGTCAGAAGATAGGTGGTGCTAGCGTTACGTCTGTCAACGGAAATTATGCGTCCCGCCATGTCTTAGCTTGTTCAAATTGAATGACGAAGTGGTAACTCCTCATTTACTTTCTCTCTAAGCAGTCACACTACTTACAGTAATCTGTGAAATCTCTTGGTGTTCAAAGGAATGATGTAGAGAGGGAATTTACCTAATGGTAAGGACATTTCTAGGTTCTACTTTTCGAGTTACTCAAGGCTTAAAATTGAAGGAACTGTGTTATCCAAGAATTTGCTTCCTCAGTGAAGTAATCAAGAAAGCCATCTGCTCATCTTATATACACCATTTTATTTTATTCTGAAATTAACCGTAAGTTTGTAAATAACTCAAAAATCACTACCCCCTGCGATTTTATACTAGATACCTGTTACTGGAACTTCAAAACATCAGCTGATTGGTGTATGGCCAGCTTGAAAACGTAATTTCTGTCAATCTTCGCGCAGTGATGTTAACTATGATTTGACGTCTCAACTTCCTCTAATAGCTCTCCACTATATGCAAAGGGTGTCGGTTCAGACAACTGGTAACTGGAAGTAACCAGTGAGCCTGTCTGCGGCACCATCCACCCATAAACTGACATCAACTGCTGGCATAGGAAAGATTTAACTTTTCCAGTTCACATCTACTCGTAATATCCTATCAATCTGATCAGAACTCGCTCCATCCCTACCTGGATTCCAGCTGACTTAGTGCCTACCTACTACCATTGTGGAGTCGCATCTGCTCCTAAGCTTCTCAAAATCTCCCCTAAATGTATCATCGTCATACTGATATTAGTATTTCCCTATCAAAACCTTTGGCTATTATTAAGTCCTTGGAGACTAGATGAGTGTTTTAGTAGTCACCAAGGCCAACTAGGTTCTACTGTGGTCAGGAGCTCACACTCAAACATATGTTCTGTAGTAATTTGAAGTATTTCAGGTTCTTTTTTCAATTTTATTTCAGAATCAATTGGCGTCAGTTGTCAGCAAACTTCAGCTCTACGTTCAACAAGTCAATGGAGCGATCGAGGAAACAAGTGAACATGTATGTTCAATATTAAATTAGCGATCTTTTGTCATGATGATTATTTTACTTTACCTTAACTGGGATAATAATTCTACCAATGCACTGTAAATCAGTAACCCTAAGTTCTACCTTGTGTTACTCACACTTGTTTGGTATTTTTAAGCTACTAGCTGTGTGCTAGTGCTCCACTACGGTCAATTTATGGCAATTACTTATCTCCTTATGCTATCTAAGCTGGCTTCGTACCTTGACATTTTTACCCAGCAGTCCCAAAAAGGATTCACTTCAAATTTCAGCAATGAAGTTTCGACTTGTACCTAATAATTTTTTCAATCAAGTGTCTCCTCAATATAACCTTAGCGACGTTAAAACTATTCCTCACTATCATTCAGTGATTAAGCCTTTTTGAGTATCCATTTTTTAAGATCTATCTTCACGAATAAAACCTGCTCGGCTCATCCCACCGAAATCGTTTTGGTATCGCTGAATTCGTTACCAAAAGTTCTCTACGCGTGAACCCCCCCCCCCCCCCCCCCCCCCCCTCATCCAAATTTGACGTGAAAAGTTCGACGCATGTCCAATTTTTGGTTTTTCCTTACAAAGTTGTTTACTCGGGCGACCTCGTTAGGAATAGCCGAGGAGTAGGTTTGGGGAAGAATCCGATAGCCTATGTGTAGTGGATTTATATATGTTTTACTTGGCGTCGGTAGACCAAGTGGGACATTTATATTCTGATTATGCGGGTTAGTCCCCGTGTTATTCCTGTAAGGAATGTGGGCGAATCCGTCAAGGTCAGCTTGCTTGGCGGGATGAACTGAGAGATAGTTCGTGTCGCAGCCGCGTGGAGCACTGGGCTCGCATAGTGGGTGCTGGGTTCGATCAGTTTGGTACTGAGCCGTTTTGTAATATTCCGGCCTAAGATTTATGTCTGTAGGAGGAATATGTTGAGCTTGGTTGAGGTACTGAAAAGTATCCTTCGTTTTTTGTACATTTGGAGTGTATTTGACACTCGGATCGGCCGGGTAGGCTTGTGTCGAATATCGTGGGTATTCGGACAGCTTGGTCGAATCGTAATGATTGACTTCAGAGCGGGTCTGAAAGGTATCCTCGATCTTTTGTATAGGCGAGGCTTGATCTAACGTTTCCTTAGCGAATACGTTAGGTGAGAAGGCGATCTCGTCGTGAGGATCGAGCCTTGCGCCGTCGCTGGGACCGGCGGATTGGCCGGGTAGCCTGTAGGTAGCGCTACGGGGGCTAAGAGGCCCGGCTTCGCCGTCGTCTGCCTCCCCTTGCATGAGGAAATAAGACGGCCGACGTTCCATCGAAATAGCCGAGTTATTAGCTCGTTTCGATGCCTCTATGTACAGAAATAGAGGGTTTAGGAAGGTGGACTCGCTTGACAGAGCTTCTTTCCTTTGCTCGTATGTCAGGGTCCTACCTTGTAGTCTTGAAAAAGACTTCCTTGGACGGTAAATTAGAGCGGATGAGCAGAGTAATTTACCGGCGTATCCCGGCGGTCGGTGACGAGCCTAGTGCTACGAAACCCGGGTGATACGGCTCGGAACGTCCCTCGGGCGTACGATCTAAAGAGAATATCGATAGATGTACCGGGTGGCCTCCTGACAGATGAACTACGTTGGGCAATGAGCAGGATGAATAATCACTGGACTCGTAGATGCCAATGCGAGATCTGTGTGGAGAGAAGGTAGGCCTTGTAGAAAGCAGTAGGAAGCCGTTCTTGAGATGAACTCGGGATGCAGAAGGTTCGTCAGCGTAGAGCGTGTAGAAATCTTCGTACTTCGAGGTGTCGTCGTCGAGAGCGGAGAGTAGAATGAATTTCGGAGGGCTCCGAGCGGGGTCTTTATAGGGAGGTGGCCGCCTCCTGCCGCCTCCTGATTGGTCCGCTTAATTTCATTAATTCGACTGTGTAATCTCATTGGCTCGCACATTGTTTTCTCAGTATCTGCGAGTATGATAGCTGAGCTGGTCCTCCGGGGTGCTTACGAGCGTCCGTCGCGGAGCCGACGACCTTGAGTTTAGCCGGGGACCTCGGGTGCTTTCTCTGCGTCAGTTGTTCAGACGGGGTCCCCGGGGTGGCTGCTGGACCAGAGGTGGTTGCTTGCCGCCTCTTGGTTGGTTCGCCTATTGTCTCTCGTGTAATCAGTGTTTCTGATTGGCGAGTAGGCTTGTTTGAATTGTCCTTGCTAGTTTTAGAGGACGTTTGATTCTCTGTTTGAGTTTTCTCGTTCAAGGCGACTTGGTTCGAGATACTTGTCGCATCTCTCTCGCCCAGTAAGTGTCTAGGGAGGTCGCCTTGTATGTTATTAGTTAATATTTCACTTTTGAGAGAGAAATTCGTATTTTCTCTCTGGTGAAATATTTTGTTTGACGGAGTTATAACTCGACGTCTTGTAAATATTTTTGTGTTGTGTCTACCTCTTTTTGGTAGCCCTGAAAAGGGCTGTTGACAAGAGGGGGTGGTTTTCACCACAGGCGCCCCCCTAAGACGTCGTGTTATTAACGACGACGCCGGCTGGGGTGTTTCGAGCGCCGTCACCCATCTCTCGTCGAATTTGGTAGAGGGGACGTGCCTTCTGGCAGATTTTCGGGGAGTCTCCTCCTTATTTTCTGCCTGATTTTTGTTTAGTGACACAGCTTCGTCTGTTTTTAGAGTGTAAGCTGGTTTTATTTGCTGTTTGGGAACTTTTTTTGTATGTTCGCCAATTTGCACTGTAACCGAAAACTTATCTCTTTTAACCACTTTGAATGGTCCCGTGTAAGGACATTGCAGAGAGGTGAGCTGTGTGGGCACTCTGATATAGACATGTGTACATGTATCCAAATCTTTGGGCATGTTTACGGCATATTTCGTATTATTATGTTTAATATGCGTAGCCCGGAAGAAGAGAGGCTCCGAAAGGTTTGTAGAAGTTACAAAAATGTCTCCTGGGAGTGGTACGTCAATACCGTAAACTTTTTGGAACGGTGTAGTTTCCGTTGCTGGGTCTACTGCCGTACGCATGGCGAGTAGTACTTTTGGTAGGGCGTCGAGCCAATTTTCGTTTTGTGCTTTGAGAGCCTCTTTCAGAGATCTATTTCTGCGTTCTACCATTCCGTTTGTTGACGGTTTGTATGGTAACGTGTGGGTATGTTTTACTCCGAGACGTTCCATAATGGAATTAAATAGATCTGATTCGAATTGTGTGCCTTGATCACTTGTGATGTATTTAGGTACGCCTTTTGAAGCTACCCAAATATTGATAAAGGCGTTTGTGATCGTGGCTGTTTCGATGTTGTTAAGAGGGACTGCCTCTAGCCAACCCGTTGCTCTATCGACCATCATTAGAATGTAACGTTTCCCTCCTTTAGCTAAAGGTAAAGGTCCGGTAATGTCAACGTGTACATGTGAGAATTTGTTAGCCGTTTCAAATTCGGAGTAAGGGAGCTTCACGGAGCGAGTGATTTTTGCTCGTTGGCAAGTCTCGCACGCTCGGACCCAGTTGGCAACATCTGCACGGAGTCCGTGCCAAAAATATCTTTGTTTAACTTTATACACTGTAGAGTGTATACCTGGGTGTCCCAAATTGTGAGTTTGGCTGATTATTTCTTGCCTTATTTCGTTTGGAATATAAGGTCTTGGGTGTCCTAGGTCTAGGTTACACCAAATTTCCTTGAGGAAATTCGACTCGTGTGAGTTTTAATTTGTCCTCTGCGTTAGGGGGAGAACGAATTTGTGCATTTGAAATGTGCAGTAGAAGATTGCACTCTATTGCAGCCGTAATTTGCGAAATTTCGGCTATGGGTGGACCCTCGTCAGTTTGGGTTGAAATCGATTTTGTTTGAATTTCAACTGGATCGAAGGGTCTGGAGAGTGCGTCGGCGACGACGTTGTTCTCTCCGGGTATATGACGAATGTCACTCGTCATTTGAGAGATGTATGTTAGCCATCTTAATCTCATTTTAGAAAAATGTGCATTTTTCTTAAGCATCGTGCCTAGCAGAGGCTTGTGATCTGAACAAATATGAAAAGATCGGCCGTCCAAGTCATTGTGCCAATGAATGCAAGCTTGGTAAACGGCGAACATCTCTTTGTCGAATGATGCTTTATTCTTCCATTGTTCCGGAATTTCTTTACTGAAAAATCCCAATGGTTGGTAAGATTTCGAACCGTGTTTGTCTGTAATTTCCTGCTCTAGTGCCGCTCCGATGTGTGTGTCGGATGCGTCGCAAACTAATCTCCACTCTGCTGTAGGGTGTGGATGAGCGATATTATGTAATGTAGCTTTAATCATTGCTTGTTTTAAGCTGTTGAAAGCTTTTTCTCTCTCTGATGTCCATTCGATAGGTGTTTTGTCATTTTTTTTGTTTGACTGAATGGAGTCATACAGAGGTTGTGCCGTGTGAGCGAATTTACTTGAGCATGCTCGGTAGAAACCACACATACCTAGGAATCTGCGTAGACTTCGTACGTCTATTGGCCTAGGAAATTGTTCTATGGCTTCTATTTTATCTCGTTTAGGAATTATCCCTTCTTTCGAGATAGTGAAACCTAGGAAATCGACGGTAGGTTTTGAAAAAATGCATTTATCAAAACCTACTCGAAGTCCGTGTTCCCCTAGCTTGTCAAAAATTTGTTTGAGGTGGTTCATGTGTTCTTTATAATTTTTAGAAGCCACCAGGATGTCATCTAGGTATACAAATGCGAAATCAAATTTTCGCATGATGCTGTCCATGTATCTTTGCCATGTTTGAGCCGCTCCGGCCAAACCCATGCTCATTTTCTTAAACTCATAAAGACCGAAAGGTGTAATAATTGCAGTTTTATGAGCGTCATCTGGGTGCATCGGAATATGATAATATGCCGATTTTAAATCTATTGTCGAATAGATTCGTGTATCATGTAAATTCGCTTGGAAAGAGCGAATGTGAGGAGGAGGGTAGGCGTCTTTCTTCGTTTTCGCGTTCAGGAAACGGTAGTCGCCGGTGATTCTCCATGACCCGTCTTTTTTCGGCACACAGTGTAACGGGGATGCCCATTCGGAATCTGATGGTGCAATTATGCCTTCTGAAAGCATTTTGTCAAAAGTACTTTTGACTTGAGCCCGTTTTTCGCCCGCCATGGGTCTTGCTCGGAAGTGTACTGGTGTTCCTTCCGTGGTTATACGGTGGTAAACCCCGTTGTTTTTCCACTTTCCTTGAAGTTTGCTCATTTTATCATTGTATTTGTCAATGATAGAGCGAATGTTTTCGTCCTCCGTGATTTGCACGTCCTCTGGTTGAGGGTTATTGTCACGATGAGGGATAGTAGCTGCTATTTGTTCGTCAGTGAATTTTTTGTTCATGACTGCAGCTATTTTTTGATCGGCATAGCTCTTTATTTTATCTTTATAAATGTACTTGTGTTTGACCCGTATTCCGATATCCCAAGACTCGAGGAATGGTATACCTAGGATCGCTAGATCAACTTTCGTGATCATAAAATCGGTGGTCATGTCTCCGAGGCCGATGTTAATTGTCGTGTCAGCCCGCCCTAGTGTGTCTATAGGGGCTCCGTTAGCTGCTGTGAGCTTAACGTTGGACTTACGAATTTTTAAGCCCAATTTTTTTGTGACATTGTGGGGCAGAATGTTCACTTCTGCTCCCGTGTCGATGAGAAATTCAGTGCCATTTAGTTTGCACTTGAAAAAAAGCCTTTTATACTCAGTAGACTGCCGGTGTATAGGCTCAGATACACTGGCAGTTATTCGTTTTCCGAACTCTCTACGTCGGAGGTTGGAACGGTACTTTCTTGTACCGATCTCTGAGTATTTTCGTTTGAAACCCAGGTTTTAGGCTGGCTTATAGTCGCTGCCTTTTTGCTAGTTTTGGAAGCAGTGTTTGCCTTCCAAGTGCAGTGTTCTGGGTCTGCACATTTGCGAGTTTCGTTACCGAAACGTGCGTGGTTTCGACAGACATAGGCCGTCGGTTTGTGAGGCCTACTCTCTACTGGTTGGGGTTTGAACTCAGCTTGTTTTGAGAGGGCCTTTTTGAAACCAGTATTCATGGGTTTCGGAGTAGATTCTACTCCTCGTATGTTTAGAGAGGTATTTTCTGTTTTGTACGCGTGTAGCGTATCAGCTAGGTCGAGCCGGGCGGTCGTGGTAGGCTGAGCTGCGACCATACCTCGTGCTTCGATGGGTAGGGTCTCGATCCACTTTTGAGTGATCAGAGCTTCTGAAAAGTACCCAACAGCTTTAGAGTACATTTCGTGGTACTTGGTGCTGGGTTTTTTGGCGAGAGATGCGGGGTCCTCGAGTGCGAGGAGCCTGTCCTGTAAGGACAACCCATATTCTCGCTGTAGGCGCTGTTTGGCCTCTTCGTAGGGTGCGTGGGGTGCCGTGAGGTAAGCTGAGTC
Source organism: Adelphocoris suturalis (assembly GCA_030762985.1). NCBI lineage: Eukaryota > Metazoa > Arthropoda > Insecta > Hemiptera > Miridae > Adelphocoris > Adelphocoris suturalis. The sequence continues at coordinate 47,208,047 of CM061043.1, read as the reverse complement.
GATAGCTTCCCTCATTTCTTCTGGTACCCACTTGTATATAGCTGAGAAGCATTCGTTCTGCGTTCTCAGGTGTTTTCGCACGCAGTATTGATCGAACTCGGCGAGTGCACGATCGATATTCTTCTTTTGGAAGATTGGTTTTTGATAATCTCCCATCTCCTCTAAAAGTGCTCGAAAGCCACTTTGTGTAGAGGGTTGTTGCGTGAGATGTGGGGCGTAGAGGCCCGGCGGGGGTCGCACGCCCGCAGTGGTTCCCTGAAATCCACTAGCTTCATAAGAGGGAACGAAATGCTCCGTGTTAAGCCTGTTCAAAGGCGGGGTCACCATTTGTAGTGGATTTATATATGTTTTACTTGGCGTCGGTAGACCAAGTGGGACATTTATATTCTGATTATGCGGGTTAGTCCCCGTGTTATTCCTGTAAGGAATGTGGGCGAATCCGTCAAGGTCAGCTTGCTTGGCGGGATGAACTGAGAGATAGTTCGTGTCGCAGCCGCGTGGAGCACTGGGCTCGCATAGTGGGTGCTGGGTTCGATCAGTTTGGTACTGAGCCGTTTTGTAATATTCCGGCCTAAGATTTATATCTGCAGGAGGAATATGTTGAGCTTGGTTGAGGTACTGAAAAGTATCCTTCGTTTTTTGTACATTTGGAGTGTATTTGACACTCGGATCGGCCGGGTAGGCTTGTGTCGAATATCGTGGGTATTCGGACAGCTTGGTCGAATCGTAATGATTGACTTCAGAGCGGGTCTGAAAGGTATCCTCGATCTTTTGTATAGGCGAGGCTTGATCTAACGTTTCCTTAGCGAATACGTTAGGTGAGAAGGCGATCTCGTCGTGAGGATCGAGCCTTGCGCCGTCGCTGGGACCGGCGGATTGGCCGGGTAGCCTGTAGGTAGCGCTACGGGGGCTAAGAGGCCCGGCTTCGCCGTCGTCTGCCTCCCCTTGCATGAGGAAATAAGACGGCCGACGTTCCATCGAAATAGCCGAGTTATTAGCTCGTTTCGATGCCTCTATGTACAGAAATAGAGGGTTTAGGAAGGTGGACTCGCTTGACAGAGCTTCTTTCCTTTGCTCGTATGTCAGGGTCCTACCTTGTAGTCTTGAAAAAGACTTCCTTGGACGGTAAATTAGAGCGGATGAGCAGAGTAATTTACCGGCGTATCCCGGCGGTCGGTGACGAGCCTAGTGCTACGAAACCCGGGTGATACGGCTCGGAACGTCCCTCGGGCGTACGATCTAACGAGAATATCGATAGATGTACCGGGTGGCGTCCTGACAGATGAACTACGTTGGGCAATGAGCAGGATGAATAATCACTGGACTCGTAGATGCCAATGCGAGATCTGTGTGGAGAGAAGGTAGGCCTTGTAGAAAGCAGTAGGAAGCCGTTCTTGAGATGAACTCGGGATGCAGAAGGTTCGTCAGCGTAGAGCGTGTAGAAATCTTCGTACTTCGAGGTGTCGTCGTCGAGAGCGGAGAGTAGAATGAATTTCGGAGGGCTCCGAGCGGGGTCTTTATAGGGAGGTGGCCGCCTCCTGCCGCCTCCTGATTGGTCCGCTTAATTTCATTAATTCGACTGTGTAATCTCATTGGCTCGCACATTGTTTTCTCAGTATCTGCGAGTATGATAGCTGAGCTGGTCCTCCGGGGTGCTTACGAGCGTCCGTCGCGGAGCCGACGACCTTGAGTTTAGCCGGGGACCTCGGGTGCTTTCTCTGCGTCAGTTGTTCAGACGGGGTCCCCGGGGTGGCTGCTGGACCAGAGGTGGTTGCTTGCCGCCTCTTGGTTGGTTCGCCTTTTGTCTCTCGTGTAATCAGTGTTTCTGATTGGCGAGTAGGCTTGTTTGAATTGTCCTTGCTAGTTTTAGAGGACGTTTGATTCTCTGTTTGAGTTTTCTCGTTCAAGGCGACTTGGTTCGAGATACTTGTCGCATCTCTCTCGCCCAGTAAGTGTCTAGGGAGGTCGCCTTGTATGTTATTAGTTAATATTTCACTTTTGAGAGAGAAATTCGTATTTTCTCTCTGGTGAAATATTTTGTTTGACGGAGTTATAACTCGACGTCTTGTAAATATTTTTGTGTTGTGTCTACCTCTTTTTGGTAGCCCTGAAAAGGGCTGTTGACAAGAGGGGGTGGTTTTCACCACACTATGATATTAACCTAATTACACATTATTTTACTCGACAATATGAGGACCTCGAAACCTGAATATGAGTACCTCCATTTACTCAATCACTCCGAAAACCAATGATCTTATAAAAAGTGTCCGATCCTATTGGGTTTATGGCGATTCATCGTCTGTTGCAGGCATGTTCTTAAATTCATGGTACATTTTTGCAATTTCCTCCGATACTTGTTAACCGTTTGACATTTTATGTCTTTACTTTGGGGCACATGACCGAAAAAAGCGTTACGATTGGTTTTCTGATGATTTCCACTTACAACCGAGTCGTTGCTAGGGAAATGGTACTTAGTCGTTTTTCATCCCACAAAATTCGTTGACCATTCGTTCGAAAGCTCTCTATTTATCCAACCATTTTATGTTAACTACTGCGAAGTGTGTGGCCAACAAGCTGAGTTATGAGCATGGTTATTTGAATAATTGTATACACTCAGATGATCATTCTCAATAATTGATATTGTGAACATGATTGCAACCGCTTGTTAATTTCTGATAATTTCATAGAGCTGGTGTTTCGATTATTTGATTCATAGCAGGTGATCCGAATATTGCGAGAACGGTTTGATTTGTGAAGCGGTGGTTAAATCATTTTAATAGGTAATTTCGTATGTAGCCTCTTTAGGACATTTACTTGACGATGCCCAGGGTCCGGATCAGATGAGTGGCTCTTAAAGCTAATTTCTATGCTTTACACTCTAGGAAGCTGTAATTTCGTATGTAGCCTCTTTAGGACGTTTACTTGACGATGCCCAGGGTCCGGATCAGCTGAGTGGCTCTTAGAGCTTGCATACGAGTCTGCAACTAAAGACATAAAATGTCCCAATGTGTTGCAGACTCGTATGCAAGCGTTTCTTTACCAAGCGTCTTTTTCTTTTGATGTTCACGTACAACCAAGCCGTTGCTGGGGATTCTTTTAAATTTCTATCACTTCAATTTCACTGTTTTGTTGTTGGTTCCAATTTCAGTATAATTTTGCACATTTTTATGGGGTCTTGCTCCACATTTTGTTAGTATTTATACATAAATACATTTTAATGAAGTGTGTGCCGCATTTATTTTAGTAATGTGCATTCCTAGACTTGAGCGTGAATCGACCATCATTCTCAATGCACGCTTTTACTAAATTCTAATTTTATTGTTTTTTCAGGTTATAAAAAACTTACCGAGAGTCATGCACGATACGGATATGATTCAAAAAGAGGCTGTTCTCTTGAAGGACAAAATGCAAGTAGTCAAAGAAGAAATTACGAAGGTATGATGCATAGATGAGGATTTCATTTGCCCAACTCGTCGAAAAGATCCATCCTTTCTTTGCTACATCTTCAATATACCTTTTTTAGTTTATAGCTTGCCTATCATACTGACAATGTATCTTCAATAAGAAAGTATATCAAGTACGGATATTATGTTTAACTGATGAAACTTTCCAACTTCGTGGATTAAGAAATACGAATAAAGTTCCAGTCATGCAGCATGATCGTAGGAGCGAATTTCCATAAATTATCTTACTATATCATGTTAAATTGTTTTGAAAATTCAGGGCTTTGAGTAAAAAGGGGTTGACTATTTTATGGCAAAAAACTCGTTCTAAATCATATTTGGCAATTCGAAACTTTTTTTGGATTTTTAGAATTTTTGGAGTTTTTATCTGTTTCTCGGCAAATAGTAATGAAATTCAAGTACATTTATCAGCATAAAGTTTGTATGCTCTAATTCATTGTTACGAGTAATTAACTTCTTTTTACTAACATTCTGCTAAAAAAAAAATATGAATTTTACGGTTTTTAGCAGTCTTAGACATTTTTAGTGATTTTTCCAATTTAATGTGCTAAAAAAATTCTCCTAGCTATCTCTTAGTGGCTGGTTTATATATATTCTATTCTGCATATAAGTTAGGGATATATCACTGTCAGTAATAAGTATTTTGAAAAACCATTTTTGTAGATCATTTCAATAAAATGGGCCATTAGTAGTTTGCTAATGTACTGTATAAATCTAAACAATTATTTTTTAGAAAAAATAAATAAAATAGTAATAGCAATATTTAAAAAAAATAATAATAATAATTGGTTTTCCAGATTCAAAGAGATACTGCTTCATCAATGGAAACGTTGGAGAAACTTGACAAGATGAAAACTGAACTCCAAACTGCCAAACAAGCTCTTCATGAGGCAGATAACTGGACTGTTTTGGCAACAGACATTGAAGAGGTATGGGACGATATCTTTTAGTGGCCCTTGAAAGTATGGTAGTGCGTATAGTAGTACGCTTTTGGATATTATGCGCTCGACAACAGGTGAGAAAATGAGTGCATCTATGCAATGTTTGTTTTCGGGCCAAGCCAAAATCATTGGAGCCTAAGATAGCGCCCTTACATTGAAGGCTTTTGCTCATTGTGGACTATGCAGGCCCTTTTTCCATTGTTGTTTGGCGGTATAGAGGGTCAAGAATAACAAAAGTCTATATCTGTTTATTTGGTTGCCTTTCAACAAAGGCCTCAAACTTGTGTCAGATTTGACTACTCCTTTGACTACTCCTCAACTCACACTGTGACAATGACTAATGATCTTTTCTGAGAATTCTTCCAGCAAGCAATTGGTTAACTCTGAGTGACTTGATATTTGACACCTGGGAAATGTTACATGCTGGAAAATTCCATCCTCGAAGAGTTACTGTGAATTAGCCTCAGTAGCCAAGTGGTTAACACGTTCCCATATGGTAGATCCAAAGTCTCCAATCAGAGCATTCAGTGAACGGGATGCATTCTAGTAGAGGACAGGTGATCTGAAATGGCAGAGAAGCACCTGAAAGAAGCGTTAATAGCTGTTTCATGTTCATGAACGAGGGGACATTGCCCTACAAGTTTTGAGACAATTACCATTTCCAGTGCTTGATTTGCCTCTTCTGAGCTGTTTTACATTCAACTTGTTAAAGATGGATGTCTTTTTTCTGACCCTTATCTCTAGTGGAGGCGAAAGGTTTGAGTTTGCTTAATATATACCTAACAACTTAGGTCAAGAAATGAATTATCCTAAATTAGATGGCAAATCCTGCGAAATTGTCCCTGCAGGGGTGAGGGGAGGGAAGATGAAAAAACTTCAGTTTGAGTTTGAGTTTTGCTGAGGTTCCTATCAGTAATTTTTGTGCCAGCATATGACGCGTAATAACCTTACGTTACTCCTATAAACTGTTGCTGTGAACTGGCTAAGGGCCTTCTCTTGATCAATTGGGATAAAAGACAAGTTTTTCCCCCATGGTGAGCGCTGTGAGGAGAGTATTGAAAAACCACAACTCCTTGATTTGATTTGATGCATTCCTATAGGCTATCAGGCGGCCCAATTTTTCTTTTTCCCCTTGTTATTTCTTCATCCCCCCCCCCCCCCCCCCCCATAGAAACCCCTACCTTCCCTTAACTTATTCGCTATAACCTACCTTGTGTTCTCAAGTAACATGACTCCTTACTGCTGCAGGTCTTTGAAACTCACAATATCGACGCTGTCGCTGTTAAAGTGATCAGTATGCAGCAATCCCTGGTCGTCTTAGCAAATGCCGTGGATTTTCAAGAAAGACAACTCCAGTTAGAAGGCTTCAAGAATCGTCTTGAGGCAATGGCCAGCCCGCATTTAGTCAGAGCTTTCACCATTAAGAGTGTGGGTAAGTGAAGCTTAGCTGACCGTAAAATGAAAAATTGTTGCAGAGTGGCAAATAGAGTTGGTGATTAAGGTGAATTTTAGCAATAGCCTATCAGTACTCTGATCATTGAATTGAAAATGTTTTTTATTAATTATTCTATCGTTTGACTAACAGAGGAATCGAGAAAGTTCGTTGAGATGTTTGCTGGTATGCAGAGATCTGATCAGCTGTTGAAATACTTTGCTCGATGTGAGAAAGGGGCGATGGTGCAGGAATGGACTCGACTCATGGATCTGGACCAGGATCATGGCGTTCCCGAATGGCTATCGGCATTTTACCACCTAATCCTCTCTAACTGGCAATCAAATGTTAGTTGTATGAGACTTTGTTTTAGAAATGATTTATACCATGGACATTCTCATTAGCGTAATACTAAAATAACGTATTCATCATTATCGTGATGCACAGATTACTGTTGAGGAGTGGACTGCCAGCTATGGGCTGATGAACCAGAGGGTATTTCAATTGAGCTCTGAACAAGAGAAGCTGAGGGTAGAGCGCCACACGTAGCTAAACAAGGATATTGATGATGTTGATGGTGCGGGGAACGAATGGTTGAGCGAAAAGGGGTGATGCTAGGTATCAACAAAGGGAAAATTATGTCAACCACCATGTTCTTTAGGTCCTTGGCCCCCTAGCCCTCCTAGCTGTGAACCTTGTAAATTCGAAGCACATTCAAGTAAAATATTAGAAAAAAAAATCGTGTCTGTGTTGTGCCTTTCAGTGACTCTGGTATAAGGGGTGTGAGAGAATGATGAATTATTTTGGCCATTCCTCATCTTTCTTCTTCATTTCCAAGCGCTTTTGTCCTGTTGGGCCTTATCAGAAACGAGAGTGCTTGGAAATAAAGAAGAAATATGAGGTATGGTCAAAACAATTCATCCTTAAATACCACCTTCACCTTCACCTTAAAAACATTAAATTTGGTTTCTTTGAGTTATTTGATATTGCACCATATACCAGTCAGCCACAGAGAACACATCTGGGAGTTATGCATTTATGTATGGGGTATGGTGGGGCCTTAAATCGACCTCCTTACCTATTGAGATGGTTTGAGATGATCTGAAGGGGAAGGTAGTCAGAGGATCAATCACAATGCCTATTGGAGAGAAATAGAGGTATCTGCAAAAATGTTTTGATGAATACTCCGTGGATCAATGGAGAAAGTTTGTGAAAAAGTGGAGCAAACGGAAGCAAGGTACATGGTGGAGAACCATATCATGGGCGAAAGAGTGGACGAATTTAGGTCTACTGTATTGGAAAAAGTAAGAAGCAGAAACGCAATTTACGCATCATTTCATTTAAAAACATAAAAGTTTGGGTTTGAGGGCAGATACTCTCGCAGAGGAACGGAGGGAAATAGAGACATTCGCGAGGGAAAAAATTTGGAAAAAATATCATACGCACCAACAATTTTTAAATGAAGGAGATAAGTAGTTCCTTTTTTTCCAGCAGAATTCGCCCTCGGAATGCAGACCATCTCTGGTCAACCTATGCCTATATTGTTTTGAGAAGATAAGTGAGCTTGGGTGTTTGATACAAGTTTGAGAATATTCCCACCGATTGCGAGCAATGTCTGAAACATTAACGAGAGGCATAATTGCAGGGAAAACAGAAGATACGAGGAGAGCGGATGACCGGCTCCCGATGACCAGCTCCTTGAAGGAGGCGAGAAAGAACTGGAGGGCTGGTGAGAAGACTAAGGCCCTTTTCTTACTACGGAGTTGAGTTGAAAGCAACCGAGTTGATGTGGCAGGCGTGAGGGAATAAGGAAAAAAATAAGGAAAACGCCTCTATCCTTTTAGCTAGAGTCACCTTGTTCTATTAACCAGGAGTCCAAGTGTCACGTACGAGCCGGCTAGAGACACAGCCAATGTCGAGACTGGACACAGAGTCTCATACCACAAGTTCAATTGCATGCTTCATTCAAACATATTTTGCGTATTTTATTTGCAAATTGATCACGTTCAAATAGCGACATTTAAATTCATGATTGGCATAGTAATTTTCAAAAGGCATATTAATTTTGAATCATGAAAAATCGATTTTTCAAGATAAGTGTGGTTTTTTATTCATTTTATCACCTCTGACCCTTTTTCGCCGAGTTTAGTGAACAATGCGTTCAAAAAATGGGATACGGTATTCGAAAAAAAGCAATTAAACGCACGTAATTATCAAAAGATGGGGCTTGTCTGGAACTCTTCTTTTCAGGTCAGAGGTGTTCCGGTTGCCTGCCTGTGAATGAGCTCTCACAATCTTTCAACTCAACTTCCTTAGTGTGAAAGGGATCTAAGAAACAGGGGAGAGAGAGTGAGCCAGCAAATGGGTGACCTTGCAAGGAGCGAATGAGTGGGATCCGCTCCGTAAGGTGAATGGGGTTCACCCATCTCTAAAGACAACTAAAAAACATACTCCCTGAATTTCAATTCACTACATTACATTGCAAATCGGCTTTCAACAAATTGATGTTAACTAAGCACAATGTAATGTTATTCCAGGTAAAATGGTGCCAGCAGGTTTTTGGAAACGCTGATATGCTTCCAGCAATGTACGCTGATGTGTTGACTACGGTGCAGAAATACATATGTTCGAGCGTAGATGTTGCCCTCAAACAACAAATGGACCAGTTGAGTTTCCTCATCTCATTGAAGGAAATCTCAGACCGTTTCGCAAACAATTTTCAAACATCATCTCTTCAGTTAGGTAAGTTCTAGTATATTTTACAACTTATGCACAACGATTGAAATTTTAGTACGGTCTTTGTAAAAGACTGTTTACTTGCACAGCGGCATGTTTCACATTGCGTGCATTGACTTTTCAGGGGAAAATATTTGAAAAACCCGCGGAACCGCGGATTTTTTTAAAAGACACCAGATCCCCTACATTGGCTACCCTGCACGCCTCCCCACGCTTTGCCATCTTGCGAGATGCGGAAATTCTCGCCACTTTGTATGTTCACCTCTGTGCAACTTGTTTCACTCCCGAGCTTACAGCTTTTACTTTCATATTTTTTGTTTCCAAATCTCCGTTCTATTTTTTCTTTTCGGTGCCGTTTTGTTTTTGTGTAATTTGACGACATTTTAACGTCACGTATCAATGAATTCGGATCGCAAACGTTCAAAACACCGAATCGATTCAGAGACGCCTCGTGCTGGAGTGTCCGATAAATTCCGATCTGTGTCGGTAATTCTGGTAGTTTGTCTCCTCAGAGGGAAGATTATTCTACAGTACTGGTTTCGAGGCTCCTGGGGGGGTACTTCAAGCGTAAAGGTCCGTAACCAGATGCTTCGATCAGTCTCCAACGTGGTACTAAAGTACAACCCTAACCTGTCCAACTCTTGTGGGCTTGACAGGGGAGGGGTTAAGAGACGATGCAAGCGTTTGAGGCAATCTCCTTCAAGGCGTCATTGTCATAACACTGACGACAGGCCGAAACGGGGACTTCATAAGCCCTGATTCAGGTCTTCCTAAACGTCATCATACACGACGTTGTCAGCGGGGTACTCTTCCCCCACGGCCACGGTTTCCTCCCCTGGGGATTTTAATGGCTTTGAGGCCGAGCCCGTGCCACTGGACAATCCTTTGATTGTTATGGGACTCTATTACCGACTTTAGCTTTAGGGCCGCTAAGTCGATTTTTATTCATCCTACTGTGGTCAAGAAATGGCAACGGGTTATGCAGACTGATGTGTATTGTGATACTTATGCCAATCTACATGACATGTTTGGGAGGTACATGCTCTGGTGCTGCTACTCCCAATACTTGAACCTGCCTTGAGCCATGAGTATAACTTCGTCCTCATTCATACCCAAGCCCGAACAGAAGGCACTTTATGAAGCTCTGTGGGGCGCATCTAGCCTCATTCCAGCCAGTATCTATAGAGTAGAATCGACTTGCGCAGTACCTGTTAGCTCCAGTGCCTGGGGCTCAGATGGACCACTAGTGAAAACTTTTCCGTCTGGATTTACTCCTGGGAGCTCTCTCGCGCCTTCACCACCTCCCCTAGCCAGCAGGTGAATGATATCTCTGAATGGGCTGCATAAGTAAACAGTATTCTACGAGACCGTACTATAATTACTAACTCAACTTACCTTTGGGAAAGATTGAGTACAATTATAGTCGGTCGAGGAGCAGAGTGTTTAGTGCCCACCCTAGGCTGGCACCTTTCTTCAGCCACCAAGTCATTCACCTGCACCATCCAATAATCTTACAACTAAAGTGACGTGAATTTCCGCTTCTCACAAGATGGCAGAGCGTGGGGAGGCACGCAGGGTGGCCAACGTAGGGTAGCATAAACTCTGGTGGCTTTTCAAAAAATCCGTGGTTCCGTAGGTTTTTTCAAATATATCCCGCTGAAAAGTCACTGCACACGATGGGAAACATGCCGCTGCATAAGTAAACAGTCTTCTCCTCGACCTACTATAATTGTACTCAATCTTTCCCAAAGTTAAGTTGAGTTAGTAATTATTTAAACTTTTTAGTGTTTTGTCGGAAAAAAAAAAAAAAATATATATATATATATATATATATATATATTTGCGAAACTTGTTGTCAAAAACACCTGTTTTGTCAGAACTAAGCATTTCTCAGTTTAGAATTCCTATTCATCTTACATTCATCATCTTGCCTTATGCACGTACCCATCCAAAAAATTGAACAAAAGAAGAATAATCTGGTACAAGGTTTCAAGTAACTTTCCTCTGTTTTGAACAGCAGGGTTATCAGTTTTACTCATCTTAAGTATGGATAACTCGTCTATTTCATCAAGAGCGTTGGGTTCTTTTCGGGAAGACGTCAAATAACTACTAAAGAAATGAATCGTCCGCCTACTCTAAATTGTTGTTTTTTCTTGAATCTTGAGTGCTGAACCTTTTTTCGACCACGTTTGATCCCTTAAATATTTCCACTTGGTGGTTAAAGTACATACATATAAATAAGCTTACGAAATGTTGTGATTTCTTTGGATTCAGGTAACCGTGAAAATGACTTCCCAGTTCAAATCCAAACAGCAATATACTCGCTGTACACAGGCTACATAGCTCAGTATGGGAACCTGGAAGAGAGGCAACTCACACGTGATGTTTCGGATTTGGTGCAAACCTGCTCAGATCCTACAGAAATGGTGCAAATCCTTGCACAGGCTACTTCTCCTGTGGTGCTCGCCTGTAATAAGGCTGTGAACCGATGCTTCGCTCTCACCAATGGCGCTTGTGTTTTAGGGTTGAAAACCGCTATTCAGGTATTTATACCCCTGTGTTTCCTTATTTCCTTGAATCGATATCAACGCAATTTCAAGGGGTATAGCCACATTATATATAGGATTGCTGATGCAAGATAATTTACTTCTCAAATATTCTGAGCTGGTGCTTTCCAATTTATGTGAAGAATCATATACTTGTGTAACTTACCTCTGTTTGGAATTTACTTATAAATGTGCATTTCCATGTTTTATAGACCCTATATTTATTTGCTTTCAGTTTTGCCTCTCGAAACATCTGGATCATTTTAGGGGGGTGATGCGTCAAATTGAAATTGAAAAACAGAACAAAGAAGAGTGGTCTATGTTTCAAACATGTCTCAACCTTCTTCAGAGCATAAGTGAGTTTTGAGGTTCTGTGCTCTGGTAAAGTATCCATCAGTGCCATATCATTGTATTTCGCTTAATTTTATAGGAACGGCTCATCCTAACGAAAACTTGTAGAAACTGTCTCATCTTTGTAATGAAGGGAAAACAACTTCCCCAGGAAATATTTTGTTACTAGCGGAATAGTTTTAATGTTCAGTTGTTTACAGAAATGAACAAAGCCCAATGCTAAGGGCTTTTTTGGCTTAATTTTACCAAAATTCGATATAGTCAAGTAGTTAAGTAACAATGGAGAAAACTGGAAAGTGTAAACTGATTAAGATGTATGTGGATTCGAACCCACCGCATTGTCCATATCAGAATGATAGATATGATTGGGAAACTGCTGTCAGTTAGTATAAGTTATTATTTCGATATTTACCAATTTTATTTATTGTTTTCAGGTGAGTTGCAGAATTCAGTGAACGATCTTGATAAAGAACTGGTGGGTAGAATTCTTGCTTCGACGAAATCGGGTGAGAAGTCCTCAACTGAGATTGACCTGAGAGCCATCTTATTGTCCAAGCAGGGATATCAGCAACTATTACAGTTCATTTCGGAGCTCAGGGAAAGTGAGTAGCAATTCCCTTGCATTACAAGGCTAGGTTTGGAAATAACGCCGGTGATATTTCTCAATCAATTCAGCGCTAAGCCCTTATTTTGTGGCCAACTCGCCTGATTTTATTTATTTATTTATTTAATGGTTTAAGCCACACCTCAACCAGAAGGGTCATTAGCGGCATTGAACAAGGTGTCCAAAGGGACACTGCAAGTGGCACGACTCTGAGGGGGGTCATGCTGCCCTCCGTCACCAAACGAAGTGCCATCATAGACTCCACTGGCAAATCGGAGGAGGAAAAATAAGGGGTACAGTGATGACCACTATTTAACCCCTATAGCGGATTTAAAAAAAACCCCTTAAAAATAGAATAATGCAACTAAGACTAGATCAATAATAGGATAATAGGGCAAATGCACCAGTTATTGGACACACCCCCATTATTGGACAGTCAACTAGTTTTTCTTGAATAATAAGGTTACAGGGTGTTGTTGGCTCATACTCAGGATTTTCTTTTTGGTGTGATTTTTTCATCCTATAGATCTCCATGGCGTTTTGTTTTCCAGTGAATGAGCCCTCAGTGTTGGATGATGTTAGAGAAAAACTTGAAAAAGTGTCTAAGAAAGCACACCAGGCAACGTTGGATGTCATGTTTGCTCCTATAGCTGAACAGCTGAACAACGCACAAGCCTCATGGCAATCGAGTTCAAGTACAACTCAGCAACTACCCGACTACGGATATGCTCCACTGGAATACATAACTCAAGTAAATTTTGCTATGCTAAACTTTCTTCACAACTAATGGCCGAGTTTTTTTTTTTAATTTGTGGTAGGGAGATCAGGTTGTGATGTAATCTGGGTTTGTGAGATGAAGTGTCTTTATTGGTATTCTCTGCCTCTCTTTTAAACAAAAGGCTAGGGGGGAAGGGGGCCATAGCCCCCACCCCTAGCCTGGGATGTTTACGAGAAGGCAGGGAGAGGTTCGTACTGCAATGTTATTGGGATCTTCGTACCTGTATGTGCAGATTGGGGAGTATCTAATGACATTGCCTCAGCATTTGGAGCCTTTCCTCGCTAAAGAAGGCGGTGAATCACAGGCAGACGTGCTCCTGGGCAACGTGGCCAAAAAGACCTGCGTGTCTTATGCAGACCTTCTCCTAACACTTCATGATGTGTCTCCCAACACTGCCAAACAGATTTCCATTGATATCGGTAAGTTGGTCAGCCATATTTAAATTATTAATATTTTTATTGAAACACAAATATATTTTGTTTAAACAAAATAAAACGTTCATATTTTATTAAGCCAAAAGAAGATGTTTGTTAAGATATATACATATAAGCACTTTACTGGGTATTGTTGCGTACCAGCTCGGTTCCTGTGGTTACATAGATGTTATTGAGCCTCAATAGCTGTGATATTGCGAAATAAACTTTCCTGATTTGTTGGGAAGTACATTGTAACTGTAGGGCCAAATATTACACATATCTTGGCTAAATTCGAAGTCATATCTTTTACTGTGCCAGAGGGAAGCTCCGGGAAAGGTGTGTTGCCAAATGAACCACGTCGCTACCACAAACATCTTCGTCTGTGGGTTTTGACATCTAATTTTGCTAAGGGTGACTGATATTTAGTTGGGAGTCCATGTTTCTCGTCAACCTCTTCTATTTAAGGAGTAATGTTACACCGAGATGAGACACTATGGAAGGAGTATGCTCTTGTGGATTGTTAAATCAGTGGGCTAGCTTTACACAGTACACGCCATTACACAGTATATACTACGAGGGGAAGTGGGGTTTATGGTTTCGCAATTTCAGGGCATCCAACAAATGATGTTTCCAGATCAGAAAATCGAACCCAAAAAATTCTGTAGTGAACCCTCAAGCTTCAGATGTCTGATGCTTCAGATTAATTGAGATTCCGCCACTACATGCATAAGGTTGGATTTCTTTAATCAGGACTTACTCCTTGGTGTTGTGATTTGGTCGATGACTACCATCGTATAAATCGTATACTTATGCACTTTCTTTTTTACAAATCTTCTCTGCACTCGGAAGATTCCCAGTCGAAATTTTTTTTGTTCAGAGTGAGTGAAAATCGTGCCAAAAGTGCCTCAAAAACAAAAAGATATCAAAAGCAAAAACAGTATTTTGGGAACATAATGAAGTTGGTACTTAATTTCATTGAAGGTGGTCAAATGTAGGGAAAACCATACTCCCTAAACATATACAATATGTCGTAGCGCCCTTGGAATGAGGTTGATTTGATATCAGGTTTGTTGGACATAGTCACTTTAAGAGTCTTGTTTTTACTTACGGACACAACTTCGGTTTGAAGACCTAACGTGGGAAGAAAATTAACGTTCTGTAGTTAGTTGAAATAGCATTAGGACTGTTTCCACTGCTGTACCGAACTGGTTCAGGTCAGGTTGCGCTTGCACGGTGAAGAAGGAGTAAGAAAAAGACGTTTCCACCGCAGTCCCCTAGTTCATATTCGGTGCTAGATAACCCGTGTTTCCTCTACCCAAGGAACATGATCCAAACATGAACTTTTGGCTTTGCTGGAAGACCAGATGCAGCTTGTTCCCCCCATGCGCTTTTTGGAACTTTGGATAACCCAAACCTTCCTCAAACTTCTATAACTTTACACAGAACAGCAGAAGGTCGGACGTCGGAGGGCATGAAAACAAGAGTCTGTTTGCTAAAGTTCCACTAACATGACTCCATTTTCATGGAAAAACTACCCACCCACCTCCATTTTCCGTGTATCCATGGTTACTGCCCCAAACATGTCCTTGAGCGTTTCCACTGCCATCTGAACTGAACAGCCATGAAGGTGCTTTTGCTCTGAACTGAACCTGCTCCAGAGCAGCAGTGGAAACAAACCTATTGAGTAGGTACCTATTGATTTTTAAGAAACCTAGATATTAACCTTACTTACGTTTTGAACTTCCTTCCCAGTAGGAGTGTTTCCACTACTGTACCGAACAAATTCAGCTCAAGCTGCGCTTGCGCAGTGAAGAAGGATTAAGAAAAATGCGTTTCCGCAGTCCATATTCAGTGCAAGATAACCGATGTTTCAGCTGCCACATGATCCAAACACGAACTTTTTACCTCACCCGAAGAGCAAGTGCAGCTTGTTCCACTCATGCGCTCTTTCGAACGTTAGATAGCCCGATATATCCTTCCTCAAACTAACCCAGAACCCGAACCAACACAGAACAACAGCAGAAGGAACCCTATCCTTCCTAACCTTACTCAGAACAACAGCAGAAGGTCGGACGACGGAGGGCACAAAAACAAGGATTTGTTTGCTAAAGTTCCGCTAAAGTGACTCCATTTTCATGGATCTTCGTGTATCCATGGGTTACTGCCCCAAACATATGAACTGAATAGCCATGGAGGTCCCCTTGCTCTTAACTTGTTCTGCACTGAACTTGATTCGGTGCAGCAGTGGAAACAAACCTAGTGTAAGGTCAATTATCTCATCAGTGTTTTCAGTTTCGAACTATTTTCATACCATTTAGGTTACCTTGGAAACGTCCTGGAAGACTTGGGTTTCAGCCTTACGGATACCATCTCCCAAATTGCGACCCTCCTTAAGCTCCCGCCAGACACTTACCACGTTCAGTCGGCCGGATGTTCTGCTAAATTGGTCGCTATGGTACGACAAATGAGAAACATTACTTCCTCGTAACCATACCAACTTTTTATTATTCGTTATTTACACAAAGAAAAAATAAATTATTTATTACTATTTGACTGGTCCCTTTATTGTAGAACCTGACTCCTTCTTTAAAAATGCTGTGTACCTACTTACCTATATCATATTTAAGCTGTAGAGGCTTTGCTATGCACTAATTAGGGGTAGTAATTTGTACAAGTCCAGTTTGTACACTCCTCATAATGAAACCTTTACCAAATGACCTTCTAATGTGAATAATGAAAAAATCAACGAAGGTAGAATTCTACCTAGATTTACATGGACATAGATCCTCCTAATATGCCTATTGGACATAGGCCTAAGTACATGAAATTGTCATTTGTTTCTCTCCGACTTTTTTATTGGTCCTCCATCCATCTTAACCGTGAAAACTACTATACAGAACAGCTGCTACAATTTGAAAATCTTGCAATTTACTTCTTTTTAGGCTCCAGAATATACATACAATTGTTGGTGTTATTGGTCTAGGTGGAATTTAAATTTAGAAGATAATATAATGGATTGAAGTACCATAAAACCACATGTATGAGTAATTGACGAACGAAGTGAGTCTCTACTTTGAATTGTCTGCATTTATCTGTGTGCGCCTCTGATTGTTTCGCACCATAGGCCATTATGGGGTATATTTAAGCGATTTTTTGTAATTGCAAGCTTGAGTCTCAAAAGGACTAGTGACGCAATTATTCCGCAGAGAAAGTCCTGTTTTATCCGTCAGGAGCTTAAAGAAGTTCGGAGGTTTGAAGCGGCGATTGCGGCTTATATGACGTCTTAAGCCGCAGTGGCAACCCTGTCTACGGACTTCTAAAATCTGTAGGCTGGAATGTTGGACAAATTTATTTCAAAACTGGCCCAATCCATGATATAAGTATTACCAAAGTTGGTAGAGTCCTACAGGTTTTTATGTAACTTTAAAGCAAATTGTACAATAAACTCTTAAATTGTTGTAAATAAGTATAAATAATAATTTGATTACAAAATTATTGACATATTTTCACAACGTTGTTATTTGAAATTGTATATATAGTTGGGAGATTAGTATTCGTTTATGATTTACTCACTAAGTAGTATAGAAAATATCTGAATTTTACTTAAACTTGAATTGAACTTTCATTCTTTCTTTTTGACATACTTACACAAGTAACCTAGTAATGATTACACCACGGTTTTTGTAGAAGACTGTTGACTGATGAAGCTTTCGTGTTTACACAGTTTTGCGGTAAAAACGAAGTATACACTTGTATTAGATGCCCGTACTGTATCACCGTTGCTTATCTAATTACCTACATGCAACACCCTCCACCCAAACCACCCGATCCTCAAGCTGTATCCGCATCGTTAGGATGCAACGGTGAAAAAGAAGAAAAAAGGCCGCAGTGCGCTCAGCGCGTTGGAGCAACACTCGATCCTGTTGCATATCATTCCTTTCATGTGATGGTGAAGAAAAAAAACCACCAACTGGCCACGCGTTGCGTATCTTTATGAATGAAAAGATACAGGGTGTTCAATTTCAATTCAATTCAACAGTGGGAGCCCGTGTGATTCGGGAGGACCAGTGACTTTAGTCTTATCCTGAAAAGGCCCATGTCCAATCTCCCCTTCGGCTTCTTTATCATTACTTACGTTGTATGTGTATATTTTATTGTCTTATCTAAGCATCCTATATTTATTTATTTTATTATTATTATTTTATTTTTTTTTATATTTTTTTCTCGACATTAGGGGTATTTACTTATGAATGTATTTTGGTTGACTGTTACCTAGAATGTAGGTTATGGATACTTTTATTCCTTTTAGAACGGCTCTTTGAACCTTCCTGTGTACCTCATAAATGTAAGAATAGTATTCCAATCACTGATTTTAATATAATTTATATTAATTATAGTATATTCAAAACCAAGAAGTCTCGATCTAAAGTATATAGGACATTCGCATAGATAGTGTTCCATAGTTTCTATGTTTCCACATGCACATCTATTTGATACTCTCGGGTTTATTTTGTTTATTTTTGATCTGACAGCATAATGTCCTGTCAGAGCCCCTATTACCCTTCTTATATTCAGTCTATTCAGCCCTGATAGCCAATCTGTACAGGTTGAAATATATTTGGTAGTTCCTGTGTTTTTCGAGTGTTTGAATAGACTTTCCTTCTCCATGATTTTGGAGGTAACCTTATTCCACATGAAATTGTTTATTTTCGTTTTACACAACTGAAGTGTAATTTCAGTAAATGGTTCTGGTCCTAGGAATGTATATTCTGTTATTCTTTTCGCTAATTCGTCAGCTCTTTCGTTACCAAAGTACCTTTGATGCCCTGGAATCCATTTGAGTGAGATCCTATTACCTCTTTCAATTAACTCCTTACTTTGTTTATTAATCTCTTTGATTAGTTTGCTTTTTATTTGTACACTTCCTATAGTTTTAATACTTGACTGACTATCTGTGTATATTGATATAGTTTTATTTATGGTATTTCTAGTTATTAATTCTTTTAAACAAAAGTTAATGGCTAATAGTTCGCTTTGGTAAACCGTTGTGTAATTGCCCAGAGCGATTGAAGTCTCCATTTGGAAATGCGGTATCCAAATACCTAACCCTGCGTTACCGTTGGGTCCTGTCATTCTGGACCCATCGGTATAGCATATTATATCCGCGTCATCTATTATTTCTGGTCTGCGGTCCTAATTTAATCTTGATTTCATAATAGTTTTAATATTTTTGTCAAAGTTAAATTCCTTTTTAATATCATCAAAAAGAAATTCTGTTTCTGGAATTTCCTTGATCATTTCTTGTATTATTTTAGTATGACCTTTTCCTCCTAAAGTGCTAGTCAACTGAATTTGGTTATTTTTTTAACCTTATAAATCCTCTCGTTGTCTCAGATACAGGGTGTTGCTTACTATTTGATATGCAACGGTGATAGATATAGGCATGTAATACAATGTGTACCACACACCAAATGTGTGTGTCTTCATTTGTTGTGCAATTTTTCCTATCAATAAAGAACTAAGTTGTTTCATATTGTTGCCTTTTTCTAAAGCCAACAAAGACGCAACGGGGTCGAGTGTAATGTGGACGCTTCGACGTGCTGAACGCACTGCGGCCTTTTGCATCCTATTGATACGGATATGCCTTGAGGATCGGGTGGTTTGTGTGGAGGGCGTTGCATGGAGATACACAACCGTGATACACCTTTTTTCCTTTCGAACGAGGTCAAGGTTGGGTATGAAAGTTTAACGTGGGAAATCATCAAAGTAACGTTTTATTGTCAAAATAAAAGGCACATAGCGAAGAGAGTACTTAACAGAAGTAAAGTATCAAGGAGGTATTCAAAATCCGGTCACAGACAATGACATACATATAGGTAGTTCAACCATGGAAGGGTTACTTGAAGAAATCTTCTGCGACTAACCGGACTTGACCTGGGTTCGGTAAGTGCAGATAAACCTCTTAGTTATAAATAGTGGTTACTTTCTCTTTTTTGAGAAACAATCACGAAAACACTAGGTACACTATTGGTCAGAAAAGGTTGAAAAGTGATTATTATTCGTTTAACATCGGGACTTGAAGGGGGATTTTAGTATCGGTACCTAGCCTATTTGTTAAAATCACTAATTACCGTGGGGAAAAACGAAATTGGTAGGTACACTTCTTCGACACCCACATAGGTTAATACCTATGTTTTTGGAGACAATGTGGTGGCGATATCATCGAAACATCTCCAAAATTCGTGTTTGATGTGGATTTCGATCGTTTTTGACGTGTTAAATCGACTGAGACGCCTTTCAGAGCGATAAGATTCGGTGCAGTGACGATATCATCGTCAACACACAAATACGTGTTTATTGTAGTTTTATTATTTTTTGGGATGCTGAATCGAATCGATTTACCCTTTTCAAAGTTCAATTTATCATCCATAGAAAAACATTGACCCAGTATCAATTTTCGGTTTGCGAAATGTGTACATTCACAAGCAGTACAGTTCACAAGTCTTCACATTCAAATGGAGCAAGTAGATTCTACTTTTTTTGTCAAACTTCTTCAGGGACCTTGTCATTTTAACCAGTAGTTGTGTCTAATTGAAGCGTTATTAGGAAAATTACGTAGGTACTAAAGTACGTATTACCGCTTATATGGGTTTTGAAACTTGATAAGATTACTGGATTTCCCTGCAACTACCAACGACGTTACTTATCAATTACCGGATCAATGTATACTTCCCCACGAGTGCGTTTGATTCTGTTTATCTTTTGTCTGAGAAAATAATCCACCTTGTAACTCAGTAAGATAATTGAGGATTGAGGGGAGTAATCCAAAACATACTCAAATCCTTGGTAGAAGTAGTGTCATGTGTGTTCGTGTTCCTAGCATAAGTGCTATGTGAGTATATGTAGGTACTTATTTTACTTGTGAGCGCTTCAGCATTTCATTTTATTAATACGGGGAAACCCAGTGAGAAGGAGGCTGTTAAATGAGGACGTCACTCGTTTTAATTTTCAGCTCTTTTCCGTCTAGATTCTTTGTACAGCGGAACATTTAGACATTCACAAGAGTTTACAAAAATCATTTCTTCCTACGTTAATTTTAGATTCGTATGTATGTATTAAACTATTAATTTTTCAACGTTTTTTTTCATTCAATAATATTTTTTTAAACGGTCGTTTTATGTGTCATTTGGACTGTAGATGTTATGAAAAGCTCTCAGGGTTGGGTTATTTTGGGCTCCAGGCGCGGAAGCTTGTTGAACTTTTTTGCGTTCAATCAAAGAGATACAGAATTTAGTCTCTACCCTAGCCGAGAGGTGGCAGAAACCACGGTCAGTAATCACTGGATGGGTAGGTAAGAGTAAAGACAGTTGACAACCATCCGAGCAATTTCCTTGAGGCTGCGGGAATCGAGAAAGCCACTTAAAACTGTGATCCCACAGGAACGGTGGAACTAGGGCTAGAAGACGGAGCCCCGCTGCCTCTGCTAAGAGAAGAATGATAAAAACAGAAGCTGACCGGCATATCACAACACTATCATGAAAATTTAGCTCCAATAAAATCAAGTTATTAAAAAAAAAAGTTTAAAGAGATACAGCCCGTCTGGTGAGCCAGGGGTGGGCAATTGACACCCCAGCCTTCGTGGACAAGTGACACCCCCTAGTGGACATGTGAGTGGTCGCAATAAGAGCAATTCTGGCAGTTATGCTATTGATCCATTATATTGGTACATGCCCGTAATGTCTTAAATTCTTAAATGTCTTGAACATTTTTGTCAAACATACAGTAAACAAAACTAAGTCCAACATAATGTATCTTGTTCATTAAAGTGATATTAGGGAAAATACGTTATATGAAATGGTACATAGCAATTTGCTGGTTTTCGTATCGTTCTATCACCTTCTGCAGCCAATTTTGTTTTTTCTTCGTTGATGAACGTCTAAAATCAGAAGTAGACTCCACTGGCGGCATTTATCCAAGATCAGCTGAGTGGCTCTAGAATTTTTTTTCCCTAATGATCCCACGATTCTGAGATTCGATGTGGGCCCTTGAGGGACTTCTGAACACAACTGACCGATCCCAGATCAAGTGGCTCTAGAAACCAGTTTTTTCCCTAATGATCCCACGATACATTTTCAAGAATCTGAGATACATAATCGTTTTAATATCCAATAAGAATATCCATAAACCACAGCCGAAAGACTGACACTGATTGTCATCACTTCATCAGCTTGCGGCGTTTGCACGTATCAGCCGAAATATCTACATCATTTATGTTAAGACTCCCCTCCCGCAACACGAAATCTAATGGTTTTAAAGCGGAAGGGTAATTTGCTTTGATAATAATGATGTAAATTTGTACTTGAAATTGGAAATAAATTATTAATCAATCAATCAATCAGCTTGACGATGTGCAGTCAAGCTGTCTAGCATGACAAGCTTTATGTTTTCTCAGGTGTCTGTTGTCTCACTCGGACATCGCGGGGTCACTTGTCCATCTATCACTTTGAATATAAATAATACAGAGAGCTATTAATGGTAGTTGAGTCGTCAAATCATAGTTGCTGCTTCTGTCACTAAGGACCTCCGGATCTCACTCAGCTGATCTGGGGGGGCTCTACACTTCATGTTTGCCAAAGAAGTAGGTTGGTATGGTATCTATCCCAATAAGATTTTTGAATACCTATCTCCTACCTATGTGTGATGTTTGAGCTAAATTTCGTAAACTTTGGTTGTGTAGTTTCGGAAAAAAGCCAAGAATGGTGGAAAAACGGTTTTTAAAAATTACATTTTTGGAATCTACGTGTTTAAATAAACGTAAACCAAAATTTTGAGGCGGATTTAAATTCCTTTCTATGTCAATCAAAAAGGTTCGTTTGTTCAGGTAGTAATGACGGAAAAAACTGATTTACGGACAAAACACCCAAACAAGCTCTTTTAACCGTTATGTCGTGATAAATTCTTAACATAAACAGTGAACGAAGAAGGCTTTATGACTCTAGTCAAATAATAACTGCCGTTCGGTGGCCCAACGATTCGAATAAATGTGCCTGTTGTCAGTTTTCCACGGTGAATGTTGAACTTGAAGGACGAGATGAATAACATGTTTACAATGGGCCCATTTGTATTGTACGCTCGTCTGATTTGAGCTTCAGAGTTCGGGACGACAGTTTGTTGTCGGTGATCTGTCAGTAATGGCGGCACATTGACAGCTCGACGTTCTACCCAGGTACGTGAAACCAAAATAACTATTACTTTCCGAACGCCTCAAGGGAAAGGAAGGAAGGAATAGGGGAAAGTTATGTAGGTTAGGGTAGCCGCTGTTTTGAGAAAGGTGGAATTTTGATGACCTCCACCCGAAATTTGGTTTAAAATGTCAAAAAATGACCCCTGAATTTTTCCAGATTTTTTGCATAACAAAAAAACGCCGGTAGCTCGATTTTGGTTTTTGAAATACGCTTTCTTTTCCAATATCAGACTTTTGAATATAACTTTTAGGTACAAACTTCTTAGTAACATTGTGAAACTTCGTATACTTTCGTTTTTGGGTCGCTGAACTCGAATATGCTATCAAAACAAGTCGATAGCAACAACTTTTAACAGTTTGGAATCTCAAAATCGTCAAAATCATGTCAAAAAATGACAATTTTTCAAAATTCATTGTCTGAAAAAATTCAGGGGTCATTTTTTTGACATTTTAAACCAAATTTCGGGTGGAGGTCATCAAAATTCCACCTTTCTCAAAATAGCGGGCACCCTAATGTAGGTAACCTACGATACACCCGAAACCTTTTGCCTAGAGCTCTCCTCCCTAGGTAGTATATAGGTATATTATTTCTCATACAAGTTCATTAGTCTTTTTTCCCAAAACTGCTGAAGACCTTTTGTAACGATAAGGAAATGAATATCTGGTACGAGGCCTCACAATATTTTCTTAGGTAATACTTTAGCAAATTATCGTATTATGAAATGAGAAGTTCTTTCCAATGAGAAATTAAAATGCTAATCTAGAAAATGTTCATTATTGGTCTTTTCAGCCAATTTCGTTTCAAAATTTTAAATGGGGGGGGGGGGGGGGGGGACCCTACATATCCGTTTCATACATCCTAGAATACAATCCTAGATTTGAACGTATATATATATAATTTTATATATATATACAGGGTGTTAACACTTTTGGTTACTAACCACCTAGGGGATGATTCTACAAATAAAAAAGTGCCTGTTAGAATTTTTTTTAGAGGCGTTATTTTCGAGTTATTAACGATTTAAGATTTTTTCCGTGTTTTCAACCTTACTTCACAAAATTAGCCCTTCCACATTGAGTATTTAAAAATTTGAGGATACCGTTGCGTTGGAAGAAGCGTTAAATTTCCTTTCGGATAAGCTACCCAATGTGTGAAAGTAAATGGATTTATTAGTCACACATTCACACCAAAAGTGAAAAAATTGTCGAAACTTGAAAATCTTGTATTTTTTAAACCGCAAGATGCCATGCAATAATCCCCTGAATTCGGGAATAACTTGCGTGTGGGTTTTCGTGATGAGTGACCCGCTAAATAAATTTAAGTTTGGGGCCGGTTTCCATGTATTTTTTCACGCTGAATCAAATGGCAACACTTGCAGATCTCCCTAGCTCCGTTATAACAGAGTTTTACACTTTAACTAACTCGTTTTACCCTCAAAACACATCTAATTGAGCATAAAAATGAACTGTGAAATCGCTATTCGATCCAACGTGAAAAAATACATAGAAACAGGCCTCGAACTCAAATTTGTTTTGGAGGGTCACTCTTCACGAAAACCCTAGATTTCATAGAAAAAACCACGTTTTTCAATATACAAACATACTTTTCTCCTTTAATTTGCAATGTAAAATAAAAATTGATTATTCCGTTGGGAAGATGAGATTTGGGCCAAGTTTTTCCTGCAACGTGCGCGGGAATTCAGGGGATTATTGTATGCCGTACTGCGGTTTAAAAATACAAGATTTTTAAGTTTCGACAATTTTTTCACTTTGGTATGAATTTGTGTCTACTAAATCCACATATTTCCACACGTTGGGTAGCCTATCCGAAAGGAAATTTAACGCTCTTTCTAAGGTTATCCTCAAATTTGTATTTACTCAGTATGGAAGGGAGTTATAGCCAATTTTGTGATGTACGGTTAAAAACACGCTTAGTTTTCGAGAAGGTACAATTCGCCCCTTTAAAAATAACAAGAGCCGAAATCCAAGTATAATAGTAGGTACATATCACAGGTATAGATCGACATCGATCGAGACATCCACGCATTGAAATTAGTGAGATAAAAAAAGACAACTAAGATTCAGTGATCATCTGTAGGTGACAAAAGTTACGATAAACTCAATAATAAAAATAACAAAAGTCTGCTGAATTGGGTGTGGCACATAGCTTCCTCGTTTACCTAATTAATGTATAGATCATAGAAAAAATGTGTGCAAGCACAGAATGAACGGATGCGTTGAAAACAATGAAATAGGTACGGGACCATCTACCACCTAAACCGCGCATTCGCTGACGATTTCATCAAAATTGAGGTCATGACAAGTATTTCACATTGGCGCATGCGCAGTAGTTATTAATGATACAATCGTGTTGAAATTGATATGAGGTAATCAAGTCATCTTCTTCCAACTATCATCCAAATATAAGCGAAATCGAACTACTAGAGTGTAAAAAAATGGAGCATAATGGAATTTACGTTTGCGCATGTGCAGAATGAAGTATTGATTTGGCAACAATGAAACTGATAGGGGACAATCTACAACCTAACTCGCGCTTTCTCTAACATCATGATCGAAATCAGATGAAAACAGTGGAAATTAAGGGGTGAGGAAGTAAAATAATTTAAATTGAATGGAAGTTCATAAGTGCAATTTCCACTAGCTGTTTGTCTGTATTTAGTGTGTTGTAAAATAGTTCTATGACTCGGGGGAAAGTATTGGGTGGCGGGGAATAATTATCCAACTCCAACAGCTGTTCAGTATCTTCAACGGTTTCCCAACTTAAATTCTTGGCCATCCCAACTCGTATTTATCCATCTATATTTGGACACCTCATCCCCACCCCTCCCCTTGGCATGGGGGGGTCAACCACCCCCATCCACCTCCATTCTTATTGTTGTCACCAGACAATATTAAGCACCATATAAGAATTATGCGGCTACAGACTGTCTTAAAGATTAATGCAGACCGACGTTTTAAAAGGAAAGATTCGGGAGGGGATGTGACCGACGGAAATAATTCCGTTCTAGAGCCATACGGTCCCTCGCCTCTGTTCACAATCTTTTTCAAAAGTATTATCTCGTCCACGTGCTGAAATTTATTTTTACATTTCGCATCCTGCAACTGCCTCCAATACCTTTTGACGGTCTACTTAGCGACGAATTATTGGTAAATACACCGTTTCTAACGAGGAAATCTTTCACCCTTCCGTATCGCCACCTGCTCGTTTTATCTCGAAAATACCGAATTTTCGACCGTACCGCGGAGTTGAACGTGTGCCAGTGACTTTAACCGATAATCTTGAATATCATAAATCGACCGCCGTTTTTGACTTCCTTCGCATCAAGTATTTTATTTAGTATTTCACAAATTAATTTAACTCTGGAGAATATGTGTGTCCCCTTCACTTTTCACCCCCGAAAATTGTTTTGTTGACGTCGATATCCGGTATTTTCGTTCGGTTTTTCGCTTTCCGGTAAATACCAATCAACAAAATGACAAACAGAATTTCGTCGAGTGAGCAAGTACACGCATTGGTGGATCAAAGAATTGAGAAGAAGGATGATAAGAAAGAAAAAAAAGACATGTAAGTCATTATTATACCTAAATTTTTATTTACCTGCCCTCCTTAAAAACTATTTAAACTATGATGTTAAATGTTTTGAACACGTACATAGGTACCTATTTTGTGTTACACGCAGTGTAACTACTAATATAATAAACCGTTTCCTTTTAGTATGAAACCTTCTACTATTTAAATACTCGAAATCAATTTCAAATGAATGTATTTCCGATTTGAATATTCTTATTTTTGAATCATGAATTTCAACTTATTTCCTCGACGAGACGTTCGCGAACAATCAAGTTGAGACACGAGACTCGACTTGCTCTTTAGTTCGACTACCCACTGCGTGGCATTCCCAGCGCTCCAGTCGCCATGAGATTTTACACAGATCAGTTTTCTTGTTAGATTAGTGGTCTGGATTAGTGGTCTCAAAAATACATAACATCAAGTAATCAATCCCTTAGTAAGAATTTAGATTAGTTGGTCAGGGTACAGAGTCTCGTGTCTCAAATTGATTGTTCCTCGTTAGTTTAATTTATTTAATCCGAAAAGAACGAAGGTATCACCCATATGGGCTGTAAGCGGGAAGCATTGTGAAGAAACAACTGGTGTGAGGCTTCAATCTACTTTCCTTTTATTTATGACGCTTGCGGTTAATATTATGAGTCGAATTTGTAAGTAAATTTATCATCAATCTGCCTAATATAATGAATAGTAAGTAAAATGGCTTGGCAAAAGAAGGAAAAGTGAAGAAGGTCGGAACACATGCCCGACACTCAAAGGTCTTACGTGAAATGAGGTATCTTGGACACTGAATAGACTGAGTACCGGATTGATTAAATATGTTTGGAATACTCTAACTCGAACCACAAACTACTTGAAATTTTTAAATCTGAACCATAACGGATATTTTGAGAAGGGGGGGGGGGGGGGGGGGTATCTTATCTTGAACATCACTGAATAATCAAATCTGAACAATCACTGATTGATAAAACATGTTTGGATAACACTAAAAAAACCACAGTCAACTTAGAAATTTTCAATTCCGACCCATAGGGGTGTTTTTTTTTGGGAGGGGGTTTGGAAAGGGGTATCTTAACACTGAACAAACTGGGGATCTGATTGTGCGAATATGTTTAGATTACGTCAACCTCAATCACAGACTATTAAAATATCTGAGATATTTTGGGGGTGGGGGGGGTGTTTGTGGAGAGGGAGTGGGGGTTGATCTCAGTAGTTTGGTCCTAATAGGTCATTTATAAGTAAGGACTTTTTTGAATCAGATCCGTAGGGGTGTCCCAAAATGTGATGAGTGAGGGGGGCTTGCGTATATTCAAGTCAACCTGTGCAACGCACGGGCGAACCAGCTAGTTTTTTAAATACATTTATGCATTTAGATCGTGAATCAACTCAATTGTCGGGTGGAGTGAATTTTGTTTGTAGTCGTCGATTTTAAAGGTGATGCAGGTAACGCTGTTTATTTCCCTTCAAGACCGAGTTACTTACCTTGAAGTTGTAGGTTTCCCTAGGTAAGGTACCTACTTGGTTTTTCGTAGATCGGCAAATGCACTTAAAATTCGAAAAAATTCCATTCTGGCTCGTAGTAAAGTCGTCACAACACCAAACCCGAACGGCGTTGGTTGGCGTTATTTATTACCTACCATTGCCACCTTCGACGGCAGGTTAAATCTATTTTTACCACGTAGTGCACTCCCCACAAACAAGTGACGAGTTCCGAGTAATTACCTTTGTAGGTAGGTACCTAGCTCGAAAACTTCGAGAATATCGTGCGTTTTGAAGTCTGCGAGCAAGGTCGCTTTCAAGCGAGCACCTGTCGAACTGTGAATAATCTTATCCGAAGGGGGAATGGTTTCGGGCTTTTTTTCCTCAAAACAAACACATTGAAACCTTTCTTTTTCTCTTCTTCGCTCGCAAGAAAAAAATAGAGTAGGGTTCAAACGGGAAAACACGTATATTCGCCAGTTCCTCTGTGTACCTCCTTGAGAGATGCCGGTTCCGAGACACGGTAACAACACTTCGCCTCTGCGAGAGGCCTTGCAACTTCGCAACTTGAGGTGAGTTGGTATGTTTTACAAAAGGACGATATATTTGCGGTAGGTGCCTATTATAATGAAACTATTCGTAAGAACTAGATCCAGAATCCAAGTAATTTGCCAAATCAACATCGAGATCAATTTTTGGACCTTTTCCGTTAATTCACTAGCACCCCATTCATTTGTTTCCGTTAATTCACTACCGCTTGATATATGTTCTATTGTTCTAAAAACAGTCCCTTAATCATTCTTACGTCCACTGTGGTAAAATAGATCATAATGCTGTGTATAGGTATCAAGCAGTAAAAATCCCTTATAAAAATTCAAATTAGTTGGACATATAGGTCAGAATGATGAATACAGAGTGGCAGGGGATAAGTGACGAACAATTTTTTCTGTTAATCTGCATCAAAAATGTAGTAAAATGCCGGCAACCGCATATTTTTATCTCAATCCGTACTCGAGATATGATTTTTAAAGGTTTTTTTTTCAGGAATACCGTGTTTGTTCATTTTAAACTCAAAGTCCTCCACTTATCCTCATTTAATTTTAACTTTCGACCTCATTTTCGGTATATCAACATTAAATTTCCTATAAGAATAATGTACTTGGGTTCTTAAAAAGTACCATCCGAAGACTTTCACATCAGCTCAAACATTGAAGATTTAAAAAAATAAAATATCTGAAAATCTTTAAAACTTTACTACTCTTCCGAAAAGAATCCTGGAAACTGGAAAATCTCATGAAAACTGCTTCGTCTGATACTCTTTTCAGCGGTATGATCAATTTTACTTTTATTTTGTTATTTAGGGGAGAATCCCCCTTAGATCATCTCCATTTGTAGATCTCTCCAACACCGTTTTAACCGAGTTTTACACTTAAACTCGCACATGCTTAGTTTGTTTGATACGCTTAAATGTATGTGGGTTATGGGGTAAAACTAGTTAATTAAAGTGTAAAACTCGATTATAACGTACTTGGAGAGATCTGCAAGCGTTTCCTTTCGATCCAGCGAGAAAAAATACATAGAAACCGACCCCATACTCGTAGGTTCATTGAGGTCATCTTTCGAAAAAACCAACAATTTCATTGAAAAACCCACATTTTTTAACATTAAAACATAATTTTCTCCCCTAAATAACAAAGTAAAAGTAAAATTGATCATACCGCTGGAAAGAGTATTAGATGAAACAGTTTTCATGAGATTTTCCAGTTTCCAGGATTCTGTTCGGAAGAGTAGGTAGTAAAGTTTTAAAGATTTTCAGAAATATTATTATTTCAAAATTGTCAATGTTTGAGCTGATGTGAGGGTCTTCGGATGGTACTTTTTAAGAACCCAAGTACATTATTCTTATAGAAAATTCAATGTTGATACCGAAAATGAGGTCGAAAGTTGAAATTAAATGAGGCAAAGTGGAGAAATTTGAGTTTAAAAGGGGAAAACACGGTTTTCTCGAGGAAAAAAAAACCTTTAAAAATCATATCTCGAGTACGGATTGAGATAAAAATATGCGGTTGCCGGCATTAAGCTACATTTTTGATGCAGATTAACAGAAAAAATTGTTCGTCACTTATCCCCGGCCACCCTGTATAGTTTTGTGGTCTGGATGCTCGCAAGCTCGCTTCGCAAAAATACAAAACAAAGTAGTCCATCCCTTAGTAAAAATACAGATTAGTTGGACATACTGGTCAGAGTGAATTAATGGTAGTGAATCAACGGAAAAGGTCATTTTTTTTACTCTACCGCCGTACGCCGTCCGTAGATTTTATCCAAAACTGCTGAACCGAACTTTATAAAACTGGTTTTTTTTTGCCCAGTAACGTCCGCAAAAATTTTGGTCAACCCTAAATGGTAGTAACATTAAAAAATCGAGATCTCAAAAACTTTCAGGTAACAGTGATGTTTTTATTTGTTTATTTTTATTTACTTAATTATTTATTAAATGGTAGGGGGGTTTTATTTGTAGATATCATTGCAAAGAATCGGAAACCAACCGGGTCGCTGTACGTCGTTCATCCGCTCCCTAGAGCTAGAACTTTAGCAGGGTAAGAAAAAAAATCGCCAACATAGTAGCTAATCATAATTGGTGGAACAGCAAAAATCGCTTTGTATCTACGACGCCCGTATCAGCTGATATAATAAATTATTCTAATGGAATTTTTCACGTAACTTGGTTCATTCACTTTTGTCGCCTGTAGGTGGACTTCTGAAGCTTGGGTAGCTGATATATTTTATTTATAATTAATTTTCTGTTGGTGGGTCATCTCGTGTTAAATACTAGGAAAATGTTGGGTTAATTAATTTCTCTTCGTTAGGCATCTACATCTACCTGTGCGTATATATTCAGATAGGTACCACCTACCTAATGCATAATATTATGACTTCGTTTAATAAATTTGATATTATAGATAGGTCTTCTGCGTAGAAGAACTATCCAACACACAAATAATAAAACTTTGTGTATTCGAAAACGTATATAGTTTAAGGATTCTGTAGGTACCTACATTTTTCTGGCAGTATTGAAATAATTATTTCAAATACATAATTATGATGGTACGCAACGTGAAACTTGCAAGAGAAGAGTGCTGGCACAGCTATCTTCTACAAGTCCCTATAAAACAACTTATTTTGTTAATATTCAACATGATGCTGAGCATTGGAACGGGATCTCCCTGGCGTATAATTACCTACTTACTACTTGAAGAATCACTCAAATCACCAAGGTTCTTTTTAGCTAATTTTGTTTCTATCTTGAGATGCTGAAATTCGGAAAGAGGATTCCCTGGGTGTAGCAGAGCAATAACCTTAGAAACTACTCTAATCAGCTAAGTTGGCTATGTAGCTTATGTTGTTCTTACACAGCTTAAGATGCTGAACTTGAAACACCGTGCGTAATAATATTCAGTGTCTTTGGCTCGATTTACTGATTTAAGATTGTCAGATTTTTTCATTGATTGAATCAATTTACCATCATTTCATTAATTGTTTTTTCAACAGACAATCCTCAAAATCGACGAGCCTTCCGAGCATGACTTCGTTGAACAGGACCGTCAAACATCCCACAAGGTAAGGTTTTTCATCACTCAAAATTTGAAATTCAGGTGTACCTAACACTGTTGTTGATAGATTGTTGTTAAAAACGCATATGCGCGCAGTGCACTGACTGAATGTGGAATGATCGAGCACTATGAAATGCAGATTATATTGAAAAGCGTCTGGGGCATTGAGAAGTGATGCCGGTAGCGAGCGTATCCTACTGGATTAACGCCAGACCTCCACCAAACTATTACATCATCCTGATCTATTTGTCCAACTAATCAGAATTTTAACTGAGGGATTCACTAGTTGATGTTATGTATCTTTGAGATGCGAGCTTGCAAGCATCCAGACCACCAAACTATACACAGCATTCTGATCTATAGCGCTCTAGGTTTGGAGACAATCCGCTAGGATGCGCTCGGTACCGGCGTCACTTCTCAATGCCCTAGACTCTCCCATAACATAGTATTTAAGGTGGCTACCTACCTACTATAGCCCATATTCTCGTGACGTCACGCCTGGAGTAGGTTTGAGTTTCTTCCGAGATCCGCCATGACGTGGTAGATATTACTAGATCGCAACTCAACCAACCTATTTTGACATTTTATGTCTTTGCTCTGGCAAATAACTCGAAAACCGTTGCCAAATTTGTTACCAAATATTCTGATGATTTCCGCTTACAACCGAGTCGTTGCTAGGGAAATGGTACTTCGTCGTTTTTCATCCCTAGGGACGTTCCGATACCACTTTCGATACGATATTTGGTATCGAATCAGTATCGAATCAATGGTATCGATATCGATAAAGTATCGAATGAAAAGTATCGATATGAGTAGTATCAAATGAGTACCTACATGGTCTTGATACAAGCTTTAAAAAAAAAAAAAAAATCTAGACAAAACCGGACGTTTGTAATTATACAAAAGCTTTATTGCAATACAAAATGCAAAGATAATATAACATTTTTTTTATGTATTATTTTATCCAAACCAATCTCTGGCACAGAAACAGAATACACACAACACAAGAGTAACACAATGTGACCGAACAGTGGTAACTTCGAGACCGAAGGACCGAACTTGGTGATAACAGAAAACCGAACTATCTCTTCTTCTCAGTGTCGATATCGACCTGACTTGAATTGAAAACACTAGCTACTACCACCTACTACCACCACCAACCATATACGTGTTGCATCTTCTGAAGCAAGCTACTACTTCTGTATTGACAAAACTGAGCACTCGTAATTTCAATATTGTTGAAAAATAAACCTTACGAAAAATTAAAATTATGTTAATCTAGAAAGGAAGTACTCATTCGATACTGCGGATTTTCTTTCGATACCACTGTAATATCGGATGATTCGATACCGATACGATACCAGTAGTATCGAAACAAAAGTATCGATACCTACTCATATCGATAGTATCGGAACGTCCCTATTCATCCCACAAAATTAGTTGACCATTCGTTCGAAAGCTCTCAATTTATCCAACCATATTATGTTAACTACTGCGAAGTGCGTGGCCAACAAGCTGAGTTATGAGCATGGTTATATGAATAATTGTTTACACACAGGTGATCATTTTCAATAATTGATATTGTGAACATGATTGCAACCGCTTGTTAATTTCTGATGATTTCATTGAGCTGGTGTTTCGATGATGAGATTCATAGCAGCTGATCCGAATACTTCGAGAACTGTTTGATTTGTGAAGCGGTGGTTAAATAATTTTAATTGGTAATTTCTATACTTTACACTATAGGAAGCTGTAATTTCGTATGTATCCTCTTTAGGACATTTACTTGACCATGCCCAGGGTCCGGATCAGATGAGTGGCTCTTAAAGCTAATTTCTATGCTTTACACTCTAGGAAGCTATAATTTCGTATGTAGCCTCTTTAGGACATTTACTTGACCATCTCCGGATCAGAGATCCGGACTTGATCTGGTCCGGATCAGATGAGTGGCTCTTAAAGCTAATTTCTATGCTTTACACTCTAGGAAACTGTAATTTCGTATGTAGCCTCTTTAGGACATTTACTAGACGATGCCCGGGGTCGGGATCAGCTGAGTGGCTCTCTTAGAGCTTGCATACGAGTCTGCAACTAAAGACATAAAATGTCCCAATGTGTTGCAGACTCGTATGCAAGCGTTTCTTTTTTCAATAGTTTTGAAAATCTGCTTCCCCATAGGCTGCCAGTGTTGTAAGCTTTAAGTTTTATGTCTTTACTTTGGCACATGAACGAAAAAAGCCTTAAGAAAAGTGTTAAAAAAACGTTACAGTTGGTTTTCTGATGATTTCCACTTACAACCGAGTCGTTGCTAGGGAAATGGTACTTCGTCATTTTTCATCCCAAAAAATTCGTTGACCATTTGTTCGAAAGCCCTCGATTTATCCAACCATATTATGTTAACTACTGCGAAGTGCGTGGCCATCAAGCTGAATTATGAGCATGGTTATATGAATAATTTTTTACGCACAGGTGATCATTCTCAACAATTGATACTGTGAACATGATCCGTTTGCAACCGTTTGTTAATGATGATTTCATTGAGCTGGTGTTTCGATGATTTGACTCATAGCAGGTGATCCGAATATTGCAAGAACGGTTTGATTTGTGAAGCGGTGGTTAAATCAATTCAATAGGTAATTTCTATACTTTACATCCTAGGAACCTGTAATTTCGTATGTAGCCTCTTTAGGACATATACTTGACGTGCCCAGGGTCCGGATCAAATGAGTGGCTCTTAAAGCTAATTTCTATGCTTTACACTCTAGGAAGCTGTAATTTCATATGTAGCCTCTTTAGGAAATTTACTTGATGATGCCCAGGGTCCGGATCAGATGAGTGGTTCTTAAAGCTAATTTCTATGCTTTACACCCTAGGAAACTGTAATTTCGTATGCAGCCTCTTTAGTACATTTACTTGACGATGCCCAGGGTCCGGATACGGACCCCTCGCTTGCATACGAGTCTGCAACTAAAGACATAAAATCTCCTAATGTGTTGCAGACTTGTATGCAAGCGTTTCTGATGATTATCGAATACATTTAGGGGTAAAACTAGTTAGTTGAAGTGTAAAACTCTGTTATAATGGAGTTGGGGAGATATGCAAGTGTTGTAATTCGATTCAGCATGGAAAAATACGTATTTCTTTTGATTTTCACGTACAACCAAGCCGTTTCTGGGGAAATGAAACTTCTCAAGTTTTAAATGGACAGAAATCGTTCACCATTCGTTGGAAAGCTCTCGATTTATCACGCATTTCGTTCGTAGTACTTGTTCATGGTATTTATGTCGGCATTATATATGTTATTAATGGATGTAGTACACAATGCCGCTTGTTTTGTTGTTATTGGTTTCAAATCACTTTGAGAAAACGCCAAAATAAGAAACAAGCGTTGGCGTAAAGTTGTAAGTAAACCGATTTTGCTAAAACCTGGACTCTTTAAAGATTATTTGAAACGCTTGCATACGAGTCTCAACACATTGGGACATTTTATGTCTTTAGTTGCAGACTCGTATGCAAGCTCTAAGAGCCACTCAGGTGATCCGGACCCTGGGCATCGTCAAGTAAATGTCCTAAAGAGGCTACATACGAAATTACAACTTCCTAGAGTGTAAAGCATGGAAATTAGCTTTAAGAGCTACTCATTTGATCCGGACCCTGGGCATCGTCAAGTAAATCTCCTAAAGAGGCTACATACAAAATTACAACTTCCTAGAGTGTAAAGCATAGAAATTAGCTTTGAGAGCCACTCATTTGATCCGGACCCTGGGCATCGTCAAGTAAATGTCCTAAAGAGGCTACATACGAAATTACAGGTTCCTAGGATGTAAAGCATAGTAATTACCTATTAAAATGATTTTACCACCGCTTCACGAATCAAACCGTTCTCGACATATTCGGATCACCTGCTATGAGTCAAATCATCGAAAAACCAGCCCAATGAAATCATCAGAAATTAACGAGCGGTTGCAATCACGTTCGCAATATCAATTATTGAGAATGATCACCTGAGTCTAAAAAATTATTCAAATAACTATGCTCATAACTTTGCTTGTTGGCCACGCACTTCGCAGTAGTAAACATAATATGGTTGGATAAATCGAGAGCTTTCGATGAAATGTACACCGAATTTTGTGGGATGAAAAACGACGAAGTACCATTTTCCTAGCAACGACTCAGTTGTAAGCGGAAATCATTAGAAAACCAACCGTCACGCTTTTTTCGTTTATGTGCCAAAGTAAAGATATAAAATTTCAAAAGCCGTGGGTAGAGATAATTGCTTTATTACAAGAGTTTATTGAAATCATTGAAACTGTTACAATTGTAATGAAAACTATTGTTTTGAATATTATTCGTCAAAATTATTTGTTCAAAACAGAATCCAACATAGTAATGTTCATTCATGAAGTAAAGACATAAAATGTCCCAATGTGTGGCAGACTCGGATGCAAGCGTTTTCTTTAGAATTTTCCAGTATTTTATAAATTTATTTATTTATTTATTATCAATTGATTTGTTTAGCGAAGGTAATATAAAGTAGTAGTGAGTATTGTAGTAGTACAAAGTTTCAATTCAACTAAATGGTCGCAGTAATCATGCCTGGCCAGCGCGATTTTGGTTGTGAACAATTATACCGATCTAGTGGGGGACGAGTTTTTATTTTGACTATGGACTAACTATTATGGTTAATCAGTGTCCGAAAACTGAAGAACTTCATTCGCTTAGACTGAGAATATATAACCTGAAAAATAATGGAGAGAAAATAATCGAAAATTCCTCAGATCTCTGTATCGCCGTGTAGGTACCTACATAGCCATTGCCCAGGCAGTTTCATCAGCATTTCAGATATGTTCTTATTACTACAACTGAGGCAGCTTTATTGTTTTATTGAATAAATGAAAGGATAAAGTTTGGTAGTTTGTTGAAGTAAACTACGTAGGTACGTACAGCCTACTCTACTCTGTGGTTAAAAGTAAACTAAGTAGGTTACGAATACAACTGCTTATCAACAAGTTTGTCGAATATCGGATCAGGAAAAGTGCAACATAAATTATAAACCAGTTGTAGGGAAAGAACCTTGAATTTCATTCTTCTGAAGGTTAGACTTCATAAAAACTGCATTGTCAGTGCAGTTATTATGCGAGTTTTGCAGTGAAGCTAATTAGTGGGACAAAAAAAAGTTGATTAAGTAGGTAGAACCTACTCTAATTCTACCTATTTCAATTTTCGTCTATGGAAGTACATGATGAATAACAAGTAATAATATGCGGAAAGTAGGTAGTGTGTACCTCCCTCTCTAGGTACTTGTGCCAAAGGCAGATGGTAACCTACCTAATATTCCCTTCTGGCAGAGCTCTGATGGCACGGCCTTTCACATGACCACTTTTAAAGGACTCTAAAGATTTTTAGTTTCCTAATTGATTCGAAGAACGGTTCTGAAAACTGGATAACCCACAACATTTTCGCGGCTGATGTCTGGAACTCCTATCACTTGTTTCTCAACTTCCCAATACAAATTTCATTGGGATCTCGACTGCACAAACTAATCATGCGTTCACGTTTCAGTCATTTTACTGGTTAGGGCTGCAATAGATTCGCCGTTATTTTCCTCTTTGGGCGCCATGGTTGGTCATCGTTTGTGATGCGCTCCGTGATATGCTCGAAAATTTGGTTTTGTGGTGGGATACAAAAGATGAGTGTATACGGAAATAGGATGCTTTCACTACCTCTTCGACAATTGGAATATCCAAATCTCTATGAACAAATGAATTACAAACGTTCATGATATTGCGTAAAATCTTATTCTGTTGCGTTTGGATGCGTTTTATTTGTGATTCACTTGCGGAACCCCACATAGGTACTGCATCCATACTGCCAGATTAGCCGAATGAGCGTGGTGTTCATCAACATTTTTTGTGTGAGCGTGAGAGGTTAGCATTTTCGTACGCCAGCGAATCCTACTAACAAGTTCGGTTATATGTTTTTCATAAGTAGGTACGTCAGACGCTTGTCATGTTGCAGACTGAGGTAGGTACCGAACTAAATTGGCTGAAGGAACTAAGATGCAATTCATTGTTATTGGTTATGTGCTGAAGTTAAGTTTGTAGGTGTAAGTGACTGTGGTTGATTTTCTGGGGTTGAGGGTTGTTCGCCATTTGATATTCCATCCGCTGACTGCGTCAGCCTGATGTTGTACATTGTTTCAAGCCTCTTCTCCATTTTCTGAAGAGAATAGGACTGAGATGTCATCAGCGAACATGGCCATTGTAGTTGTATTTGATGTAGGGATTTACTTACGTAGACTAGATATGAAGAGGTCCCCAAACGCTCTCTTGGGGTACTCCTGCATAGATTGCTTTGGTTTGGGATGTGGATTCCCCATATTTTACAGTGAAGGTACGGTTGTGAAGAAATTATTGTAGGATCCGATTGTAAGTATCTGGGTCTACGTTTTTTACTTTGTGAAGGAGCCCTGGGTGCCAGAGTTTATCAAATGCTTTATTTGTGTACAGAAATAGGCCAATATACCTCCTTGTCCTCGTATGCATCCAAAATATCCTCCACAACGCGAAGGAGCGGCTGTTGACATGAGTGAAGCCTATGGAAGCCAAACTGAAAATTTGGGATCGTTGGTTCGAAGAAAGAAGTCAGCTTGGGTTCGATATGCATTCGAAAACTAATCGGGCTGTTGGGTCGGTAGCGGTAGGGCTTTTGTCAGGCTTGGGGAAGATGTTATGATCACCGCATGTTCCCATAGCGAAAGAAAGTAGATTAACCTGAGGATGGCGTTGTAAATTTGAGTTAGGAATAGGTACTATCGTTTTCCTTAGGAGATTGTCAAGCATTGCCTGAGTTATGTTATCGCTTTCTGGCGACTTTAAATACTTGCAATACCTACACAAGAATTGCGCAATATTCATCTATCTTAGTGTTACATGGGCCACGCTTAGGTACAATAGGCCCCTGAGAAGAAATTCATCGCTCGCGTCTCAATTTTAGCATCTACGGATGCACAAACACTCTGCTCTTATTACTAATATACCTTATTATGATTTACTTTTTAGTCAGTTTTCAAACGTAGAAAAATACGTTTTTACTGAGACCTTCTCGCCGAAAATTGTCATCGAACAATGGCACGTAACAACGACTCAAAACCACGACACAAAACAATGACACGTAATTTATGTCGTTGTTACGTATCATTGTTTTGAGTTGCTGTTCAGCAACTTAAAACAATGATACGTAACAACGTTATACACAAGAAGGTTAGTAAGTATTTTACTGTAGCCTCATGATCTCTGGAGCTAATTTCTTTGCTATTCAAGCTAAATTTTGGAATGACGGTGAACAAATTCTACGCTTACCACTCTTCAGCCTTTAGGCGCAAGGTGTTTTTACGTAGAATACGTTTTTACGGAATCCTTCTTGACGAAAACAGTCATCTACGACACGAAAAAATGACACGTGACGACACGAAACTGATGGGTAACAAAGACATAAATATACAAGAAGGCTAGAGCTACCGTTGCCTTTGGAACTCCGAAGCTAATTTCTTTGCTATTCAACCTATGAAGCTAAAATTTGAAATGGTGAAAAACGAACTCTACTATTCTACACTCTCACCACTCTTCAGCCTTTTGACGGAAGGTTTTTTCCACCTTTTATTTATATTTTTATTTATTTATTTGTTTTAAATGTTTACACGTTACGCTCTTTTATAACTTTAATTAATCATTACATTCTATGTATTGTATCCTCCATATTAACGCATTTTAACGACCTCCACAGACATGTTATGTTGTTATAGACTTGATCCCTATGGGGAAGCTAACTATTCCACACTATTCCCAAGTGTTTGGTATACGCATTCTCCTCAGTTGACTCTATCTGATCGATCTAACAAAATATTCGTCTTTCTGACTTTCCACAATTTATTCTTAGTTGGGTCTCTCAGCTATAATCTATTTTAGTCCAGTTATTTGACAGTCTTATTTTTCTAAATCATTATGTTTGTGTTCGTCTAGGTATTGGGAAACGCTTGTTCATCTACTGAAAGGTAACATCGGAGCTGGACTTTTCGCGATGGCCGACGCTTACAAGAACGCAGGCCTTATTGGCGGCCTCGTGGGAACTCTATTCATCGGCGGCATTTGCATTTACTGCAGTCACATTTTGGTAATCCTATTCATTGCCATTATAATATTAACTAATTTCGTGCGTGTTGTTTCATTGATGACTGCATTATCATTATTCGAATAGCTCTCACGATATTAATCTCGTATCTTACGATCTTGAGTTAGGTTGAATCTTGAACTAAAACTTCCATTACCGATTGGGTGTGACAGTCAGGTCTCAGGATAGCCGAACAATCTATCATCGTTATCTTCCTGTCACACACTGACTGGCACCTTTTTTCTGTCTGAATAGGAACTTGCTTTTCCTCAGCCAAGCTTTTAAAATGCCTACGTAGATAAGTAGTAAGTCTAGGAGTCGTCCCGGTTCGCCTTTTCTAGGGAAACAAGCTATGTTTCCACTATTGGCGTATTTCAACAAATGAAATGAAAATGAATTTATTTCTCCAGTAAATGCTTTACATTATTTTATAAATAAAGGATGTACAGAAGTATAATCTCCCAATATGGGCCAATAGCCCGCGCTAGGGAGATGCGTTGGTTGAGCAAAAGATTTACAATTTACAAATAGCCGTTATTCTAACTGGTATTTGCAATAATAGACGGAATTGAAAAAAAAAAAAAATGAAAAAAGTTCCTATTATAATATAATTTTCAAGACAAAGCTGAAAGAGTAAGAATAAAAAATAAACTATATATAAGCACTCTGGTGAGACAAAACGAATTTCTTCAGTAGTGAACAACAATGATTCGGTTTTTCCAACAATTGCGTTTTTAATGAATTAGGCAGTTTATTGAAAACTGAAAAATTTGAGTGGAAAGAAATCTTACCAATTCTATGGCAAAAAACTCGTTTTAAATGATATTGTGAGATTAAATGAAGATTTTTAGCTTTTTTGCAGCTTTTATCTATTTTTCGGCAAATATTAATGAAATTTAAGTACATTATTTATCATAATAAATTTGTGCATACATTTTTTAACGTTCTAGTTCATCGTTGATAAACTTCTCTTGACTGAAATTCTCCTAAAAAATACATAAATTTACCGATTTCTAGTCGTTTTTAGCAATTTTTTGTCAATTTTTTGTCAATTTTTGATTAGCCTAATTTAACAAGCTCAAAAATGCTGGCCCACGAACTCATTCTTTCGTTAAAAAAACTTGAATATTTGACGCAAGAACGGAATTTTTATCTCAATCCAAAGGAGTTATCGTCTGGAAATATATATATATATATATATATATATATATATATATATATATATATATATATATATATATATATATATATATATATATATATATAATACCCATATGAAAAAGCGTTAAATCCAGGAATCGTTTCAGAACGCCTCCAAACGGATTTGAATGAAGAAAATTTTCTAAAATTTAGATTTTAAAATTTTTGGAGCCATTGCAATGGCTTCATTTTCTACAAAAATGCGCTTAAAAAAAAAAAAAAAAAAAAAAAAAAAAACAGCCCGTAACCTACTACGTACGCGCCGGTCCATAAGAACGTGATTAAAAGGTGGTTAAAAGCCCAGGAAGGTTTGCGCGTGTGCAAACATGAACTTCGTAAAACGGTTACTTATTAGAAGTTATTAGGAACTAAGGCTCAAGTACTTAAACCTACGCACGAGATTAGAGGGTGGTTCTACGGTATTAGTTTATACCATTGTGATTGGAACAACTATGGCCCACAGCACACCAAAACTTAATAACCAATGTTGCTGACTAGTGACTACGGGCGTCGGCCCTAAAAGTCTGCAAAATAGTGA
Organism: Adelphocoris suturalis; assembly: GCA_030762985.1. Classification (NCBI taxonomy): domain Eukaryota; kingdom Metazoa; phylum Arthropoda; class Insecta; order Hemiptera; family Miridae; genus Adelphocoris; species Adelphocoris suturalis. Next base: position 47,166,952 of record CM061043.1, on the reverse strand, counting down.
AGATTACCTGTCTTCTATTATATTGGCAACAACTGGTTCTAAATGCCCACATTTTCGTAAGAGCTGAGGTAACTACTCAGCATAGCAGTCCTTGGTAAATTTTCTCCAACTTTTTGAAGGAAAGGAAACCCGAGGTAAGTGGAGCCTCGAATTTCCTAATCTCCACTTTGAATCCTCACTGAATCCAATCTTCACTGATTGCAATCCAATTTCGATCTTGTATTCACCAAACTAGCCTCTATCATTGGTACGAATCTGAAGCCAAAAGCTTCAACTATTCTTGTGCATGATTTGTTGCAAAATTTGCAACCCTAATAAACAAGCATGTTTCACCTCAAAGTATCAGGCTATGCTGATTCTTGGATTGGTAAAATTTTTTTTAAAGGATTTTCTCAACATTATTTTCTCATCTAGCCTCTTAAAATTATTCTAATATTGGTTGTAACAATTTTGTTAGATGCTTTGGTGAGTCCCTGTTTTCTTGTCGTAAACCTTCAATAATTTTTTTCCTAGGTATGGTCATCCGCCAAAATCAGAAAAAAGTTGAATATGGATGCTGATCCCTCGTTCGAAGAAACTGTGGAGTTTTGTTTCGAGTTCGGCCCTAAATGCTATCAGAAAGCGGCCAAGTTAGCAGGGTAGGTACGTCTCATCAAAATAAAAAAAATAAGGCTAGCGTTTTATGGCTAACTGAAACTGAAAGTATTAAATAGCTTTTGATCATGTAGCAGATTACTTTTGGTCATGAACATGCCTAATTCTCTCATTCTTTCTCAAAAACCTACATACCTTGATACGATTTGTGGTCACGAGAAAATCACCGTAAAAGCTCTGATAGGAAAAGTGTCAAATTTATGCCTTAAATACGAGGAGGTATTTGACAAGAATAAGGCAAGTTCATGACAAATGTGCTCATTTGGCTGGTAGGTATAGATTTACCGGAGATGCTTTGTATGCGCAATTGCAATTGTATGAGCAAATCTATCGGTAGAAAAGTGAACTAGGAGAAAAACCAGGTTCAAAATTAACTGTTACTGTCAAACAAATAATAAATTCATCAATATTGTATCTGAGGTTTTCTGGGGGTCGTCGGAATAGTTGATTATCCTAGCGGTACTAACATTACCTATCTTCGGAAGTCTTACACTGGTAGGTGGTCTAGGTGGATCTATGATTAGTAGGGTGCCCGCTATTTTGAGAAAGGTGGAATTTTGATGACCTCCACCCGAAATTTGGTTTAAAATGTCACAAAAATGACCCCTGAATTTGTTCAGATTTTTTGCATAAGAAAAACCTATGCCGGTTGCTCGATTTTGGTTTTTGAATTACACCTTTCTTGCCAATATCAGACTTTTGAATATAACTTTTACAAACTTCTTTGTAAAATTGTGAAACTTCGTATACTTACGTTTTTGGGGTCGCTAAACTCGAATGTGCAGTCAAAACAAGTTGACAGCAACAACTTTTGACAGTTTGTAATCTCAAAATCATGTCAAAAAATGACAATTTTTCAAAATGTATCGTAAAATCATGAAAATTCGTATTCTTATGTTTTTTGAGCGGCTGAACTCGAGTTTGCCGTCAAAAAGTCAAAATTCTAACAGAAATACGTGAATTTTTATAATTTTACAATGAATTTGGAAAAATTGTCATTTTTTGACATGATTTTGAGATTCCAAACTGTCAAAAGTTGTTGCTGTCGACTTGTTTTGACTGCATATTCGAGTTCAGCGACCCCAAAAACGTAAGTATACGAAGTTTCAAAATTTTACAAAGAAGTTTGTAAAAGTTATATTCAAAAGTCTGATATTGGCAAAAAAAAGCGTATTTCAAAAACCAAAATCGAGCTACCGGCGTAGGTTTTTGTTATGCGAAAAATCTGAAAAAATTCAGGGGTCATTTTTTTGAGATTTTAAACCAAATTTCGGGTGGAGGTCATAAAAATTCCACCTTTCTCAAAATAGCAGCCACCCCTACTACACATTAAGCAGTGACATGTACCTATGGACGAAGTTATTTTATCATTTCGGGGTCCAACAAAATGATGATTCTTAGGGTTTGAAATATCCCTACATGCATCCAACTTTGTTAAGCATAGAGAAAAGTTGAAATTGATTGTTTCCCCTGTTGATTGTTAATTTATATTTGTGTTTGTTTGTATAAAATACTTGTTCAGAAGAAGAAAAAAAAACTATTCGTACAATATACCTTTCTGAAAAGTACCTAGTGATAATAACTCTCCCGATTGCTCCAAATGTACTTTACCTACATTATACCTTCAGTTCTTATAGTATCTCATTTGTAGTACATACAGTCTGTTTTTCTTTACAGGGTTCTAGTGAAGATTTTCATTGTCATCACACAGTTGGGGTTCTGTTGCGTGTTTTACGTTTTTGTCGCTGAATCGTTTGGAGCGGTGAGTCTCTCAAAATCAATGTCTCGAAACGAGTGGTCGAGTGTAGGGGAGCATGAAGTTAAATTTCCACAACATCAAAATTGTACTATTGTAATTAAAGATTAATTCATCTTTTACCTAACGTAACTACCGAAGAGGGAATGTAATTACCTACCTCTAATCAATTCACTCTATTCTTTACTTACTTTACTTGATTTTTTGGCGAAACAACGGATTTGTTATCTCAATTCTAAGGCGCAAACGCATGAGGCATAATTTTCCGTTAAAAAATCTCAATGTTGTGGAAAAAGCTTCTTTTTTGGCATTTAAGCGCAATTTCATTCCTTTTCAAGAACATTAAAAATACAGATAGTGCTCAGTTGAAAAACCGATTCTTTGGGGAAGTGTTTCAAAGTAATTACAATCCAAATTCAAACTTTAGCCGTTCGGCATGAAGATGTATTTCATATTACAGTAAATAAATTACCGGTTCGGCTTATTTTATAGTCTTGAAAAGTTTTTTTTGGATGGGGTAGATAATATCAATTGTGCACCGGCACAATTTACAAAACATCAACTTTACAAAAAACATAAATAACGGCTGGTTATTTATGAAAACAATGAAACCTTTACCCATATTTTGCTCATTCAAATGGTAAACAGTTCATCGCAGGGCTCCTGCGTTTACTGATTTAAATAAAATGGCAAACATTGTAAGTGTATAGGTTTAAAATGCAGATAACTTTAACTACTAACTAAGCTAACTAGCTAACTAACTAGGTCGCTTCCATTTACAAATGTAACAATTAAGTAACTACCAACTAATAAAAACCACTCGTTAAAGTGAGGGTTTACAGCGTTAACATCCTGTGAATTACTTCTTTACAATTACGTATTTTCTTCTTTCATTAAGTTTTAACGAATTTTCGTAGAAAATGAAGCTATTGCAATGGCTAACATTTTTTCGAAATTTTGTTCATATCTAATGTTATTTTTTTATGTATGTGGTGTGTGTATGTAATTTCAGACAAACATGAAGTTTTCCTCCTAAGGATTGAGATAAAAATTCCGTTTATATGCCAAAAAATGAAGCTTTCCAAATAAAAGGATGAATTTATTGACCAGCATTTTTTGAGCACAATAAATTGGTCAAATTGCAAAAAAGACGAAATATGGCTTAAACGGCTAAAAAAAAGTTTCAGTCATGCAGCATGATCGTATGTGCGAATTTTATTAAGTTATCATATTTATAATATTATGTTAAATTGTTTGAAAACGAGATCTTTCTGAGTTTAAAGAAAATGTTAATCATTATTTTTATGGTAAAAAACATGATCTAAATAGTAATCTGCTATTCAAAAAGTGCTTTTGGATTTTTCGCTTTTTTGGAAGTTTTTATGGATTGTATAGCAAATTTTAATCAAATTTAAGTAGGTACATTTTTCCGCATAATTTTGTACATAAATTTTTTAATATTCTATTTTATGTTTAATAAACTTTATTTGAGCAACGTTCTGCTAAAACTTATGAATTTAACAATTTTTAGCCGTTTTTAAACATTTTTAGTGATATTTTTAATACATTGTTGAAATTTGACAAATTTATTGTGCTCAAAACGTGCTAGCCAATGAACTCATCCTTTCGTTTGGAAAGCTTGATTTTTTGGCGGAAGAACGGAATTTTTTATCTCAATCCTAAGGAGTGCTATCGTGTGGAATGATACGTATATACAGGGTGTCTCAACTAAAGTAGGCAAGACTTCAGGGATCAATTCTGCAGGTAATTTGTCACAAAAAGTGTCTCTGAAAGTGTTATTTTTTAGAGGCTTCGTTTTCGAGTTATTGACGATCTAAGATTTTTTCGTGTTTTCGATCTCCTAAAAATGGCTGTGACCCCATCATTCTTTGAGTATTCTCAATCCTGAGGATAGCGTTAGAAAGAACGTTAAATTTCCTATCTTTTTGATGCCAAATCATAATTATTCAAGAGAGTTAAGATACCGAAAAAAGAGGTCAAAGTACAAACTTTGTAAAATTCTAAAAATTTGGGTTTTTTCAATCTGATTCCTCCCTCTATAAAAAAAATGAACAGTCGTTTGCAAGTACAGTAAAAACTTCAAAATCTTATCAGATTCTAACGGTATAGCCAAAAAAACGATAAAAGTAACAACAAGAAGAAAAAACGGCTCTGGAATGCAAAAAAACGTGGTATTTTAAACAAAAATCGATGGATTTCAGGAAAAAACGATCTCCCACAACTTTATGATTTAAATGTCGAATTCTACGTAATTTTTCACGCTGAATCGAATGGTGACACTTGCAGACCTCTACGACTAACGAATAAGGGCGAAAGTGCCCTTTGACCCTCGAAACTCAGAGATGGGCACTTTTGCTCTTATTCGTTAGTCGTAGAGCTCAAAAAGTGTACTGTGTTGAAACATTTCGTTGAAATTTGTTTAAAAAAAATCGATAAAAACTCCAAAAAAAGCTAAAAATCCAAAATCCCATTTTGAGTACCTACCTACTAACTTATAATTTAGAATAACTTTTTTGTCTTAAAATTAATAGTTAACTATTTCTTCACACTCAAAAAGCTCAAATGTCAATATCATACAACTCGATAACTCATGAAAATTCGCTCATACGATCATACTGCATGGCTGGAACTTTTTGTGATTTGGAATCAGGTCTCATCTATTATCTACCCTGTTTTGCTGAATTTTGCACGTGTTTTTTGCAGGTTGTTAGTCATAACGCGCCGGAGCATCACATTCCCATGGCAGTTTACACGATGTGCATGTACATCATCATGATGATTGTCTGTCTGATACCTTACCTCAAATTCTTGACGCCGGTATCTCTCGCTGGCACCATCTTTTTATTCACTGGAGTCGTCTACATTGTGAGCGTGTCCTGTATTGATCTGCCAAGTCCAACTACGAGAGACTACTTTGGGACAGCTGACACTTACCCGCTGTTTTTTGGCACAGTGGTTTACGCTTTCGAAGGAATTGCTCTGGTAAGCTGGTTTGCTAGTCTCCGTGGTTTCTGAATACCTACGGTCGTAACTGAACATATACCTACATATTTGTTGGTTTTGGTTTATTATTAAATTGTCAAACCTTTGTAATCGATCGAGAAAAAAATAATTTTTGTTAATCCCCCCTCAAAATTAGTTATCGTTTCAAAAAGAGTAGAATCTAAAATCGAATGAAAAACGCTGCAAATTATTACACAACAGTTATTATTTCTGCATTAGATAGACCTTCTACGCAGATCACTGGTCTATAATAATTACCCCGTTTATAGCGTATTTAATATCGAAACTTGGGGGCTTCACGATTCGCTAATGGTTCACTCCATCACATCACTAAGACCCCACAATTTCATGCTTTTCATAGATGAGAAGTTAAAAAATAGTTGAAGTTAAGAAACAAAACGATTTATGGCAAAGTCATCTTCCCACCATGTAGAAGGGTTGCACGCATTGTATATTGTTTTGAAATTACGTTTGTTTTTTTGCACATAAAATCTTTAATTATAATTACCTAATGTATTTCAGTAGGTTGATTAGGGGGGGGGGGGGGGGGGGGAATCAGACGCAGAAGCCCCTCAGCTGATAAAATTATCATTTACGTACCTTTCTGAGGAATCCGTCGTCACAAGCAAGTCGAGTACGGGGGGCGAGCGCTTTCGATGCAAAGACATCATCATCAGGCCGTCGAAACAGTACCTCCGAAAGGTACGTAAATGATAATCATTTTACTTTTACTACTAGCGGAAATAACCCTTTAGATTCAATAGTCAACTGATAAGTTGTCTTCCGCATAGTAACACTGTTTTCAAGGCATTCTAAAGGCGCCCTATTGGAAATTTCAGCACTGTAGGTCAACCAAGGCAACGTAAACCGTTGGCCCTCCCTGAGGGCTAGAACTTTGGAAAAAAAAGACGAAGCAAATCATAACTTGTGGAGCACAGTGATAATCGCCTTATAAACTACGGCAATCATATCAACTGATATAATTCCAATGGACTTCGGACTTCACGAAATATAGATTGTTGTAAATCTTGTCACCTATAGATGGACGAGTGAAGAGTAGGTAGGTGATTTATTTAATCTCATCAATTTTCAGTTGCAAGGGTACCTAGGTACATAACTGTCGGATACTTAGATCAGGGAGACAAGGAAAGTGTAGCTTCATTAATTAATTGCTCCCTTATGGGCCCCTCGCTTTCTCTTTTCCCCTAACGATTTACGCTCGGGATTTTGGAAGGATCTCACCATTCGAACGACCAGAGTGCACACCTTGAAAAATTGGTAAAATAGGACGTATACCCATACGAAGAGCCCCAGTTCTAGAGCTAGCCAAAACCTAATCAAACCTTCATACACTTGACTGCCTCCATTTTCCCAGGTTATACCCCTGCGTGCTGAAATGAAGAAGCCGGAAAATTTTGCAGCCAATTTGGGTGTATACAACGTTGGCATGACGATCGTCATGGTCTTGTTTAATGTCGTCGGGTTTCTTGGATTCTTGAGGTATGGCCCAGAAGTCCAAGGAAGTATTTCCTTCAACCTTGAACCTTCCGTGTGAGTACTCAGGTTAGTTAAACTTGTACATTCCAATATTAAAGCATAGAACTCTATCTGACTGTGCTCGTCTTTCGTCATCTATTTCATCGCATCGTACCTATGTAATATATTTACTAACTCAACTTACCTTCGGAAACGATTAGTACAATTATAGTAGGTCAAGGAGAAGACTGTTTACTCGTACCTATGCAGCGGCATGTTTCACATCGCATGCAGGGCCTTTTTAGAGAAAAATATTTGAAAAACCCGCAGAACCACAGATTTTCTGAAAAGCTACCAGAGTTTACGCTCTCCTATGTTAGACACCCTGGGTGCCCCCCCCCCCCCCCCCCCCCCATGCTCCACCAACTTGCAAAATACGGAAATTCTCGTCACTTTAGCTGAAAGATGTTGGATGGTGCAGGTGAATGACTGGGTGGCTGAAGAAAGCTGCCAGCCTGGGTGGGCACTAAACAGTCTTCTCTTTGACCCATTGTACTTATTGAAGACCGTACTAAATAATTATCCATTTATTTTTACTTTCCCAACAACTCGAAGAATAAAATGAAGGTGGCAAAACGAATCAAAGAAATGTTTGAATGTGTTTCCAAACTGATGAGAATGGTTGAAACCTCCTAATATGATGATTGAAATTCTCATGGGTGAGGTGTGGCGCACAGCCTATTGCATAGATAGTTGGGATGGTACATCTATATTAATAAAATCGTAAGTATGTCTGTCTGTACATTGATTGGAATCATGAAATTTTGCGTTTCTTTTCCGTTTCATGCTACTTGTCACGGTTACAGGGGTCATTGGACAATCGATATGAGTGGGGGGAAATGTCTGTGTCAGTCCAACTTAAATTATAAGCTATTTGAAGTTTTTTAAATTTGATCCAGAGGTGGTGTTTTAGGTGAGGGGGAGGGGGTGAAATGGGGTATTTTGGACACCATTGAACGAACTGGGGATCTGAGTTGTCGAATATGTTCGGAGTATTTTAAGTTAAATCACAGGAGACTTGACATTTTTCAAATCTAACCCATAGAAAGGGGGGAGGGGGTATCTTTGTCATCACTGAACAAACTGGGGATTCGATTGTCGAATATGTTTGGATTACTCTAATTCAAGTCAAACACTACTTTTTTCAAATCTGACCCAGAGGGAAGGGGATGTTAAAGCGAGTACTTTCAAGTAAGGCCTTTTTTGAATCAGATCCATAGGGGTGTCCCAAAATGTGATGGGTGAGGGGGGGCTTGCGTATATTCAAGACAACCTGCGCAACGCACGAGTGAACCAGCTAGTAAGAAATATTTTTTTAAATTTTTTTTCAATTTATTAGGTATGAGGGGATATTTGATTAGGGTTGAGTGTACTCTAAATTACATTGTTTTGAACATATATGCTTCTACGTGAACAGAAGCTAACAGAAATGATGAAATTACCTACCCAGAAAGAATGAAATTCATATGGAGACAATCCATCAGAATTTAATCAAAATTACGTGAAAACTATAAATTCCCAAGATGTTACGTTAGGGCATTCGGTGATTCTGCCTTGAATGTAGTAACAATGAAGCTGAGAAGTGACCATCTTGATCCAACCCGCACAACCGCTGTGTGTTTCATCGAAATCTTATGATGACTGTAGAAGTTGTACTCAGAGGCTACTTTTATAGATCCGTCTGAGATTAAATTCATAGGAGACTTGATGCCCATCCAGCACGGATGGGCGCCCATCCAACAGGAAACTCGTCGAAATTTGACTATAAGGTAGTCTAGTTTGGCCCGTTCTTAGTAGCAGATTCACAGGCTGACACGAAACCAAATTTATTCAAAATTATCTAAAACGTAAAATTTTTCAATTTAGTGGGCTTTTTATCAACTTCTAAAAGGAATACAATGTTCTGATAATAATTGAAAAAACTGAATGGTTTTGTAGGAAGTACGCTGAACTTGTAGGTAGTTTTAATATTTTCGTATTGCATACCTACCTACCTTTCTTTCCTTTGAGTGTAAGTTGTTGAGAAAGTAACTATTGCTTCTAGTGTCTCATCTTTTCCATTAAAAACACATCTCCTTTGCTGATTAAATGATTGTTTTCACAGCGCATCTGACGTAATAAAAATCTTGGTCGCCCTTGGCATCATGTTCTCGTACCCCTTGCAGTTCTTCGTAGCGTCATCTATCATAAGCGACGCCATTATCGCCCGATGGTATTTGGAAGGTAGTCGCACGAAGAAACACGTCGTCGGGTGCATCGTTAGGGGTTCTCTCGTGACGATTACATGTAAGCTTATACATTTTGTCATAAAACTGTGTATTTTTATACCAAGGTAGAGATGAAAAGTTTATACTATCTTATGTTACTTGACTAGAACTACATTTGTGTTGTAGGTAGATTTGTAAGTGGCTTAATGGAGCTCCGAATCTGAGAAGCTTGAAGCATCTCAACTCATCCTTCGGGAAAACTGCTGTTACCTACGTTTATACATATACACAAATTGGCATTGTACAGAGACCGAACATAACACACATTTTAAAGCTCATTTCTGGTCGAAAGTTCCTCCTAGAGATGCGTTTTAAAACGCTTTGTTTTCGAGTTATTTAATTTTTGAAGATTTTTTTGAGTTTTCTGTGTTATGACATTAAAACGGCCATTTAACTCCCCTTAGAATCACTGTAAAATAATAAATAAGGGCATCGTTGGAAATAGCGTGAAATTTCCTATCTTCCTGATGCCAAACCATTAATTTTTAGCCGACTTAATTCGTAAAAAAGGAGACTGAAAAGCAAATTTTGACAATTTTCCAGAATTTGATTGTTTTACATTTGTCATTCTACTCTTAATATATAATATTTTGGGAAGTCATTCCACGGGAACACATTCTCAGAATCTCAGCTTTCCAACTGTGTAATATTCTACTTATTATTGGAGAAAACTCGGCGCTCCTCGCCTCGCCAGGGGGCCGAGCCCCCTGGGCCCCCGGAAACCTCTATTTACATAGGTACTTTGAATGAATTGATTGATAAACAAAATGTATTTTAGCTCACACGTTTCACATAAACCAATAGACAATTGGAGATAGAATCCAAAGTTTCACCAAAAAATCGGTAATAAATAGTTAAGGGCGTTAATAAATGGGTTAAAACGCATAAAATTGAGCTCAACACTTGAACTAAAAATTTTTGGGTTGAAGTGTAAAACTCTATTATATCGGAGTAGGAGAGATCTGCAAGTGTTACCATCTGATTCCGCGTGAAAAAATACATGGGGACCGGCTCCAAACTCGTATTTTCGTTGAGAGTTAATTTACATGAAAACCCTCGATGTCATTGAAAAATCCACGTTTTCAACTTCAGAGCATAATTTTCTCCCCTAATAAGAAGAGTAAAAGTAAAATTGACTTACCACTGGAAAGCTGAGATTCTGAGGAAGTTTTTTCGTGGAATGGCTTTCCGAAATAGTCTTTATTAGAAGCAGACTGATAAATGAAAATTTACTTTTAAGCCTCCTTTTTTACGTATCAAGTCGGCTCAAAAAATATTGGTTTGTCATGAGATAATATATAGCAAATTTAACGCTCTTTCCAACGATGTCCTTATTTCGGAGTTTACAATGTTTCTAAGGGGAGTTAGAGCTGTTTTAATGTCATAAGCCAGAAAACACACAAAAAAATCTTAAAAATTAAAAAACAAAAGCAAATGAAAAATGAAAAAAATAAATAAAAGAGGAACTTTTGATTAGAAATGAAATTCAGAGATTCCATTAGGTTTGGGACATCCTGTAACATAACGATTGATTATCGATAACTTGATGCCGTTTTATTTCAGCTCTCTAAAATATGTTAACTTAGATCATGTAGAATACATTCATTCAAATTGTTATGCAAGAGCACAAGTTTGAGCGATTGTGAAAGTGAAGATCTAGTCGTTTGTGCATCGGTGCAGGGGGGGGAGCTTCTATCATTCCAAACTGCGTAATTTAATCTCTAAAAAATGATTTAAATTGAAATCGAAACTGTTACTGCAGGTACTACTACTGTAGTTTTTCCCGTGAGAAGGATTAGTGGACACATCAGCACAAAAGGTCTAAAAGGTAAAAAATGCGAGTTGAAATTTTGATGTTTCTCCGCCTCCCAAAAGTGATTACAAAACTTTTGCCATGTTTGGTGACCTCGGAAGCAAAATAAATTACTGTGACACGGGAAGCGACAATGAACGGCTTGAAAGATTAATTGCGCTCCCGGTGAGACGACCTTAAGATCGCAATCCTTATGAGGATTGCTAGTTCGGAGCTCCAGAATTTGTTTAAGGACATTGCCATTATTGAATTTTACGCCAAATTGTATATCAAACGTACGTAAATTTATGTTTAAAAAAACCGCTTTTTCAACAGGTATGATAGCTTTATTTGTCCCGAATTTGAGCGCCTTCATTTCGCTAATTGGGGCCGTCAGCAGCACCGCTCTAGCGCTGGTCTTCCCCGTCCTGTGTCACATCTCTCTCTACACCTGTCCTGACGAATTCGAGCCCGCCACCTCGAGGCTGCTTCCATTGTGGTAAGTGTGACATATCCATAACTCCTGATAGTTGAAGTTATTGTGATTACAACATCAAAATGACTTTTGTCAAAGGGGACCTGTAGGTCGATTTAAAAAAAAAAAAAAAAAAAAAATTGATTTTCGGTTCTTTGTACTAAAAAAAACTACAGATCCTGCTGAAAATTTTGGTATATTTGAATAATAATAAAGTACCTTTGAAATGTTTGGAAAAAATCATCGAAATTAGTGAGCGCCCGACGCGTCAGCTGGCTCATCCTCCGTCTCTGCTAATTGCTCCTCCAGTTTTTTAGTTCTGGGGCTTCTGGATCTAGATCTATCTCCAACTAGCGCTTCATTTTGTAGCCATGTAGGCACTAACTTCCGTTTTTTATAAATTCGTTTTGCTCGAAGAACAAGCGGAACTAAAAAAATCGCGAGATAACTTGAGAGCTTGGAAAGCGAGAATAAAAAAACTACGGAATACTGAAATTGTTGTAAACAAAGATGATAAGAACAGTTGTCTTGGTGACAATCTTCTTCATCATTTTCAAAAGATACTCGTATTTCATACCTTGTGGACACTGTATATGCATGCATGTGTCATAGAAGTTGTAGAGCAGTCGCTCCCACAGAGAAGGTTTTAGAAAAACGCGATTTCTCACAAACCATGTTTTCGCAACTCCATATGCCTTTTTCTCCGGACTGGAAAGACTCAATGGTTTTTGTTGGTAATGAATTGGGTTATATTAGTGAAACAGGAAATCATTCCAAATCGTATGTTGCAACACTGGTGGATATCAATGTAGTGAACATTTTTGATAACTATTTTTCTATGTTTTAGATTTTCCCCTGTCGTTCATTATTTCTTTCATCGAAGTTAGTCAATATGTGAAGAATAACGTGTACAAGTTTGATACCAATTGGAATATAAATAGGTAAGTTCAGAAAAGGTACACAAGTTTGAATAAATGGGTCTACCATCGAGTGTTCATAATGTCTCTCTCAGGCAAGTTATCGCGAATTTTCTGATACAGGTACGAAGTTAAATTTGTGTAAAAATTTGGTGATTTAGTTATCAAAACTAAGGTCACTATGACTAATAAATTATTGGTGAGCGGAGCACTGCCCGCACAGCCGACCGACAGGTCCAACTTGCCCGACTTGTGAAAATGAGGAAATTAGGTTTTTAACAAAATGTTTATATTATTATCAATTATGATAAATGTGATGAAAGATCTGGTAGGTAATTTAGAGCTGGCCTGTGAGATAGTCGATTGTCTAGAGGTTTCCATTCGTGAATTTCCTATCAACAATATCCTGTCTATGTTTTCTGTAGTTATATGCATTCTCTGTTTCTTAAATTCTCATAATTTCGAACTCCTATGAGTTTTCTATCGGTAAGTTTCCAGTCACCTCCTTCCCTAATTGTCTTATCGTTCTTAATCATAGCAATCTTTGATTTCTCAACTGTGCTACAAAATAACATCGCGCACAGTGGCTGTTTCGTCAAACCACTTGCACGAATCGACCTGACCTGCCTGAACATTCTTCTCCTTCCCGGTCTACGCTTTCCCTCAACCTTGTCCTGGATGATATTCTGCAACGATCTGTACTTCTGCTCTGACGTACCAGAAGTACTCCAGCATCCTTTCATTAAATTCAATAGTTCAGGCGCAAAGTTTACTCTATAAAGGACGGCGGCATTCGCCTGTCCACCCTCTGGTACACCCACATCTCGAACGCGTGAATCCTTCTCTCGGTATACTCAATGTCCAAATCTCCACACCGCACATGTAGACGCAGCGCAGCAAAGAACAGGGCAAGACACGTTTCTGGACCCGTAGAACACGATGGTGCCGTGAAAATTTCTGAAAAATGGTTTTCCCGGAGAAATCATCAAAAATATGTGGGAAATGACAAAAAAAAAAAAGTCCTCGCTATGGTTTTTTCCGCCTTAGACCCAATAAATTTCGACAGTTTTTGCCCGGTTGGTCTTAAAATGTTCGGTGAAGTTCCAATTTGGTCCCATGTGAGTTTCGAGACATGAAATTCTTTTTTCCGATTGCATTGAATGTTACGCCAACTCATATCTGCACTTTATTTGAGGCAGTGAAATAGTTTCTCTCCTTCTTGGAGGCAAAATGAACCTTTTTAATCGACTTGAAAAAAAATCCCTCAAATTTTTTGGTTTTTGCTGAATATGAGTTGGTAGGTAGCCAAATTGCCTACGTAAATTATCCATCTGCCGTCCGAAATGTTCTTAACTACAGAATGCTTGTGATTACGATTCTTCCTTTAGATAGAATTGGAAACAATAAAGTTTGGTATGTACCGACTTAGCTGCACTAACAATTTTATTTTGCCTTTGGAATTCCACACACTCTTCAATTTAATTTTCAGGTATTGTTTGGACGGGACAGCCCTCGTCCTGGGCTTCCTCGGCTTCGTCACCGGCGCCTATTTCTCGATGAAAGAGATCGCAAACACGTTCGCCCTCCCCGACGTCAGGTTACACCAAATTGAAACGTGATAGCGGGCACAGCAAATTTACGGCTTTTTACTCGCGAAGCGCCGGCACTCCGTAGCACACTTCACCAACTCTTCCGTGATGACCCAGCCTTCCTAAAAAAGGTGAAGTCGTCCCAAAGTCACAAGACTCTGTAATTCATTATAAATTGCCGAAAGTGATGCGGTCTAAGCGAACACTGAAGAACAAGAGGGGATTTGTATTCCGGGCGAGGAATTCGATCTCCTAGATATTTCAATGGAAATATCATCTTACTGTAATTGAAAAATTACATTCATAGACATTAAGTAGTGTTTTCAATTTAAACGATCTTAAACTCGTTATTTTACGTTTCAACGATAATTAGTGAATAACAACAGTTTTACGTATTGCTTCATGTAATAAGGAATCACTGATTATTGCTACTATTCACCTCGGAGTTTTATGTTCGCTAACTTCAACACATGAGATATGAATATCATATACTTCACAATATTCATGTATTTGTAATAGTCATGAAAATCTATGAACTTCCTAATGATGGTAATATTGAAATTACCAGAATTGGGTGCTAAGAATATATTGAGTAGATACTAGTATTTTACAATCAAATAGCTACACCTTCCCCCCATCTATCAATCGAATTAAAACCAATATTAAGGAGTTTTATTTATTTATGTAGTGGTTTAAGCCGCACCTCTACCATAAGGGTCATTAGCGGGAACCAATTAAGGAGTATTTAGATATTAATTTTGTTCTTTTATTTTTCAGTTTAAATTCCACTGTAGGTTAATCATAATTAGTACATTTTTTTTTACTGTTTGAGCGATAAAATTCGCAAATAATGACTATAAAGTTCCGTTAATCAATCCTAGTACTAATGTTACTTACGCCAAGACTAAATATTGTATGCTCAAGATATTTTACGTATTTAGATATCCACTGGTATTTCGAAACAACAAATACCTACACCTACCTAATTACGTAGGTACCTTTATTTTTTTTCTTAACATTACAAATAATGTAAGCTGTGTGAACACATCGAAGGAGAAGTATTTCAATATCTGTAAAGCCTGAATTCTTTTGTCAAATTAAGAAGGTACTAAATAAAGAATGCAAATATTTTTTGTTGTGTAAAACTCGTATTTATTGCCTCGACAGCCCGTTTTTAAAATTTGATATGGTATTGTTCTGGTAAAATTCGTTTTTCAGATCTATTACAAAGAAATCCTTAGTCAGTCTTGTGTTGTCAATAAAAGAATTCCGTCACGATGGCGGACACGCTGCAGTAAGCGCCAAAAGTGAATCCAAACAAAGCGACAAGTAGTGTGATTCCATCCATGGTATACCTGTAACATCAAAGGTCGAAGGTAATGACAGAGGTTTCAAGATTAAGTGAATTTCGAAGCTTATAAAATTGTTGAAACAATATATAGGGTATCTCAGATTCAGGTTCAAGGTCAAGCGTCACGAACAATGGCTAGATGGCATAAGCGCTAATCCGCTGAAGGACGGTGTACGAAAGCGCTAATTTCCGGGAAACATGGGTGTACAAAAGCGCAAAAAAAAGGTGCGAAAGCGCAAAAATACGAGAATCTTTCAAATGTTTATTTTACAAAAGGTCAAGTCATAAGAAATGTTAATTTCAAAAGAATTGTAAATAATAGAGTCTTAAATTCAATGAAGCACCGCTTGATTGCGGATTCCAACTTTTCGGACGTATTCCGTAAGCGTCAAAATTCCCTCCTCGTCTTTTGCCCACAACGCACATATCTCCGTATCCTTCCGCACATGGTTTTTTCGGTTTCTTCTTGGTAGGGCTGACGTGGTTAAATTTCACATACTTCTCTGCTTGGAATTTGACGAGAGCATCGATGACGACGTGGATGGACTGATGTGGGGAATGAACCTGTTGTTTCAAGTGACGATGGTACGGTTCAGGGCCATTGGTGGTTCGGGGATATTCGTCGACTGGACTTCGTGCTCACATGTCCAGTGGAAATCTGCTTTTAGGCCCATCTCAAGTTTTTGCCAGGTATTCTATGAAGTCGCCAATTCGACTATCGGCAGGGGCTTCCTCGATCACGTCCGAAAATGCCTGTTCCACGAGGTTTGGCGTCAAGTAAGGTAGCCCGAAATATGTTTTCAAGTGTGTTATTGAATGTTACTGACTCCCTAACATACATTCGCGCTTTTTTCGCGCATTAGCAACACTCTCGTGATCGTTCCCCAACGGATTAGCGCTTTCATAGTCCTCCGCGAACAATAAATGTAATGTTTATTCTTCAAAATGTTTGAATCAATTTTGATTTTATTTTCAATAATGAACCTTTGTAATCGACCAAGAAAAAAACAAAACATTCTAACTTTCCTCAAAATCTGTTGCTTCACGATTCAAATGATTCGAATTAGCTTTGGAAGACAGCTAAAGTTACTTGAATTATTTTAGTTAGACAAGTGTAATCATTGAATTTATTTATCGTAAGATACAATGTCCCACAGAGTGTGTAGATGTAATAATGAGGATGTAATTGATACTTTAATATTACTTAATAGTACCTGAATATTTCATCTTTGGTTTTAAGTCTTCCCTCCGCTTCTGGACAAGTTCTGAGAGCAATATCACAGAGGGCTGGGTAGAGGAGAGCGAGAGCTGTAGAGCTCACCGCCCCCACCAGTGAGATGAACAGACCGATGTTGGGTACCACCGCAGCCAGTACAACTGTAACAAAAAATGGTATTTTCTGAATATATTTCGAACCACCCTCAACAGAAATGTTGGGTAGGTATGCTAGACGAGGATTTGCTGAGACATCGTCAGTCTCAGTGCCTACTGTTTTTGATTTCGATGAGGTGATGACAACATTAACCGTCAGAAAAAAGAACCGTATAGGAATCCGTTTAAGAATTCCTCGAAGCTGAAAACCTTGAAAAATCCAATAAGAGTAGGTACATCTGCATTGGTGTATGTTATTCAACCGTACACTATGTATTCAAAATTTCAATTTTTAACTTGAAATTCGGTGAAAAAGAGGTGAAACCCACAAAAAAATTGTATTTAAAATCCTAAAAAAAGAAGCTTTCTAAGCTTCACAAGCAGGTAATTGTCAAGATTTGTTGGAAACTCAATTAGGTATGCACTTTTGTAACCAGGGGAAATCAAAACTAAATGTTGTTAGGGTTTCTAGTTGTTAGATTTTAATTACATCTGTGAATACCTAGCCTATCTATTTAGATTTTTAGCAAATTAATCAATATTCGCTTGTATTGTCTTGCTGCATAAGAGGCAGATCCAAGAATTTCCCATTTATCGAAGGATGTTCTACATTTAGGATCCATCCTCATCATATATTCATGTTGCACACTTATTCCTCTGTTTGGCATAATCATTGATAATAACCTCCAATGAAACCAGGTAGGCACTTGCATACCTACTCATTTATTGAATAGAAAGTAGACTACAATAAATAGGATACAACTTTCGTTGTCGATAAGTGAGAACATGAAGAGGTACTTAGGTATCGATTTTATTCAATTAGGGTGAGTTGCGTCAATAAAAATAATAAATTTTTATTGCCATGAAACATCAACAACAAACGATAGAGCAAACGTCATTGGAGCAATTCATGCCTGTGGGGAATAGGACTAAAGGGTGAAGAAGGAGTAATACAAGGGAGGAGGCACAATGGTCCTTATCCCTAGTGTAGCCGGCCGGGGTCAGAGCGCCCCGACCAGCCGAGACCCACGCACCATGGCGGCTCCCGTAGCGGGGACGCCTGCCCATTACTGAACAGGCATCCTAAAAAGTTACAAATGTCACTCTTAACCGGAAAAAACACCGAAAGGGTTGCCCCCAGGCCGGTCGGAGCACCCAGGCCACACGCCAGCAACAACACACTCATCACGCAGTCACACAAATAAATAACATTCACTCCAATACTAACATACCCTAAAAAGCTGTCTGTTTTATCAAAACTGAGCAAAGGCAAACATAAACCTTTCATTTCAAAGGTCGAAAAAAAGCTAGCCTGACCAAAGGCAAACAAGTCCTCTTTGATGACTTGTTTTTTTTTTTTTTAGATTATTTTTTTTTGTATCATAATACAAATACATAAAAATTGAAAATAAAATGCTCTTCAAACATAATACAGATTTCTTAAAAAAGATACAGAAACTTATCCCCTATGTGGGCATAGCCCGTGGCAGGGAGATGAGCCGTACCTCAGCCAGAAAAATAACAAATATTCATAAATGGTTACTTATTTTAAAAAGAGAAAAAGAAACACGCTTCTTTAAAAAAAAAAAAAAAATACAATAATATTGTTCCAGCAGCAATGGATCGGAGTGCAATGAAAACAAAACATGTACCTATCCAAGATAGAAAAATATAATAATGAAGTTAAACAGCAGTAGTATATCAGATTAGTTATAACATGATGAAGTGTTTTTTGAGTTTCTGACTAGTTTTACAGTTTTTATTTAAAAGCGCCGATCTCAGGGTTTCCGGAAGAGCAGTGCGTAAACATCGTGCTCGTTTGAGTTGTAACCAAGAGTAGTGCGAAAATAAGGAATAGTCACAGAGTTGCAAGAATGGAATCTAGTGTAAATTAAAGGGTTAGGCGTGGAAAAAGTTTTTCTTTCAAGATCTGTTTAATGCAATGAAGCTCCATCAGTAAGGGAAATTTTAAAATATTCAAATGTTTGAATAAGGGTTCGGTATGGTCCAAAAGCCTCTTCTTATTTATAATTCTTATTAGCTGTTTTTGGGTGATGATAATGGGCTAGAGGGTAGTGGGATAAGTGGCACCCCATGCAGGAATACCGTACAAAAGCACTGATTGTTCAAATACAAACATATCCCGTCAGGCCAATGTAGGTCTCGTGACGTAGAGATTGACGGAACCGAATTGCATCGGAGAATTGAGAAGAAAAAAGTCACCAATAGCCCGAACAAAACCAAATATGTCCGCAAGAAAAACATTATTTTCTGCCTTTTTATGCCTCAGCGGTAAAAACTGATCTATGGAAATATAAACTGTGCATACTTTCAGGAAAAGTTTTTGGCCTCTTCTGAAAATCAATACGTACGCAGTGGATATCTTTGCATCTGCATGGACCCTCCTGAAGTTATATAAATCGCCAATAAATTGGGCGAAAGCTAACAAATATGCCCTGTAACTGCGGATTATAGTAAAAGCTGAAATTTTGGAAAGTAGCCGCCTCCCTTTTAATGATATAGGCCGTAACACTCCATAAGTAACTGACAGGTAGGAAATTTGAAACTCTACCAAAGAATGCCACATTTTATAGCAGATAATACTGTATTGATAGGCTTTAAGAGCCAGGACTTACATGTGAGTACGACCATAGCGGCACGGAGGAGCAACTCCATGAAGACGGGGTGCTTGAAGGGACCGTAGGCGGCCTGCAGTTCTTCCCACAAGAGGTCAGCAGCTACATAGAACTGAAGGGCGTACGAGAACACGATCCCGACCCCAACAACGATCTGGACCACCATCGAGAACCTGAAGAGAACATAAAATCTTTATATCCTGAGGTCGCCACAACATAAGTCACCACCAATACAAAGCAGCAGAGTGTCACTGCTTCGTTAGTCATAATTGTGAATTCATGAGGAACTATCAGAAGCTGAAGAATTTGCCACATGTAGAAAAACCTACTTATTGAGATCTATGCCCGAACCTACCGTTGGCAGTATCATCTAGTCCCTCTGATTCACTAATTTCAGTAAAATCGCAAGCTAGTAGGAAACCTACAAGAAAAGAAGGTTGCCCTAGAAATTATAGATGGCATAAACTTCAAGTCTAGCATCGATCACAACATTCGTAACAATTTACTAGGTACATACATACATAGGCTCTAGCAGTTTTGATGAAATTAATAAAATCAGAAAATGCCTACCGGTTCGAGAAACAGCCTAGGAATTTAATCATAATTATGTTGTCTAAGGAACCAATTCTATTTCTAAATAAATTTTTAAAAACAGCTCAATCACCGCGTAAATACTATAGAAAACCAAAACGATTGCCTGTACCCCATCCAATCTGATTTTACCAAATAGGGACTCACTGATTTTCTGGAGGTAAGTTGAGAGACAAGCTGCCCAACACCGAATCACCGTATTTCAAGTAGCCCAGCGTGCCCATGGTGAGGAGGATGGTCATGATCACCACCATGCCGATGTTGAGGACGCCAAGTGGTTTCGAGAAGTTCGCTTGATGCTTCATCTCATTCTTCAAAGGTATAACCTGAAATAAAGGTTACCATTGAATAGAAAAGTTAGGTATATAAAATTTACCGCCAGTTGACATACATAAATATTTGACGTGGGGATTAGGTATTTTCTCAATTCTTCATTAATGATTTTGTTAAAAAAGAATTGGTTACCAAAATGAGTGAGGCAGCTTATATATTCCAGATTAATATTTAAATTAAATAATAAGAAAATCCCGATCATTAATTGGTGGGGTTAGCCATTAATATTAAAAGTATCATTCTGCAGTGATGTTCGGCTGGACCCGGTGGTAAACGGGTGAGATAACAAAGTCGAAAATTTGCTCATAAGATCATGCTGCAAGACTGGAACTTTTCTGAGATCACCTCACTCAACAAATTAACCTTAATAATACCACTATGAGTAGGTACTTACCAAGCTAATGCCTTCAAAGGAGTATATGACGGTGCCGAAGAAGAGTGGCAGCGTGTCCCACGTGGACAGGAGTCGTCTGGAGGAGATGGGTGGGAGGTCAATTGAGGACAGATAAAGGGTGAATACGATGCCAGAAATGAGACAGACGTTGGACAGAAGGGAGATGGGAGTGAGGAACTTGAGTGTGCGAATGAAGCATGAAAGAAGGACGGGAAAGAACATGATCGCCATGTACACCCGTACATCGTACTTGATGTCGTACGTCGCCAATATCTGAGAAAAAAAGAACTAAATTGAAACATAAGCTCTCTAGTTTTCGAAATTGATTACACGATTAAGACGGCGCTTAGTGGGCACTGTGCAAAACCCACTCTAAAATGAAAGTTGTCGTATCATGTTTTTATTATAATATTTCATCTCAGATCCTACCTTGTGACAGGTTTTATACAAATTTTGTACTTTAAAAAAAAGCTAGTGTAATGGCTCGGAGTTTAAAGTTTTTTCATTTATGTACGACAGGGTGTACAAGAAAGATACATCAAAACTTCAGGTAACAATTTTAGAGCTCATTCCTGATCGAAAGTTCCTCTTAAGAGATTTTTCTCTAAACGTTTTGTTTTCGAGTTATTCAAATTTCAAGATTTTTTTTCCCCTCGTGTTTTTTTACCTATGACATTAAAACGGCTATAACTTCCTCATTTTCCGAAGTGTTCCCGAATTCGAGGATACCGTTGGAAACTTCGTTAAATAAAATAGCGTTTTCTTTAGTTAGTTTTAATCAGTCAGAAAGATCAAAGTAAAAAATCAGAGGGAAAAAAAAAATAATAATAATAATAACGAAAAAAATTAAAAAAATAAATCGACGTTATTTCTTCCGTTTTTTTTTTTTTGCTTTGACTATGGGGGTTTTCCAGCGTGCGCTCTTCGGAAAAAACGTCCTCAAACTGTTAACTTTCGAACGGTCTATTCAATTTTACTTAGCTAATTTGGGGAGAAAAGTATGTTTGTATGTTGAAAAACATGTTTTTTATTTATTTTTTAAATGAAATCGAGGGTTATCGTGACAAATGACCCCAAACTGCAGCCCTCTGTGCAGAGGTCAAGAACCTCAATAGAAGAGGAGAAATATTCCCAATCGACCTGCTTCCTGCCAAATTAGAGGAGACAGAACACGTATTAACACACTATTACGAACTAATTGGAATTCATACAGAAGTTGACAATTTAAATTCCAACTATTCTTCTCTCATACGATTAACTCAAAATTCTCACCAACTACATGACAAACTCGACGAATATTGTTCATTCTTCAAACATGTACAAATGCTCGTTGATCAAAACATTTCGAACATAAGACTTCACGGAGAAACCAGACAGAAACGAGGACTGATCAATGGTTTAGGAACAGTGATAAAAGCAATCACTGGAAATTTGGATAATGACGATAAAGAAAAATTCGACAGCATTATTAACGATATCGATACAACATATTCCGTGGTTAATCAACTTATCATTAATTACAAAAAAAACCTTCTATACCATTCAATTTAATAGTGACCGAATAAAACATAAATTTGCTTAAATAAATGCTATCGTAAACTCATTCTACGGTCAAATACTTGTCTACAAAGGTATAATGTATCATCTCCAAACACCCATGGATCTCATCCTCAATCTGCTATCGGAAATCGAAACGTCAACCACCTTTTGTAAACAAGACATTTTACACCCTAGTATTATAAGTACTCACGTTCTGGAAATCGAACTAGAAAAATGGTCACTAAATCTAACTGATCTGCTGACCTATGAGTCTTTAATTAGAGTGCAATGTGACATTCGTAGCAACAGAATTGCGTATTACATGATTTTTGAGCCAAATTTCATAAACTTTAGTCCAGTAGCCTTGGAAAACAGCTCTGGACGGCGGATAGACGGATTTATTTTTTTCTTTTCGAGTTTTGCATTCTGCGCATCTTGAAAAATGAACCAACAAATTTTGAAGGGGGATTAAAAATTGTTTTTTCATGGTCGATTACAAAGGTTCATTATTGAAAATAATAAACCAATATGCGAACTAAATCACTCGCGACGAAGTTGTGGAAACCCATTTCAAAACGGAAGTTAGTGAAAAACTTTGTCTATTTCCACGAAAAATAAAGAGTTACAATGTTAAATCGATTTCGACGGTTAGGCCATCATCTGTAACAAACAATAACTTTTAATTAAGTTTTTTAAATTAAATTTTAATTTAATAAGTTATTGTTATAGACAACGTTTTTCACTAACTTCCGTTTTAAGCCAATATATACTTACGCGGTTATACTACACGACGTTCTTATATCCATCAATATTGTATGCATGTGCTACAGGAGTTGTCTCTTACCGTTTTAGCTGTGGAAGACACGAAGACGAAGTATACACAACAAAAGCCGAGCTGAGTGATGACAATGAAAACTTTCACTGATAGCCTGCGAACAATGGGACCAGGCAATCAGATTGTGATGTCACATACGATTTATCAAAGAGCATCTTGAACTTGGCCTAGAAATATGAATATAACAATTGATACAATAATTGGACTTTTCCATTTTGGTTTTTATCCCCAGAAGGATTGTAAGGTGTGTAGGTGGGATTTTATTTTCAAACATTTATGAAGCTGTGCGCTAGACTTTTGGCGCCCTCATCTGGCACAGATGTCTCTAAAACAGACCATGAACATTACTGTTTAAATTACCTATTATATTTGCTTATGCTTAACTTAAATTATTTGTTTATTTGTATATACTCACGGGCAATTTGCCCAATTAACTTAAAGTAAAAATATGTATAGTATAACATACCTCAACAAGTAATTATATAACCAGTAAATAGAAGGTAAAAAAATATAGGTGTGTCACATAGAAAAATAGGAAATTACATAGTATTATAGCAACAACTGGGCAGTGCTTTTAAAAGTCCGCTCGCCAATACAGAGGAGATCATCACCCACTGACGATATGCTTAGACGGTTGAACCTCCGCTGGCATCTGATCAGAGGCCCGCTAAGTAGCGAGTTCCTTGATACGGTTTTGAGGAAAAATGTCTGCCTGAACCGAGTTGAGTATGACGGAATGAAAGTTCTAACAGGATAGCAGCGCTGGGCAATCCACCTTACCATTAACCAATCTGTGGATAAAGACCTCATCTCTTCATCTGCCAGGTCTCATCCCTTCTCTTCGACTTCCAGGCCCTCTCAGCATCTCATTATACTCGAATGCGTCCTAGGCGTTACCCAATCTGTATGAGATGTATCGTAAAAAACGACGCTGGATACGCTCAATCATTTCAACGGTATTAAAATAATACGGAGACCAGACCACAGACGCACTCCAGCAACGGGCGAACTAAGGAGGTATATATTATAGAACGGTCAAAGCAGATGGGTCCGTAAATTCCTGGGTATTCCTCTTTGGGAGTAGACGTTTATGCTCCCAGCGGTCAAAACTCCGCTCGCGGGAAAGACTATTTCCTCCCGAACGAAACGGTGGGCTGGACGATATGATCCCAAACCTCTGCACGCGTAGCACTGTTATGCTCCCAGCGAGTGATCTCTGCTCGGAGATAACATCTTCTCGGGAGTTTCTCGATTACAAGGATGACACTGACATTGGACGATGGCTTCATTGGGCATTCGGCTTGCCATACTGCAATCCTGGCGAAGTTGGAGACGCCTTCTGCTCCTGGGTGCTGGACAAGCCTGATACCCATAACTGTCAAGTTTTCATGGAATACCTGCATGACACATATATTGCAGATGACTCGACCTACCCTCCAACATTATGGGCGTCTAAAACTGCTGACGTTGACCGCACGACTAATGCATGCGAGTCCTTCCACTCAACATTTAATAAAGACTTATATACACTACATCCCGACCTCTTTACATTTTTTGAGGAGCTATTGTCCATTCAAGCCGATGTTTACCCAAAACTAAATCCAGTCGGCGAACCACACCTACTAAGACCTGCCATTCAAAAACAGCAAGAATATGTAAACAAATGGATTAACAAGCTCAACTCAAATGAAATTACGCTTTACAAATTCGTCAGAATCATTTCTTACAAACTTCGCCCTCATTTATAGTCATCTTTGTTTGTTTCTTGATTGGCTTTTTGTTCCTTATTAACGGTTGATTGTGGTTTTTGTTTTGGCATTATTGACACAGGTTTACGCCCCGTATATACCTAAGTACTTTGTTTGTTTCTTGATTGGCTTTTTGTTCCTTATTGACGGTTGATTGTGGTTTTTGTTTTGGCATTATTGACACAGGTTTACGCCCCGTATATACCTAAGTACTTAGCATTAAATTATTGCACGATCACATAATTTACTTATTTCCTTCCATCAGCCTACCTACCATTTGGGGAGGAAATAGTCTACCTGGACCGGGGGGATGCTGGGATCATAACGACCTGACGGACGCTACTGGCGGGAGCATAACGGCTGGGGTGGTCGCTGGACTGGGAGCATAACGGGAGTTTGGTTTCCCCAGGCGGGAGGAAATAGGGCCGTTTTCAGCGGCTTGGGAGCATATGTTCAAACTCCCTCCTCTTTATAAATCCAAGCATTCTCGAGGCTCCAGAACATGTCAATTTGGTCGGAGAAATTGAGATGGCAATAAAATAGAACGCTAAGGTCCTTAACCTTCTTTTTCTCTCAAGATCTCTCCAGCAAAACAATAGTCATTGACGACTGGCGAGAATAATTGGGAGAAAGATACTATTGAAGTTTTTTTTTTTTTTTTTTAATATTACGGGACAGTTTATTCATCACACACTAGCTTTCAAGAGCCATCAAACTTGCTGATGCCGACAGCACTCATCCATTGACCTTACCACCGCATAAATCTTGAGATCGTCAGCAAATAGCAAATGCTCCACACCATCTCCACAAATCGAACCAACATCATCCATAAATATTAGGAACATCCACGGCCCCTTGTAACAACTAAATAAGTTTACCTCGTATTTGTTTTTTGTTCTGGAGCCATTTTCATTTCCCTCAGTAAGGCATCACGGTGCCCTGTTAGTTGTACGTTTCACTGCTTAGTTCTAAGATTTATATCTGTAGGAGGAATATGTTGGGCTTGGTTGAGGTACTGAAAAGTATCCTTTGTTTTTAGCACATTTGGAGTGTATTTGACACTCGGATCGGCCGGGTAGCCTTGTGTAGAATATCGTGGATATTCGGAAATCTTTGTCGAATCATGATGATTGACTTCAGAGCGGGTCTGAAAGGTATCCTCGAACTTTTGTGTGTGTGAGGCTTGATCTAACGTTTCCTTCATGAATACGTTAGGTGAGAAGGCGATCTCTTCGCGAGGATCGAGCCTTGGGCCGTCGCTAGGAACAGCGGACGAGTCGAGCAGCGGGTAGGGAGCGCTGCGTGGGCTAAGGGGCCCGGCCGCGCCGTGTTCCACCTCCCCTTGCATGAGGAAGTAGGACGGGCGGCGCTCCATCGAAATATCCGAGTTTGTTAACTCGTTTTCGATACCTCTACGTATAGGATAGAGGGTTTAGAAGGTGGACTCGCTTGACAGAGCTTCTTTCCTTTGCTCGGATGTCAGGGTCCAACCTTGTAGTCTTGAAAAAGACTTCCTTGGACGGTAAATTAGAGCGTATGAGCTGAGTAATTTACCGGCGTGCCCACAGCGGTCGGTGACGAGCCTAGTGCTACGAAACCCGGGCGACACGACTAGGAACGTCCCAGCGGGCGTACGATCTAATGAGAATATCAATAGATGTACCGGGTGGCGTCCTGACAGAAGAACTATGTTGGGCAATGAGCAGGATAAATAATCACTGGACTCGTAGATGCCAATACGAGATCTGTGTGGAGAGAAGGTATGCCTTGTAGAAAGCAGTAGGAAGCCGTTCTGAGATGAACTCGGGAGCAGAAGGATCGTCAGCGTAGAGCGTGTAGAATCTTCGTACTGCAGAGTGTAGTCGTCGAGAGCGGTGAGTGGAATGAATTTCGGAGGGCTCCGAGCGGGGTAATTATAGGGAGGTGGCCGCCTCCTGCCGCCTCCTGATTGGTCCGCTTAATTTCATTAATTCGACTGTGTTATCTCATTGGCTCGCACATTGTTTTCTCAGAATCTGCGAGTATGATAGCTGAGTTGGTCCTCCGGGGTGGCTTCCCCGCGTCCGTCGCTGCGACGGGGTCCCCGGAGGTGGCTTACGCGCGTCCGTTGCGGAGACAACGACCTTGAGGTGTCTTCCCTGCGTCCGTCGTTTAGACGGGGTCCTCGGGTGGTTTCCCTGCGTCCGTTGTTCAGACGGGATCCCCGGGGTGGCTGCTGGACCAGAGGTGGTTGCTTGCCGCCTCCTGGTTGGTTCGCCTATTGTCTCTCGTGTAATCAGTGTTTCTGATTGGCGAGTAGGCTTGCTAGAATTGTCCTTGTTAGTTTTAGAGGACGTTTGATTGTCTGTTTGAGTTTTCTCATTCAAGGCGACTTGGTTCGAGATACTTGTCGCGTCTCTCTCGCCCAGTAAGTGTTTAGGGAGGTCGCCTTGTATGTTATTTGTTAATATTTCACTTTTGAGAGAGAATTTCGTATTTTCTCTCTGGTGAAATATTTTGTTTGACGGAGTTATAACTCGACGTCTTATAAATATTTGTGTGTCGTGTCTACCTCTTTTTGGTAGCCCTGAAAAGGGCTGTTGACAAGAGGGGGTGGTTTTCACCACACTTAGTTAAGTTGTTACTGGCATGAAGGAGTTACACAACCCTCAATCAAGATGGTGAAGATTTTGAAAGTGCTAGCTGATTACTCGGATTGCCTGGATCGAAGTCAGTCAGGAACCATTTAAATGCACATATATACTGGTGGTAAGTTGCTGTTATGTTTTGCTGCTGTTGTCGATCCCGCGTTGACAAGAACGTGAAGTTTGCCCCAATACTCGTGGTTTGCCCCATTCCCGTGATTTGTCTCGTATTCAATGGTTTGTGTTGTTACCTTTGATTTATCCCGTTACCCAAAGTTTATCCACCTACATAGATTTCAATTTCAATTAATCTTCAAAAGTTGCTTCACTCGTTTACGTGGCTGAAACCACGTGGTTTCGTTTGATTTCAATCAGGAGTTAGAAAAATATCGGTACCGTTTCAATACGATTGCGAAGTTTTGGAGGGGAAACTGGCTTTTTCTTCCCGAAGGACTGGGAGAAAATGAAAAGAGTAGCCTAAAACCACCTACAGAAATAGCTGATCATTTTCCAGAAATCCATTTTCCAGCCGTTTCTCGACGAAGGGAGTAACCAAGGGAAATAGATTTAATTCAAAATTCTCTGATAATGAAAATGTAATCAATATCCGGTTTATCCTTTGGTTTATCCTTTATGGTTGTATTAAAGGGCTAAACATTCAAACGTTCAAAACATTAGTTTTCATAGCAAGAAAATCGTTCGACACTTTTTGGAATGCTCTCAATTTATCACAACATCTCATGATCCCTAAGCCTCTGTAGTGTCAAGGAAAGCTGATTCATTACGCTAAGTTATAAACTAATATTGCTAAGTAACCATAATGAACTAATAATGTGTAAAATTAATCATTATTAAATGATCTGACTGCAGAACCGTAGGTCTACCATCCATTTTTTTTCTGTGCCAGAACCCTGAAAAAATATATTTCTTTTAAATTTCCGCAATTTTGTGAGTTTCTCATTCACCAGTCACATTGTTTTTTTTTCTGGGTTCATCCCCACATAGAATAGAATTTTCAGTTTTACATTCTTTATTGTTAATATTTTGGTTCCGTTAAGGTACGCTAGTTTTTAGAACACTATACTTACCTGTGTATATACTCTATAATAATATAATTGAGCAACAGTACAATGTAAAAGTACTCACCTCACAACTGGAGTCCATCTTCTAAAAGATAGAGGCCCATTTTCAAAACACAGCTCGACCGTTTCGGGAAATGATGGGTCTGTGGGAAGTTTCTTTTTGACGCGTATGTATTCGGCACAATTTACCTGTAAAATAATTTACCACAATTGTTCAAGTGACTACTGTCTTCAGCCCGACCTCAATTTAGTAACCTGGTTTCCTCAGTTTCTTTATTGAAAGCAATGTGACGGAGAGACACGAGTTATTTCAGGTGGACAATTACTGAGTCCACCTAATACTCCCTAGCATTGGCTGATATTTGACTCTGAGGGGATATTTGACTGCAAGGCGACTCATGCAGTAGGAGAAATTATTGATTGATGAGCAAATGTTTTTCACATATGTTTCAGTGTGTAGCACATCAAAGCAAGACATGTACGTGCTCTCTGTGGAAAGAAACCAAGTTCATTCTCATATGTTTTTAGGAACTTTGAACAATGTCCTTGGACCTTGAACAATAATCTCAAAAGAAAGACACATGCTGACCAATTGGGAAAAAAATAAATAAATATATCTTCTGCGCTTTTCTGCTCTCAAATCTGTTCTTGATGATGTATTCATATTGACTGTTTATTAAAGCAAGTTCCAGTTTCTACTAATGTATGGAATAATAAATTGTCTGAGGTAGCTGTGAAGCTAGGAAACTTTTTCTTATCCAAAAAAGGGTCATAAGAGTAATTGTGATTTCTAAAAAAATACATTTATGTACTTAAACCACACTTTAAAAGTCTCAATATTTTGACACTGATTTCATTGTAGGTACGTACTGTAGTGCGTCTGTTTTGTAAAAAGCAACGAATCTGTTTTTGAAGACTGGAGATATAAGTAATTAAAATACAAGGCAGTTTACTTCTTTATAAATGCATTCCGTACAGTCGTCGGTTAACACATACTTCTCAAAGTGTTCACACGATGTGCGTAACAACTTTCAACTAGGTATTTGCCCTCAGATTTGAGATCAATTCCTTCGTACTCAGTGTTCCGGAAAGAGTCAAAGACAATATTTATTAACCCGTAAATATATATATATTATTTTTATATTATTATATAAATATATATATATTTATATATCGACAGTGAACATTTTACCGTCCGCCTCAAAATTACCTGGACTTTTTTCTTGCCGATATTTTTCATTCACTTTCTCTCAATGTACATCACTTTTCGCTAAGTGACGGATATTTGAATCAGCCTTCACAAGAATCAGAGATAATCCACATCACACGAACAATCTTCACGATAACTCGTTTATAACCGAGTGATTAATGAGAAGATAGATAATAAGGGGAAAAAACAAGTCCAGCAAACATCACGAAATTTCTCTCCCCCCCCCCCCCCCCCCTCACTCTCTCTCTTTTTTTTTCTCTGGAATATAAAAAATTGTCATTCATCTTCTACTCGGTAAATATTACTCATTGTTCTTCATCTGTGTCCCTGCAAATAGCGTTTTATCCGCAGATTTTTTTATTTTTTGTTATTATTTTTTTAATTTTATCTGAAAATAATAGCCATTTATACGTAGGTACAGTATCTTCGCAAACGCTTTGCCGCAGTATGTTCGTCAGAAAAAACATTCAATCTTTAGAAAAATATGTAAAAATTTATTAACCCTTTGCGGTCGAAAGTTGAATTCCGATCGTGTCCACAAGGACGGGACCCGGTCAGGGACCGGCATTAGGCATGTGCCTTACAGGACGACCCATTACACGCCATTATATCTTTCAAGGACGATAAGCTTTTTGCAATAGGTCACCTAAAAACGGTACATCACGTTTGAAGACATATTCATCAAATAAAAGCACAGATTACCTATTATTATTATTTTTTTAAATTTTATTGTAATCATTTCCCCAGAACAAAAATATATCTGGTCGTCTTGCTCTTCCATTTGAAGCAACAATCTTTCAATTTGTTCATCGTTCATGACGAAAAAACCACTTACGAACTGAAAAAGCACAATTACTAAACACAGAAAACTGGGTACAATGGATACCGCACACGAAAACAACACGAGGACAAGAGTTATCAGTGAGCAGTGAGAAAATAATGATAAAAAGTTGAAGTTCAAGTAGTAACCAGTCACAGAAAGGTTTCTCATATTCCTTCCCAATGGGTTCATTTTATCATTAAAGTGCTGCGATCTATTGTCAGAACCTTCAGTAAAACCTACTGAATTGCCCCCAATATTTAAAAAATACCAAGCTACCACCGGGTTTCGTCTGTGAAGACAAGAAAGGCCGCCGAGCAGTGACCGGCATTCGACCCCTACGAGGTAACAAGGTCGCCGAGCAGGGACCGGCATTCGTCCTGTGAGACCATCCCTCTCTCAAAATGTTCCGTCCAAATACGGATATTGCCTAGCCGGTACCTGACCGGGTTTCGTCCGGAAAGGGTTAATCCAGATAGTCTCTTACAATTTTGATGATTTCTTTGACTTTGCAAATAATTATTTGTGAATATGTTGCAAATATGTAATGTTTTTGTGATATATTTGTCAATTTAGTAGAGATGAGTCGATACCAAAATTTATCGATTATACCGATACCTAAAAAATCGATTCCCGATTCTCGATACCGATACCATCGGCGCATAATACCTAACTTACCTGTAGGTGAAAAACTAAAATTCCTCTTGAACTAGTAATATATTCAAATTTTTATTCTCTCAAATTCAGATTAATTCGTATTACAAATTCTAAATTTCAGATTTATATTTTCATTCAAGGCTTTAGTTAATTTGATTTGTGCAGATACAAAATTTGATATTTTTTTGTTATCTATCAAGTATCAATTAATAGGCAACTTTTATTGCCTAGGATTGATTTCTTTCTGAATAAAACAAGTTAAGCAGACTGACTTGGTTTTTTAGTTTTTCGTCGGTAACTGTATTTCCAAATAAGACTAGCTCTAGGCTTTTATACTTGGAAAACATAGCTTTGTCTAATGCTTCTGTTGTCACAAACAAAATAACACAAGCCTACTTGTAAAAATAAAAAAAGTTATAATTGTAAGTTGTGTTTTGGACAATTCATGTTTCGCAACTGTTAACTTCACACAACCGTTGCACGGTACAACCATCTTCGTTGTTAGATGGTTGCAATAGTACCGCCCAATAAAACGCCCATCACCGGGCGGTATCGGCTTTAGGCGATCGATTCTCGATACCGATACCAATGCCTAAGAATCGGTGGTATCGAGAATCGGTATCGGGAATCGACTCATCCCTAAAATTTAGTTGATAAGTCCTTTTGACAATTGTCATATACCGTTGTGTGAACGACAAATAAATAACTATTCTATTCTATTCTACCTGCAAATATCCCCAACCATAATTTCATATTGTTGCATGAGTAAACTCGTTGACTCAATCAAGTTTTTATTATCAATTAAGTAGCTGTCGTATAATAAAGTTTTATAGCAGCAGAGGAATTAAATTCCAACTACTCTCGCTTGCACTGTTTGAATCCAACCCGTGTACCTAATAAATAAAAAATATTGTGTGTGATAAAGTGAAAAATATTGTTGTAATTGCTGAATGATCGTGTTTATAGGAATTACCGATTTAATTAAACCTTTTGCGAAAATAATTCACCTTTCAGCCAAAATAAATTATCATTTCTCAATACACACAACATAACATTTTTCAAAAATAGTTGAACGTACTCTCGAAACAATTGAACCTCTTGCGAGAAAATATGGAATTCCGTGTATACAAATTGAAACAGTTTAATCATAAATTAGGAACTCCAGAAAACTTTTGTTGGTTTACGTTTCAAAGTACGTAGATTCCAAAAATCGAATTTAAAAAATAAGATAAATAAATAAAATAGATAAAATAAATAAAATAAATAAAATAAATAAAATAAATAAAATAAATAAAATACAAATAATAATAAAAATCCGTCCGTCTGCCTACCGAAGCTTTTCTATGAAATTCGGCTCAAAAATCATACATCGGTCATCAAATCGGGGGTGCCATCAAAACCCGGATCGCTTTACGTTAAACCGTTCGCTCTCCCTAAGGCTAAGGGCTAGAACATTGGCAGAAGAGTAGCCGCGTACAGCTTTAATGTTACCTATACTATTATAGTGATACCTACCCCTCGGAAGGGATTCACCAGTCGCGTCTACTTCATTAGTCGCTCACTGACTGTGGTTATGCCGTACATATATGACATACTGGTTGTTATGCCGTTTATTCATTTCTATTACATCCCCTTTTTGCTAGAGGTTTAATTGTTTCGGGAAACGTTTAATTGTATTCGGAAAAGGATTAATTATTTTGGGGAAAGGATGAATTATTTTGGCAAAATGTTTAACTCATTTAGCAAAAGGTTTGGCTCGTTAATATTCCGGCCTTAGATTCATATCTGAAAGGGGAATATGTTGAGCTTGGTTGAGGTACTGAAAAGTATCCTTTGCTTTTTGTACATTTGGAGTGTATTTGACACTCGGATCGGCCGGGTAAGCCTGCGTCGAATATCGTGGGTATTCGGACAGCTTGGTCGAATCGTAATGCTCGGCTTCAGAGCGAGTCTGAAAGGTTTCCTCGATCTTTTGTATAGGCGAGGCTTGTTCGAACGTTTCTCGAACGAATACGTCGGGCGAGAAGGCGATCCGGACGTGAGGGTCGCGCCTTGCGCTGTCGCTGGGTTCAGCGGATTCGCCGTGTGGCCGGTAGGGCGCACTACGTGGGCTACTCGGCCCGGCTTCGCCGTCGTCCACCTCCCCTTGCAAGGGGAAGTAGGAAGGCCGACGTTCCATCGAAATGATCGAGTTTTAGCTCGTTTCGATGCCTCTATGTGTGAAAAATAGAGGGTTTTGGAGGTGGACTCGCTTGACAGAGCGTCTTTCCAATGCTCGGATGTCAGGGTCCTACCTCGTAGCCTTGAAAAAGGCTTCCTTAGACGGTAAATTAGAGCGGAGGAGCTGAGTAATTTACCGGCGTGCCCACAGCGGTCGGTTACGAGCTTAAGGCTACGTAACCCGGGCGACACGGCTCGGAACGTCCCTCGGGCGTACGAGCTAAAGAGAATATCGATAGCTGTACCGGGTGGCGTCCTGACAGATGAACTACGTTGGGCAATGAGCAGGATGAATAATCACTGGACTCGTAGATGCCAATGCGAGATCTGCGTGGAGAGAAGGACTGGCTTGTAGAAAGCAGTAGGAAACCGTTCTTGAGATGACTTCGTAAGGCAGAAGGTTCGTCAGCGTAGAGCGTGTAGAATTCTTCGTACTTCAGAGTGTGTCGTCGTCGAGAGCGGAGAGTGGAATGAATTTCGGAGGGCTCCCAGCGGGGTATTTATAGGGAGGTGGCCGCCTCCTGCCGCCTCCTGGTTGGTCCGCTTAATTTCATAAATTCGACTGTGCAATCTCATTGGTTCGCACAGTGTTTTCTCAGTATCTGTGCATATGATAGCTGAGTTGGTCTTTCGAGGTGGTTTCCCTGCGTCCGTCGCTGTGACGGGGTCCCCGGGGGTGGCTGAACGACCTTGAGTTTTCCTGTTTGAGGTTTCTCATTCAAGGCGACTTGTTTCGAGATGTTTGTCGCATCTCTCTCGCCCAGTAAATGTTTGGGGAGGTCGCCTTGTGTGTTATTCTTTAATATTTCACTTTTGAGAGAGAATTTAGTATTTTCTCTCTGTTGAAATATTTTGTTTGACGGAGTTGTAACTCGACGTCTTGTAAATATTTTTGTGTTGTATCTACCTCTTTTTGGTAGCCCTGAAAAGGGCTGTTGACAAGAGGGGGTGGATTTCACCACAGGGGCCCCCCTAAGACGTCGTGTTATCAACGACGACGCCGGCTGGGGTGTTTCGAGCGCCGTTACCCACCTCTCGTCGAATTTGGTAGAGGGAACGTGCCTTCTGGCAGATTTTCGGGGAGTTTTCTCCTCATTTTCTGCCTGATTTTGTGATACAGATTGTCCTTGTGATACAGCTTCGTCCGAGTGTAGAGTATAAGCTGGTTTTATTTGCTGTTTGGGAACTTTTTTAGTATGTTCGCCAATTTGCACTGTAACCGAAAACTTATCTCTTTTAACCACTTTGAATGGTCCCGTGTAAGGACATTGCAGAGAGGTGAGCTGTGTGGGCACTCTGATATAGACATGAGTACATGTATCCAAATTTTTGGGCATGTTTACGGCATATTTCGTATTATTATGTTTAATATGCGTAGGCCGGAAGAAAAGAGGTTCCGAAAGGTTCGTAGAAGTTACGAAAATGTCTCCTGGGAGTGGTACGTCAATTCCGTAAACTTTTTGGAAAGGCGTAGTTTCGGTCGCTGGGTCTACTGCCGTACGCATGGCGAGTAGAACTTTTGGAAGTGCGTCGAGCCAATTTTCGTTTTGTGCTTTGAGAGCCTCTTTCAAAGATCTATTTCTGCGTTCTACCATTCCGTTTGTTGATGGTTTGTATGGTAACGCGTGAGTATGCTTTACTCCGAGACGTTCCATAATGGAATTGAACAGATCTGATTCAAATTGAGTGCCCTGATCACTTGTGATGTATTTAGGTACGCCCTTTGAAGCTACCCAAATATTGATAAAGGCATTTGTGATTGTGGTTGTTTCGATGTTGTTAAGAGGGACTGCCTCTAGCCAACCCGTTGCTCTATCAACCATCATCAAAATGTAACGTTTCCCTCCTTTTGCTAAAGGTAAGGGTCCGGTAATATCAACGTGTACGTGTGAAAATTTGTTTGCCGTTTCAAATTCGGAGTAAGGGAGCTTCACGGAGCGCGTGATTTTTGCTCGTTGGCAAGTTTCGCACGCTCGGACCCAGTTCGAGACATCTGCACGTAGTCCGTGCCAAAAATATCGTTGTTTAACTTTATACACTGTAGAGTGTATACCTGGGTGTCCCAAATTGTGAATTTGGCTTATTATTTCTTCCCTTATTTCGTTTGGAATATAAGGTCTAGGGTGTCCTAAGTCTAGGTTACACCAAATTTCTCCTTGAGAGAATTCCACTCGTGTGAGTTTCAATTTGTCCTCCGCGGTAGGGGGAGAACGAATTTGTGAATTTGAAATGTGCAGTAGAAGATTGCATTCTATTGCAGCCGTAATTTTCGAAATTTCGGCTATGGGTGGACCCTCGTCCGTCTGGGTTGAAATCGATTTCGTTTGAATTTCAACCGAATCGGAGGGTCTGGAGAGTGCGTCGGCGACGACGTTGCTCTCTCCGGAAATATGACGAATGTCACTCGTCATTTGAGAGATGTACGTTAGCCATCTTAGTCTCATTTTAGAAAAATGTGCATTCTTCTTAAGCATCGTGCCTAGCAGAGGCTTGTGATCCGAACAAATATGGAAAGATCTGCCGTCTAAGTCGTTGTGCCAGTGAATGCACGCTTGGTAAACGGCGAACATTTCCTTGTCGAACGATGCTTTGTTCTTCCATTGTTCTGGAATTTCTTTACTGAAAAATCCCAATGGTTGGTACGATTTCGAGCCATGTTTGTCTGTAATTTCTTGTTCTAGTGCCGCTCCGATGTGTGTGTCGGACGCGTCACAGACTAATCTCCACTCCGCCGTAGGGTGTGGGTGAGCAATGTTATGCAATGTTGCTTTGATCATTGCTTGCTTTAAGCTGTTGAAAGCTTTTTCTCTCTCTGATGTCCATTCGATAGGTGTTCTGTCATTTTTTTTGTTTGACTGAATGGAGTCATACAGAGGTTGTGCCGTGTGAGCGAATTTGCTTGAGCATGCTCGGTAGAAACCACACATACCTAGGAATCTGCGTAGACTTCGTACGTCTACTGGCCTAGGAAATTGTTCTATGGCTTCTATTTTATCTCGTTTAGGAATTATCCCTTCCTTCGAGATAGTGAAACCTAGGAAATCGACGGTAGGTTTTGAAAAAATGCATTTATCAAAACCTACTCGAAGTCCGTGTTCCCCTAGTTTGTCAAAAATTTGTCTGAGGTGGTTCATGTGTTCGTTATAATTTTTAGAAGCCACCAGGATGTCATCTAGGTATACAAATGCGAAATCAAATTTTCGCATAATGCTGTCCATGTATCTTTGCCATGTTTGAGCCGCTCCGGCCAAACCCATGCTCATTTTCTTAAACTCATAAAGACCGAAAGGTGTAATAATCGCAGTTTTATGAGCGTCATCTGGGTGCATCGGAATATGATAATACGCTGATTTTAAATCTATTGTCGAATAGATTTGCGTATCATGTAAATTCGCTTGGAAAGAGCGAATGTGAGGAGGAGGGTAGGCGTCTTTCTTCGTTTTCGCGTTGAGGAAACGGTAGTCGCCGGTGATTCTCCATGACCCGTCTTTTTTTGGCACACAGTGTAACGGGGATGCCCATTCGGAATCCGATGGTGCAATTATGCCTTCTGAAAGCATTTCGTCAAAAGTACTTTTGACTTGAGCCCGTTTTTCGCCTGCCATGGGTCTTGCTCGGAAGTGTACTGGTGTTCCTTCCGTGGTTATACGGTGGTAAACCCCGTTGTTTTTCCATTTACCATGAATTTTGCTCATTTTATCATTGTATTTGTTAATGATAGAGCGAATGTTTTCGTCCTCCGTGATTTGCACGTCCTCTGGTTGAGGGGTATTGTCACGATGAGGGATATTAGCTGCTATTTGTTCGTCAGTGAACTTTTTGTTCATGACTGCAGCTATTTTTTGATCGGCATAGCACTTTATTTTATCTTTATAAATGTACTTGTGTTTGACCCGTATTCCGATATCCCAAGACTCGAGGAATGGAATACCTAGGATCGCTAGATCAACTTTCGTGATCATAAACTCGGTGGTCATGTCCCCGAGGCCGATGTTAATTGTTGTGTCAGCTCGCCCTAGTGTGTCTATAGGGGCTCCGTTAGCTGCTGTGAGCTTAACGTTGGACTTAAGAATTTTCAAGCCCAATTTTTTTGTGACATTGTGGGGCAGAATGTTCACTTCTGCTCCCGTGTCAATGAGAAATTCAGTGCCATTTATTTTGCACTTGAAAAAGAGCCTTTTATACTCAGTAGACTGCCGGCGTATCGGCTCAGATACACTGGCAGTTATTCGTTTTCCGAATTCTCTGTGTCGGAAGTTGGAACGGTACTTTCTTGTACCGATCGCTGAGTATTTTCGGTAGAAACCCGGGTTTTAGGCTGGCTTATAGTCGCAGCCTTTCTGCTAGTTTTGGAAGCAGTGTTCGTCTTCCAAGTGCAGTGTTCTGGGTCTGCACATTTGCGAGTTTCGTTACCGAAACGTGCGTGGTTTCGACAGACATAGGCCGTCGGTTTGTGAGGCTTACTCTCCACTGGTTGAGGTTTGAACTCAGCTTGTTTCGAGAGGGCCTTTTTGAAACCAGTATTTATGGGTTTCGGAGTAGATTCTACTCCTCGTATGTTTAGAGAAGTATTCTCTGTTCTGTACGCGTGTAGCGTATCAGCTAGGTCGAGCCGGGAGGTCGTGGTAGGCTGAGCTGCGACCATACCTCGTGCTTCGATGGGAAGAGTCTCGATCCACTTTTGAGTGATCAGAGCTTCCGAAAAGTACCCAACAGCTTTCGAGTACATTTCGTGGTACTTGGTGCTGGGTTTTTTGGCGAGAGATGCGGGGTCCTCGAGTGCGAGGAGCCTGTCCTGTAAGGACAACCCATATTCTCGCTGGAGGCGCTGTTTGGCCTCTTCGTAGGGTGCGTGGGGTGCCGTGAGGTAAGCTGAGTCGATAGCTTCCCTCATTTCTTCTGGTACCCACTTGTATATAGCTGAGAAGCATTCGTTTTGCGTTCTCAGGTGTTTTCGCACGCAGTATTGATCGAACTCGGCGAGTGCACGATCGATATTCTTCTTTTGGAAGATTGGTTTTTGATAATCTCCCATCTCCTCTAAAAGTGCTTGAAAACCACCTTGTGTAGAGGGATGTTGCGTGAGATGTGGGGCGTAGAGGCCCGGCGGGGGTCGCACGCCCGCAGTGGTTCCCTGAAATCCACTAGCTTCATAAGAGGGAACGAAATGCTCCGTGTTGAGCCTGTTCAAAGGCGGGGTCACCATTTGTAGTGGATTTAGATAGGTTTTACTTGGTGTAGGTAGGCCAAGTCGGACATTTATATCCCGGTTATGCGGGTTGGTCTCCGGGTCGATCCCGCGAGGAATGCGGGCGGATCCGCCAAGGTCAACTGGTTTGGCGGACTGAAAGGGGAGATAGTTCGTGTCGCAGCCGCGTGGAGCGCTGGGCTCGCGTAGCAAGTGCTGGGTTCGATCAGTTTGGTACTGAGCCGTTTTGTAATATTCCGGCCTTAGATTCATATCTGAAAGGGGAATATGTTGAGCTTGGTTGAGGTACTGAAAAGTATCCTTTGCTTTTTGTACATTTGGAGTGTATTTGACACTCGGATCGGCCGGGTAAGCCTGCGTCGAATAT
Source organism: Adelphocoris suturalis (assembly GCA_030762985.1). NCBI lineage: Eukaryota > Metazoa > Arthropoda > Insecta > Hemiptera > Miridae > Adelphocoris > Adelphocoris suturalis. The sequence goes on along the minus strand of CM061043.1, from coordinate 47,127,955 downwards.
CGTGGGTATTCGGACAGCTTGGTCGAATCGTAATGCTCGGCTTCAGAGCGAGTCTGAAAGGTTTCCTCGATCTTTTGTATAGGCGAGGCTTGTTCGAACGTTTCTCGAACGAATACGTCGGGCGAGAAGGCGATCCGGACGTGAGGGTCGCGCCTTGCGCTGTCGCTGGGTTCAGCGGATTCGCCGTGTGGCCGGTAGGGCGCACTACGTGGGCTACTCGGCCCGGCTTCGCCGTCGTCCACCTCCCCTTGCAAGGGGAAGTAGGAAGGCCGACGTTCCATCGAAATGATCGAGTTTTAGCTCGTTTCGATGCCTCTATGTGTGAAAAATAGAGGGTTTTGGAGGTGGACTCGCTTGACAGAGCGTCTTTCCAATGCTCGGATGTCAGGGTCCTACCTCGTAGCCTTGAAAAAGGCTTCCTTAGACGGTAAATTAGAGCGGAGGAGCTGAGTAATTTACCGGCGTGCCCACAGCGGTCGGTTACGAGCTTAAGGCTACGTAACCCGGGCGACACGGCTCGGAACGTCCCTCGGGCGTACGAGCTAAAGAGAATATCGATAGCTGTACCGGGTGGCGTCCTGACAGATGAACTACGTTGGGCAATGAGCAGGATGAATAATCACTGGACTCGTAGATGCCAATGCGAGATCTGCGTGGAGAGAAGGACTGGCTTGTAGAAAGCAGTAGGAAACCGTTCTTGAGATGACTTCGTAAGGCAGAAGGTTCGTCAGCGTAGAGCGTGTAGAATTCTTCGTACTTCAGAGTGTGTCGTCGTCGAGAGCGGAGAGTGGAATGAATTTCGGAGGGCTCCCAGCGGGGTATTTATAGGGAGGTGGCCGCCTCCTGCCGCCTCCTGGTTGGTCCGCTTAATTTCATAAATTCGACTGTGCAATCTCATTGGTTCGCACAGTGTTTTCTCAGTATCTGTGCATATGATAGCTGAGTTGGTCTTTCGAGGTGGTAGGCTCGTTTGGTAAAATATTTAATTAAATAAGTAAATCCTAAATTGCGTGACTATGTGTATGGGTGTGGGGAACTACCGTGGAGGGTTGGGTCTTGGTTTCGGAGGGGCAGCCCGGCTGGACTTCGCATGAACACACCGGCACGAACTTATGTATTATGCACCATAAGCATTATTAACATTCCTATAAGTAATACTATAATTTATGAAAATTCGCTCATACGATCATGCTGCATGATTGTAACATTTTAGGATAGACTCCTTTTGAAAAACTGATCTTCATCTTCTCTTAATTGGTTGACAAGTACGTAGAATACCCCTACCTCGTCTTTTATCGTATTGATGGGATGAACACAGTGAATTTTGAGGGTTCTTGTTTTCTTTTGTTGCCGATAAAGTACCAACAACGCTGATTTACTTACGACTTAGTGAACTTTGGTAAGCACTAAAAAGCACCCATCCATCCACCGGGAAAACGGCAGTGGCTACATGTGAAAACGACAAGGTGGAACTTAGGTGCCAAATGTGAAACGAACCTATGAAGGGATTTGACGTACTTAAATACTATTGTCATATCTTCTCATACTTGCTGTATGTACTTATATGATGTGAGGGCCAATAAATAAAATGGAAATGAATGATTTCGCTAAATGGAGTCTAGAAGGGGATAATTTCCGGATTCATTTCTTTAGGAAAAAGTAAAAATTCAAATTCTTGGTTTTCCATTTAAAACTCTGGCCTTTCTACACGTGTTTAGAGCTGATTATCAAGTGTTTAGAAGCTGCTTATCTACCCACAAATTCATCTTAATCCTCAATCGTAAAGATAGGTCTACCATTTGCATCTCCGCGGAACTCAAGTGTAGGGATCCTCCACCGAATAGTCTCGATAGTATCGATTCGGCCTCCTAACAAATCGATGCATTCAGATGCAGTGATAGGAGTCATTTCAGAGCGCTCTGGATACCTCCCTCAAAAGCATTTCCTACTGAGTAGTGAAGTAATGTGATTGTTTCCTGGTACGATAGTTGTGGCTTAGTTCATTGGTTAGGATACCGGTCTCATGAGACGAAGAACGTGGGTTCAAGACGTCATCTTTCTTTTTTGCTCGTACAACACCCGAAATAAACTTCTAAAACGTCATTCTGACCAGCATGTCCAACTAATCTGAATTTTCACTAAGGGATTGACTACTTGATGTAATGCATTTTTGAGATGCGAGCTTGCGAGCATCCAGACCACTAAACTATACACTTCATTCTGACCTAAATGTCCACTAATGAGATACGAGCCTGCGAGCATCCAGACCACCAAACTATACAATTTATGTACTTTTGAGATGCGAGCTTGCGAGCATCCAGACCACTAAACTATAAACATCATTCTGATCTACATGTCCAACTAATATGCATGTTTACTAAGGGATTGACTGGAACGTTTTCATTTTTGGCGCTCAGAAGGTCAGTTGATTTCAAAATGAGCAAATCGATGTGTTGGGAGGCTGAATCGATACTATCGAGAAACTATTCGATGGTAGAAAATAAGAGTGAGGGATCCCTACATTTGAGTTCCACGGAGAAGTTGGGTCTATCTAAACACAGATGCATACGAAGTTCACGTGTAGGTCAAGTACGGGTCATGTCCCGGCGACTCACCAGAATATGGTTACTGTAGATGCATATGGCGCCAAGGACGATTGTGAGGACGGGGCCGAGGAGCAAACCGGCGTTCTTGAAGGCGTCCCCCATCGCGAACGCTCCACCGCCAAGGTTCCCCTTTACCAGGTGGATCAACGTTTCCACGAACCTGTCGACAAGAAGAAGGAATGCATCTTTTTATTAGTCAGTTCGTTACGGTCAGTTACTCAGAAAGGAGGAAACCCAAGATACCGACCTTGACAACTCCTAAAAAGAAAAAATAGACGTAATACCTGCTGCCTAGATATAATCGTAGCTACTTAGGTAGATACTTCCTACGTAGCTTCTTTACAGGATTTTGCGATTCAAAGCGTTCAATTTCCTCAGTTTCGTTGTCTTTTGACATGGAAATTGCATTACAAACTATTTTGGTTCAGGTATTATTTTCAATAATGAGCCTTTGTAATTGACCAAGAAAAACTTTTTTAACCCTTCCTCCAGATTAGTTGGTTTACATTTCAAGATCCGTAGAATCCAAAAAACAAATAATAATACAAAACCGTCCGAAGCTTTTCTCCGAAACTGCACTGGACCAAACATTATGAAAATTGGCTCAAAAATCATACATCGGCCGGGGATGTACCAGTAACATAGGCATCACTTTAGGTCAACTCTTCAGTTTCTTTTCTAATCGCCCTACCCAACTACATTATTTTGCGGTAAAATGATAAAAAACGTCTGCCAAGTTGGGTGTGGCACATAGCTTCCTCGTTTACGTATCATGAATGTATAGATCATTGAGAAATTTTAAATGATCTTGAAAAATTCCACAGCGGAAAAGATTAAATCAAGAAGTAGCATGAAATGTCATAATTTGTCAATTAAGAAACGAAAAAATGATACTCAATGTAATTTACGTTTGAGCAAGCGCAGAATGAACTGATGAGTAGAAAACAATGAAATAGGTACGGGACCATCTACAACCAAAGCCGCGCATTCGCTGACAATTTCATCAAAATCGGATGAAAACTGTGAAAATCAAGATCATTTCAAGTATTTCACATTGGCGCATGCGCAGTATCTATTTATGATACAATCGTGTTGAAATTGATATTAGGTAATCAGGTAATCATCTTCTTCCAACTATCATCCAAATTTAAGCGAAATCGAACGACTAGAGTGTGAAAAAATTGAGTACAATGTAATTTACGTTTGCGCATGCGCAGAATGAAGTATTGATTTGGCAACAATGAAACTGATAGGGGACTATATACAACCTAACCCGCGCATTCTCTGACATTTTCATCGAAACCGGTTGAAAACGGTGGAAATTAAGGTCGTTACAAGGATTTCATATTGGCGCATGTGCAGTAGCTATTAATGATACAATCATGTTGAAATTGATATATGATGATCAAATTGCCATTCCCAACTATCATCCAAATTTGAGCGAGATCGGACGGACTGGGGTGTGAAAAATGGAGCGTAATGGAATTTACGTTTGCGCATGCGCAGAGTGAAGTATTGATTTGGCAACAATGAAACTGATAGGGGACTATCTACCACCTAACCCACATATTCCCTGAAAATTTCATCCAGATCAGATGAAAACTGTGGAAAATAAGCTTGTTACAAGGATTTCATATTGGCGCATGCGCAGTAGCTATTAATGATACAATCATGTTGAAATTGATATAAGATGATCAAATTGCCATTCCCCAACTATCATCCAAATTTGAGCGAGATCGGACGACTAGGGCGTGAGAAAATTATGCTTGGTAGAATTTATGTTTGCGCATGCGCAGAGTGAGGTATTGAGTCAAGAACGATGAAACTGATAGGGGACCGTCTACCCCCTAGCCCGCACATCTGAAAATTTCATCCAAATCGGATGAAAACTGTGGAAAATAAGTTTGTTACTTGTTCAGAATGGCCTAAAACGTAAAATGCAAGTGATTTTAATTTTGGAGACCAAAAATTTTTTTTCTCCCGAAAGCGAAAACAATGCTTATGCTACCTTTAGGTAGACGCGGAAGCAATAGTTCCAAATTAATACATAGTCCATGCAGCCTTTTAACATGGTTGGAAATGACTTTGTCATAAAGAGTTTTGTCTGTAAACTAAAAAGCGTGAAATTAGAAGGTCCTGACGCTATGAAGGGGCGAACTCTTTTTTCCAGACGCTATACTTCGTGTTTAGATAAGGTACTATATAGTACCTTATATATATGACAGACCATTGATCTGCGTAGAAGCGCTATCTAATACAGAATAAAGAAGCGTTTTTGTAATAATTAGCATCGTTTTTTCATTGCTATAAAACGGCAGTAACTCGGATCTGCCTCTGCAGTGCGCAACTTTCTGATACATTTTTTGTTATACCTATAACTGAGGTAACCATAATTCTCATTTTGAGGAAGACATTCACCTCTTCAACTATCCTGCACCATTGTTTTAAGAGGATATGTTCCCTCTTCAGCAAAGAGGCGAAACATTTCAGTAAATAGGCCTCATTTCGTGGGATTCTACATCCTGCGCTCCAGTAGTTCCGAGTTTGAAACACACATGGTGTCGCAACCTACTTCTTTGTGGTAGGTACCTAAAGCACTGATCTCAATAATATAACTTCTGAATATTCAAGAATAACTTCTGCTCAAGAATAACTTCTGCTGAATAACTCAAGAATAACTTCTGCTCGACAACGCAAAAGCGGTTTGCTTCTCGTACTGAATTAATTAGCTAAGTATTATTTAAAGTCAAATTTGATTATAATTTCTTGGCTGAAATCCGTATATAATTTAAACGGGGGAGTGTTATACCCATCCTTTTTGTATACCTTCACAAAAATTTTCCAAAAACGTTTAGTACCAACCCCGCCTAAAACGAAAATGGGACAAACATCGAACGTGCTTTTGCAAACCGGTGCCATTGGTATGGCAGTTGGAATATCGGTTCTAATAATCTTCTGCAGCAGTCAGAGGACCTTTCAAATTAAATTTCATCTTTGAAAGTCAGACACGAAAGAAAAATCTTGCACAAATACACTGACTTACTACGAAACTGTTTCCATCTGCATTAGAAGCATGGTACCTCCTACATATTTGTACGGCTCAAGACAGTGGTTTTGATTGCCGAAATTTCTAGAAACCTAAGTTTTTTTAGAACTGAAATACCTATAAGTATCAAGTACCTACTTAGCCGATTTCGAAAACTTGCGATTTTTAGGGTTGTGGTAGATTTTGGCAGATTGCAAAGTCATGGTGAACGTTTCATTCATTTTCGGAGTATATAATACAAGGTTTCGAACCCAAAAATGTATCCATCTTGCATAGACTAATCGTGATTCTACGTAACTAACAATCAATTATAGGATACGCACCCATGTGGCTCTTAATGAAAAATGTCTATCGATCGAGCAAGGAAATTTTTTTGAAACCTTCCACCTCGTTAAGATTCGGTTCGCTGGCATTAGTAGACTGTCTGCCGTTAGCTGGTCATTCCGCCACACAAAAACCGTTTTATTCGTCCAAACAAGTGCTAACGGAAGGCAGGTCAATAAAACATAGATTTCACGATTGACGAGATTCAGATAGGGCTTTTGGAGTGAATTTTGTGGGGATATCGGTGAAACTATATGGATGATTTTGATAATAAACTAAAAGGTTTAATCTATATATATATATAAATCAATTGCTGTTAGTTAGTCTCGCTAAAACTCGAGAACGGCTGGACCGATTTGGCTAATTTTGGTCTTAATTTATTTGTGGAAGTCCAGAGAAGGTTTAAAAGGTGTAGTTGTTGATCTTTTGTGATAGTGACCAGGCAACCATAACATTTCTTTTAGGCAGTGGACAGAACGTTGAAAGATCTTCGTGACAACCAAAATATTTATATTGACAGGTGACCCGGCAACCATAACATTTGACAATTGACAACCAACTAATATGTCGATCCATCCTCTATGTCGAACGATACCTCATAGGGGGTGTTTTAGGGGAGTTGGGGAGGGGGTATCTTTGTCATCACGAACAAACTGGGGATTTGATTGTCGAGTATGTTTGGATTAGTCCAATTCAAGTCAAAGACTACTTCTTTCAAAATTTTCAAATCTTACCCACACTAGAGGGGGAGGGGTGGGGGAGTTAAAGCGTTTCGAACGTCACTGAAACAACTGGGGATCTGAGTTGTCGAATATGTATGTATTCTAACTTAAATCACAGGCTATATGGAAATTTTCAAATCTAACCCATAGAAGGGGGAGTATTAGGGGAAGAGGGAGGGGGGATATCTTCGTCATCACTGAACGAACTGGGGATTTGATTGTCGAATATGTTTGGATTACTCTAATTCAAGTCAAAGACTACTTTTTTCAAATTTTTGAAATCTGACCCAGTGGCGAGGGGAAGGGGGGGGGGGATGTTAAAGCGTTTTGAACGTCAATGAACCAACTGGAGATCTGAGTAGGCGAATCTATCAGAATTACTTTAACTTGGGTCACAGGCAATTTGATAATGTTCAAGACAACCTGTACAACGCACGGGTGAACCAGCTAGTATAATATAATACGATATAATATCATAATAATGTCCCTGATTTTCAGAGTAGTGGTATCTACAGTTTATGTTATGGATGCCAATACATTTTATGGGTTCTTCGTGTTGGTAGAAATAGAATTATGGATGAAGGAGGGTATTTTACAAATTAGGTCCTGCCATTGAAATAATTGTTATTCTTTCCCTCGTTGACTTGGCCCTATTCAATAATGAATTGTCGAAAAAATCTCGAATTTCGTAGTTATGAGCAGTAAACAGATCGTTGGAATGTACATTTACGTAGTGAAACTTGCTCTAGAGGTTCTAAAAAGGACTGACTCTAAAGATAATCTTTCTTATTGCTTCCGAGACTGCAAGGCAGCGGAAGCTTTGTTTTCACTTTCGAAATGAAAAAAATTTTTTTGCTCCAAAGTCAAAATTTCCACTCGCATTTTGCGTTTCAGAGCCTCCTGAACAAATTTGGTTCCGTGTCTGTCTGTCTGTCCGTCCACATTTCCTTGTAACAGCCATAACTTCCACAATTTTGATCCGATTTTAACCAAATTTTCTGGGATCGTGCGGGTTAAACTCTAGATGGTCCCCTATCAACTTCATCATGATCGAATCAACGGTAGGTTCTGCGCAGGCGCTAACGTGAATTCCTTGTGACGGTCATAACTCGGTCAATGTTGAACGGATTTCGGTCAGATTTTCAGGGATGATGTGGGTAAGGTCCCTTGAGGTTCCATAAGACAATCATCATAATTGTATTAGCGGTACGCTCTGCGCATGCGTGAACGAAATATTCTTGTTACGGTCCTTGCAACAGCCGTAATTTCCACAATTTTGATGCGATTTTCTTCAAATCTGTAGGGATTGTGCGGGTATAGCTCTACATGGTCCCCTATCAGTTCCGTCATGATCGAATCAACGGTAGTCTCTGCGCAGGCGCAAACAAAATTTTCTTGTTTCGGTCATAACTCAGGCAATTGTGAACGGATTTCGGTCAGATTTTCAGTGATGATGCGGGCAAGGTTTCTTGAGGTCCGTCTTCTCGATCATCAGCAGCGGTACGCTAGGCGCATGCGCGAAAATGATGTTTTTGTTACGGTCACAGCTTAGTTAATTTTATCGGATTTTGTTCAAATTTTCAGAGATGATCCCGGTAGAGTCCCTTGAGGTGCCATACGAAAATTTTCCTTATTAATTTCATTTATTATATGTACCATTCAGCTTCCGATTCCCCACCTTATTAATTCCCTGATGCCAGAACCGGTCGTTTCTAGTTTTCTGGAATTTGATGGTGACGTACTGTGAAGGTCACGAGGAAGCTCGTGTGCCATTTCCTTGGCAGTGTATTTTTTCTTGAAATTCGCGTTAGCCGTGCTCTTGCACACGCCGTGGCCAAACCACGAAACGAGGGCGCCGCAAATGGTCGGAGTGTACGAAAACGGCTTTTGGTCACCTATTTTTTGGTCCCATATTTGGAAACTTTTAGGAGCCTATCCCGAACAAGTCCTGAGAATGTTGTGTCAAAATTTACAAAATAACTATTCAATCACTCTTTCAAATTAACATTTAAACATATAGAAGCTCATTCAGCGGAAATCAAACGGCCAGAGAACGCAGCTGAATTTAGTCACGAAACTGAGTTGCAAAAAACATCACGAGGTCTTCTATTGAATTTAGCCTACAAATAGCCTGTCTAGGGTCATGTCCCTAGCTCTGTTAGTTTTCATACCACAAAACTCGTTTGTCATTTATCGTTGTCGTAAGCTCACAATATACCTACCCCATCACAAAATTGCAGTTCCCCAAAGTGCTGATTTGATAAGAAACGCTGAGTTAAAATACCAAGTTATTAGGCTTATAATAATATTCCTTGTTTGAATAATTTCAGTTATTTTTGATAACTTACTAAAATCGTGTTAGTGTTTTTGGAATAGTAGAGCAGCAACTCTTTCCTGGGGATAGATTAGTCTTGAACGCGTTATACATTCAAGATGATTTGAAAATGATTGTTCTTCAATAACGAAATTGATTACTCAATAATTTACATTGTTAGGAACGGAGTGCGTTTAATAGAACGACTAGGATTAACATACTAACGTGTGATTAAATTCACGAAAATTCCCTAACACAATCATGCTCCTTTACTGGGACGTTTAAAAATTTAAACATCTCCAACATTTTCAACTTCAAAAGCCACGGTTTTTCCATCATTCTGATTAATATTTCACCTTCCGAACCTACTAGTTTCCGAGCACTGGATGGAACGAACAGATAGAAGGAATCAAGTACATATAAGCGTCTCCAAACAAAGTTTGGTTTCGCTAAAAAAACCAATTGAATAAATATGTTAAAATAGTGACTTTAATCAACCAAAAAAATAATAAATTATAAATAAGTAGGGAAAAAACCTCTGACGGGATTTCAACTAACAATTGTTCCTTATCTTGATTGTTGACTTATATGATATTATACAACAATCTAAGACAATTCATTTTGATTGGGAACATTTGTAGGACTACATGTCAACAGCTCATACCCAATTGAATTGACAAGATAATCACGGATATTTCAATGGAATTGGCGGAAACCGGGACCCTCACCTCGAACAAGGACGAACGATTTTCAAAGTTATTACCGATCAAAATACTCGCATAAGGTTGTTATTTAGTTTTGTTGTATTCATGCAACATGAAACTAACACTGACCTCAGTTGATTGGTGTTTCCGAAAAATCAGACGATTCTATCGGCATCAGCATTCTGAAATGCAACGCTATGCCTACCTATATACACTGACACAAGAGGGTAGGTTGCTATCAGCTTCGATTGCGTGATTTCGCGATTCTACAGAAAATATATTTTGTATAATAAATACAAGGAAAAAACTTAGGTATCCGGAAAAACCAGGGGAATTAGAATGTTCATTTCTCAAGTTGTGTAACTACAATCCTTATCGTACAGATAGATAATTATTTTTTATAATTGACAGGCATGTCATTCCCGCGGCACCATTCGCACGGTATTCTAGAAGAAAAATATAGTAATTCACAGAAGAGCGCTATTCTTTCGTGTCATAATGCCAAGTCGTTTACTAGTAATTTTGATCTAATGATTGCCCGAAGGTGACAAAATACCCACAGGAAAACGAGAACTTAAGTTTTCAAGCTTCACGCCATTCCTTGGAACTAGAGTCGATTTCAAAAGTTGCTCGGAATTTTCATTGGTCTTCGCTTTGAATATTTTCATGCAGAGAAACATTGTATACTAAAAACGAATCAGGAATGATTGATTGAATCCTAAAAATGGATTAGAGACCTTAGAGATAACCTTAGAAAAGGTACGATCTGGAATGAGTAATGAGAGGGGAATCTGACAGTCTCAGTGTTCTTTTGGGAATGTTCCGAGTAACATTTCCTTCAACCGTGGCTGTTACAGCATGTTCTATGTTTCTTAACCTAGGTACGAGCCTTCACAAGGCTCAGAGAACTGATTTCGGCATATTTCCAATAATGAGAAGTTCAATAATCATCCCTCCCTCTAAATCTCTCCCTAATGGTAGGACCTTCGTCAGGAAAAAAGAACGTCAACATAAATGTGAATGCGAACACTTTTTGTTATTATGCGTTATCATAATAAACCACGAGTATAAATATGGAGTATAGATAGGTAATTGACGAACGAATTGAATCTGTACTTTGACTCGGCTGACATTTGTAAGCGTGTGTGTGCTCCGCGCTAGAGGCCGCAATTTTGGAGCTATCAACTTGAAATTTGGTAAGCAGACTCTTTTGACACCCGGAATTAGTACAGTTTTTGATGACGATCCGATCTCAGGTACTTGTCCAATAAACTTGTAAAATGAACAAAAAATCGAGTTCGGTATAGTTTTCAATAGTTTTCACCATACAGAATCGGCCAAAACCACTATAAAGTTGATCCTTAAAAGTTGTCCATGACGAGAACACGACGTCGTGATCGTTAATAATAAAAATCGAGTTTTGTAGCAAAAATGTGTACATTTCTCAAACTTTTTGAGGAACCTGGTTAGCGGATCACCAAGTAAACTATGACTATATCGAACCAGCTGATAAAATTCCATTGACATTTTTTTGTCAAAAAATTGAGTTTATTGCAACATGATTTCCCTACTGAAGAACTGGAGAACTGCGTAGGCGGTTAGTTTTATTATGTACATCAGTTTTCTTTTGGTAGGTGCCAACTATAGCTATATGTAGTTGTACTTACTTAGATAATCTATATACCAGTAGTGATATATTCGCAGCATGACCCCATGAGCGAATTTTTGAAGAAATCTTTGACATTTCAGTCGTCACGTGGTGATGATCTTTTATTGACATTTGTAAAACCAACTTTGGAAAACATCAAGAAACGGCAAGAATTGAACATTTCCCCATTCGTTTTCACACAGCGCAAAATTTACTAAAATTTAATTTCTTCAGTGTTTTCCTAAGTTGGTATTGCGAATATCAATAAAAGAAATACATAAAATTAGATAATTCTGAATGATCATGGGCCAAGTGTGTTTCCAGTTTAGCTCCTGATGAAAATAGCATAAGAAACAAATGATTTCGGTAGCTTATTTATGTTTCTTTAGAGCCCTGAATAACGTTTAAGAACTAAAGCTTCATTTTGGCTTTTCGGCTGTTACGGATCGACACAGCAAGAATCGATGACTAATATTAAATAACCTATGCAGAAAATATTGAAAAATACCTCCAGGAACATAAAGGTTCATCAGTTGAAGGTTTTTTTTCTTTATGACGTACCCCAGTACCTTTTCATAATTTTGGAATCAATTTTTTCGATATATCAAGCGAAAATAAAATCAAGTGAATATACAAGCACATAATTATAGGTATGTAACCACTGTAACCAGGCACCATCATTCCTGGATAAGGTTGGTTGTTGGATAAGGTTAGCCTCAGACTGAAGAAATAGACTATAGACAACCTGGAAACCTAAAGTTAGTGTGACATGATTTCGAGACATAATTTTGTGTCGTTTTGTGACATTTGTTGTTGGGAGGTCAGGGCTAAAACTAAAGCATGTTAACTGTTGAAATGTTTCACGAAGTAGGTACGGTGGATACGAACGACAAACATGGCTTGACAGGAGTTTCAAAGAGTAACACGACTACTATAAAGTGCAATCTTTGATAGACACATGTTCATGGATGTACGTTCATCATACCTACACAAACCTACTCCATTGTAGTAGGTACCTGCACGTTACTAGAACGCGTAAATAGAAGTAAGTAAACTTCCGCAGGAAATGAATACCTACGTGATTGGGTCATGGGAAATAACTTCAGCGATCGCTATCGGGATCGACGACTACTACCTAGGTACCTTCAACAGGCCACTGTTGGAAACTGCGTGGAAACATCTGTTTAGATTCACAAATAAAACTCGTATTTTTATTACATAGAATCCACATTGAAACCTTGACATTTTGCACCCGAGTCAACTATAAGTAGCGGAAGCATTGTTTTCACTTTAGCGTGATGAACAATTTTTTGGTCTCGAAAATCAAAATTTCCACTCGCATTTTTAGACAATTCTGAAAACTTTCGTTCCGCATCTGTCTTCGTGTCTGTTGTGTGTCCGCAAATCTTTGTCCAATTTCCACAATTTTCAACCGATTTTGATTAAATTTTCAGGGAATGTTTCAGGGTTAGGGTGCAGATGGTACCCTACCAGATTCATTGATCCCAAATCAATACTTCACCTTGCACATGCGCAAACGAAAATTCCATCAAGCATAATTTTCTCAAGCCCTATTTGTTCGCTAAAATTTGGAGGGTGGTTAGGAAAAAACGATTTGGTCAACCTATATCAATTTCAACTTATTGGGGTTATTATTATTATTAATATTTATTTATTTTTTTTTTTTTTTTGAAGAGGAAATCCTTTTTGGGGCATCTATTAAATCAAACTCTGAATGTATAAACCTATAATATATATCACCCACACACCTTCTGCACCCCGGAATTTCTTTCGTATTTCTTGGAAAGGAGTAGGACATATTAAAGAACCAATTGTTCGGAGATTGAAGCCTCGCACCAAAATTATACCGATGGATGGTTGAGCAATAAACCGACAACCACCAAACATATCATAAAATCCCAGGTTTTCACGTACAACTGCTCACTTGCAAGGGCAGTGTTACTCCGTCAGTTTTCATCCCAAGCACGTCGTGCACCTTTGGTTGGAAAGCTCGCAACTTACCCGAGAACACCATGGTGTCAAATTCCCCCACCCCCTAATGAGTGTGTGTGTGTACATATGTGTCATTCCAGACGATAACTCTCCTCAGGATTGAAATAAAAATTCCGTTCTTGCGCCGAAAAATCAAGCTTTCCAAACGAAAGGAAGAGTTCGTTGGCCAGAACTTTTTGAGCACATTAAATTGGTCAAATTTCAAAAAATGTACTTTCAGTGATTTTTTAGTACATTTTTTGAAATTTTTAAAGTTTGCTAAAAATATTGGTAAAAAACTGCGAACATTTGAATAGGAGATTTTTATTTAGAATACTTTTTTTTCATAAAATTAATAGTTAACAATTTCCTTGCACTCAAAAAACTCAAATTTCAAAACTATTTGGCAGTATACAATACCATAATTTACGAAAATTCGCTCATACGATCATGCTGTGTGACTGGAACTTTTTTAAATCAATAAACAGACGTGGCTTAGTCCAGCCAACCCAAGCAGAGAAAAAATATGTTCGGCGATATGGAGTGGAGCCATCTCAACATCAGGTCACCCGGAGACGGTAGTTCCCTAGTGACAACAGACATAACTTCAAATATATATGCGAATTTTCCGAGAAAATTAGGCTATAGCAATTTTTGAAAAAATTTGTTTATTGCTTTTTCATACATAAATTGATAGGAATATCACGAGTGACGGAGTGATGCAAGTGAGCGGAGGGTTCCCCCAGGCGGGCGGGGGCCGTGACGTCATCGCGCAAATGAATTTCAAGTATAATGGTCAAATCTTTTTACTGAGCAAATAAAAAATGACGACGAAAATACCCCATTTTGTAAATATCTAAATACTTCCTGTATTACCGAAATGTTGATTGTCCGTTCGATTAAAACGATAATAATTAGTGCCTGGTTTGAGGTGACCTGGCAGTACTGCTAGCAGCTAGCAATCCTTGCAATTAATGATTATTCAATGATTTAATATCTAAAAATAAGCAGCATCCTCAAAATTAATAAATGTATGTTTATATCGTACGTGTTTCTTAAACTAAATGATAAACTACGATGTTTTCTTACCCTTGCTTCAGCCGCTCTGGTTTATCTTTTGGATCACTCACATTTTCTGGGTCACCTTTCTCCGATACCACCATAGGATAAATAGAATTTGTTGACTCCATGATCCTTATTGATTAATACCAATACACAATATAGCTAATTTTACGAAATAAAAACAGTGATTAATCAGGTAACTTCAAGTTTTCTTATCATGTTACGCGGAATTCGAATATGTCTAGAAGCTTCGCGTTCTTGTTTTATCTGTCGATAGTGAAAACTGAATCGCGGCGTTTTTATTTTGGCGAACTGAGCGTAGCTTAGGGCCGTCGAGGCCGTGGACGGTCGGAACAGGTTTGAAGCTGCTAAGTTCTTGACGTAAACGCCGCGAGCGAGCGATTTCCAGCTGCCAGCTCCCACCTACCGGCTCGTCACTACTCAATGGGGTCTCTCTCCACAAGGTAGGTATTCGAGTTACGAGGTAACAGTCATTCATCGATAACACCCTTCCAATCCAGCCGTACACGGTTTCTGTAGTACTCCCCACCTACTTGCCAATGGATCGTATAGGTAGGTATAAGGATTTGCAAAATAGAAAGTAAAACTGGAAGAGGTGTCTTTCCACGAGGTCGAGGACGTATCGTTCTTTTAATTTACAACGTATTTCTTGGATTTCATTTAATGCTCATCTAAAAAAAAATTAAGAGTGATACTCCTTGGATTGAATTTTAGATCGTAGGTACATCCTGGGGCCTATTTCATAAAGCAACAAAGCCGATTTTATGTACAAGTTGTAAAAGATTAGTGTGCAAGTGTTTCATAAAGGTACAAGTGTAGACTTGTAATGCACTGTGAAAATTAACAAGTGTACAGGGGAATTAGGAGAAGTTACAAGTGTTTCCCCATCATTTTGAACAAGTCCCTGTTTTACAGTTGTAAAAAATGGCCGATTTTTAACCTACGTCCATTTACCTGTAAACTTGTTATTTTCCAACATCGTGAGTTGACCATTTTTCGGTGTTTAATATGTGGGAATCATCTTCTGCTGAAGAATACAGACAAAAAGAAGCATTCAGCGTAGAAGACGCCAAAGATTTTTTCGGCCACGAAAAAACGCTCATTTCGTGGGTATTTTTTTAGTTCAACGGGAGATTTAGGATGTCTTCCAAGACCCTTGAAAGATTCAAATGGTGCGTGACCCTGTGCCATTAGTCCTGATCGGGTATTGAGGATCTCCCCACTCTCCATCATTGAAGAACAAAGTGACGTGTGAAGATCATCTCGAAGTTGCAGATGACATTCCTAACCATGCAGCATTAAGACTTGATGAACTGATTAATCATTTCCACTGAATGGAGGAGAAAAATCCGATTATGCCAGCCATCAGAATAAGTTGAAATCAAATACACACTTTCTCCACTTTTCAGTTTATAATTTGTCTGTCTCCTAATCATTACAACTGTTTGTCATGTACGATAAACATCCTATCGTGAACTTAACACCATTTTTATATTATGATTCGCTGACAAAACTTCAATTTCGGCATCCCGCTTGACGTTGTTCATTTCGTTTGACCCCACACGCCATTTTTCTTTTCTGCTACACTAGTAAACTTAGGTTCTACAAGTGTAACTTTTCAAAACTTGTGCTCTTTGTTTTGGTGAAACACTTGTTCGAGTTTACCGTGCATTACAAGGACCTGTACTTGTTAACTTGTATACTAAAGTTACAATCTTGTAACTTGTTGTTTTATGAAATAGGCCCCGAATTGTGACATTTGCACCTTGTGCAACAACGGTGATGCTGAGGACGTGCACCATTTCTTGGGAGCATGCCATGTAAATTCAGAATACGATACCTTGGCAGTCTTTCATTAACTATATACCTAGTGCAGAAGTTCCCCGTGCCCCACCCCTATAATTTTCTTTTACCTAATACCTACCGAAATAGTATATTGCTAACGAATTAACGTTTACCTATCTTTGACATACTGGCAAATAAGTTCCTAATTGGGTTATGCTAAAATACATTCAAGTATTTATTACCTAAGTATACCAAATTGTAATAGTGGTCGTTTATTGATATTCGTGATATAAATACATAATTCAAAAATAAATTGTATTTTTAGAGTAGTTATCTGTGGGGGCCAAAAACTGTGGCTGTTCTGTTTCAATAAAGCATGTTTCCTTTCTATCTATTTACATGTAGGTTAGTGGAGAATGCATGTAAATACCTATCTATTACAAGGTTGGTTTTAAGCATTCAACCACCAAGCTATAGGTGTTATTCTCGAGAGTCCGAAACTGACGCATCCTTACATCGAGGCACGGCGAAGTCGAAGTAATTTCACCTTGTTGTCATGGTGACGAGTAAACTATACGAAAAAGCGCCATTAGGAGTCACCAACAACATGTTTACTTATCGTATAGTTCAGTATTTACCTAGTTCCTAGATCAGTATATTTTATTATTCCAGGTGATAAATTGTATGCAAATTATATCAAGCTGCGTAATCCGGCAATGACCTGAAAGGTTGAGAAACGCAAGATTAGTTTGTGCAGTCGAGATCCCATTGGAATTTGTGTAGGGAAGTTGACAAACAAGTGTTAGAAGTTGCAGACATCAGCCGCGAAAATGTTGTGGATTATCCAATTTTCAGAACCGTTCTTAAACTTTAAATTCGGGCATCCATGACTAAGATCCCAGTAAACCATCCGTGGGCTTTACTAAGTCTATATATCTTCATTGAGGCCTCATACATTGGAAACACTGCGAGCTTTTACCCCCACTTACCTTACCAAGAAAGCAAATTCGTTCAGGTGGAAAGCGTAAGAAAACAAAATAAGTCAAATATGCGGCAGCTAAAAAAAAAAAAAAAACTCATGTTTCAACCGTGTAGGCTCATAATATTGCAAAGTTCACATGCCATGAATCGAAGCCAAAAGACATGAAAATCTTTAATACGAATTCCCTGATGGAACTAGGGTCTGTTGACCAGGTGCCTCATGATCACAAAGTTTGAGGTACGAGGTAGTGTACCAATTTTCGCTACCAACGGTGGTTTTAAGGTAAGGATGTAAATCTAGGTGTGAACGTAATCCGATTCGATTCTGCATCTTAAAAATGATTGAAAAAAATTCACTACGGTTTTTAGATGTAACGTCCTTCGTCTTTGATGACATCATCACTGTATTGCGTCGGTTGCACTTTGGATAATCTAAAAGGGTTTCAATCGATTCTATGAGACGAAAACTATTGAAACCGAAACCAAACTAGAAGATGATTTGACAATGACAGACGTCAGTGACGACGACGAAGACGTCGCACTGTCGTCATGGACAACTTTTAGAGCTTATAATGGTTATTATAGAGGACAAATATTGAAGACGACCAAACTCGATTTTAGGTTGATTTGTCGACGTTCCTGTTGTCGGATTGTTACCAAAAGCTGTATGGCTAATTTCTGATACTAATTAAATCACTCTCGACGAAGTAGTGGATATCATTTCAAAAACGGAAGTGAGAGAAGAACATCTAGGTATTTCTTCTATCTAATCTAAGAATCTAAACAGTCTATTTCCTCGAAAAATAAAGAGTTACAATGGTAAATTGATCTCGACAGTAAGCATTTAACTCATCATCAGTAACAAGCAATAACTCATGACTTGTCACTGATCTATAGCTTATCTATCTCTTTCTATATATTAGTTTTCTATGATCCATCTTATTTAGTAATATTACTTAGGTACTGACCTAACCATTGAAATCGATTCAGCATTGTAACCCTTTATTTTTCGTGGAAAAAGGCAACCTTCTTGTCTGAAGAGTCTACCTACCAAATTTCAAATTGATAGCTCCGAAATTGCACGCACGCACAAACACACACACACACACACATACGCTGACAAATGCTAGCGGAGTCAAAGTAGAGACTCACTTCGTTCGTAAATAAAACAAGACAGTATAATTTCAACTGCAGTGAACACACCTGCTGTATCAATTAATTCCATTAATTAAGTCCATTTCATTTCAGGAGTCAATTTAAAATTACTAACAAGTGACTACCTATCGAACTAATTTCGTTCAAACTGAGATTTTTCCATGTTTTTCCTTTCAAAATGTGCTATATCCCTTCAGTTTGGTCAACACGTGTTTTTTTCCAATTTTATATTTACTGCGTTTTTAGTTTACCTATCACTTTCAGCAATAAACCTTGTTCCCTTAGCCGAAGGGAAAAAAATCATGAAAATGGGTGTGGGATGGAACTGGTGTTAACATAGTAACTCGCCTTATAAATTACTACAATCGTAACAGCTGATATAATTCCAGTGGAATTCTCCCTTCAAGAAATTGAGTTTATAAAGGGAGGGAATAGTAATAAAGTATAGGTGTTTTATTTAATTGAAGTAGGGAGGCGTTTACGTCTATGCAGTCATATTGTTTTAGTATATCTACCATTCACTGCGTATAAAAATATAGGTACGTACAAAGGCCTTGTTGTAATACAGAAAAAATACTTTGTGATTATTGGCAGCGTTTTTAATTAGGTAGGTACCTATTTGAGACGCATAATTTAATACTTTTAGACGGAAAATTATTTTTAGGATTAACATAGATCTTAGAGTATATTTAGACCCTGTAAAAGCTATTAATGACAAAACTCATGTTTGTTGCTAGCCTGAGTTGCTACCTCCTCATATACGATTTTACCTGATTGTAGGTATGGTGTGCACTCTCTCTAGTGAGGATCGGTAAAACTAAATCGAAGGATCTGACGTAATCTTGGATTAATTCCGCGAGAGAGCGCTCATCTAATATCCGGTGCGGCGCCAACACAAAACCGTAGAGTAGGAAGAACAGGTAGGTACTTACCTACAAAACAGTATTTAGATACCTATCTGTATAAACCTACGAAACTACCTACCAATGTAAACACAGGGTAAATTATGGCGTAAATTAAAATGTTGGCTGGCCACCATTATAAGATTCCTCACTACTTGTATATTAAGAGTAGGTAGTAGGTACGTCTGTACCAAATGTACCCAGATTTAATAGGTAGGTACATGTAAAGTAGGTAGGCTGTATCTACCTATATTGTTCGTAATATACTGCTGTAGTGTTTTATTTTATTGTTTGTAAGGGGGTTAAACCAAATCAGGTGAAAAACGTATTTAAAGTACCTACCTCTACCTGCTTTGTTCAGCTATTCTCGATACCAGCTAAGTATCTACTTATTTGTGTGAAATCGCGCACGAATGATACCAATGGTAGGTACCCTTACAAATTCGATGTCTAGGTAAATGTTGGAAAAGTAGCTAAAGTATCCTCACCAGATCTGGTTTTTCAACAAATTTAGTAGATTCCCACTTGGGCCACTTTATTCTTTGGAAATTTCTAAAAGCAATGATCCAATGAAACTCTCTTTTTTCAAGTCTGTTTCCAGACAATGTGCTGGTGGGCACCTATTGAATTTGTAACACCGAGAGGTGATAGAGAGAGAGGAAGAGAGAGATTGATTGATTGATTGATTACGTTTTATTTACATATCTCGCAGATTTTGGTCTACAAGAGACCACTCTTCCAATCAACGAGAATTCTCGTACAAAAAATAATATACAACTTCGTCAGCTAAAAAAAAAATCAAAAGTAAAGATAAAATATTCATTTTGTTAAAATAAAGTGGTATAAAATAAACTTTCTTCCACCCAACAATGCATAAAATATAAATAAAACCATTTGCCAATTCTCAGAATACATTTTTAGTCAATATTTTGCAAGTAACGATTTCTTGACATTTTTCTTAAAAGTGTTGTACGATGCTATCTCCTTCATCTCTTGTTCTAAACCATTATAGACTATTGTACTTTGCACCAAGAAAGAGTTGTGGTAGCTCTCCGTGCGGCAGATAGGTAATCTGTATAAATAAGCCTTATGCCTCGTGCCAACATTATGCCTTTGGGCTAATTCACAATATTTCCTAAAAAGGTAATATGGTTTTTTTGAAGAAATTATTCTATACATAGTCGTCAATAGCACATAATCTAGCAGGTCACTTATTTTCAACATTTGTAACTTTTTAAATTTGTCGTGTACACGATCGTCATATTTCAAATTTAGGATAAATCTAATACATTCATACTGAGCTTTTCTTATTTTTTCGGACAATTCATAACTCAAATTTGTCATTACCGGTAGATAATACATAAACATATGCACAATAAGACCACTTACTAGCCCTTTTTTAATGTTCAATGACTTATATATTAATAACTTCTTAAATGTATAAATATAGGAAAAAACTTTTCCAACCAACTCTTGCACTTGAGTGTGCCAGGACAATGTATTTTCTAAAATTATTCCCAGGCATTTTATACTCTTCGAATAATTCAAGGCTACTCCATTAACATACAACTTGGACACATTTTCAATTTCTAATTTCGCAAGCAGCCTTGGGTGCCCCATGACCATAGCAGCACATTTTGCCTCATTCAAAATCAACCCGTGTCCCTTACACCAGATCCCTAAACCCACCAGATCTTCATTAACTTTAGCAATATTACCCTCAATTTCATTCAAATTGGAACACAAGTATAAATTCAGGTCATCAGCATACATGCTTCTCTTGCAGTATTGGAACGCATCACAAATTTTGTTTACATATAATGCAAAGATGAGGGCCGATAAGGTCGAACCTTGAGGAACTCCTCTATTAACATACTGCCAATCAGAAAAATTACCACTTGGAGTTAAGACACGTTGTTTCCTATTACGCAAGTATGATCCAAACCAGGCAGTCATCCCCTCAGAAAAACCAATTGATGTCAGAATTGACAATAACAAGTTATGACTCACACTGGAAAAGGCATGACTAAAGTCTAAACTGGCGAAAATCGTTACCTTACTCTTGTCACTATTTTCCCTTATTTCATCAGCAATGTTAATCAAAGCAGTTTGGATACTATGCCCTTTACGATACCCCGACTGAAACTGATCCAATATATCATTTTCTTCCACAAACGTCGCTACTTTACGATGTATAATTTTATCAAAAATTTTTGCCAAAACATTTATTATATTTATTGGTCTAAAACTACTAAGCCCGACTGGTGGAAACTTTTTATGCAGCGGTCGAACGAACGAATGCTTCCAAGACTCCGGGTATACATTACTTTTGATAGACTCATTAAATATATGACATAATACATCGACAATTTTATCAGCAATCAATTTGATTAAAATACAGGAAATGTTATCAGGACCTATAGCTTTTGACGAAACCTCTGTGATAGAATGAAGGACATCGCCAGGATTTATATTCCCAAATTCAAATGTTGGTATATCCAAACTCCGCCTATTATTATATAATTGCACCAAATCCTCATCTATATCAACATTAAAGCCTAGATTGCAAAAAAACTCATTTAAATCATTTATATT
Source organism: Adelphocoris suturalis (assembly GCA_030762985.1). Taxonomy (NCBI): domain Eukaryota; kingdom Metazoa; phylum Arthropoda; class Insecta; order Hemiptera; family Miridae; genus Adelphocoris; species Adelphocoris suturalis. Next base: position 47,106,098 of record CM061043.1, on the reverse strand, counting down.
TACATCCGGATCGGATGTATCACGATCTACCGTTTTACCTATCCCTAACTTTTTTATTAAATTCCAATAATCTTTAGGATTATTCACAGTGGAGAATTGCGATTTATTATATTTTTTGTTGGCATTTCTTACTAGATTCTTCATTTTATTTCTAGCTTTCCTATACTCTGTCTCATATTCTTCTGTCTGTTTATGTCTAGCTAATCGTTTTAGTCTATTCCTTTCCACTAATCTCTTCTTTATTTCTAAGGTTAACCAAGGTGCTGGTTTTTTTGTAACCCGAATACATTTTAATGGAAAATGCTTCTCCATCATTAAGTTCAAAAAATTGGTCAAAACTGCAACTTTCTCATTGACATCTTTCGCATCATAAATTGCAGAGCAATCAAATTCATTCATATCATTATTTATCGTTTTAACGTCATAGCTTTTGAAATCTCTTATAGTTATAATTTTATGAATGTTTTCTCGATAAAAAATCGGAGTACAACAAAAAATTGTATCATGAGCTGATATACCAGGGGAGGGAAATTGCCCAAAACTATGGATTCTTGATCTATTTTTAGTTATAATCAAATCCAGCTTCGAATGTACTTGATTCCTATGGAAAGTTGCATCTAAGGGAAGTATTGTGAGATCCATAGAAGTTACTAAATTAAGCAACTGAACTTTGTAGCTACTAGTGGAATTATCATTTAAATTCACATTAAAATCACCTATTAATATCACATTATCGTAGCTTGTAACCACACTTAATAGCTCGTCAAAAAACTCATTCAAACCCGATGCTTTGGGCGGCCTATATACAACACTGATAAGCATCTTATCATATCTATTAGAAATTTCAGTCATCATGTATTCAACCCTTTTTGCATATTCTCCTACTGATTTTTTCAATACCTTACACCTAAGCTGTTCGTGTACATACAAAGCCACTCCCCCTCCTTCCTTTCCAAGTCTATCGTTGCGAACCAATTTATAATTCGTTAAGCTACATACTTTAGATGGTAAACATGGTTTTAGAAACGTCTCAGTTACAGCAATAACATCGAATATTTCATGGTCGTACATCATCCTAAAATCATGCAGATGCGTTATCAACGATTCCACATTAGTATGAGCTAATTTTAAATGCTTCTTGCACCGATCAAAACTTATCTGGCTTAAACTCTCAAAGTAATTCTTATCCACCATGACAACAATAAAAAATGAAAATATTAAACTTCAAACTACAACAATAAATGGAAAATTCATACCAGATTCATTACGTCAATCGCATTGCGAAGCAATATTGGAGCACTTTTCTCATCTTTTTTGATAAGCAACTTCTTGTTACTAAACCACAAAAACTTATAATTTTTATCTCTCTTAGCAACTTTAGCAGCGGAAAGCAGCTTACGGTTAGAATAGGTAAGGCACTGATTAACATAAATATTCACTTTTTCACCCTGAAGGTAATCAAAATCACGATTAGACAACAATGACTTTCTTTCTTTAAAACTCGCGAGCAACTGCTTCTTCATGCTTTGTCGTGTCAAGCCCACGATGATAACCGGCGGTGTTGATGATTCTTTCAATCCTCTAGCTCGATAACAAAAATCAATCTCTGCTTCTGGAATGTCAAGGTTCACAGCTGATCCTATTTTTCTCACGATCGCCCGTATATCCTCGTCCTTATCCACAGGAATGTTCCGAATTTCAATTTGTTTATCGATCAAAGATTGTTCAAGGTCATTGTTTTTCGCTTCAAGTTCCAACAGCTGCTTTTTTATCTGAACATTCTCCTCAACAAGACCATCCATTCTATTAGTAATCGAATCTAATTTCTGATTTATTTGATTGATTGCCAACGTATTTTCTTCCACTCTGGCCGAATAATCATTCAAGGCTCTTGTCATATCCTTATTAGAAGCTATAAGCTCTTTGATCACATCAATGAGACCATCAATATTATTCGACTTACTCGCACCCTGTAAAATGGCCGACTGTTCAGTTTCATCTATGCAAGGCTTGCATTGAAAAGAGGAGTGTCCTTCCTTGAGTTTCAAATGTTCTTCTTTAGAAACCGACACACACGCTATATGAAAGGGAGAATCACATTTTTTACACTTAACTTTCAATGCATTATGGGGGAAACCCTTCAAAAAAGAACCACACTTTGACTGAGACATGTTGACTGGTCTAGAGCTCGACGAAGACTGAGCGAGAGAGAGAGAGAGAGAGAGAGAGAGAGAGAAAGTGGTTCCTCCTTAAAAGGGGAGAGGCCTCCTACCCCCAGAGGATATCCTGAAGATTGAATAACCCTCAAGCATATCCCCAACTGCTGCGTTTTCAAGAATCGAGAAGGAGGAACTACTCATTATCCATCACAAATTCACGAGGTTGGAATACATTTTCTTTTTAAGTTTCTCTCAAACCTGGAACCGTTTTTGGTTTATTATTTCCAATCTCTATTATATCTATTATAAAAACGAAACTCCATTTGTTTGTAGGTCATCTCTATGCACGGCCAAACGGCTGAGTGGGTGGAGTCTACGAGTGGGGGATTCTCCTCTCTTCTTGGATTTCTACGGAATAGTGTATAAGCGATTTTAAAATTGTCTAATAATACCACCCGAACCATGGGCTGGACGGCGGGAGGCCCTTTTACTGCGCGTTTTTTCGCTGAGCGCTCGATCTTCTATCCGCTGCCACATTAAAATTTGATCAAGAACACTTCGTAAGTCAGCGACAAAGTTTTAGCAACCATAGAACACGATGGTGTCGTCAAAATCGCTAAAAGATGCTGCTTTCCCGGAGAATTTCATTCAGAAAAAAAGTCTGCCAAGTTGGGTGGGCAGTATGACTTTCTCACATATTGTAACATGGACGTGTAGAATTAGTCCATTGAATTATTAATTTATTTATAATTTAAATAAATATAAAAAATTGAAAGAAATCCTTACTAATATTGTTTTATATGATTTCATGTGAAAATAGGAACCGTAAATATACGAATCCTTGATAAAACTGGAACTACTAATGTGAACAGCTCGAGAAGGAACATACCCACGGTGGGTAACCCACACAAATGACGGGGAAAACAAATATATACGAAAATTTAACATCCGACAGTTCTGTTAGCACTGAAATGTTTTTAAAACTAAACTTTTCGTGGTTCCACGTAAGGTTCCGCGTTTGATAGTCATTTCCAATAGAAAAAAAAGTCTGCCGAGTTGGATGGGTAGTATAACTTTCTCACAAATTGTTACATGGGCTGTAGGTCTCGATGGTATCCCACTATATCCCATCGCATCTATACATCCCACACCAAGCGAGCGAAGCGAGCAACATTCCCTACACACGTCGGATTTCAACGAGGTTTTTTCAACGGACTCGGCTTTTTCCAACGGATGGACTATATCCCATCGCATCTATACATTCCACAAAGAGCGTGCGAAGGGAGCTAAACAACTCACCTCAAACGAGCGAAGCGAGCAACATCCCCTACATATACGTTAAACCTACCCTTAATATAACTTAACTAATCTTAACTAATGATAAGATATAGCTCCCATAATTTGCATATTTTATTAATTTTAAAAGTAAAATTAAACCCCCGCCCCCCTCCCCTCAACAACATGCTAAAAGGTACAGCAGCAACCAGTATGAAGCAGCAACAAGAGGATGGGTCCCCCTAATGATTGAAATAAATAAAAAAAGACCTATATAAAGACTAAAAAATTAGAGGATACACCTACCAATAAACATATCAGTACCTACTGCGCAGTTGTAGAGGTTCACGTGGAGTTTGTTGTTTACAAACAAAATTGATTTTGGCAAAGAGATATTAGGCTCTATTAAAAAATAAATTAGGTATCTAGTATATTTCCTTATTCATACGGGACAGGTTGCGATGTATTATAATACGCCGGAATACGAATAAATTATCAGGTTTCATGCTCCTCATGCATTATTCATTCGTACTAAAACGCCAGAGAGAGCAGGGGAATTGATTAACAACTAAGGAAGTCAGCTGTTTGGGTGTAAAAGGCCGCAAGATCACACCTTGAAATCGCATAAAAAAAAGAAAACGTGAAATTTATCTCGGATCGAAATCAAAAAATTTATGTCGAGCTGCGATCGATTCAAGTTAAATGGGAGCCGGTACCCCATCATTAAGGAATCGCAACCGCCCAACAGCGTGATTAATATCTGCAAGATGACGGTGGATCACTTGTTGAGCCGATGCCAGAGGAGAGCGGTATACCATGACGAAGAGATTGGAACGTGAATCAGGACTAGGTTACAAACATTGTAAGGTTTGTTCGCTGAGGCGATTGGCACTGACTTGCAAATCATTTCAAACTGATTGGAGACTGCTCAAGTGCGCATGCGCTACCTCAGCCAACTTTCAAATTGATTTCAAACTGGTTGGGGATTGTAGTCTATGCGAACGATTCTGACGGTTTTGTAAACATGGAGCAACCTTCCGAATGAAAAAACAACAAACCACCGCTTTGGCGCTTTCCATACTTTATTTTCCGCCCTTTCTGACTTGTGCTCCCATTCATTGGTCAGGGTTAGGTACCTATTTAAAATTTACTATTATAATTTGTACTGTTGTATTTAACTTGTAGCTACCTACTAGTCAAAGACACCTTTAAGAATATAGGGTAAAAAAATATTGTAATCGTACACAGAAAATGTTGGGAGTTATCAATAGAACCAATCCTCTAGTTTTGTACCATTCTATCCTTCACCCTCCTATAGCTTTTTGTCACGTAGGTAGGTCCCCCATTTCTAAAATCTTCACGTTTAGGTACGTATTTATTTATTTACTTATTTGGTATGTAAATGCTTCCGGTTTCATAACTCGATGCCAACCCTTCCACGATTTTCCGGCTCACTCGAAAATGGTTCAGGAACGTTTCATCGCCATGATTCGGTACAACGTCACCTAAATAATTCTGCACCTTTCGCTTCAGGCACACCTCCATTCGTCTTCGTTGACGAAATCGTTGATAAAGGAGAAACCCCTCGAGATGAGTCAGAATCAAAAAGTTGGTCATACAGTTGGTCATGTTTGAGAAATACGCGACAGACAGCGGCGATAACAAATGCTAAAATTCGAATGATTTCATTGGCTGCCGTGAGTTTGGAATGGAAGGGGCAAACAATCAGAAAGTGGTCAGCGGGAAAAAGCTCTGATCCATTTGAAGATCTGCAACCGGTCGGAAACTAGATTGGAAACCTCTGCGAACGGACCAAAACCGAGGGTGGGGGGGGGGGGGGGGGGGGGAGTGCGCGTGCGTAATAGTCAGAGAACTCAGCGAACGCCTCAAGTGGGTTGCTAACTGGTTTGGTGGTCTCAGCGAACAAACCTATCGTGTTAGTGAAAATACACAGTTTTTAACAAAGTGTGGACTTTAACTACTTACTTCATAATTTAGTAGACAACTAGGATAAACAACAGGAGGAAAAAGATCTATCATAAGCGTAATACCCCTGCCTGACATCAAATTTGCAAACCACTCATCGTAGGAAAGTTCGGTTGGTGTCTAAATTCTTAGGATGAAATCTAATTTCATTTAAATATAGAAAACGAAAATCTTTCAGACAAATGGGTAATTTTCATTCTACTCTTCCACAGTAACCATATTGGTAAGTGAATTGCAGGGACGTCCCTATGTATGCGTTGTATATTATTTTGCTAAGAACGGCGAATAGATCAGGTTTTACTGGATGTACAGCACGCAACCCCTCCCTTCTCATCCTTCACAACCATAGGAAAGCATGAACTACTTTTATGTATGAAATCGAGCAATGACAGATTCACGGAAATAAATTGAAAATATCACGATATCACTACGAAAATAGTTTTTACTGAGAATTGTTCCAGGAAGAGACCAAATACCTACTAAGATACTTCGAGCGAAATGGGAAAATAATGAAATCCAAGTTTTTTTTGTTCACATCTTAACCATAAGATCGTGATTTATAGGAATCACTCCCTTCATTTACCCCACTGATAATAAATTTGAAACTCCTAAGGACTGTTGCATAATTTGGCCGGATTCTTAGTTGAACAAAAATACAAAACCAAAATTACGAAAATCGGTTGAGAATTGTAGCTTAGGCAGCGGTTATTAGGATGAGCTATTACCTCCTCCATCCCCCCTCCCCTTACTGTTGGCAAATCCAAAAATTCCAAGGTTTGTTTCATAACTAGTAGACTAAAATTGGGATCAAACAAGAAATATTGTCGAAAATCGGTCGAGAAATGTAGCCTAGGCAGCGACGGCAAAATTTGTCTCTTTCTCTCACATACACACACACCCCTACGGTAGGTATTCGTGCAGGTAGCCATTACTTCTAACGGAATACTGGTATGAGGGTGGAAGGTATACGGCTTCTTCCTTTTATGTGTTTATTCAAAACAACTAGTTTCGCCTGTCGCTAGGCCTCATCAGGTGTATAGGGGAGGACAGATCCATACGAGTGTATTTTGTCAGGTTTTTTACAGAAGTTACAATTTCAGTCACTTATGGTACGTCCAATGGCTTGAGAAGGGTCAATTTGGGGAGAATAATGATGAAATCCTGCATGGCAATGAGCTATCCCATATATATAGGTATTTTTTACAGCAATGTAATTAACTTAATGCGGGTACTAGTTATTATATATAAAATAAAATGATTTTTATGGGGAAGATTACTTTTCACTCCTTTTCACTAGTGAAAAGTAATCTTCCCCATAAAAATCATTTTAATTTATATATAATAACTAGTACCCGCATTAAGTTAATTACATTGCTGTAAAAAATACCTATATATATAGGATAGCTCTTTGCCATGCAGGATTTCTTCATTCTTCTCCCCAAATTGACCCTTCTCAAGCCATTGGACGTACCATAAGTGACTGAAATTATAACTTCTGAAAAAAACCTGACAAAATACACTTTCGTATGGATCTGTCCTCCCCTATACACCTGATGAGGCCTAGCGACAGGCGAAACTAGTTGTTTTGAATAAACATATAAAAGTAGAAGCCGTGTACCTTCCACCCTCATACCAGTACCCCTATGGTTTTCATCACGGATTCGATCTTACAATGGTCTGAAACGGATTTGTATTCAGTTATTTTTTTCTAATGCTTGGGTTGTCCCATATTCCCCTGGATCAATTCTAATAGGCATCCCTCTTATTTACTAAGCCTTGCCTATAAGACATAGCTTCAGAGGGAAAATGAAGAAGAAAAAATAATATATTATAAAACATGGTATTTTACTATACAGGTAGTACTCACGTAGTTGGAATTTTCTTTTTTCTGGGAAACAACTCCCCAATTGAACTTCTACCGTATGTTCGACTTGGCCTTTTCCCCACAGGTATGATGGTGGCATCTGAAAATCAGATTTGAATTTTATGATATTTGAGTTTATATTATTTTAAGCTACCAATCACTTAACTCTCTAATTTATCTATGGGCTTCAAGAGTTAATGCAACGTTTCAATAAAGTTGAGATTATTTCTAATTTAAAAGAATATCGTGTTGAAGTTTCCTTTAAACAAAGAGAACACATTTTTTACCCAACACGTCCCTCAAGGGGTCAACGGAATCTGGAAGCATATTTCTCTGCGACTCGGAAACAAATACGTCACGTCAATCACATGTTCTAAGAGAATGCAGGCAAGACAAACAGAAATAAGAGTTTTAAAGGTGCATCCCAGTGTCTTGAATGCTTGCATCTTAGCCCAAGCCTGTACACCAGAGCCTTTATGCTTAAAGAAGGGATACAGCTAGAATGACGGGGAATCGTGTTTTCGTCTACACCCAACTTATTACTGTAGAAATATGCGGGAACTTTATCCAATGGACTCTATTTGCATTGTAGGCCTTTCGAGCCAGTAAAGATCTCCTTATGGGGAGCGGACGGAGAAACGTAGGTACTAGGTGACCTCTGCAATCCGTGAACGACACCTCCTGTGGACGGCGCTCAGAAAAACGGCTAAAACAAGGTCTGTAGTAAAATCTATTAGATTTCCCAGTGTCCTTTAGTTATGTTAGGATATCACAGAAGTCCCTGAAAAGAATAATTTGTTAATCTACCTCTCAAGATACCTACGTAGATTCTCGAATTTAAAAAACCGTCCGTCCGCTGCTTCTCCGAAACTACTGAACCAGAATTTACGAAATTTGGCTCAAAATCATCTATCAGCCGGGGATGTACCTATGATCCCAGCATCTTTATAAATCAATACCAAGGGTTAACGTTTAAGAGTGAAATGTTTAAGAAATCAATTTCTAAAAAACTTTTGGAATGAAAGGGTGATTGCTTTGGCTGATTAGCTAATTTAGGTAACATACGAGATTCAAGTAGCCGTTTCAACTTCATAAATACATTCCCAAGCCCAAATTCAATCTTTTCCCGTATTTCCGGCCCCATAGGCTTCAAAATCTATTCAAGAATCCAAATTAAATAAGAAAACTCAGATATTTAGCGTGGAGAAGTAATTCAAGAGATAAATTTAGAAAAGGAGCCGTTTGCCAGTTTGTGAACGAAAAGTTTCCTGAACGTAAACGACTGATAGCTTCCAGTCTGTGAACAGTAGGTAACCACTAATTAATCAACTAATTTTATCATGTTTCATCCACTGCTCCTTTTCTTTTAATGCAAATTTTTAATCAAACAGGTTGACAAACAGTTCCATTCGAGAAATTGCTATGCCCTTAAATTGTATAGGTTCTTAGGAGGGCTTGGGCAATAGTAGTAGAAGGTTGTATCTACCTATTTAGGTAGTAGATTCCTAGGTATGTAGGAATCAGGGTTATGTATGGGAGGGAAGTCATTAGGTATTTAAAATTTAATATGCCACTCTCAAATAGGAACTTCAATACCGGTGGGTACATCAATATAATATTGTAGGTAAATAGTTCAAATTCGCTTAGAAAGATACTTAAACTTGGGTACCACACTTAAATAGTCGTCCACAATTTGGAAAACATCTTTTGTCAGACCAGTGTGTGAACGCGCAATTAAACCTTCATTCCATATTATTTTTCCGGTTCTGGAACATTTTTATGGTGAGAAAGCATGTTAAGATCCCAAAAAGGACAACAAACATCGAGTTCAATGACATTGCTCATATCTAACTTTAGTAAAAAAAATCCTTAAACTGGACCAGAGATGTATTCTACTTACTGCTAGGAAACTTTTCAGGGACTTCTGTGATATCCTATGGTAACGTAAATAAGGGACACTCGGAAATCTAATAGATTTTACTACAGTCCTTGTTTTAGCCGTTTTTTTTAGCGCCGTCCACAGGAGGTGTCGTTTACGGATTGCAGAGGTCACCTAGTACGTTTCTCCATCCGCTCCCCATAAGGAGATCTTTACTGGCTTGAAAGGCCTACAATGCAAATAGAGTCCATTGGCTAAAGTTCCCGCATATTTCTACAGTAATAAGTTGGATGTAGACGAAAAGACGATTCCCCGTCATTCTAGCTGTATCCCTTTTTTAAGCATAAAGGCTCTGGTGTACAGGATGGGGCTAAGATGCAATCATTCAAGACACTGCACCTTTAAAACTCTTATTTCTGTTTGTCTTGCCTGCATTCTCTTAGAACATGTGATCGACGTGACGCAGAATCTAATAACCTTTACTAAAGCTACGGGTAAAATGTTTTGTAAGATGCTTACTTTTCGAGTTATGGGTAAAAAACTAAAAAAAGCAAGAATTTCGCGGTTTTTTGGCTCTCCTGACTAAAGCTCGGCCTACCAACCGTCGCAAGCAGATGTTATTAAGGGGACCCAAGAGGAATTAAAACACTCTCCAGCTTTTAGCAATTTTTTGGCGCTATAGCGCTAATTTGCCTGGGCTAATAAGTAACTACTACCTACTAATTCCCTCTTCTAATTCCTCTTATCCCTAATACTTCTATCTAATACCAATAACCATATTCAGTTTTGACTAACCTTTTTCTTTGATTTGGTCGTCGCTTTTGATGAGGAGCAACGGCTCGAAATTTTCTAGATCCTTTTCTTCATTTTGTGAATTATCCTGCATTCTGGAACAAAGAATAGAGACCACTGAATGCAATTAGACGAACTTTGAGCAAGGAATCAAGAAGGTCGTCCAGTGAACCTCGTAGTGAATGACAATACGATTATTGCAAAATGAACTGGCTCAAATTTTGAGGATAGTTGGGAGAAGACGATTTGAGCATTCCATATCAATTTCACCATGATCGTATCATTAGTAGCCCCTGCGCAATGTGGATGTTCACTTTCAAAAGAGATTACAAAGCTTTCGCAAGCTTGGTTGACTCGCTAGCAAAACTTTGAGAGAGCGATGAGCTTATCGGTACTTAGGCGGTTATGACACAATCCATAAGCTAGTAAGTTGTGCAATATCCGTTTTTAACTTTAAAAATTAATGTGGTTGATTTTATGTTTCTATAAACAGTATCTGTAAAACAGATTAAAATTGATCTACGGATGGATCAAAAGGTATAGCAAATCAATACAATATTACAAATGGTAAGTAGGTGGCTTGCAGTATTTTTTGCCTTTTTCTCAGAATCAGCTTTTTAACACTTGGCTGGTCATTGCATGAACGGTACAATTGAAATATTGAATACGTTCATTTCAGACGACGGGGAATACTTATAGGGTGATCAACATTTGGAGTAAAAATAAGGATGAATAAATCGGTTATAACGAAATGTAACTGTTGCCTCCCCCCTAGTACACATATTAATATGCAAAGTACGGCTACAATTCATGTTTGTGTATACACACACCCTACGGTCAATCTAACAGCGTTTCATCAAAATTGATCTAAAATTGATTGAAAGTCGCGGAGTTACGTCTTAAACAGCCGATTTCAGGTTTGCGCGTATGCAAATGATCACTTGCAACCAGTCGCAACGAAATTCATGGAATACCTACCTTCCAGAGCCTTGCATCTCAAGTATGCGCCCAATTTTTGAATAAAATCGGACCAATCGTAAAGAATAGATTTTTAAGGAATTCACGTGTGCGTATGCGCACTCGCCTCCATTCATCCTTTGGCGATGGAAATGGTAAGGGATCGTCGGGCTAAACGGCTAGGGGCTAATCCGCACAATCCCTGGAAATTTCGGCAAAATCCGTCTATTAGTCTTGGAGTTTCGCCTGTCGACTAATTTTAGCTTTGCGCATGCGCAATACTTATTTCTCATTCTATCGAGATAAAAATAGGACACTACTTATACTAATAGGTTTGTATTGGGCTATTTTTAGACACCAAAAAAGCCTTAGGCAAGGTTTGGCACCGTGGCCTGCTCTTCAAAATCAAATAACCAAACAGCTGGACCCAGACAATTATTTTTTGAAGATTCATTCATCGCTTACACAAGAACATTCAGTGTCAAGTAGGTACGAACACGTAACCTCTGACGCTAGACTAATACGCTCCTCGGTTCCACAGGGAAGTGTCTGGGGTCCCTTATTTCGTTTATTATACTCTTCCGAAATCCCAACACTCCTTTTAACACTACGATGTTGGCAGATGATCTTGGGATTTTAACTCAATCCGCATGTGGCATAGAAGCCTGCAGAAACAAACAGGAGCATGAAACCAACATATCAGTCTGGAATAGTTAATGGTTAATGAAACAAATCATACCAAATCCTGTTTGCTTAAGTTTACCTACTCCAGAGCTTACCAAATAAACCCAATAACTATGGACAATGAAGTTATTTCATATTCAGAACATGTTTGTTATCTAGAAGTTCACCTAGATAGCCGATTAACTAGCCAGTACCACACAGGAGAGCTAGTCAAACGCATCCGCGCCAGTACCAAAGCTCTGAAACCACTCCAAGAGAATCATCTACTCTAAGCCTACGGTTGGAGCTAGAGCGACTACTCGTAGTCCTCATACATCAAAGTTGGCTATATGTATGGATGCTTAATTTGGGGCTCAGCGTCCAACAAGCAAATATCCAAAATACAAATTTTTATGCATCAAAATCGTACGAGACTGATTCACCAATCCACCACGAGAGTAATTCTGTAATCCACTGAGAATTAATTTTTTTTTTAAATAAGTGGCTGGGACCAGTGATTTGATTATGAAGAGTATAGTCCACGATGCCAAACCTTGTCGAAGGCTTTTTCGGTGTCCAAAAATAGTCCGTGACAAACCTCTTTTTTTTCCAAATCCATCAAGGATTTCTTCTACAACGCGATGCATTTAATCTTGACGAAAATGGAGTTGTCTGAACCCAAACTGAAACTTTTTATTACCGAGTGACGCCTTATTGTAGATTTTTTAGTGCCGAACACGATGGTAAAGCCAGAATAGATAGGTTGGTACTTTAGGAAAATCACGGTTCTTGATGGTTCATCAGCTCCAAATCAAATTGAATGAATTGAATCGAATTGAATTTTTTTTTTTCGTTCACATGTACTAACCCAATACAATACTCCCTTTGGGTAGTCAAAACCTTTTGGGTTTTTTCCGATTTACATATTCTTAAAACTTAGTATCAGGCACCCATATATAAACTGTTTTTAATTTTTATCAGATTTTCCAGGTTGTTCACGTAAGATCTTAGAAGTGCCTATACCCTATATCCTAGTGCGATATACTCGTACTTACTACCCCATCCATGTACTCCTAGAGTATGGCAAAGTTAGGTATACTTCAAATACTTTATTATTATTTTTATGCTTTATTTTAGTTTTATTTTGGGATGAAACTACTGCCAAGCTTCAAAAAGAATTTATGGGATTTCTCCACGAGATCGAATTACTGAGTTCGTTCACCCTGTCGGGCTTTCATGTTTATATAAAATTTGGCTCCTTGACAAGAGTAGTCTTACCTATTACTTCCGTTTACAAACAACGAAAAACCTAGCCCCACTGACATATTTTTATGCATAAAAAACTTCACTAAAAGTCTCATCGATGAAGAAACATGCAAATTCGACTTGGAAGAAAAAAAGATAATAATAATAATAATAATAATAAAATAAATCAATAAATCGGACCTTTCCGGCAATTATAGAATGCTCGAAATATGTAGCGTAGATTCTCTTTATTTAATAACCGTATGTATAAGACGACGATAAACAATGCTTTAATGTATCACAAAATAATATTTTCCAAGCGTTGTAGGTATGTTGAACGGCCTTCAGTGGTAAAATCAGTACCTACTGTACATTCATTGCCAGAAGGCTGGAGAGTAAACGGGAATATTTCCTTTCGTTTAGATTACAACATTTTAGAGTCGTCATGGAGTTATAAGGGACTTTGCTATAAAGAGCGTACGATTGATTGACAGATTTCAAGACTCAAATGGGTAATTGGCGAATTTAGAGTTGTTGAATTAGGTGATCCAGGGGATTAACTAAGGTTTATTGTTTTCAATAATGAACCAAAAAAATTTGGGGGGGGGGGTTAAAATTTGTAAGTTCAAGTTTTAAAATACTTACAAAAATTCCAAAAATCAATTAAAAAAATTAAAATTAACATTTTTTTAAAATCCGTATACGATATATTTGGCTCAAAAATCAGAGTAGGATGCGCCAGTGATCTCAACATAATTGTCGTTCAACCCTGAAAGGTGAATTTTACAGCTGAAACATTACAAAATCGGGATCTCGAAAACTTTCGAAATAAGGAAAAAAATTATTTTGCTTGTTATCGGTATACCAACCTAATTAAGACATATCAATGAATCGAAAGAGAAAAAAATCATAGAATGAATAGAATCGAATCACTGTACATTCAAAAGTTTGCTCCCTCTAAGGGACCTTTGGTAGGGAAAAAGAAATTCAACATGAGTTATTCTTATGCTGGGTTATGATGCTTTATGGAGATATGAGAGAACCAATTGGAGAAGTTACTTAAAAAAAAAAAAAAAAAAAAAAAACTAAATAATAATAATTTTAAAAAAAGAGAGAGAGAGAGGGGGAGTAACTAATTTTAGTAACGACGAATTGGTTGCTACTAAAAATTATTTGTTTTGATGAGATACGATTTGGTTCATTTCCAAATTAATGGGAAAGGATGACTCTGTCGTTAACAATGTGTGCGTTAATTCCTATAAAATATCCGCACATGGAATCATGAGACAAAATTCTAAATGTAGCTGAACAGTCTGATAAGAAAGGGTACTTTCTTTTAGAGTACTTCTTTATGTACTAAAATCAGCAGTGAATCGCTAAAAACAGATAAATGGGGAAAAAGTGAAATTGATTAGGTACCTACTGTAAAAGAATAATAGATATAGATTTTGGGATAATTCGGTTAGCCATTAATTCAAAGTTCAAACCTTTGAAAGGTCTGTAGGTACGAACTCATGCAGGTGTAGGTACTCGAATGTTAAAATGCGATTATTCTATTGAATTTGCTTAATAATTAAGTGAAACAAGTTTCACTGGCAATATTGGTCAGCTAAAACGTTTTCTAACTGGGTTGCCAATGTTTGAAAAAATTGATTGATGTAGTTAGGTACCTACCATGTTATTTAAAAAAATCACTGTTTAAACAACTTATAGGTACTTCCCTATTTTTCCATAAGCTACTTAATTATTATTTGGAACACAATTCAGATGAATTGGTAGTATTTACAAATACCTGCCAACGTTCGCTTTTTGCTGCAGAATTATAATGCTCGAATCGTAAACATTAGGTAGGTACCTACGTACTTTTCTGTTACGTAGCGTTCCAATCGAAGCGTGCAATATTCACAGATCACCTTCCTTCACGATTTTCAATAAAAATCAAATGAAACTTCCAAAAAACGAGATCAACGATTTTAAACGTTTCTTCGATGCCGGAATTGAAGAATTAGGCGCGCGCGAGAATCGGACACTGAACAGCTGAATGTTTGGACGGGAACAGCGTCCCCACCGAGCAAGAAAAAAAAACCAGAAACAGTTCGGACGGTGGGGATACAACGTTTTGAGAAGCAGTTCCAATATTAATCGGAGTCTCTCGTGATTTTATAATCTGGAAGAATGGGAGTTGGCCCTGTCACGCTTATAATATACTAGATCCGCATCGTATAGAGGGGGGGGGGGGGGGGTTAGTAGGTAGGTAGGCTATACCTGCCACAAATCTTGGCCAGAATAAATCTTATAACATTGTGAGAGAAGGCAGTTAGGTAGATAAGTAGATGGTGTATATAAGAAGGGTATTTAAGCCAATATTTGATGTATATTCAAATTATGTACATACGTGCCTATGTGAGTAATAGAAAAACAGTTTATGGTACGTTTACCTAGGTGAAAAAATGTTTATGTGTTGAGTCATAAAATTACAGCTTATTTGGGGATGTATTATTCAATCGTGAGGTAATATTTTCTACCTATCTCTCCATCTTAGCAAATTTGTCCGCAGGTAAATATAATTTTCAAGGCTACATTTAAAAAATCTCCCTATATTTAAAAATTACTTAAGGATTACTTAGCAGACTTATGACAAAGTCTAATAAAAGCTTCGTAGTAATGTGGCAAAGGGAGTGGAAGGACAGAAAAGCCTTTTTTTGGTGTAAACCAGATTTTGATACAAGTGGCCATCAATGAAGTTTGATTCTTCGGCTCTTAGGTGTGGAGCGCTGTCGTTGGTATTAAAATGTTGCAACATTGTAAATCAACATTACTTTGACATATTGTTCAGAGCAAGTGCTTAATTTCTGAGAAATTAGAAAAACCCCAGCATAGATTTAAAACAATTTGAAGTCAAATTTTCTTATACATTATCTCATGCAAACTGTACTATGTTTTTTTTTTTTACGATTCCACGCTATTTTGAACCGCCAAATATTCATAAATGGTCAAAATAAGTAAAATAAAAAATGTGAAAAGTCCGAAAATACCAAGGTTTTTCGCGAGTTTAGATGCAAAGCCGATATTTTTCGAGGAGGCAAAGTTGAGATTCAGATTCAGCACTCCAAAAAACTTTCCAAGGAGAAACAACTTTTATACTTTTCTCTTCACCCATCGACTAATCAACTGAATATAGTCAAACTTGGAATGTCAAATTGCTGACTATTTTTTGAACCCCCCTTTCACATTTTGTCTGACGCGGTAGCTTTGAGTTTCGGAGGAAGAATGTGAACGATTTCAGCGTCCTTTCTATGAGGTAATTTTCGATCAAATTTTAAAATTTTCCTACACAAATATAATAGGCACGATAATTTATGAAAATTAGCTCATACGACCATGCAGCATAAATCGAACTTTTTCCTTGTCGGTGTTTACTTTTTTCTAGTTGAGAAATCAGCTGGAGTTGCAAGTTATTAGGTAAACTGCAACAGCGTTACCGAGAGTCTCAAGAAAGCAATTAACTCAAGAAGCCTTCAAGCGGTGTGCATTAGACGGGATAAACGCTGGTCACGTGAATTGTTCGTTAAATGGTTGTTGAGTTTATCGTGATTCTTCAGAATTCGCAAGAACACTTAGGATAGGTATTTGTTGGCTAGCGTTATAAATATTGTGCACGTTAACATGTTCTGAATCCACTTGTAACTGCCCATCTTTACGGAATCTGGATCAATTGCATTTGGAATTAAATTCATGACCATAGATGGGATTCAGAGTGAAACGCGTTGAATCGAAACATCACAGTAAAATCCATTAATTTTTTTAGAGATGAAGTTGATTAGTGACCGTCCTCAGCCTAACTCGCACATTCCAAGAAAATGACATCGAAATCACGAAAACCTAATGTTTGTTACAAGGATTTTGCATTAGCGTATGTGCTGCAGCTACTAATGATACGATCGTAATTAAATTGATATGGAATGATTAAATCGTCTTTTCCTGACGTCCCGCCAAATTTGAGGGAGATACGATGACTGGCCCGTGAGAAAATGATGTTTGACGGATTTTATGTTTTTGTAAAAACCATAGATAGGTATTGATTAGTGAGTAATGAAATAGGGGACCAAATACACTATAACCCGCAAACCCCCTGAAAATATCCCCACACAAAACAAACGATCTACGGTACCAAAGAGTTGTTCAGAGTTGTCTAAATCG
This sequence comes from Adelphocoris suturalis, assembly GCA_030762985.1. Classification (NCBI taxonomy): domain Eukaryota; kingdom Metazoa; phylum Arthropoda; class Insecta; order Hemiptera; family Miridae; genus Adelphocoris; species Adelphocoris suturalis. The sequence continues at coordinate 47,089,078 of CM061043.1, read as the reverse complement.
TAAAATGTGATTTGAAAATTTAACTGTGGCAAACAATTGTTTTACATTTTCCCGAAAAGATCACGCAGGTAGGTACGCAGTCATGTTACAAAAGTAATGAGTCTCGCCGCAGCACGGAGCAAGGCACAACTGGCGCTACCACTTGAATTATCACTGTGATTATTTTTCAGCAGTGATTTTGACAATCAGTCCTAGCTAACCAATTGGAAAAATAGATCAGAATGATGTGTAGAGTTTGGTGATCTGAATGCTCGCATCTCAAACATAAAAATATACACAGAATCAATCCTTTTAGTAAAATATAGATTAGTTAGACAAATAGACTAGAGCACCGTGTATATTTTGGTGGTCTGGATATTCGCATGTTTTGAAGAAGTGTCGGTAAATGTTGAACGCGTGAATTTGTATCAAAAAGCGTTAGTTGTGCCTAGCTTTGTGCTGCAGCGAGACACTCCTTAAAAGTAGCGCAGCAATTTTCCAATGCTTTTCACTTGCAACCATGACTTTGAGAAGAAATAGTACAAATAACCTGCAGGAAGTGAAAATCAACTTACTTGAATCAGATGATGGAGATGCGGCAGGAAACATAAGTTGGTAGTCGTCAGAGTCCCAACCTTCTCAGCAGTGCCACAGATAGGCATATTTCAAAGCTTCCCTGTTGCTTTGAACCACGCTACTGCGGCGCAAGGCCAGAGGTTGCTGCTCAGGACTTCTTCGTCTCATCATGGATTTGAAATCAGCTTGAACGGGCCCCCGTCGCCCTGCGTCTTCTAGCGATGTGGGCGCTTCCAATGCCGATTTCGTCGTAGTCATCAGTGTATTGAGTATTATGTACAAATTTAAAATGTATAAAAGTCTATGTACAAACGGAATGTTATGTCACGATCGTGTTCAGGTACAAGGACTCAAGCTTTGCGAGCTTGAAAGTTAAATGAAAAAAAAATAAATTTGTCTCATTCAAATTGGTGTTGCTGATATTTTGATGGATTTTATAGTCGTATCCAGGGTGTTTATGTTTGACAACCGTTTTGTCAGAAAGGATCGGCGCATTGGAACAGTTACGTTCCGCGTCAGAACTTTCTGTCCAGGAGGCACTGCGAGAAAGCGGTTGCCTTCACCTCCCAAAAAGTGGTGTTTAATCGCGATGAGATCAGTTTCAAGAAGTACCTACCTACTCAAATTCTAAAAACAGAATAATACAAGTTTCGGTAAGATTTGTCTGCACAACAAGCGAACTATTACAGTAGACCGAATAGCAGCTTCTGCAGAACATAACAAGAGAAAGCTTAGATGCTCTGACCATCTCTATCTGTCTGATTCAGCTAAAGTTGAAAGTAACAGAACATTCACGTTTGCAAAGTGGTAACGGTAAGACGAGTGTAAAAAAGAGCTAGGTAATCTGCTAGATATTAAGTAGGTACGACTATAGAAGGCTAATTAATGAACTAAAGGCCGTAAGTAAAACTCTACATACAAGTTTTAATGAAAAATTTCGTAAATTATCGTATTGTATAATGTTAAAATTGTTTTGAAATTGCAGCTTCTTGAGTGCAAGAAAATCTTTAACTATTAATTTTACGGTAAAAAACGTATTCTAAATAATGATCTACTATTCAAATAGAGGTTATGAATTTTTAGCTTTTTATGCAGTTTAATCGATTTTGTAGCAAATTCTGATGAATTTTAAGTACATTTTTCAGCACAATTTTGTACTTAAATTTTTGAATGTTTTATTTTATAGTTAATAAACTTTATTTGAGCAATATTCTACCAAAAATAAATTTACCGATTTTTAGCCGTTTTTAGTGATTTTTTTTAGTACATTTTTTGAAATTTGACCAATTTAATGTACTCAAAAAGTGCTGACCAACGAACTCATACTTTCGTTTGAAAAGCTTGATTTTTTTTTTTGCGCAAGAACGGAATTTTTATCTCAATCCTAAGGAGAGTTATCGTCTGGAATGGCACACACACACAAATATACCTATATGAAAAAGCATTAAACTCTAGGATTAGTTTCAGAATACCTCAAAACGGATTTCAATGAAGAAATTTTTCAAAAATTTTGATTTTAAAAATTTCCGAGCCATTGCAATAGTTCATTTTCTACGAAAATTCGCTAAAACGAAAGTTAAGGAAAATCGTTGTCTCATTCCACGAAAATTATGAGTTATATTGCTAGATCGATTTAGACGATAAGCTCATAATCAGTAACAGCAACCTTCAATTCTCATTGAAATGTGTTTCGACAACTTCGTCGCGAGAGGTTTAGTCCGTACCAGTTTTTTTATGAAACTTCAAGCCACTTCTATTTCCCTTCAAACGAATTTTTAGTGGGATTGAGCTTTAGGAACGGAAGTTAGTGAAAAACGTTGTCTATTTCCACGAAAAATAAAGAGTTACACTGTTATTCTGTAACTGTGTAACTCTTTATTTTTCGTGGAAATAGACAACGTTTTTCACTAACTTCCGTTTTTAAATGGGTTTCCACAACTTCGTCGCGAGTGATTTAGTTCGTATTGAGCTTTAGGAACGTACCTCGAAAATTGAAACTTGACTAATAAAATTGAAAAATTAAAGAAATTTACCCTCAAACATTCACTCTAAAAAGTCGATGGCTCAATGTTCAGAACATAGCACGGTTCTGGCCTATCATCGAAGTTGATCACTATACAAAGATATTCCTCCATTTTAGGTCCTACAATGTAAAAGGATAATACAGTGGGAATTTAGGTAATGTATACATCACCATTTCCTTAAAACTATGGAAAAATATAATGAGGTTGGTAAATCCAAATACGACTGTATTCCTGCAAAACCTGGATGCAAGTTTTTTTTAAAAAGAAGCCCTTTTAATACATGATTTGAATAAATTATTAATCTTGGTATCCGAGTTTTTCGATTCGAGCAAAGGTTTTGAGTACCTATGTACTGCCTATATGTATGTAACAAGGAGCGAGGTATCCCTAGCCCCCGTTCAAGGAAGCTAGCGATATTCATTGACGTCAAATCACACGGTAGAATCGGGGCAACTTCAGCTCTGAGGAACGAATGAATAAGTGTGGTTTTCACCAAGCGACACACTCTTTTCTAATTTTAACTCTTCCAGCTGAATCCCCAATTCCAGCCGGTAAAAGGAAAGCCTTTTTGAATTCTTTTTCTTTTTGCACATCATCATCTCAATGTCTTGACATGAACCTATACTTCTACGAGTCAACGAAAAACTAATGAAAATTGAACCTGTCAATAGCCACTTTTCTTATTATCTTCCTCTCTTTCATCATTCGGTGAGACTACGCAGAGGTGCTTGTATGATTAAATGCTCTTGGCAAAGAAATGGTGACACGTCTAGTCCACTGTTGTGTTATCGTCAAATCAGAACAGCTTGAACACATACTGATGACAGCCAAAAGAAGGCAGTACTTTCCTAGCCAAGAAGCCGCGGCAATCTCTCTCCACATTGTTACATAATTGGAGGCATGGATGAATGAATTGGAAACGTCCAAGCAAATTTACTGTATGTAGTTCCAAGGGATAACTGTCCTATTCTTCTGGTACATACGGATCGACCCATTTCTCTGACTCATCTAGGTGTACGTTCAGATTAAGGAACTCAGAAACCTTTTTTGAGATCAGTTGCATAAGAAAGAAACAATTCCCAATAGACTATAACATAGGCCAATCCAAATGTTTTCCTAATCGCTCATACAGTTTAAATATTATAAAAGAGCCAGACGTACCCACCCAATCACTGGAAAGCCAGTCCATATGCACATTTTAAAATTTAAAACCAAACTTACATTTTTTTTCTATATCTTGGCTGTGTTCGAACCAACTTTTCACCATAAATTTAGTTCTTAAAATTTTATTGCCTTTATAACCAAGAAAATATTAAATTGTGTATAAATTGGCTCAAAAGTACCACCGTGGGTGTTAAAAAATTCGTAGTTTTCAAGCCACTAATGGATCAAAGGGGCCCACAAATTGAAAAACTGGTCATATTCATTATAATATTGTTTATTCATAAATTCTTACATTAACTAGAAAACATTAAGTACAATTTTTCAGGTAAACTTCAGACAATTTTTCAAACCAATAAAGTATAAGGAATTTGATCGTGTTCAGGAACGAAATAAATAATGGATAAACGTTTCAACAAGACAAAAAAATTTATAATTAAATTACGAACGTCTAACTTTTAGTGTAATAATTTTGGATTACTTATCACAGGATCAAAACAATAACACGTGTTCCTTAGCAATAATTATTCTAAATCTAATAATAGGTCCAACAGCAGGAGGGTGAAATTTATTTTAATCAAGATAATGGTTCTTTGCAATTGCGTATCGGTGATCAAATTGAATAAGATAAATATGTAAACGCAACAAACGACATAAATCGAACTTCATATTTTGTTTTGTCGTAGGATTCGAATCATTACAAATTTAATGCAACATATTTAAATTTGTAGTTAAATAATTATAGCTTACGTGCAACAAATGACGCAGATGCAACATAATATTCGGTTCGGGGTATCGATTCAATTCACGATCGAATTGAATATACATAGATTTTGTGATTTTTTCTGTCGCTCAACTACACGCAACACTAAATTTGGACTGTTCTGTCGATCGGTAAACAAAAACTAACATTCGGGATGGCAATCATAGTTAGGTAACTCAGGGAATGTTATCGAAACATGGTTGCCATGGACCGAATTATTTGAACAGATGTTTGGCGTAGTACCATATCCTGAAGAAATATTCGCTACGCCGGAGAAGGGCGGACTGTGAGTAGGTCCGGATGTCCGGATCCATGCCCGCCTCGCGCATCCACGACTGTGTCGTCGTCGTGAACGACAGCGACGGTGTGTCTTTGTCGATACGCGAATCCTCGACGTCTGTGTCCTCACCTCCGGCTGAAAAAAAAAAGTTGGAACGTCGGAATTGTAGAACCTTTGTACTCACCTAATGTTATAGGGAGGCATTTTCATTGATATTTTCTAAGTATTTAACTAGTCAAAGAATTCCGCTGGCAGGGTTTGGAACCGTATCTAATGTACACGTTTATCCTCCGAGAAAGAGAATCAATGCTTCCGATTCCGTACGTAGACTAACAAACAAGAACACGAGATGTTCCAGACCCGACGCGAGCAACTCCCACTCCATCCTGTTCCTCCCCACAAAGCAACCCCTCTGCGTTGCCAACCTTCGTAAATATCCTTAAATTTAGGGAATTACTGTCAAATGTACAAACAAAATATCCTGAATCGAACTTGAAAGCCTGTATTTCAAAGCTATTTCATTCATCTCTTTCTGATTCAAGTAGTCAATCCTTAAGTAAAAATTCAGACTAGTTAGTCAAATAGATCAGAATGATGTGTATAGTTTGGTGGTCTGGATGCTCGCAAGGTTGCATCTCAAAAATAAATAACATCAACTAGTCAATCCCTAAGTAAAAATTCAGATTAGTTGGTCAAATAGATCAGAATGATGTGTATAGTTTGGTGGTCTGGATGCTCGCAAGGTTGCATCTCAAAAATAAATAACATCAACTAGTCAATCCCTTAGCAAAATACAGATTAGTTAGACGAATAAATAAAAATGAAGTTCTAAAATATGGCTTAAAATAATGACATTTAAAAATATGTTTCGGAGGTGAATTCAAATGCAAAAATCGATCTCCGGTCCTTTGACTCAGTAGTCTGATGTGATATCCACTAGTCTACAGAGGACTACAAGAACAAGAACCAGTGAACAATCATAGAACTTTGCCACTCATAACTGGAAAGACTGTGATTTCCTCAGTATCCACAACGAGCGCTAGTTTCGCCCGGCCGCAGATAGCAGGCTTGTGACAATCTTAACAAACCAAGGGGAAAAGACAGTGGAGTGGGAGGTGCTTGCGTCGGGTCTGGAACGTCTCGTAACAAGAACCAATCATCAACGTTTCTAACCTCAATACCCCACGACGAAGTATGTACACAGAGTAGGTTTCGAAACCAACAGAGAAACAACCACGTGAATCGGCCAACAACTCCTGGAGCCTGGCCGAACTGACTGACAGCACATGTTCTAATCTGCTGAATTTTTGAAATTTACTAAAACGTTTGACATTTTTAAGATCTGCGTCTCGAAAACGCCAAATAAAAGGGTCATTTTTCGTTTGGTTAGATGAATTCAGTTAAAATGAATCGAATGACACCACTGTGGTCGATGTACAATCACCGATTTGCTCCCCACGAGAGATGTAATTTGAAAAGTTCTTCTACACAAATATGAAAAATGTAATAGACTAGTTCATTAGTGAATTACCGAGTTAGTTTTTTTCTTATGGCGTGTAAGTATTGACCAGAGAAGAGACTTGACCTATGTGGAAGGATAAATGATAAATCTTTGGGTAGGTGATCACTTTCTGAACACGCTGCATTTAATCCGAATTATCAATAAAAATGTCGTATTTCACGGAGGTTTTGTCCATTTCTTTGTGATTGTTTCCAAGTTCCACTCAAGTTCCTACATCAAAAACGCAAAAGGTTTGTTCAGGACCAGAAATAATAATACCTAGAATATTTGAGAGGCAGCTGTCCATTTCACAACGAGAAAACCCTAAGTACCGCTTTATTGTAAGAAATTACAAGGATGTAGGTATTCAAGAACACGGACAAAAGTTATTATCCTACCTGTTGGACGTTGAACCTTGAAGGGCTCGTCAGGTTCGAGAGGGTCACTCATACCCACCTCGTTTCGAGCGTAAATTCGTATGAGATATTCGTGGTTTTCCTGCGCAAAAGTAAAATAATAACAGTTTAGATTAGTGAAAATTGTGGGACAAGACAACAGCGTCATATGATAAAATAGTGCACAGGATTTTCAATTGACGCATATCTAGGTATTCAAATTCATGTCGATTTATAAATCAGCCATGCTGATGATAAATCAGAACTATTTTCTTGCAACAATCACCACCAATGTGGTTGATTTTTGGTGATCTGATTTTTTCTCATCAATGAAATTTCTATTGTGAAAAACAATAGGATTAAATAGGCAAGACTAAAATTTATTTAAAAGCAACTTGAAATGACGTGGAAGAGATAAAAACCAGCAATTAAATCTAGGAGTTAAATCTAGAAAAAATCAGGAACGCATCACTGAGCTAACTTTTACGTTAACATGACCAACAATATCATGTGTAGACGAGAACAAATCATTATTTGAATAAATCATGGACGTTTTATCTATTCCTTTGCTTAACTGGGACTATACTTGTTTGGAAGTTGATCAAAGCACTTACTTGAAGATCCTTAATGGTAAGTTTCTGGACGTCAGCGCCGACACGGCCGACTTCCATCCACATGGTCTTCTTAATATCGCGGACGGCGATCTTGTAACCCTCGATAGGAGCGCCACCATCACTTTCGGGAACCCCCCATGACACCATGACAGAATTGGCGCCAGTCGATCTCATCTCCAGAGGGGCAGTAGGTGGCGACGGAACAGCTGAAAAATAAAATAACAAGTGAGAATAGTCGAGGGGGGGGGGGGGGATCTCAATGCTAGCCACACTGAGTTCCAAACTGCCAGTCAAAAACAACAACACTGTATGAAAACCAGTATTGTTCCGAATTGAACAATTGAATAAATGTGGAGCTGGGTCAGCACGTGCCTAAGAGGGGCAGCAATTCATTCAATATTTCAAAATTCAATGGTTTCATCAGCACCGAAGAACGAGGTAATTCATAAATTTAGTTTAAGACTACAAAATTAAAAAATTGCAAAACCCACTTCACTGATGAGTGATTACAGAGCACTTCACACGACAATTTGTCTAAGATCCGCACAACACACAATTTGCACTTTACGCGGTACTACGTTATCTTTCGCTAGATTTTAAAATAGAATATAGAAACAACACTCAGATTCGGAAAATGGAAAACGAACGATTTTTGCCTTCAGAAGAACGGGATAATAAATTCCGAGCTCTTATTGAATGTATGATGAAATCAATTGTGACCATTTATAGAAACACAAACCGTATCTTTATTCGAAGCTGTATCCTTTCTTCTGTTAACAGTCACTCACAAATAAAAGTTTACTGAATCAACAAATGATACTCACTAGCATGCGTTTTGAGGCTGACTAAACTTGTCGTGGTAGGCAAGCTTAGGCCAACAGCATTCTCAGCAAATACTCGGAAATACAACTCGGACTTTTCTTTCAGATTTTCTATTGTGAAACGGAGAACTGTTGCATCCAGCGTAACCACTTTGGTCCACGTGTTGGTTCCATTAACTTGTTTTTCGATCACGTAATCTGGGAAAAAATCATCATAATTAATGAATTATTCAAAGTCATAGTGGTAATTCAAACGCACCTTATCACCTTAAAATATCACATCTTACACTTGTCCAACTATTTCTATAATGAAAACTAGAGACCAGAAAGAAGTTTTATGGCTGTACGAGGTCAAATATCAAATACCTAGTTTAGTATAGCAAAACGCCATACGTTGAATACTCTTAGGTACCTACATAATAGGGGTTATTATGATCCAGTAATTTTTACGTCAAATCATCGAAACTTAAGTTTTGATGGGCTCCACAAAGCGCACGTGCAATGTCTTTTACGAAGATTCGATTTACGACGGGCAGAAGCCTTTGAAAGTCGAGTTTCGACGTCGAATCATCGAAAGGATCCACGATCCTACCGGCTGGTTAGCGGAACATCCTTATCAGAACACGATTGTCATTATCGTTATTCAGCACTACTGCCGTCGTATTGTCGTCAAGGATAACTTTGAAAGCATTTATAGTGGTTTCAGTCGACTCTGTGGGACGAAACCCTATTAAAAACGATAACAAACTCGATTTTCGGTTGATTTAATGACGATCGTAATCGCCTACAAGTTCCAGCCATGGATCTTCACCAAAAACTATACAGCTAATTTCAAATGTCAATTCAACACACTGACAATTGCAAGCCAGTCAAAGTTGAGACTCATTTTGTACATCAATAAAGCACTATTGCATTCTCGTAATTCAGGTCTATTTACGCGTCAACAAAGTTAATGAAATTTTAGAGTTCCAAGTTTTACGTTTATTGTTTTACAAATAATTTTATTATTCATTATCTACAACCTGGTTAGGAGGTCACCTGTACTAATTTCTTAAATTCTGGCAAGCATCTCAATGTTCGACAGTTTGATGAAGGAGCCTCATGAAACAACCATTTTTCTATGACTTTGATTTAAGAAATGGATCATGAATACCTCCCAAATAATGGCAATCAAAACGATTACTTAAGGTGTAATTAATCTCTACACACTGTACGTTAAGATCTGATTAGCAAAAATGGTTAAGCTCTATAATAATTGGTGGAGGAATGGTGGGGTTCAAGGGTAGGATAATATTTTTAAAAGTTTACTTATGAAAATAATTATCAACATTTAAATAAAAACAGTAATACGAAGTAGAGACTTACCAGTGAGTTCGGAGCCGCCGTTAGATAGAGGCGTCTCCCACTGTATCGTCACACTCTTGCTGGCGATGTTGATAACTTGAACGTTATTTGGCGGCGATGGAGGAGCTGAAAAAATATCACCAAATTGCCAATTTTAAGTGGAAAATTGCGAAAATACATTATTAACGGAAATGCAGGGTCCAATGTTGATTTTGAACATGTGCCGCAATGCCCCATCATTAGGTCTGTCCATTGAGTAAAGTAGGATTCTATCTCAAAAAACTCCATCATTCTACATATACTGTATCTCTCCTTAAGATAGAAACGGAAAATTAGTTCTTTCGCCTATCAAGAATTAAAAAAGAAAGAATGAGATAGTAGGACAGCACTTTTTGACCTCAATAAAGTTAGAGTGCTAAAATATTTACAATAATTTACAAAAATCGCTAACTTGATATTCATATATGTATACCTACTTATATATCAGCAGAATTGTTGTTGATAAAGAAAAAAAATTACTATGAACTAAAACGTTCAGGAATGTATGTAAGCACTAAATAGATTGTGCTTAAAATTTACTTAAATTTCATTAAAATGTGTTATCAAATTAGCAACAACTGCTAAAAATTATTGTCTTGCAACTGATTTGTTTAGCAAAGTGTTTAGATAAAAATATTTGCCATGCAATTTTAACTATTGTGTAATTTTAACAATTTTCGTGCAAAGTCTGAAATTAAAAAAGAAAATGGCATAAATATAATGTTTAAATGAAATTGTTCACATCATGCTACAAGACTAAAACTTTTTCAAATGAAAAATCTTTAAAATTATATTGACTAATAAATCCATTCGTCATGAGAAAATAATTTATGCCTAATATGTAGGTCCCTCTCGAACCTCTAAAATATTTTTAGGTCTAGTAATTTTAATTTACTTTTTGTAGATAATGATTGATATTTGAAATATTTTATTCACAGTATATCATCGAAAGGAATTTACGAGTATTTTTTATAGCCTTGAAAAACTGTAAGGGGAAGTCTGAGGTATGAGATACTATTATTGCGGGAGACTCAGTAAACCAACTGTTTATTGATGTAAGCCGGGGATGTATCTTAGCCGTTGATAAGGATTAGAGACACAATTTTCACTGTCCTCGCAGGAAGTAAAACTAACGAGATGCTGTGAATCACACCCGATGTGAAGGGGTCACACACGCCCTGTCAGCTGCCTGACGTCGTGAGGCCGATAGCGCTCAGATAAGGAAGTTTTGGTATCAGATACCAAAGGGCAGCCAATCCAAGAAGATGACTTCACCGAAAAAAAAAAAAAAAAAAAAAAAAAAAAAAAAAAAAAAAATCGCCTAACTCTTGCGTTGATATAATGAATAACTTGTTGCTGCTTGCTGTTGCTGTTATAACTTGTTCTATTTGATTTTCATAACTGAAAGATCTGGAGGAGAGCTTACCGAAAAGTTGCAACACAGAGTATATCTTCAGTGCCATCCACCTAAGAAATAACTTTTTTCGAATGTTAGATATTTGTGTTGAAATTTCGCAGTCCCTGGATGGACGGAACCAGTCTCTTTTCCTTAAGGATAACAATAGAAAACGTTATTATTGAACCCATTTGGTTATTCTCCAGTCGTTTGCGGAAAAAGAAATAGTGGACGGATTTTTTAAAATTCGGTTTATAGAATCTATGTAGGTAGGTATCTTCAAAATTTAAAACCCGGGAGTTTTTCTACTATCATTTGCACAACTTGAAAAATTTAGAAATTCACTTGAATTATCTTATAGATGAGAACGAAAAATATTATATCCGATACCTCACTCTTAAAATATCTTCAAATCCGCAATTTCCTGGAATTACAGGGAGGTACCGTCAATATAGGGATCATACGCGTGAAGCCCCATACTACGTGGTTTTTGATTTGACAGCATTTTGATTTGCCTATGTTACTGATGCTCAAATTAGAACTTTCATTATTCGATGTGTAACGAAAAAGAGAGAAAAGCAGCACGACTGCCCGAAATTCAGAAAGTTTTGTCTATTACAGGAGAGAACTTAAAAACCCCTTTAGGTATCTAATGAAAACACCCTTCATACCATTCGTAGAGCTATTTCTTCTGTATAAGCCAAGAGTAGATACTATTGAGAGTTCAAAAAATAGATAAATAAATAAAATAAATCAAGCCGATTACATAACCTCCATAGGAAGGGAATAATATAATACACCAATATCTCTAATAGTGACAACTATAAAACTAAATTCACCCTACTGTGGTAGTGTGAAGCCAAACATGAAATTCTGCAGCCTTCAACCGAACAAGTCCTTTAAAACCGCACAACATCTACGAGTATAAGCTGTTGACCCAATCTCAAGTTTCATAATATACAAACAAGGAGATGAACAACAATCTGATACGAAATATAAACAGTCGTAAAAAAATCCGACGGGTACACCTACCTAGACTAGTACGGGTGTTACGGCAAAATAAATTTAAGAGTGAAAACTGAATAGCGTTAACATAATCAGAAATCCAGTATCACGCTTACGAATCGAGAGTGTTGGATGAAAGCACATAGGAAACTTTCAAAACTACCAGTGGTAAGTATCAAAACTACAGAAATAAAATTGTCAAGCTAATTAAATTAATTTTCCTTTGTTGATTTAAAATTTGCTTGTATGCTCATAGTTTCCAAAGAAACAAAACTTATAGGGACAGTTGACAGTACATAACTTTGAAATCATAGAGTGGATAACACACTTTGAAACTAAAAATGCATGACAAGGACAACTTATCTCGGGTTCCTAAACGAATAAGGTAAGCTTAATGCTATTATATTTATGTGCACTACCATAAACAATAGATGACATCTAAATGTTAGGAGTGGAAGCTTCCAAGAAGCCTGATACGAGGGATATGGACGAATTTTGATGTTGTGATCAATGCGTTTTGGTGTTGGAGGAGAGACGACAAGTTGATTTGATGGAAATCCATTCTAGGTATTCACAGGACAATCAATAAAACAAGAATAAACGGAGCACTGTGTGGGATCAATGACTTTTGATCAAAGACATGAAACAGCGCATAATCTAACAGATTCAGACTTGGAAACAACGAAAATGTTCATTCTAATAGGAAAGATCAATGAAGTATTTATTATTCAAGACGAGGAACGCATGCCGATTTGATGCACAGTGACTTACAGGGCAGTAAAATTTATGGATTAAACTAGTTTACCTGTAAGTGACGTTTAATCTTAATTATACCACGGAGGACGCCTGGAGATGTTCAACAACCGGGTTGTCAAACATCTCCAGGTGTCCGTAGGGGTGTTAATCAAATACCTAAGGATGGGTGAATTCATTATGAGTGAGATCAATGAATTATGGCCAAAGACAAGAAATGATAGACTCTTATTAATTTGATGATCAACCACTCAAGCCATTTCCATGCTGAGTGGGATGAATGAATTTGTGCTTGAATAAATTCTGGTCTGATTCAAGAAACGACGCACTGGTTTGATTGTCATGCTTCTCTGCAACTCTTGGTACCTAATAGTCATTAAGGGTAGGTACCTATGAGGCTTCATGTAGAGTGAAATCGATTACTTCAGGTCGAGATAAGAAACTGACAAGTTGATTCGAAGAAACCAAATGGTATGGGTACCTAATTGGAAAGGCGCAGATCTTCGTGATAGTGAGATCAATGAACTTTGGACTAGGACAAGAAACAACACGTTCTGACGGACAACCTTTTCTGGCAACTCACGGGGTCCAGAATATGAGAACCTCCTTTTTGGCAGTCTAGCGTTGGAATTAAATCTCAAAGTTGGTTCTTCAACTTCCGGTATGGTTTCTCCAAACACCAAGGCCCACCAGTAACTGACTATTGGTATATCAGTCAGAATTCCAGAAGCTTGTAAAGGTCGTAACCAGTTTCCTAAATTGTAGAATAAAATGGAAAGATAAAATTAAATGTAAACTAAATGTATGATAAAACAGTTATGCAGCATAAGGCCCGTTGAGCAAATTGATTTCTTTTTCAACGAAACAAAAACGTTTTATTTTAGAGAAATTTCATAGGGTAGGCCTTCTGAAGGCACTATGTTGGTGTCATAGGACGTTGATCTTCAATTCCAAAAGAGCTCTACAGGAATTTATTCTCACAGTAGGGGAAGGAGTGCAACGTCCGCAAGACCCAATCCATGGCATAGTATTTTCTTCCTCGATCCTTGGAGGTGCACAGAGGCTGCAGTGATGATTGAAATTTGCAATTTCGTGGGGACCCATCCTGCTATTGTCGACCTTGGCTTAGTCCACTTATCGGCTATTGCTTTGATCAATCTCATCTGAAAAACTGCAAATTCAGAATGTTCCCGCATGAACATATCAGCAGTGAGAATGAGGCTCTCAAATCCTCAGCAGCCTGATCAAATTTGGGGTGTTTTCCGTGTGCTCCTTTGTTGGCTATTGCTATCCATCCTTGATACAGGGGGCATCCCCCCCCATAAGTCGAGACCATCTGAAGAGAGTGGGATGCATTCCCTTCAACAATGCGTCGTAAAGTTCGCTGTTAATTTGGGGGAAGTTCTGCAATGAGTTGCTCACTTCTTTTACAACAATTTCATTTTCACGAACAAATACGTGCATACAGGAATTTCAATGCATTATCACAATCATCACCACATTGTCCCACGAATGCTGGTTCGTTCACGTGAGATCCCTTCTGTTGTGTTTCATGATAATGGTAAGAGCGTGAGCAAGCTGCTCAGAGTCCCACCCGGAGAGCTGCACCATCCACAAAACCCAGCAGCTCCTCAGTACTCCTCTACTTCTTTCTTGTTCCTCTCATGCACATGAAGGTAGCTCGGATTACTGAAAATGCAATCCTAGCCCTTAGCCGACCCTGCACAATCGCCAGTGGCTTTCCCCATTTTTCGTTCAGTGTCTCACTGCATACCTTCAAGAATGAACTCATCTGTGAGCCATCACAGCATCCACCGAGCACACCAATGGAGTAAATGAGCAGTGTCTCTGTTCGCATGCCTGAAAGGTATTTTCATGTTTTTTCTGCTTCTGCTGCAATAAGAACTGAGCTGACAGAGTGGGGGTCGTACGGAGACGTGTCTGTATCTACGATACAGACATCAAACAACGCATCTCTATGAGGCTACCAAACTCCATGGCACACAATATCTCCCCTTAGGCCAGGCTGGGTTGACGAAGGCCCAATTATTATAGGCTCCTGACAGCAGTCCCCCCAGGTAATCGACATAAGCCCCCAGCATATCCCGCACTTCATTATGCCACTTCTTTCCTTCAGTCTTCATTTTCTAGCTAATCTCATTTCATTGGTATATGTTGAACCTCTTGCTCATGCTGGTGACTGTTGAATGGTCCTCCTGATTTTATTGAATTAGACAATGGAGAGGTAGCTCTTCTTGAGGTATTAAAAGCTTCTGTCGGACTGGTCATTGGATTTTCGATCGCCAGTCATGCTGGCAGTTCGAATATGGTATGCTCTGCATCAGTGACTGAACCAGGAACTCGCCCGAGTAAGGCGAGCCAGGGTCTTACGAAATACGTCAGTCAGTGGTTGAAATTCTTTAAAACAGCCGTCTACCACTCTGTGAACAAAACTCCATTCCTTTTGGAGTAATTTCGTGAATGCAACGTAGACTGCCAGGGGCATGTTGTTGCGCATTTGGCGAAGCTGGTTATATATTTCGTCCACAAATTCACTCTTTCTTCAACATACTTAGATTTTTCATTTGCTGTTCCGAGGAAACCCCCCAAGAATCGGTAATACTCAACAATTTGGATACAGTTGTACACATTTTGTTTATTCCTCTACCTATTGATTTTTTGCAACCCTTTTAGTTGAAATAGCAAACATATTTTCGGCACATCATAAGTTATTAAGAAAATATAGAAGCCATTGAAGATTCTTTTAATATTCTCAAGTTTTCTCTTCTATTTCTCCATTCACCATCCAGATCCCCGTTAATTTTACAGCGACGCAGTTCGGAATTGTTTTCAAACCTCCACACTCTTAATATTAAAATTTCTCGCCTGTACAGTTGTACTAAAACCTCTTAAATCGACGGCTTACACTACTAACACTATTAGCTACTCATCTTCATACTTATTCACATATAATATTTATATTATAATTATTTTCGTCATGCTCTTGAACTAGAGTAGAAACAGTTTTATCTACAGATAAGAGAGGAGTATGAGTACATGAATAATTTTACTCACTCTTAGTCTTTCCGGCAATTATGTTCTCCTCCACAATGGGAGGGCTCGAGCCCACCCTGTTTCTCGCAAATATTCTGAAGTCGTAGGATTTCCCTTTCCTCAGTTCAGAAACGATAATTTGTCTTTCTTTCGTAGTACCAACCTATAACAAAACAAACAGTTTAATTCAATACGAGGGCTCCAAAGAGGAAGCTGCACTATAAAGTTTTAAGAATAAAAGATTACTAATCAATATAATTTTCTTATTAGCACAAACTTAAAGGACCCATTTCCCAACTCGTTTTCAACGAATCAGTTTAAAGGTAGTCAAAAACCTTTTTGGTCTGATAAATTACCCTACAAAGTACATAGTCAAGTAACGTCATGGTAAGAAGTACCTTTTTCTCGGTCTCCAAGTAATGTGCTTACCTTATCTTGTGCCTACCGCGCTAATTAATTTTTATAAGTAGAAATAACGACTGCACATAAAAGCTATCCAGCCATATTGACATTACGGATAACGAAGATTAGTAAGTGTAACTGGTTGGATTTTGGGAGTTTAAACTCAAGGGGCTTCAGTAGGAATTTAAACCCATAAAGCGTTCTGGTGAAAGACCATGAGTTGAAATCTCTATTACTTCCCAATCTTTTCAAGCTTCAAGTCGTGCAAGTATTTGGTGAAAGTGGCCCTCAGCCGACCTGCCCAATTTTTCAAAAACAGAGAAAAAAGTAAGGTATGTCTGTTAAAAGTAAATTTTTGTGGAATTCTGCTGAATAACTGAGCCTTGAATTAATAAATTAAACACGCTTATACTTGCTATACATTATCATCCAAATATCTGCAAACATACTGCATACTGCAGAAGCACACAAACAGGGCTTACATTTAAAATTAAACAGGAGTGAATTAGTTGGAATTACCTTAGCCCAATTATCGGAATCAGTCTCTTTTCTCTCAACGGAATAATCGACGATGGGCGCGCCACCGTCGGACTCGGGGATTCCCCAACTAACAGTGCACGACGTCTCTGTCATACCAGTCACTTCCACAGGTCTAGTTGGTGCTGATGGTCTTCCTGCAAAATACAAAATAAACATAATAGAATACAACGTTGTACCCGAATGTTTGAGGGTATTTATCCTTTGAAATTAATTTACAGTGAGTCAATGCGATCAAAAATCAGTTTCATTGTGACGCAGCAGTATTTCTAAACTCACCAACAAATCACTACGAACAATTGCAGGCCTTGTTATTTTATTTTATGGGAAATGTAGAAGGGATAGGTCAGAAGATTCTGTATAACAATTTATATGTATTTTAAACTACATATTGTCACTAAGCAAATCCGAGTGTAAGGGGGTGAATTTTTTGAAAATGCCTATTAAAAAATACGGTTTGTGTATCAATAAAGAAAAATAATTAAATTCTTAATTTCTCTTGCATAGAGACAACTTTTGGCATTCATTTTGATCAGCTGTTAAGAGTGATTTTTGTTTTTTATTATTTTTTATAAATACATTTGGAAATGTATTTGAGTGAAAAGGATTAACACATGTCGCTAAACCCCTACAGAAAACCCTACACCCCAAACCCTTGAGAACAAGTGCATATATATGACAGTCATGGTTAACGGATGCAAAAATTCCTCATAAAGAAGTTTGAAATGGATGACATTTAAATGATCTAACGGTTACAAATATTTTGCTTCTGTACATCTGATTTTCAATAGTTTTCATTTACGTACCAAGTTTTGATGTGATTTCAACCTTGGTGGATTCAGCAGGTTCTGATGTGCCAACTGGGTTTTGAGCGAATATCCTGAACATGTACTCAGCGTTACATTGTAGCCGCTGAACTACGTATGTCCTGGTGTCTCGCTCGATATCAGCAACCTGGAAAACAATTTAATATTTGCACTGTAGATCTGTCCAACTTGGAACGCAGGGGCATCTAGTAATGAACCGAGCTTAACTTTGTCCTTATCAGTTAGCTCTGACTTTGCCAAGACTTCGAGAAAATCATAGTAAAAATGTACTTACCTTGGTCCATATCATTTTGGAAGCATCACACTTCTCTAAAGAATATTTGGAGATATCGACACCACCATCATCAGCTGGAGGTGTCCATTGGATGGTGACTGCTTCTCCCTCAACGTCCTTAATCTCGATGGTCTCTGGTCGTGTAGGTTTGTCTGAAAGAACATAACTATATTGGTAGACTTCATCCTGTTTAACTGGTTAAAAAGTACAAGATTTTAAAAGTTGAATAGACTGAGGTAAACAATCTAAATCGTGGAAGAGTAAAAACCCATAAGCATGTCCCCATTTCCAACTATAAAATCCAAGCTGTTTAGTATGAATCGAGTCAACAAACTGTGAGCCCCCTAGAAGGAAAGCTGAAGGCGATACCAGCGCACCAAGCTGGAGCACCAGACCGCTGTAAACTCCATCTAAGAGCCCCTTATACAAGAAACATCCACGTTTAACCCCCCCCCCCCCCTACCTCAAGCCTATGCAGTCCACAGAGGAGAAACTCCATCTCTCCTCCATGGGGTTCCCCTGCCGTTATATAGCACAGCAATGAGGTGAAACAGGATGTCATGTGGCCCCACCAAGATCGAGAAGTTTCCAGCTAAGACTAGACGTTCAAAAACAAGGAGCCAAGTTCCTGCAATCTTCTAAGGGAGCGCTGATTCCGTTCAGTTGATAAGGTTTCTGTGGTGTATTGGATAGAACTACTAGCTGTGGAGCGGGAGGTCTTGAGTTCATATCCAAGAACTGCCAAATTTTGTTAGGCCTGTAGTTTCCTGGGCAGTCAATGTTTTTTGGATTTGTTAGCCATTGGGAAAGATGATTTGGGGCGTCTTTGGTGGCGGGGGCGGTTCAGGCCAGAGGCCTCATTGTAAAACTAGTGAAACTAAAACTGTTATATCCGATACTTATAACGTATTGGTATCAAACCATTACGGTAGGTAGAGGAAAACCTCAGGAGTGCATGTGATTGAACCATACTGTATAAATCTTACCTTTGGCATATGTTTTTAATAAAGTCTAGGTATAAGCAATCCATACGTCTATTTTGCCATTGGATTTATTTCTTGTATGTTTAATGACTATTGCCAGCAATTACCTAATTATAAGTCCAATTCGCAATGGGCCTTGTTTTTTCATAACTAACTGGTTTCTTCTCTTTCAACTGATAGGCAGAAGGCTGTCAATATCATATTATTCAGGTCTGACTCATATTCTGACTCAAAGAAACGATGAAGTTCATATATGAAGGTTTTCATTCACGAATTGCAGAGGATATTGTGACAAAACTTAAGAGTCTTCAACTCGCAATCTACTTTAAAACGCATTGGATGAGAAACACTTTATTTTCAACAGTCTAGTGATTCGGTGCAGAGACAAACAGCAAAGGAAAGCCATATTGGAAAGCACTAGTATTTCATAATGGCCTTCAGCAGTTACCTATTCATTGTATTCATTTCATTAAGCTCAGCAATCCCAATCCAACAACTCTCGATTGTTGTGAGAATAGAACTACTTGTATATTTGCTAGATTAATATCTAGAAGTCCCCCAAAGTCAACCAACACCTCTAGCAGAGTAGCAATCTTTAAATGCTACCGTTTCTATAGTTTCTACATTTCTATAATTTCGAATTTGCGTAGGCAACTCCATTGCGTTTGTTCATAAGCCTAGGTACATTTAGTATTTAACCTAAAGCGTACGAAATAATGGTCAGATCAATCAAGAATTTCATATCACCTCCTCGTGAAAATGAGAGCAAGCAGCTTATACCAAATAATTAAGTTACTAAATTTTTCTTTCTATTCATATTTTTATCTACTTCTGTCCAATTCCAACCCTTAATATTAACTAAACTCCGTGATGTGTGTCACTTGAGATGCTTAAAAGGCTTGTCTGTACCAAGCGACACTCGAATACAAAATTAATGTAACTGTACATGTAAGTAATTATCTAATCACCCAATGTATCAGTTCCACAAGTCAGCCTGGCTACAGGAGAAGGAACGACGAACACAATGAACTGATCAGGATGTACTGTAATCAGGATGGGGTCATCAACAGAAAGTCAATCACTGAATAGATTTGGTTCCCTGTAGAGGTTGAGCTAGGTAATACCTCTCCGAGCTGTAAGAGGCTCAGGGGATCTTGGGGGACTCGAGGAAAACGGCAATTATTCCTTCCACAAAGCAAACGTTGAATCGTCAAGTTACAATAAGCCTAGTCAATGGTATTGTAATACAAAACACTCGATATAATTCAGCATACCTATGACATTGAGCTTGAGATCTAAAGTTGCACTTCCAGCAATATTCGTGGCAGTGACAGTGTATGTGCCAGAGTCCTTGCGATCTGTGGAGTAAATGGCTACAGTGGTAGTTTTTTC
Source organism: Adelphocoris suturalis (assembly GCA_030762985.1). Lineage (NCBI taxonomy): Eukaryota > Metazoa > Arthropoda > Insecta > Hemiptera > Miridae > Adelphocoris > Adelphocoris suturalis. The sequence continues at coordinate 47,068,958 of CM061043.1, read as the reverse complement.
ATCTGTATAACTAGTGACTCTCTTGTCAGTCACCAGGGGAACACCATCCTTGGACCAGCTGATCTGGGGGGCGGGATATCCACTGAACTCAACAACGGGTTTCCATTGGCTTCGAAGTTCAAGACGTTGCAAAAGGGCATCGTCCTCAATCTTCAAAGTTGGTGCCTCTGTAAAATAAGTATGCATTACAATGTGTTTTACATACTAAGTAAAAATGTGTATATATGTATTACATGTTCAGTTATTTTATTTTATTATCTTTTTTTTTACTCCTTTATTCAAGCATTTGATGTCAAGCTGATGGTACATACCTTGAACTAGGAGCTTGCAAGATGTTTCAGCAGTACCAGCTGAGTTGCTAGCTTTGCAGCAATAAGTTCCAGAGCTGGTTTCGACAACGCTTTCAATGGTTAGTTTGGCAACATGATTGGAATAAGAAATCGTCTTTAACTTCAAACCTTTTCCGTCTTTGAACCTGTGAATATTCATAATATATAATGTATTAGATTAATCTCAACTGGTGGGTACTCTATGTTAGGAAACGTAACATTTGACAAGGTAAGGTGACGACTTTCTAGTCATTTTCCAAAAAAAAGCCAACAGATAACTTACCATTTTACTTCAGGGTCTGGAATGCCAGCCACAATACAGGACAGAGTGACGGGTTTGGAAATTCCACAAGCCTTGTCAACGAGTGGTTCTTTGAAAGAAGGCGCTTGAGTTGATCCAGGCGCTTCGACCTTGACGTATCTTGAACTTTCTGACGTTTTGCCTTTACCAACTTCATTTACAGCCGACACCCTAAAGTTGTATTCGTGGCTCTTGGTCAAGTTGGTCACTTTGTGCGTCCTCTCAGTAATGTTGGTGATTTCTTTCCATCTGGAATATTGATGATACGGTATAATAACCTGGTGTGTAGAAATTAAGAGGAACTACTTTATCGAAAACAAAGTGAACTGCCAAACTCTGTTGGCTATCTGAAGGCATATAATTAATACTATGGAAGTCAGTATCCGATGTAACTCTTTCGCGATTCTTTTATTTCATGCATAGAAAAAGTAATACACGGTATCTAAAATATCCTGCTACTCTGTAAAACGCACAACACGAATTTTCTTGTGAAAAGTGTGAAAACCAACTTTGGAGAAATCGCGCCTCGTCCGTCATTGGTGGGTTGTTATTCCGCATATTTTTTAACTGCAATATATAATTTCCCAGAAATACAATCTTTCACAAATGTGTAACTATGTAGTTCAGCCTTCCTATACTTTTATGAATAGCACGTTTCATAATTCAGAACTCAACTTAGCATGGAAAAGTTTGAGTAGAATTATAGTAGGTCGTATTAGAAAACTGTTTACTGACGCAGCTATCGTGTGTATTGGGGTATTGGTGAATTTTCAAAGAAAAGATTTGAAAAATCCCGCGAAGGCGCGATTTTTCAAATGAAAATGGAATATTCGCTCTCCTCAGTTGGACCCCCCCTCCCCGGCCACTACAATTTCGAGGAGCGTCTCCCCACTTAAGTTCAAAGTCTGTGAAATTGCAGGTGAATGAATGGGTGGGGATAAAAAGGCTCCAGCCTGGGTGGGTGCTAAACAGTCTTCTTCTACTACCTACTATAATTCTACTCAAACATTCTCAAAGGTAAGTTGAGTTCTCAATTATAGTACGGTATTTGTAGAAGACTGTTTACTGACGCAGCTCGTTCAAAGACTCCGATCACCTGTTCGAAAGAAGAGGTGGTAGGGATACTCAAGTGACTGCATTAGACTCACTATGAAAACTTGAAATGAAAGTAACGAGATTTTTCACTACTCGTGGTACCCACTTTAGTGTGTAGGGGACCTGTGAATCACCCAACTCCCCCATACCCACCTATGCCAGCTGTGAGTAGTGCTACGAAGACCGTACTATAATTTGTCTACTTTTAGCGAATTTGCGTAGAAAATGAAGCTACTGCAATGTCAAAAATTTTAAAATCAACGTTCAAAATCAGTGTTTGAGATATAAGAACAGAAATCTGACCAAAATTCAGTAATAAATGGGGAATTTTCATGGTTATTTTTCTATTTGCTCAATAAAAGATCGTAATGACAGCTTTCCAAAAAGGTGCTATATGATGGGTTTCTGACCAGTAATACGGCTCTTGAAATTCATTTGCATGATGACGTCACGGCCCGCGCCTGGCCGCCTGGGGGGGTGCTCAGCTCCCTCGCACTACTACATTTCACATGATCTTTCTACCCACTTATTAAACAAACTAAATGGTATTTCGGGCTGAAAATTGGTATATAGGGGTTTTCAAGAGTGCTGAATCCGAGTCTGAGATCAAAAGTGTGAAATCCCAACACGTGAAAGTTCCCCTATGTAAAATTCATCAAAACTCACGTCAAAAACTCTTCTTTGTCGTGATGTTCCAAAATGTAAGATGAGATAGGTGAGTTTCCATCTGACGCAGGTTCTTTCCAAGTCACAGTCACCGAAGAATCAGTTACTTCGACAATTTCCGGTGTACCTGGGGCGCTTGGAACCTCTGAAATGTTGATAAAAACACATTGTATAGACATTTAGGGTACCTACTTTTAACAGCCCCATCATCAGAACATCTATGGGCAGCAAACAATTTGATGGAATGAGAGATGTTCTAATGAGTGTTGTTCACTAAAACGGTTTCTTCATGTTTTAATCCCCACTGCTGTTCCATTACTATTTCTTATTTACTGCATTTATCTTCTGCTATGTGTTATTATTTAATCTTAGTTTTATTCTTTATCTGTTATTCTTAATTATAGGTACTTGTCTAAATGGTGGGAGACTTCGCTAATAAATGAAATTCTAATGTGATTTGTCGTTGGTAATCCAACTATTCCCTCTAAAACAAACTAGTGATGAGAAGTTGATGCATACCAATAAAGATGATTGTCAACTCAGCTGACGCTTCCCCAACGTTGTTCTTCAGTTTGAGTGTGTAATTTCCCACGTCACTCTCTTCAAGTTGTTTGATAGTGAGGCTGGCGGACTCCTCGTCAATCCTGGGGATCAATCTCTTGGACGGTTTAATGACTGTACCGTTAACGGTCCATTCGTCAACGAGTATCGGCGTTCCGGTGAATTTCAGATTGAACGTCACATCCTCGCCTTTCCTGACTTTGTATTCTTTCTGGTCCAAGGTGATTCTAGGAGCTGTTTGGATGACTGGAAATAAAATAAAACCCAGTGAAAACCTGGTAAAATTTAACTGGCAAGTGCCTTCTCAAACAAAAGCACTTTACCTAAATCACAGGAAAGATATGGAAGGGATGATCAATGCTGATGAGAGTTTCTGCTGAATTTGGCCTAATTAAAAAAAAGAAACGTTTTTTCTTAATTTTATGCTGGGCGACCCTTTTGTGAACACCTTGTCTATTCAAGTGATCATAGTTCATTCAGATTTATTGATTCACCCAGATTCACCAGACAAACAATAATTGATTTTTACTGGCTCTGCCAAATGCTTGAGTGGAAAACGCTGGGGTGGGTCGAATTTCATATCTCGCCTACCCTCAATAAGAACTAACTGATAGCACTTAAAAAATTAATCTAATCTGATCAATTTATTGGAAAGTATTCAGCGAGAACATAATATATCCTAAATTTGTTGAGACATTAAAAAATGGAATTCAAAACATACCTTCAATCTTCAATTTGGAAGTCGTCTTGATGTTGATTGCCATACATGTGATATCAGTTTGATCTTCCAAAGTCACTTTCTTGATAACCAGCTTCCTCGTGGCTCCAGATGAAGTAATAATGTATCGGTTAGCTTTTGGTTTTATTTCTTTTCCTTTCCTATAAATGAATAACATTTGAGTGAATAAGGAATAAATTGGCAATTCATTATAACGTACTATAAGTCAACCGTAAGTTTTCACTACCCACCTCAGCCATTTAACTTCAACATCTGGCAAGGAAAGTTCAACTGTGAACTCAGCGTCAGAGCCTACTGGAACCATCGTTACATCTGGCAATCGTGTGATGAACTCAACCTTTGGTTCTGAAAACATGAATTCAATTTTTCTTAGAAACCGTGATACAAATAAATCATTTACTGTGAAAGATTATGATAAAATAAGATTCCATGGTCACCCTCATGGGGACTTTCCATGATTCTTAAATTATTTTTTCGGTTGTTCTAGTAATTTGGACTGCAAACACACAGTTCTATAAAGAGACAAAAAGGTATAAGGTAGGAACATAATTTCAACGTTTGAGAAAAGCTGAGATAAATCTTCAACATTTGGAAAAAGTAGACTGCGAACTTAACTTACATCGGGCAACATATGGATCGACAAGAGTTGAAATCGGGATTTCTTAACCATTCTGAACCGAAACCTAACACAGGGAACACGAATCATCTGATTGTGTACAAAAGCCAGGTTGTAGATGGTTTGTGGCCATTGGCGTCGGTTCTGCAGGAGAGTAGTATGAAGGAATGGAGCGAAGTTATAAATTCAACTAGTATTTACTACAGTTCCAAATTTCAAACCTAATCAATAAAATTACTCCAAAACCTTCCTGTACCTCTGAAATTCCCTGACAGGTTAATTTTATACTAAATTCCCTGAAATTCCCCGAAGATTCAAATTCAGTTTTGCCAGACTGTCGGCCACATTTATTAAGAATGCATAAAAATACTGATACGCCATTTCTGTTGTAGTTTTTTGTAGGGGGCTAAATTAGGTGAAGCCTTCTCATTTCTCTTCATATTTATCTGTTGTATTTGATTTGATACCGGTAACTTTAAGATTAAATTTAAAGAAACCTTTATGAGAATATGTCATCAATTTGTCGTTACCTTCGACAGTGAGACGTGCAGTGGACACTTGATCTCCAACTTTGCAAGAATATACCCCACTGTCAGAGTCTTCAGCTTGATAGATCTTGAGTTTTTGTCTCTTGCCATCAATCGAAAGCTGGACATGCTCAGAGAACTGAAGCTCAACGTCATCTTTGAACCATCGGACAAGAGCATCACCTTTCGTAAGTTCAACTTCGAGGCATGCCTTTTCGCCACGAGGAACTGACGTGTCTTGAAGGTGGGTCAGGATCTCAGGAGGTAGTTCTGCGAAGGTAAGGCAAGTTTATTAGACAAATTTATTTACATAAATGTGAACAAAAAAGGGCTAGCGTATAATTCGAAGACCGATAAGTAGTTACTTGAACTAAATTTAAGCAAAAAATTTGCCATAAGTAGGATCAATCAGAAACACATAGCCAGGCCCTAGACAACTTTCCATACATGAATTAAAATGCATATGAGTACTAACTAACCAAAAACTTCAACAACATATTGAATAATTTCGCTCCTAAAGTGGCCTAAATATAAATATATTTCTCTGATTTACAGAGAGGAATGTTTTCATATTTGATAAAGACAGATGTTGGGGTTTAAAGAGAAAACTTTTCAGACTGTTTCTGTAACTTTTCTTTTGGCCCTTAAAGCAGTTTGTTTCCACTTCGAAAGTACTGTAGTAACTTGAATCACTTGGTTGTCACCAATGAGCTCCGATTGTTATACTGAAAACTCCTGTAGTTGTGTCTGAACTGTTGGTGAATTCAGTCATTATTATGTTTCTACAGTAAGTATTCCACCCCAATTGGGCAGTACTTTTTTCAAGACAAAATTAATGGAATTTTCAACATATCAAGTATACTGGGATAAATGAGTGGATTGCCCATTTTTTCCATTCGGATCCATGACAGTGTCTATTTTCGGTGAACAAGCTCCAAGGGTGAACTAATTTATCATGGTTGAATCACTGAATTCGTCAAATGATTTAATGAAATCATGTTCGTACGATAAGTGAACTTATTATATTGCAATAATCAATTCTATTTTACTCCTTGTATATCATTAATAAAATTCACACTAAGGTGACTTACCTATTACTGTCACTTCTGCAGAACATTCTTCATCTCCTAGCTGGCAAGTATACTCGCCTTCATCGTGGACAGACGTACTTCTAATGAACAACTTGTGAACTGGTCCTCTCTTTTCCATTTCGATCTTACCAGGTGTTGGTTCCAGAGGAAAGCCGTCCTGAAGAAGGAATAAAATACGCAGCTTAGCTACCATCCACGTTAGATAATTCAGCAACCAAAGAGTAGCACAACCATGACATGCCTTTTAGTGATTCCATTTTGGAAAACAGTGAAAACTGAGACAAATAGTTGCACTAAAATCCGTCTTAGAAGATGAAACGGTTATAAGTTCATAGACATGGATTAATTTATTTATAATCTGTTGTTCACATCATATACTCATGTTTACAGAATTTTTATTGGAAAGATCAAACCATCTAGACCACACGTCGAGTGAACGTTTTGGCTAAGTCCCACGCAAATTCGTGCGATGCAGTCGTCGGGTATCACACTTACACTATGTCACTAAAATGCCCAGCATGGAATCGTCCAGCCGCACCCTCCACTAGGCACTTCCGTTACATAGCGTAGGTTTGATCGCAGAATTCTTACAACCCCATCAAAGGCCGCATCACACACTCGAATCGGCCGTCTATGTGGAACTTAACCTTAGAGCATTTTAATGTACCTATTGACTGGTAGAAATCCTTAAGGAAAAGTTCCAGCACTAGGTACAGATTTTTTAGGGGTAGAAAACAGGATATTCAACCATTTTTTATGTGTGAATTTAAGAGTAATTTGAATACCGGACCAAAATGGCACTAATACGCCTTGCCCTTAAGCTGCGTAGTAGGCTTTGAAAAATGTCCTCAATTTCAGGAACTAATAAGGTTTTTAAGTCATTAATTACTAGATTCAGCGTAATTTTCTGCAACAAGTACCAAATTCAGTGAGATAAGTTTGGTCAACATCAAATATCAAGTTCAGAAAAACAAAATCCAAGGGTGTTGATGGTCGACCCTAAAAGTCAGCTAAACCAATGTTACTCTTGAAGGATCTTTACCATTAAAAAATGCCAACAAAACTATTTGCAGTTAACTTATGACGAAAGTTGCCAAGAACCATGTAGATAAGCAAACAAGAACATCCATGGCACTTATCTGTAAACAACTTAAAGAAATTATAGGTCATCCGTTTCAGAAAGACACAGCCTCCCCGGTACATATCTTTTATAGGTAAGGTACCCAGTTTGAACGAATTTTATACCTTACTTCCAATTTAATTCAACTACAGAAGGCCTAACTGTTTAGGAGGATCAATGAACATTGACAAGACGCCGTTGCCAAGTAAGGTCCATGTCCTATCTCTCTTAACTTTAGCCCTTAGTTTAGTCCATCCCCCTTGGTCCTTACTTTGGTCCAAACAACGTCAGCTGCATCCGAGGACACTTCGACTTCAAGTATAGCACATTGAAGCTCCTTGACTTCAAAATCATCAAGTTTACGCACGAAATCGGGTTTGACCTCTGAAATTTAATACAATCATTAGGAAAACATCTACCATGATTTTGTGGATATTTGATTTATTATTATTGTAGAATAAAAGGTATTACCGTTAATTATAAGAGAAGTTTCAGTCTTTTGATCTTTAACTGTACAACTGTAAGTGCCTTTGTCTTTTCTCGATGCCTTCTTGATGACCAGTCTTTGAGTTCTACCTTCTTGGACCAACTCTCGGTTGTCCATCCCACTCAACTCTTTACCGTCGTGGAACCAAGTGGTTGACACTGTATGGGATGTCTCACATTCCAAGACAATGTTCTTGTTCTCATCAACTGTGTATTTGGATGGGAGTTTTTTGGTGAAATACCTGCAGCGAAGGGACTCATCAATATCAAGCTAGGTACATGTTATACTCAATTTATCAAAATATCTCTCATCAGTGGATAACTTACACTTTAGCCACATCTACGGTAACTTTGGCTCCGTTAGTAGCAGAGCCAAGTGCATTGGTTGCAACACACTTGTAGTCACCAGCATCTTGTTCAGAATCTGCATTTTCAATTTCCAAAAGGATTTGCTCACCATCGAACATTTCCGTTATCCTTGGCGAAGCCAGCAAAATCTTGTTGTTCCTGTGATACATACGAACATTTGTTAGTAAAAGTGACATCTATTCGTAATAAAATATGTGCCTACTAGTGCATTATAGTTGGGGGGTGGGGGATAAGACAGGGCAGCTTCGAAGAATCTTCGAAAACCGAGTTCAACAAATAAGGGTGTCGTGAGACACCTTGTTGAAACATCAAGTCAGTATAGTTGCTACTTATCGATGATGTTTCACCGTAAAAACTTAACTTTCAAGTCCTCCAGGCTGTGATATTCAAATCGTCGCAGAAGATGAGGTGCATATGTAATGGAACCACTGGAAACTCGTGTTTCGACAACTCGACGATTTGGCCTTATGTAAGCTCCCTTACGTAAAACTTAAATTGAGGAAACTAACCTGAACCAGGAGACGGATGGTATGGGGTTGCCCACAACTTTCGCAGTGAGCTTGATAGTTCCCTTTTCTCCAACTTTGACCTCTTCGAACCTCTCAACAAAGAGTGGCGCTTGCTGCCTTCGATCTGAAATTCGACAAAACCAACAAGCTTCAATAATATTGCTTCACTCAACAATTTTCAGCACAAGACATTCACGACATAGTCACAGCGGATTTCATCCAAATTCGGTAAGTGCAGATGTGAATTGTGCGAAAACAACTTGATGACAGTGAAACGCAATCAGTGTATCATAAATAGCACTCTTGTGACAGGAACATAAATTCATATGCTTGAACCAATCGTTCTTGGATCAAATGAGTAAGAAACTGAATACGAAATTAGATCTGTACAATCAGCTCAGTTGAATAGACATAAATGCCAAGTTACTCTCATTTGCAGAGTCAAAAATGGAGGTTGCATAAGTTGGCGAATAGGGGATGGATAAACGAAAATAAAGGTATATCGCTAATAAAAACCAGACCTAAGGCTTGATGTTTTTCATGGAGAAACAGAGTTTTGAAGATTAGCTTCAGAAAAAACTGATACTCGTTTTACATTAAATATTTAATTGAACAACGTTTAATAAATTATAAAAATTGCAATAAGAAACGGATTTTTGTTTTGTTATCCATCGTTCAAGTAGGCATCGGGTTGTGTGGCTCTTATTTGATGTATCTACATCGTTTTCATAGCAAAAAGTGGTAAAACCCAAAAGTACCTTCCTCCCATGCTAATCGAGTGATACCGTCAAATATTGCCGTCATAAATACCACCAGGAACACACAGGTATAATAACTTATGCAAAATCATTCAATATCGAGTTTCAACAGCTGCGAAATCCCATCATGCTTTCAGTTTGAGACGTGAACTATACATACAATACCATAACAATACATATATTCGATAGTGGGGTGGTGAAACACACTGTGAACTGTAATTTATATGTTCAACCAACAGGGTAGAAATGATAAAGGACATCAACTTGGTAAAAGTCAAAATGCACAAGACAAGTTCACGACGCCGACTGCTCAAAACCACGTTCCACAACCAAAGGTGAATATGACGCACAAACCTTTAATGATAATGATGAGATGCCAGTCTTCATTCTAAAATGCTTCTTTCGCAACGTTCCTTAGCTTTGAGAAACTCCAAATCAATATTGCCCTCACACATTTTAAACAATAAATCATCACACGTATATTCAACCTGAGAAGACTTGAATTTGATTGTATTAAAAACTAAAAAAATAAAATAAAAAAGCTACCTTTTTGGAGATGTTTTTTCAAGAAAAAGATTACTTTCTACTAAGCTATTTTGTTAAAAATATTGTAGGGGAACAGATTTGGAAGCGTACAGAGAAAAACATTATGAAGAAATAGCTTTTTTGGAGCATTTCATGAAGAATAACGAGTTTCAAGAGCAGCACTTTTTGTATACAAAAATGTCCTCGAACAAAATTATAGAAATTAAAGGGGAAAAAACTGAAACAAATTGTCACTTCCTTCGACACTTTTGTATCTGTGCTTCTAAACAAAAGCAGACAATTAGTTAGAACTGTGATAGGATCCCTCACTGGTCAGTATGACTTTAGTAGGATGCTAAATATCATAGACATCTCATAACATCTCACCAATGTGCCCTTGCGGTCTTGAAGAAGACTTTGCTGAGCACTTTCTTTGCTGATGCGACCGTTACTGGCGATCCAAAACTGAGGCATTGAGACATCACATTTTGAATGTGCTTCTCCAAGAAACATTAGGTGTAAGAAAATGAAAAAAATAAAAAAATAACTAAATTGCTGATCTAAGCAACAACATTGATAACTCCAACTTGGGGTAACACCGGAAGAATCCTCTTCATATTAAAGGGACCTCAACATGAGGGAGAGTATAAGCTACTGCGCCTGAAACTCGTTTCCTAAGGAAACCCCAAGAAGTGAAGTCAAGTCATTGCATTTCCCAAAAAAAAAAAAAAAACCCCTATTTCCTCCCGCATTTTTTCCTGACTATAGAAGGACACATAGAAGCTCCTAACATGTTTGTTCGCTGAAGCCACCAAACCCGTCTGCAACTCACTTGAGGTGTTCACCGATTTCTCTGATCATATAGCGCCCCTCACCCACAGTAACGGTCTGTTCACAGAGATTTCCTGACTATAGAAGGACACATAGAAGCTCCTAACATGTTTGTTCGCTGAAGCCACCAAACCCGTCTGCAACTCACTTGAGGTGTTCACCGATTTCTCTGATCATATAGTGCCCCTCACCCACAGTAACGGTCTGTTCACAGAGATTTCCAAACTGGTTGCTGATCGTTGCTTTTTCCCCCTGACCACTTTCTGACTGTTTGGCCCCTCCATTCAAAACTCACGGTAGCCAATGAAATCATTCAAAATTTAGCCTCTGTTTTCACTGCTGTTTTATGCCTCAGAGTGTTTTGCTAAAAAATTCAATCATAAAATGGACAGGCTCCAATCCCCAACCGGTTTGAAATCACTTCAAAAGTTGGCTTAAGTCACGCATGCGCACTTGACCAGTCTCCAAACAGTTTGAAACGGTTTGCAAACCATCTAAGCGAACAAACTTACGATGATGATGTTTGAATAATACACTCTTTAGTCAATGAGGGAATACACAGGAAATTGCTATGTACCTACATTACTTCTTTTTATCGTGCATAAAAACATGCATCATCTTCCGATCAAGAAGCATGCTGAATCTCATGGGGCATCTTTTGATGAGTGCTATGAAGTGCAAGGTATCAAAGAAGATGCCGAAACAGGAAAGTGACCGGCAACTACAAGCCGAAAGAGCTTGTAGGTGGGTCCTAGGCGCTAATCGACCTCTGGGTCCCAATCTCAATGATTAGCCACCAAACCCAGAAAACTTATCAGAATTCATTTTGATAAGCAACGATAGAAGCAGACGCATACGCAAATTCCAAGAAATAAAGAATGACTTTCATTTCTCTAATTTCTGTGACAAAGATTTAAAATCGAAATATCAGATTCTTTCTTTCCTCTATATATTTGTGAAATTATACACAAATACGTTGATAAAACAAAAACACACACACGCACATACGTTGATGAAAAAAATTTATTTCCTTTAATCGGGCCTTTTTATAATTAGGAAGGCGGGTCATTTTAATCAATACTCTGAGGGACACAATCAAGAAGTTAGTAATTTCAGTGATACATCGCCTTAATGCCTACTGAAATTATTGCACCACGATCGTATCTACCCACATCGCCATGATGAGTAACATTCTTAGATGACCCGATTTTTTTTAGTGGACATTTGTTTGTAGACTCAGATGCATATTCAATACAGTAGTTTCCTTATCCATTGGATGATTAGGAACGATTAGTGGATCATTAGGCTATGATAATGTTAGAATGAGCATCCAGACAATTCTGACACAATCTACCAGATACTTTTCCGATCGACAAGTTCCTACGTTGTGAATAAAGAAACACACAAGTGAAAAAATAAGTTATGTATTTTGAGTAGACAATTTACAAAAACAAAAGTAAGATATTTATAACTAATCCAAAACAGAAAGAGTGGGTGACCTACAGGGTGACTTCGGCAAGGCGCAATCGACCTAAAACTAAACTTGTAATTGACATATAGGTTCACACTTTCTCATGGGGAGATTGGGAGGCACACTTTCTGCTTCAAACAAGTCAGGGTTGATGTTCCCAAGTCGTCGTACGACGTTGGGTTCTCATCGATTTAAGAAACAAAGCAAGAAAACTAAGGAGGTTGCTACTTTTGGTAGTAGATCAGGGAATTTTGGAAACCTATTTAGAGTGTAGAATAGAAGTGGGTTCAAATGATCATTTTCAGGTTGTAACAGTTTGGACGTCATCATAGGTATGCAAATCATATTAACTTTTTAATGACCCTACAAATTTAATCCCACTATGAGGTCCTAAAATTTTTATTTGATTGGCATTGATGTAGATGCCTGTCTTAATTTTACTTGTGAAAAATTGAATAATTTTTTCAAATAATATTTAAGAGTCCCAGAATAAATGAATCAGTTAGTATTATTATAATGCCTAGTGTAGAATATATTCTCATATCTCATCATTAACAGCAACCGTTTTTCCTGAACACTATTATACAAGCAATGAATGACGAAAAATCAAATATCGATATTTTCATGACCAGCAGTCACCCTGTAGAATATTCATTCTCGGGTACCCTGGGAGGCCCTGGTCGTGGCTGGGACAGATGCTCTCGGATTCTTGGGACCTGCTACGACATCCATAACTTCCAGTTCGTGTACTGTACGTTGACGTCACGACAACAAACAAAAATATAATACGGTCGAATTAATATGCGAAGGATATTTTTTATTGAACTACGAATTTGATGTACTTAAAGAAAATAAGTTTCATCATGCTCAACTTCCCCGTGGGTGAAAACCTGTTAAATCCAATAATGAATGATGGCAGGAAGCGAGCCAAGAGGAAAATTATGACTTTGTAATGACAAGAAATTGAGAGCTTAGTTCAGTAACCGATAATTAAAGGGGCATTAAGTTCAACAAACCAATTCATTTCTATCCTACCAGAACTATCCAGATTATTATTGCTAGTGTACTAGCATCTAAAGGAGAGGGGAACAACATTGTTAACATAGGATTTAAGTGAAATATGGGTGGCAGCTAAGGGTTATGGAGGTCTTCAGTGTTCTGTACCATCATCCCATCAATGGTAGCATCCGCAAAAAACATGAACACCCACATTCCTCCTGTGCTTAAAACTGGACAACAGTGATCTTCCGAAATCAGTTTTCTTCTGATAGTTACTGTTTGCCCCTCAGTTTAAATCATAATTACCGCCATCCTTTCCGCGCCTACAGGTAGTTCCCGAACTCTCTTCTAGAGTTCTCACTCTTGTAATCAATTCATTGAAACTTGTAATATCTTTCTTTTTCCTGCGAATAGAGCAATTGTGAATAATCACCAAATTAATTTCCGGATTTGAATATCGCACATGAGCCCACGATCTCGTTGATAATTTCTAGACTTTTCGCCTCTAGAAGGCTTCAGGTTCCCCAAGAGGGCGAACAGCCATGTTCTCTCTCCGCCATCATTATTCATTTGAGTTGTTACTCATACTCAGTCTATTTGCACTCCCACTGTATCAGATTAATCTACAAGTGAATCAACTTCAAGTTTGATTTCTTTCCACAATTATTCATTGGTGCCGAACACCCGGGAACCTTTAGATCGCAAAAGCTGTGCGTTTTGTTCCAGTTTTGAGCTAATTTCTCCGTCCCGGTCGAGTAATCATACTGACACCAAGTTCAGAACGGCTTGTATTTCCCAACTTGCCTAAATTCCGACTGCTTTTGATTAATATTCTACTGATAACGTCATTAATCAATCATGCCAAAGCCAAAATGCAATCTTGGGAGCTTTTCCAGATCCGCCATCGCAAGATCATGATGTTCCTACTGGCGTCAGCTTGCCGCCCGAACAAGTTGACCAGCTTTCCGCCCCGGTGAAGCATCTATACAGACAGATATGAACCTGGATGATGACAATTTGTAAATATATATCCACTACAATTACCGACTTAGCCTCTACCACTTCCTTCCTTCAAGTTATCAAAGAAGGTGAAGAGCTTCTCTACGAAGTAAACAACTCAGAACTGAAGGAAACGCTTCAGCTAACCTGGGTAACAGAAATGACTGATCTGTTATTCAAAGCCAAACAGAATATTCCAGTCATAGATGAAACTCCGCAAGTCTCCACTAACAAATCCGAATTTCCACCGCACGAGGTTCATGGAACGTATGAAGCTGTGAAGGTAATGAATCTCTTATTACCCACGGTTCCGAGTTACGATGGAGACATCACAAAGTTCGCGCACTTAAGAAGAAATTTCGAGGCCACTGTTCACAATGTTCCCCACCTCCCCGATCCATTTAAACTGGAAGCACTCCGAAGTAAATTGAGTGGAACAGCTGCGTCCTGGCTTCGGGGTTCTCAGACAAAAAACGCTTCCGATGAACAATTTTATCAGTTTCTCTGTTCGGAGAACTCCGGGCAATATAGAATGCCTGCGCAACATTTGCGCATAGAACCACAATTCCGAAGATCGATTTTCAAGAAGCAGCGAATTTCAAACGATTCCTCTCCGCATCCAAAGCTTTGATTGAAGCCCTCAATGCCGTCAAAGCCGAGGTGCTAACCAGCTTCTTAATTTTTGAGGCCTTATTCCCGAAAAGTGATCCCGCCCCACAAGCCAAATTCAATCGAGAGCAGGTAAGGGATGAGAATTATGTTCCGCAATTCGATGATTTGATCAGTTTCCTGGAACAGGAGTTAAGATGGCTCAGTTGCAGCCAACAATCCACAAGAAAACACCACCTCTGCCAGCATCTTCTCCTCAGCACATGCGCCACACACCCATCGCCTGCTGGGCAGTTGGAACTTGAAACTCAGCGCCAAAATAAACCCCAAAGTAACCTCCCTATTCCAACGTAATCCCTGTTCCTGCTGCAGAGGACACCACTTCCTTACCATTGCCTGCAATTTCTATCCACCCCTGTCAAAGAACATTGTTTTTTGCCATATCATGAGTACAATAACTGTGTCTCTAGACGGACTTGTAGCGAGTGTGGTGAGAGGCATCACTATCTCATCTGCTCTGACTATCTCCGGCAACAGTCAAGCACCCCCTCTGGCAGTAAGCTATCTCCGTCAAATTTTCAAATGGAAGAAGATTCCACCCTACGAAGTTTGTGATCAAACGCACTCTCCTACGATGATTAGTTTTCTTTCTTTAATTTTCAAAGTTGCACGCACTGGTGACATCAAAGCACCCCTCCTTCCTGAGCGAGAACCTCCTGCCAAGAGTGACGTCACCAGAGCAGGAAACTTTCAAAAATCATAGAAAGAAATCATTGTAGGACAGTGTGGATGGTGTAAAATTTCTTATAATGGAATCTATTTTTATTTAAAAATATAAAATGAATACGTGGGTAACATTCATTGACTGGAGTACCACACACCTACCCCCAATCCAAAATAAAGAACAAAAAACCACATCATCAAAATCTAAGAAATTAATAACCAAATCAGTAATACGATCAGGAATACACTCTGATATACCTTTAACGAAAATTCCATCATCTCGTGAAAAAGTACAAGAATACCTATTAAATTTTAAGATTTTTTGGAACCGAACGGGGAATATGAGCATGATGAACCAATGGGTCAAATGATCATACCATATTGATCACATTGCTGTTTAACACGCTTTATGTATCTGTCTGGTTGCAGCCTGGATCTCAGCTGGTTACCGATAGACTTGACTTTCTCTACAAAATCGTCTTTCGTCATCACCACCCGTTCTTTTTCTTCCTTGGCAGAGCGTTGACGGGTCAAGGTCTTCAATGAACTTTTGACTCCGGTAGAACTTTCTGTGAGAGTTTTGGATTCTGAGATGGACTTTTCCGATACCTCAGCTCTACTTTCTGATTCGGATGTTTCGAAATCGGATATGGTGATATTGGATGACCTGGATGATGATTCGGTGGGGCGACTGAGCCTTTTGACCAAGTCGTCAATCGTATTCTCGAGCCTGTCAATTTTTTGCGTAATTTTCGAGACCACTCCAACAACTTCCTGGACGTGAGACTCATGAGTCAAAGTCTGAAGGCTTTCCATAGAGGCGAACTCTGTAGTCTTGACACTTGAGAATTCTTCGGTTCGTGTTTCAGAATATTTGGCTTCTGATTTGATGTCACTCACATGAAGATCTACCACCGTGCAAGCTGAAGAACCCGAACTGCCATCCTGGCTTTGCTTAGACTCTGATTTAGTAAAAAAATCAAACAATCAAAAAGCCGATTAGCAAAACTAGTAGGTAAGTAGCTTATAAATTTACTCAAGGAAGTGTTGGAGAGGGACGGGGGGAGAGGAGCAACCAGATACTTTGAAAATGTATGCTCACAATTCTAAATGTTTGCTACACATACGAAACTATTTTTATTCATCAGAAGAGTGGTTTTCACGAGAGGACGAGAAGAAAGGACAACGGGATACACACAGTCTTCATTCTACTAAAATCTGCCAATATTATCAAGACAGTAGCACCACTTTCCAAACGCAGTCACCCAATCCGTCTTATACAGCCCTGTAGTCTAACAAAAAAAAAAAGTTTGGATTGACCTTGAAGACAAAAATGGGAAATGTTCGTGGTTATTTTTCATTTGCCTAATAGAAAGATGATTTCCAAAAAGGTGTCTTATGATGTCTTATGACCAGTAAAACGGTTCTTGAAATTGAAATTCATTTGCCCTATGCCGTCACAGCCCCCTTCCACCTAGGGGGAACCCTCAGCTTCCTTGCCATATCAAGTCACGCGAGATCTTAATACCCCTTTATTGGCAAAACTAAACGGTCCTATCAGCTGAAAATTGTTACATGGGGTTTTTTCAAATGCACCAAATCCTAATCTGAGGCCAAAAGCGTGAAATTCCAGCAGATGAAAGTTCCCCATTGCCAAGCTTAGAGTAATATAAATTTTCATGGCCTGCTTGGAAATCTCCAGTAAAACAACAAAATATATCTTGAGCATAGAAAGGATTTTCAGCGAGCTTTTGATTTTATGACACAATGATCTTATGTAAAACAACTCGTAAGAACATCCTCGATACTGAAATCAAATGTTTACATTACTTATCGACTTGGGGAAAAAAAAAGAAGTTGATGGCAGAGTTTGGGCTGAAAATTTGTGTACCGAATAAAAACGTGTAATAAGTGCCAAGGAAGACTTGTATTCCGTGCAATACTTGCAACTCGTATTCTTGCAACTGTGCAATACTTGCAACTCGTATTCTTGCAACTGTGCAGTTTGTTCGCCCCCCCCCCCCCCCCCAAACAGCTTATCTCAAACTGACGACACGATCCTCCTATTATCTTTTTCTTACCCAAGTGGTGGTAAGATGAGGTTCTCATGGATGCCAATAATGTCCTTTAGAGGGGGAGCTAAACTCTACCAATGTCGAGAAATTGGAGAGGACTGATTTACTGGTTAACATTACAGCTTCAAGGGGTGATTTCAGCATTGCATATCATACGAACTAAATCACTCGCGACGAAGTTGTGGAAACCCATTTCAAAACGGAAGTTAGTGAAAAAAAAACGTTGTCTATTTCCACGAAAAATAAAGAGTTACACTGTTAAATCGATTTCGACGGTTAGGCCATCATCAGTAACAAACAATAACTACTACTAAACTAGTTATTGTTTGTTACTGATGATGGCCTAACCGTCGAAATCGATTTAACAGTGTAACTCTTTATTTTTCGTGGAAATAGACAACGTTTTTTTTTTCACTAACTTCCGTATTGCATATCAAGCACATTATACACCAATGATGAATTCCATCACATTACTATTTCAATTCAACGTTCCATAAACGCATAAAATAGTTGAAGCATAATGTTCAGAATATCTGGTTTTACTAAATTAGGTATATAGGGAAATAAGCGCAAGTAAATAAAAGTATAAGTAGGTCGTAAGTAATTAAGTTCAACACACTCCAAAATTAATAGAGCAAGCAAAATTAGCAAAGCGTACCATCACGGCTGCTGCTGTCCCCTTTGTGCAGTGCATCCGTATGTCCTGTAATGTGCGGAATTAAAGCAATTCGTTTCAAATGGATGTTACGATGATAGGTTATGATAAAATGAAAGCTTTTTACAGAGCGAGAAGTGGAATGAGTGATTCATGGTAAATCTTTTGTGGAAAATAAATCTTAAAACAACTTTCAAACCAAAGTGAAAATTATCCGTGTTCGCCAAAATCTAAGAATGCAGAATTTCTCAGCAACTTTCGTCAGGTGTTGGCCACTAATGTAGCATAACAACACCAATAATTTGTAGAATGAAGACAATATCTACATTTACCATCAAGTTCGCCATCATTTACCTCTCACATTCTTTAAGATGTATAATCACGGTAACCAGAACCAACCAACGAGCAGTATCTATCTCAAAGTTGCCGTTATTACCATGTTGGTTAGTGTTCGGAAACATAATAACTGAGAAGGAACTATAAAAGCCTAAAAGCGTGTCCACGGACTGAAAGCAAATCATGCTTGTTCGACTTTTGTAGAATGGAAAGTCCCAGTTTGCATTTGATGAACTCGCCTCAAGAAAAGACCAGTCAAGGATCTATGGTAGGGTTCCTACTAGCCCTGCTGTTTCTTTTTTATTCAATTACACAATTCAAAGGTTTCTTGGGTTGGCTACTAGCTTTAAAGAGCATTTAGTAAGACCAACAACTTAGGATGCCAACTCTTCTGCTCGAGACATTTGTCAAGAGCTATGGAGGACGAGAATATGGGACAGTCCTAAGTCCAAAACCAGTTCAAAAGAGGTCGAATGCAGCCTGTATGCACAGACGGCGTCAAATTAGAATAAATCTTCTGTTTTAATTCGGGTTTCTGTCGTCCGAATAGCTTGTAGAAGAAACCATCTCCTTTGAAATTAAAGACCCAATTCTACAAAGCTCCAAAATTGAAAATTTTCCTGTAATCTGTGGTCAAATAGTCTATCTCACCACGAGATACAGGTATTTCTTGAAACTCCAGGCTCAGCACTTTTTCGATCATAGAAGATTTCGTGCCTAATCTGAAACCTTTGAGGGAAAGGTCGGTGTAGTCGATTGGCAACAGTATTAGTAGTATGAACACCCTCGTGATCAAGTTCTACGAGAAGTTAAGAGTTGAAAGAAAAACACCTTTTGTATTATAGCTACAAACCTGTACTTGAAATTTTGGAAAAAAAAAAAAAAAAAAAAACACTAAGACCAAACAAATTGGGTTCAATATGATGAGCTATCAATTCATCATACCTAAGTACCAAGTGCGGTTGCACTATACCCTACAAGGTGGACTAAGAAGATTGATCATACGCAAAGTGCTGGCACACTGCTTACCTTGAACAGTGACATTGGCTGTACTGCTGGCTTTTCCCTGTGAGTTTGTAGCTTCCAATGTATACCTATAAAAGAATAAGAACGATAACTAAAAGTGATGAATTCAGATAATAAGAAAAGTCAGAGCCAATGCTGATACAAGATTCAAAATGTAAAAAACGTCAGGTTTTCACTTACTTCCCAGCATCAGATGGTTTGGAATTTCTGACAATGGCTGTGTGGGTGTCACCTACAGCTGTCGACTCCAATTTGACTGGACGGCCATCCTTCAGCCAAACGACTTTGGGGGTCGGAACACCGGCGACTTGAGCTGTGAGCACTATTCCTTCACCTTCTGTCACAGTCACGTCCTTCACGAGGTCCACAACAACTGGTGGCTCAGGCTCACCAGTTTTAATCTGTGAATCATAAGAATCAAGTTAGTTATTGGAATAATTCACATACGTAACGATAAACTGGATTCAAGGTTTTGTTCAAAACACACTCCTCATCAGGCATGTATTTGGGTGAGATATTGACAAGTTGACAGTAAGTTCAATATACCTAACTTAACATTTACAGAAAAAATATTAGGGAGGGGTTAACATTTATTTATTTCTTTATTATCATTACTTTTATTTATTTATTATTTTGATAAATTATTCGAGATGGAGTTATTCTTATGTTGGAATGGTTTGGTTTGTCGAAAAGCGACAATTTCGCATCAGTAGGCAATGTATTTTTCACAAGCCATTCCACCAATATTTTTCTTTAAGGTACCTTTGCATTATTTTGTTCCAAGTCCAACTTGTTTAATGAGTTAGGTACCTATCTAAGAACATGGAATGTCCCGACTTAGTATACGACGAGGTTATAACTTTAATCAGTGTTTTCATTTCAATCTGAATTCCAAAACAAAGATCCTATAACGAAATAATTAGTAGCATGGGCATAAGGGGTGAATAAGCATAAGCATACAATCATAATAAGGTAATTATTTACTGACCCTTGAAGGATCTAGGAATTAAATTGAATATGTAAAAGCACATAATGAATGAAAATTCAGCAAGAACTTGCCTTGAGTATGATGTCAACAGACGCCTCTCCTTCCCTGTTTTTGGCCACTACAGTGTATGTCCCCTCCTGGCCACGTGAGACCTTACTGATCTTCATCGTATTGGCGTACATGTGCATGTCAGACTGAGTTGTAATGGTCACATTGGCAGATGGCGTCACTGGCTTGTTCTTGAGGAACCAATGAATCTCGGGTTCAGGAATGGCAACCAGGCGGACTTCCAGCTCCACATCACTGCCTGGTGACACGACCTTGGCTTTTGGTTTCCTGGAGAAAGTGGGTGGAATTCCTTCCAGAATGTCTGCCAGTGATGATTCCCTGTGAAAGAGTACAACGAGTAATTCGATAAAACATCGATGAGAGAAGGAGAAGAACGTCTGCTCTTTAGGGGTGTTGTAAAGATAGGAGTGGACGAGAAAGATGACTGACCAGTTTGTCTGATCTGGGTACCTTGGCCCTTATATTACCAAACGTGTGCAGCAACTTAGACGTAATTGAATATCCTGTTAAGAAGGATGTGAATTTGTTTCAGTGAAGTATAACAATCAATTTTTTACCTGGATAGACTTCTTCTAGACAGGCCAGTGGTGTCCGAGCCATGGTCAGACAATGGGCTTTCCACGATCAGTTCTGTCGTGCTGGAAGCAAAACCAGCAGCGTTCTTCGCAACACACGTGAAAGTTCCAGCATCTTCCGGGAATATTTCGCTGATAATTAGAGTAGCTACATTGTCATCATCGTAGAATATCTAAGGACAGAATAATATAAAATGAAATACAAAATTAGATAGGTACCTACAGCAAGTTAACTAAGAAATATTTATTTTTCTTAGTTGATGCAAGAATTTGAAGAGAGACAGACTGACATGAGACCAAACATTTTCGTCTTTGAAAGCAATCACAACCCCCCACTATTTGCGTGACTGTTTCTGCAGCTATGATTGACTTAGAAGCAATATTGATAAGAAACTACTTTGAAATAATACCATATAAAATAAAGAATTGGGAATCAACCATAAGGTAATCCTAAATAATTTCTTGGCCGACGTTTTCATGTGAAAGGACATAATTTATATTAGAAATTATGAACATTCCCTACTCTGAATACTTTGGACTGCATTAACCACTCTTGTACAAGGTACCTACCTGCTCTTGTTTCATAACTCAAGAAGTCAAATTCTTGAATTAAAAACTAGTTTAATGTTAGGTATTTTAAAAATACAAACGCTTAAACAATGTATTTTTCATGTTTGTGACGTTCTACCCCTCACAACTCAACATGCAATGTCGCAAGAATAATATATTATTTCATAACTAAATTTTGTTTGTACCTGGAAGTCATGAGATGGTTTAATAATGGCAGTTTGACGGAACCAGGTGATCTGAGGCCTGGGGTTACCTTCGACTTTGCATTCGAATTGTACAACGCCTCCATCTGAGACGCGTTTAGGCTGCAGCTTTTCCACGAATTTCGGAGCAAAGACATTGGCGCCAGGACCAGGTTCTGAAAATTGATTAAGCGGTGACAAAATCCCATAGTTGGACAAAAGCTTATTTATTCAGAAGACAACAATATATTTTTATTATATTTCAACTTGGTTGTACGGTGTATCGTAATTGTAATTAATTTGTTGAAAAGTAAAAAACAATCAATAAAAAGGTAATATTCGTTGAAATCATAATTGTAGAATGTACGATCACTGGTGGCAAATCACTTAACTAGGACTTGAACTCTATTTTCTAATCAGCTGATATGATAGCTCTACTCTGTCTCACCCAATCATATAACTATTATTTCTGTAAGAGAATGGATAGAGAGAGATTGTCTTGACTCAAGAGCTCAATTTTACATTCTGTTGCTTGCAGAGCTTTCAGTTGATTTGAATGTTAATTCAGCTACTCCAAGACCACTCAATTTGAGAGGTCAAAATTTGCCTCTGGACAGTTCTTGGTTCTAGTTCCACAGTCAAGAGCTGGTCAGAGAGCCTCATTTCAGATGGAGCTACTTCTAACTCAGACGAACCGAAAGCTCGATCTCTGGTACAGCTACTTTGAGTTATGATCAATCCAGGGACAGGTCCAGTGTTACTCAAATGACCAGAGAACTTGATCAGCTAGGACTTTCCTGGTTTAATAATCTATCCACAGATCAGCTACGTGTAGAGAAAACTATATGAACAGGTTTAGAGGAAACTCTACTTTTTTCTGTGTTAAACTGTAGAAATTTTCTTTGACCATGCCAGGCATAGAGCTTATTTGTCAGTCATTCGTCGGTTTGCCCGGAGAAGCAGTCCCAAACCGTTTGGGACTGACAACGACGCCTATCGCAGATTACAGATTTAAGCCTCCTGCAAAGACCTAGTCTGAAAACCATTTTGACAACTGGAGTTGGAACTAACAGTCCTCTCCCCTCCCCTTTTCGATTCCATTGGTTCTGATTAGATTTCGATTTGATTCGGGACTGTTTAACTGGACAAACCTTAAGAATTCTATGCCCGAAACCCCATAATTGCAGATTGCAAAGCAGTTAAACATTCTCTAGAAAACACAGACAAGAGTAGTTTTTTGCCATTCGCTACAAGAACCAACCACCAAGGCATTAGGTGGGGAAAGGTTATACGTGGGATAATGTTTGTCAAATAAATAAAAAAATCATAGGAGAATATTCGTTCATGTGATACCACTGGGTACAGTAAAACTCACTTTCAAAGATCGGCAGCTTGTCGATCTTTTCATGGAGTTTCTTCTGGACGTAGAGGGTGTAAGAAGGTTCATCTCGCAGGTATACAGCTGGCACCCATCCTTTCTCTTCTGTCAGATGCTTCTTTACAAACCACCAGTCCGAATTGTTACTCTCTGTAAATAGCATGCCAAATATATTAGATATTGGTACAACCGTCCTACATAACCAGAAGATAGTGAGGTGGGAGAATAAGTTGATCGTCAGACAATCACCAATCGTTCAACCGCACCACATAAATTCAATCCAGCACTAGGTAGGTGTTTCAACTTCTTTCAAGAAATCTCGATTTACAAATGGCCTGCCATCCAACATCATTTATATGGAAAAGAAAAAAATGAATTTTCGGAAACAACTTCTCTTAGAAATATAAGTTGAATACGGATCGCACTTGCCGACCCCAACCGAATGTTAAGATTATTAGGAGAACGAATTCCTACGTGTGAAGGGATGATTAAATCACTGAACCCACTTCATGATTTAGGTATAGTTTTATGACCTAGTTTTGCATTTTATAATCCAATATTTTCAAATACTGTAGTTGATTTCACGTTAATCCACAGAGTAGAGTAGGAGAACTACATACTTTGGAGAACAAAGAACAACATACTTTAAAAGTCAGGTTAACTTGAAACTACGATGTAATACACACTTGGTGGTGGTGGTTGAGTGATCGTGAAGAGGAAGAAGATTATTGATGATCTACATCAAAGAGCTTATTATAGGAATCCAATAATAGGAAGCCTATAATCGGAATCCTATAATAGGAAGCCTATAATCGGAATCCTATAATAGGAAGCCTATAATCGGAATCCTACAATAGCTTATAATAGGAAGCCTATTATAATACGAATCCTATTATAAGCTCTTTGAAGAAATCGTATTCGTTTTCTATGGAAGAAGAGAGATTTGTGACGATTGTCTAGCGGTTCACGCAGCTTCAGTTCCTTCCTTTCCGCAGTGAGCGCTGTCAGCGCTTGTTCGCCCTTATCACAGAGTTAGCCCTTTATCAGTTTGTTGTTCAGCCCTTTATCAGTTTGTTGTTAACGCGAGTCCGGGTGTTGAAAGAACGTTTTATACCTACCTTTCAAAAGTTTTATTTAGGTATTAATTTAGTTCGGACGTTTTGTTAGTTATAATTAGTTGGTTTTCATTTGCAGGACTGGAACTTTTTAAATGTGATTTACGTAATTACTGAGAATGAGTGGTTTCACAGAAAGACCAAATACTTCGAGCAAAACAGGTAAATGATCTAACAGAAGAAGAATCACGAAAATTGGTTGAAAATATTGTGAACAGAACAATTCATTTCCCCCTTCAAATGGGAAATAATCATGTATAATCATTCATAAAACAATTCCAATAGGCGTCCCTATTATTAACGTAGCCTAGCCTATAAGACATAGCTTCAGAGGGACATCCTAAAAAAAACCCTCGTTTCGCACATCCAGACCAAAAGATTATTTAAAAGAAGAGAAAAAACGAAAAGGGATGGGAAAAATATGATTTATAGGAATTGCCGTGTTTTGGCGGCGAATTTGACGATCCCGAGGTTTGTTGCAAGTTTACTAATAATATGCTTTAAGCTATCGTCCAAATGCGAACGGTGGATATATTTTGAAATTGATCGGGAAGTCAGAAGGGCTGAACGGTTGATGTGTTGATGACAGCGGAAGGAACTGATGCTGCGGGAACCTCTAGGCAATAGTAGATTTCTGCCGTGTATTGGAAATCCCATAAATTGTAACCAGGGGTAGTGCAAGGCACACGCATTTAAATTTAAACGACCCTCCCTCCCCACTTAATATTCGTGAATGAGAGGGTATTGAAATTTTCTACCCACCAATGAATGGCATCAGACTGTATGGTCAGAAGGTATGATGTATTTACCCTATATTATTAATTTTATTTGATAATAACGGATTTTGGTATTTAAATTATGGTTACTACCACTTAGTCACTTGAACTTGAAACGTGGTCGGAGGAGTTAGCTCCAAAACATGCGTGACCTAGTGGCACTTATGCAGGTGGCACGAAAGCAGCGTTGAAATCGGAGCAATAGACTTCCATCCTAGTCAACGCCAATGCTTTCACAAACGATAAGATCCATTCAATTCAGGGAGTTAACTCCCATCCGTTCACTGTCTTCAAAGATCCGCTCTTTAGGGCATAGAATACAGTATGCTTTGGGGTCCGTTTATTCCTCCTCTTCATCTCCAACTGGTAGAAGGGGAAATCCATGAGTGGAAAGGGGAGGGGGTCTGGGGAACTTTTTATGTGTAGGAGTTTCACTCTATTGACCTTAGATTCGGATTCAGCACACTTCAAAAACCCCTAGCTCTGATTTTCAGCTCAAAAGACCGTTTAGTTTGGCCAATAAACGGGTAGGAAGATCAAGCGTGACAAAGTAGTGCAAGGGGTTTTACTCCAAGCAGGTGAGGGCCATAACGTTATTGTGCAAATGAATTTAAAGACCCGTATTGCTGGTCAGATACCCATTATATAGCACCTTTTTGGAAAGCTCTCACCCAGGTCTTTCTAATGAGCAAATGAAATTCCCATGAAAATTCCCCATTCCACATCCTCCTTCCCTTCCTCCATGTCATCCTATTTGTGAAAAGATTAGAAGGAGGCCGGGGAGAAAAAACTGTGATCGGTGAAGGAGGGGATGGAGCTGTTCGTCTCACTCTCTTCACCTCTTCATTTTCTGGAAAGGTTGTGGGGTGGCAGGGTGGAAAGAATGGCGAGATGAATAGGTGGAAAAGACGGCTATTGGTGAGGGGAAGAGTGGAAAGAATGGTGAAGGGTATTTGGTTGAGGAGTCGATGAATTATAGGGTTGGGACGATGAGAGTGGGAAAGTGTTGAACTGGTGAACTCTTTTGGAAGTCGTTCATTTGAGACACCCGTAATTGAGATGTATCTGTTCCATTGGGATCCTTTCAGTGGTGAACAACACATCCCTAGCTTTCACCGATTTTCAAGAGGGGACCTCGTGATATCGGTGAAGCCTTTTGATTGGTCTTCTGACCTAGATAGCTGTATAGAACCCAATCAGATTATAATTTCTACTCTTACCTGTTTTTGCCATGTGGCCCAGGAGCTTTGAGCTTTTAATCCACGGCTTCTTTTATGAACTCTTTGGTGGAGTTAGTGTTATGCTCAGGAAAACTCTTGTAGTAGAAGAGATTTGATTACAGTGGCCTCAGTAGCTCAGTACCGCCTTTTCAGAGCTTTTTCTCTGGCATAGGAAAATTTCCAATTCTGTCGAGGCATAAATATTTTTGGGCCATAACATTTGGCACAACAGTAGGATCAGAACTGTAATACATAGGTAATTCTTCTTCTCCCCTTCAAGGTCTACATTCACAGTAGATCAATGTGGTCAGAAGGGAGGTCCCAATTCGAACGAGGGGCTATAGTGTTCTATACAGATGGCTCCGTCTTGAATGGTAGGGCTAGCTCGGGTATTTTCGGCCCACGATCGGAGATTTCAGAATCTCTGGGAACAGTCGCCACCATTTTCCAGGCAGAAATATATGCCATAAGCTCCTGCGCTGACAGACTGGTGAGGCATCAAGTGAATGGAGCGAAAATCTACATTTTATCAGATAGTCAAGCCCTGTGTGGGAGTGCTTGACTAACCTCAAGACCCTTGCCAGGAACGATAAGGTTACCTTGCTGTGGTGCCCAGGGCACCAGGGGGTGGAGAGGAATGAACAAGCTGACGCTCTTGCTAGGAAGTGTGCTGCTTCTCTCCCTGTGGGCCCAGAACCCTTCTGGGCCACTACGGAGAGCTCACCAAATGGAAGAGTAAGAAGAGGACTGCCCACTGGCTCCATGTCAAGGGCCTGAGGCAGGAGAAACAATTTATTCACTTCTCTAGGATGAGAGCTAAGGAGCTGCTCAGCCTAAGGAGAAGGGAGCTGCGTATGGTTGTGGGGCTCTTAACTGGGCACTGCCCACTTAGATACCATCTCCATAAAATGGGCAAATCAGACTCCACTCTCTGCCACTTCTGTGGGGCGGAAGACAAGACGGCGAGTCATGTGGTCTGCCATTGCCCTATATTGGCAAGACATCGCTTTTTGAATTGGGGCAGAACCTCCATCGATTCACAAGACATGAAGACAGGGGAGATTAAGACTCTCCTCGCTTTTGCCAAAACGTGGTGGGCAAGGATTGACCTCCCAGCTGTGGCTGGCGTTGGTGATATGGCGCCAAGCCAGACTGGGGCTGCGACCCAGTAACTTACCGAGTGTGGAGCACTCGGGTCCCTGGTAGTGCCTGATGGCGGGCAGGAGTGCTGGAACCAGGCAGATAGTGCTTGGTTTGGCAGGGCTGTCGGTATCAGGCAGATCTAGTGTCTGGGATGGGGAGGAGGTACGGCCTCCTTCTCCAGCTACAATAGGCCATTGCGGCCTCAGTGGCTTACAAAAAAAAGGTAATTCTTCTCCAGTCAGTCTGTAAGAAAACATCACATTCTCTGAAGTAGCATCTTCACTGAGTCTAATCACACCTTGACCATGGCCTCGCTCGATAACATCTTCCAGGGAGCATCTGCTGAGCCAGTGGCCTGTAGTTTCACTTCGTCATTCGTCTGATCCCTAGATGCCTGATATTAGACGCCGGGGAAATGTTACACTCAGGAAAACCTCGCAGTCTAAGAAGTTTAATTACATTGGCCTCAGTTGTACAGTCGATAAAGGCACGGTCTTTTCAGAGCTTTCTCTCTTGCGTAGGAAAAGACATGAGTTCGAATTCTGTCTAGGTAACAATATTTTGGAGCCATGACATGAGCAGAATGCTCGAATTTCATCTTACTTTCCCAGGTTCCAATCTTGTAGGTAACTATAGGATGTATATTTTACTGAGAGCATTGGTTTAAGGTGTTATTAGGTACTTCCTAGGTGCGAGCATCCAGATCACTTCAGCAAAAGATGGTCCATTTATTGAATTTTTCTAGTACCCATTACTACACCGTTATAAAGATAGCTAAGCAATAAACAAATTCAAGCAATTACATACCTTAAGTTGCTACATGTTTGCATTGCACAGCTGTTACAATGGCGCAGACAAGGAGGACCTAAACTTTAATATGCTATCCCTAGCTAACCTAGCTGTGAACATCACTTTCCCTGAAGAATACTAATTTTCTCTAATATAATATTACCTTTACCATAGTTTCAGCTAACATTTCCAGTCGCCTATTCGCAAAGCGTTTTACAACTGAGATGAACTACAATAAAATAATTAAGGATCTAAAAACTCACCAATAACGTAAACTTTTTCTC
The DNA here is from genome assembly GCA_030762985.1 of Adelphocoris suturalis. Lineage (NCBI taxonomy): Eukaryota > Metazoa > Arthropoda > Insecta > Hemiptera > Miridae > Adelphocoris > Adelphocoris suturalis. The sequence goes on along the minus strand of CM061043.1, from coordinate 47,040,453 downwards.
CTTCAACCAGACTGAGTGCGTCGTCCGTCTCAGCGATGTAAGAGCAAATGGAGAACAAGGGACTGCCTTCTGTAGCTTCCACTATCCTCAATTCACTGGGTTCTAAAAATCAGTTCAACGTTAAAGAGTGTTGAGGACAGTACCTACCTATCTGAGGTTTATATTTTAATCGACACAACCCAGTTGCAATCATTTGGATTTTTTACAGGTCTGTAAAAATGAGACGTTCGCGAACAATCAAGTTGAGACATGAGACTCTAGACCCTGACTTGCTCTTTAGTTCGGCTACCCACTGCGTGGTGTTCCCAGCGCTCCAGTCGCCATGAGATTTTACACAGGTCAGTTTTCTGCTTAGATTAGTGGTCTGGATGCTCGCTACGCTCGCATCTCAAAAATACATAACATCAAGTAGTCAATACCTTAGTAAGAATTTAGATTAGTTGGTCAGGGTCTAGAGTCTGGTGTCTCAAATTGATTGTTCGCAAACGTCTCGTTCTGTAAAATCCAGATTTCTTTACTTTATATTAGTTCAGTTTCGGGGAGGCTTCCATTCTGAATGATGGATACCAAACTAATACTTATACAAATCGGCAATTGGTGAAATCATTTCGTGAATTATTCGTTTGGGAAAGGAAATTCAATTTATTTTATCCACTTTTCTAGGTGTTTATCTGGTTTGTGTGATGAATGAATCGGAAAAAAGTTTACCTTCCACAACTTTCGTGATGTGCAACGAAGCTTCCTCTGAAAAAACAAAAAGATGTGAGAACTATTAGAATATGAGTGCCAAAATATTGACAGAACCTAGGTAACTTTTTCCATTTATTTTAATCTAATAATTTAACTATTAGATTTTTTGTTGTAGGTTCTGGTTTACTTTGTGGTACCTAACTAATGGTGTTTTTGTATGGTGAAAATCAGTTATTGTCCCTACTTCCGATCTCCCATTTATTATTAATGAAAGACGCGGCTTGTTCAACTAAAACAAACGTTCTCTTCGAAATTTCTTGAGCCTGTTTGAAATACAGGGTGGTCCACGGGAACCTGACGTTTTTCGAATGGGTATTACTCGGCAGGTAGGTGGAGTGGGGTCATCGGAAGGGTCCCGTTCGAACCGTAGGGATGTGCCATTTAGTGTACAACATGACTGAGTGGGGTGTGAGGCATCGCATGTTTGCGTTCGAAGCTTTTATCAAAAATGGTGAATCAGTGGTGGCGACGCAGACTGTCTTGGCGTGAATTTAATATCGGCCGTCATGGAGCTGTCCCAAGCCGTAACACGATTCTGAAGTGGGTCAGCGATCTTCGAACAACTGGAAATGTGATGAAAAAGAAGCCAATAGGACCTACTCGCACGGAACGGATTCCTGAAAGTGTGGAGAGGGTGAGGCAGGCATTGCTAACAAGTCCAGGCCGCTCAGTGCGAAACTAAGCTCAAGCATTAAGAGTAAGTTTTTCCACAGTTCGCCGTATTGTCAAACATGACCTCAGATTCCACCCATACAAATTGGCAATTGTCCAGCAGCTGAAACCAACTGACTTTCTACAACGCAATGATTTTTGTTTGTCTATGCTCTCAATTCTTAAAGTTAACGAAGATGCTGTACTGTTTATGAGTGATGAAGCTCATTTCCATTTGAACGGTTTTGTCAATCGGCAAAATTGTCGTTATTATGCCAGTGAAAACCCTCAGCAACTTCATGAACGGCCCTAACACAGTCCGAAACTGACGGTTTGGTGTGCAGTATCGTCCAAATGTGTGATTGGTCAATATTTTTTTGAGGAAAACTGCAACACAGTGACTGTGACAGCAGCCTGTTATGTTGAGATGATAAACATCTTCCTGAGACCTGAGTTACGCAGACTACGACTGCTGAAAGCATTTGGATCCAGCAAGATGGACAGATGGATGGCAAGATGGACAGCTAAAGTAACGATGGACGAATAGCGCCAAATGTTCGCAGAGCGCTTGATATCACAGTTTGGGGACATGCCCTGGCCTCCGAGGTCATCTGATTTGACAACCTGTGACTTTTTTCTGTGGGGGTTTCCTCAAATCTCGTATCTATGAAAACAAACCGAGAACGCTACGCGAGCTGAAGGAAGAGATTCGAGCACAAGTCCACGCGATTGACACACCCTTATTGGAGCGCATTCACCAAGAGTTTGTGAACAGACTTGCAACATGTTACGAGCAAGAGGGTCACGACATGGCAGATGTTATTTTTAAGGTTTGATTTCTTAAATGGCATTGTACTGGCTGTAAGATATGAAAAAATAAATTTTCTATGTTGAAAAACAAATGTGTAATACTCATTTAAAAACCGCCAGGTTCCCGTGGACCACCCTGTATGTATTGTTTAACAAAAGGTTTTTAAATATGTTGCAGCCCTCAAACTAATTTATCGTAAAAACATGCTGCAGAATTACTTTTTCTCATGAAATACGATTCTTCTGTGCAGATCCAAAAGTCCCTTATCCCACAGATTCCTGAGTGAGTTCAGTTTTGAAAAGGAATCCGTGCATTCTTGATGCAGGTAACTTGAGAAGTTCAGTCCAGTTTGAATGAATTCTTTGTCAACTCCAATTTTCTGTTTTATTACTTTTTGGTGTTTATCATTTACAATAATGAGCCTTTGCTGTGGGAAACATTTTTTCCTCCCCCCTCAACATTTGTTGGTTTTAGTTTTGAGATAATTCCAATAATCGAGAAAAAAAGCCATCCAACTGTTCGGAAAAATTAGGCTAAAGAAATACTATGTACTCGCCGAAGGCGATCTGATATATTTAGTAGGTATCACTTTCGATCAATTCCAAGGAGTGGAATTTAAGGTGCTACCTAGGTTTTGAAAACTGCGGAAATCTCGACAGCTTTTCGAAAGCGAGAGTGTTTACATTAAATTTTGATAGTTTGGTTCCTATAAATCGAAAGGATTCACAACCCCCGGGTTTCTCAACAACCTTTGGCTAAACATTAGAACATTTTCTCGAGGATGAATATATAATGGGCGTTATTATGCGTATTAAATCGCTTTTTAACTAAGACTATCGAAGTTATTGAACTTATTAGTACTTTTATTTCTATTGCTTTATTAAATTCGTACATCTACGTCCGTGGGTATAAATTTATAATATAGGTTGGTACGGTACCAAAACCGTAAGTACCGTTGTTTAATTAAGGCTGATTTCCGTTCATAGCTCCATAATAAAATTCTGCATCTATTTTATTTTTTAAATCCTGTTGTAAACGACTTTTACTAGTTTTAACAAAACATAGAGAGAGTAAAAAGTCTTATGCTTGTTTCACAAGGGGTGGAACAAGCGCGGAAAACATGGAAGGACGGAATGCAATCTGATTGGCTGTTGGGACAACAGTTGAGGAAGGTGGCTGCCATGTTGTCGAAATGGGCGGATACCTTTTCCGTTCGTTCCGTCGAGCTCCACACAAGCTCATTGGACAGGAATGTTGATAATCGCAAGTAGAGGTTTCAGATTAGAGAGGCTTTCAGTAGGAAGGTTATGATTCCTTTCATCAAGGAGACCGCTATATGTGAATAATCTTTCCGACTCCGCCACCCCCTCCACTGGTTTTTCCGTCCTTCCGCTTTCCGATCTCGTTCCACTCCATGTGAATCCAGCTTTATTAGTCTACTAATAAGCAAACGCAAGTTTGGTGTGGATTGCCCACCAATTTTTCCTTTCAACCACAGTATTTTACTCTAATCACTCATGTATGATGTGATACTACTACCACACTCGTTAAAAAACATAAATTCTAGCTGGATTTATTTGCCTAAGTACTGAAGATACCCTCATGTTGTGAAATTACAGTCTTCTTCTTTCATTACCTATTGTGAAGGCTGTTTAAGAAAGTGGATTGAGTGAAAGTTATGTTGATTGCTCACTATGGATTTTGAATTAACCCTTGCTATTGAATTGTTTAGTATTTTTAATTATTCAATTAGTTGAATCGTTATTTACTGAACGGTCACATCATTAGCTTCAAAACTTTACTACGTAGGTACTTAACTATCATGCAGGCCATGCAGAATATCATGCCTCATGCCTCTAATTATGTATTACCACTAGTGTACCACGTCGTACCACATTGACGTGGAATAATGATTGTTTCACTTACTCCCGCCGTCTATACTTACTGTTAGGTTTTGTAGAAGCATTAAATAAAACAAGCATGTGCGGTTTTTTTGTTGTATGTTGCTGGCGTGAGAAAAAAGGCCTGGAAAATCCACTAGAAATTCGGCAGAGCTGTTTACATTATTATGGTTATTGAAGCAAGATACCAAACCAAAAATGCACTGAAGAAGGAGGTAGGTAGTAGACGATTATCGGAAAAACAGCTGTAGGTACAGTTTCAAGAATGTATAAGTAAAATTGCTTGTTAAAAGCATGAAAACAGTTTGTGATTTCCTATCGTTTAGCGAATTCTGGTTTATCATTTTCTATAATGAATTTTTGTAATCAACCTAGAAACAAAATTTACCCCCCCCCCCCCCTCATAATTTGTTGGTTCATGTTTCAAGATACGTGAATTTCAAAATCGAAAAAAAAATCCGTCCGACTACCGTCCAAAGCTTTTTTCCGAAACTATTGGACCAAAGTTTATGAAATTCTAGTAAAAAATCATACATCAGCCGGAGATATGCCTGTATGATCTCAGCATTACTTTCAATCAACCTTAAGGGGTGCAATTCAAGGTTTGAAATATTTAAAAATGAAGATTTCAAAAACTTTTGAAATAAAAACTGTTTTTCGTTCGATATAAAACTTGCAATAAATCGAATGAGACCATCTGGATACGACCATCCATCTGGTTGGCGCTACATTTAATTTCATACTTAACAGTTTTAATTTAATTAAATGCAACCATGTACTGCGTCATCATTGAACCACTGGATCAATTGTTACATTTAATTAGTAACCACTGTGCTGCGAGTGTGATTGATGAATTGGAACTGATTCGAGCATATTAAAAATCGCCTTTTAAACTAATAGCAATCGTATCCGCTACTATAATTCCAATGGAATTCTTTCTTCAAGAAATCGAGTTCATTATAACTCTTGTCACTTATTGATTGACGAGTGAAGTGTAGGTAAGTGTTTTAATTTACCTCATTAATTTTCAGTTGTGGTTGCCAACGTCTATTTCGATAGAGATACTTAGATTCTGATGTACTATGGTTCTTTAATATCAGATCATATTAAATCCAGAGGTGCTACAGTGTTGGAATATTGTTTAATTAAATTAATTGAACCTTGGCAGGCTTCTTTGTTTGACTACGTTTATATTATAGACAAGTGTTCTGCATATTTGATTCACAAGTATAAACCTTTGTCTAATAATTGACAGCGTTTTTGTAATCATTTCCCAAATATTGTATCAACAACTGTATTGAAAAGTTCCGTAAAAGAAGAAATGTTGGAGTGTTGTAATTTTTTTCATTTTCGGAGCACAAATTTTAAAGTTTGAGTAAACTTTTGTGTGACGAAATACCAGAACTAATTTAGTAGTATGTAGTTATGTGGAAAGTCGATGATCTCCTTGAAATGAGTTGTTTAAAAAATCAATCTCTATATCGAATCGTTCCGGAAGTAAAATAGTTATAAAATGTTTGGAATATTGGACCTGATTCAAGTGCCAGCGCCATCTCTCAATCTTACTCGGCTCCCATTTAATTTTATCTCCTTACAAAAATTCGCTAAACGTATGTGGAAACCACGTTTCTCTTCCACCCATACGAGGCCAAACTGAAACAATTTTCCGTGTGGGAAGATTTGTGTTGATGAATAAATAGGTAAGCTGTAAGTAGCAAGCTGTTTATTCCCATAGTCATGCTTATACAAATTATGCATGTTCAATATGATAGTTGTATATCCAAAAAGCTGTTATACCAAGTAGGTATATATTTTTTATAGTAAATCAGCAAATCAGCCATTGGAAGGTAATAATAAATAATAAAGCGAACAAAGTAGCGTTGGTATTCCAAAAGAAGCTGAGCGATTTGCAGGCTTTAGTGAAGCTTTGCGAAACAATAACGTTGTAGATTAATCTATGCCATTCCACAATTAAAATTACTGCAATAAATTAATGTCAGTCCTCACATGGGTAGGTAGGACAGATATAAAGTTGGCGTTGCTCAAAACCCTGTTCAAGTTCTTAGAATAGTTACGTTTTTGTTTTCTATGAATTCAAAATCAATAATAATTCAGAAAAATAGTAGATTTAAAACAAAAAACTTACCAGTACTGATTTATCTACACATTATCTTAAAGTTCTGTCAATTTTTCTTTCTCTCTCTTGCCAAAGCTGGCTCACCTTGTTGAGGTGCGTTAGTGGAAGTGTGGAAAACATTATTTTGACAAAGGTTCTTTGTCCCTTCTAACTAACAGTACCTAAATTTAACTAAATGGTTTCAAACCATTGTTAGCGATTGTTGAGCCCTTAGTACTTCAAAACCTAAAGGCATTACGATAGTTAAAAAAAATTGCTTGGAAATTTAATGTCCTATACTCTCAGACTCTTCTTCTGTCCCATATTCTTGTGGAATGGCATGGTTGCGATTATTAGCTCGACTATATATATTTGAAGCAGATAACCATTACTCGCAAAATTTAGGATGGTGTCAAGACATAAGTGCCTACCTTGATGGAAAGACTGAATTGTTGGTTTGGACGGCTTTCGCTTGACTTTGAGCTCCAAAGATTCCTCTTCGTAGACGATGCTCTCTTTTCTTGGCTTTCGCAAACCCAATTGTACTTCCTCTTCAACCTCCTCAATGCTGTAAGGTGTTGTGGAAGATTTCCGACGTAGGGGGAATTTAACATCTGCCGGACCCTCTTCCACTTCCTGTTCTATATAAATTGTTTCTGAATCGGCTTCCTCGGCAAATGAAACTGGCTTTTTCTTCTTGGGTAGCCTAACCTTGCCAGACATCTCAACTTCCTCTTCCTCGTAGGAACCCATTTTGATTTTAAATTCTTGCTCTACTTCTTCCTTTTGTATCGTCTTTGGCTTAGGTCTCCTCAGTCCAATTTGTACATTCTCTTCTGGCCCCTCTTCAACTGAATATGGAGTCTCAACCTCTTGTTCAATGTATATAGTTTCCGAACTTGCTTCCTCAGCAAATGAGGGCTTCTTTTTTCGTGGAAGCTTGACTTTACCGGACATTTCAACTTCCTCTTCCTCATACGATCCCATCTTTATACTGAATTCTTGCTCGATATCTTCCTTATGCTTAACCACTTTTGGGGCAAAAGTTACAGATTCCACAATTTCAGGCTCTTCTACTAATGGCTTCTTTGGCTTCTTCAAAGTAATAGCTTGTGCTGGTAACTCTTCTTCAGAAATTTTAGGCTTTGATGGTTTTCTAAATGAAACCGCTGGAACTTCTTCCTGTACTTCCTCAGTCTTTTGTATTGTCAACTCACCAGCTTCTTCAGAAATGGAATACTTTTTCTTAGCCTTAGTAATTTTCTTGACTGTGACAGCATCACCGGACACAGTCTCTTCACTGATCGATTTCTTCTTTTCCTTTTTAATTGTCACCTCTTCAGTAACGTCTTCACTGACCTTCCTTCTTGGCTTAATCACTGCGGTTGCTACTTCCTCCTCTTCCTTTGGCTGTTCTTTGAAAGTCATTTTGAGGACCATTGTGTCCTCCAGCTCAGGTTTTTTTACAGGTTCTTCTTTTTGAATGGTTATCTCAGCAGCTTCTTCTTCCATAACATATGGCTTCTTTGGAGCCTTTTTCTTAATTGTTATGTTATCAAACGCCTCCTCTTCAGTGTAAGTTTGCTCAATCTTCTTGATGGTAAAATCGCTTTCTACCTCTTCTATCACCTTTTTCTCTGGTTTCTTCCGCATCAGAACTATTTGTTCTTCTACTTCTTGATCTTCAGGTTTGCTGGGCTTCCTCAGTCGCACCACTTCTGCCTCTGCTGGAAAATCCTCCACTTTTTTGGGTTTCATAACCACACTCACAGTCTCTTCTTCAGGCGAAGTTTCCTTTTTCTTTGGCTTCTTCTTTTTTATCGACACCGTTTCCAACTCCTCTTCTACAGGTTTCTCAGCTGGCTTTCCAATAGTCAATTTGACTTCAGGAGAAGGTTCATCTTCAATTTCTGGCTTCTCTTTTTTGAATGGTTTCAACTTGATTTCTTCTGAAGGCGTTTCTTCATCTTTGGGAGTTGGTTTCCTGAAAGTTATTTCTTCAGGTTCCTCTTCAGGTCTTGGCTTACCTTTTCCTAATGGGAACCCTGCAGGCTCTTCTGGCTCTGGTTTCTTCTTTTTCAGAGACTTCCTTTTTACTGGCTCTTCCTCTTTTGGTGCTTTCTCTTTCTCAATTTCAGGTAACTTTTCAGGTTTTTCAAGTTCCACTCTTTCCCCATCACCTGGTAGGTCTTTCAGAGGCTCTAGTTTGTCCAAAGATTTTTCTTCCTTGGGTTTCTTTTTGGTTACCAATTCTTCTTCTGGTTTCTTTTTAGGTTTTTCTTCCAGAGGTACTTCTTCCTCTTCTTTTGGTTTAACCTTTCTCAACTTGACTTCTTCTGGCTTTTCCTCCTCTTTAGGGATAGTTCCTTTTCCAAGAACCAGTTTTTCAGGTTCTTCGTCTTTAGACAGCTTCTTGCCTGGCCTCTCTCTTGGTTTCACAACTTTTTCTGGCTCTTCCTGTTTCGAGCTCTCAGGCTCCTCTTGATATGGCTCATATTCTTCTAGTTGAGTTTCTTCTTTCTCTGTAAGTTTGATTTTCTTTACTTTCTTTTTGGGTAATTTCTCAGCCTCCTTGTAATTCCTAGAGAGTATTCCACAGTCAACCTCTGCTTTTGGTAGTGTACTGAAGACTGGAAACTGCATTTCTGGTGGATAACGAACATGGGTTATTCTACTCTTCAGCAAAAATCTCTTTGGTTCATCAGTTTTTGGTTTATCAGCTTTGGGGGTAACTGAAGACTTTCTTAGTTTCACAGTTGTGAATAAAGGTTGTTCTGGTTTAAGCTCTTCAACTTTCATTTTCGTAGCTTTTATTTCTTTTCTCTCAATCTTGATTGCTACTAGCTTAGGTTTTTCTTTTTCTACTTGCTTTTCTTCTATCTTCTTTTCTGGCCGAGGCGATTCTTCCTTTTCAGGCATTGGTAGTTTTTCAGGTGACATTTCTTTTTCTGGACTTACAGGCTTATCTTCACTTGGAGTTTTCTTCTTTTTAACTTTTTTACTTTTGTCTGAATCTTTCACCCCTTTCTTTTCTTTCTTTGGAAGTTTCCCTTCAAACTCTGTTTCCGGCTCTTCCTGTGGTTTTTCTGATGAGTCTTTTTTGAATGGTTTGAGTGTTATACCTTCTGGTTCTTCTGGTTCTTTTGGTTTCTCGGGTATCCTGAATTTCACTTCATCTTGAGGTTCTGGCTCTGGTTTCTTACCTTTACCCAGCTCAAAAGCCCTAGGTTCTTCGTGCTCTTCTGGTTTAGGTTTCTTTTCTTTTGGTTTCTTTTTAGGGCTTTCCTCTTTCTCTTGTTCTTCTATTTCTTTAGGTGGTTCTGGTTCGAGTTGTTCTTCAACAGGTGCCTCTGGGAACTCTAGGTCTTCCACTGGTCTAAGTGGTGTGTCACTGTATTTACGTTCTGGTTTTTCCTTGTCTGAAATCTGGGACTCAACTTTCTTGGGCTTCTCTTCTTCTAGTTGCTTGTCTTCGGGCTTAGGAGCAATCTTTTTCAATTTGACAACTTCAGCTTCTGGCTCGTCTTTTGGAATTTTACCCTTACCTAAAACTATCTTTGTTGGTTCGACCTCTTCTTCAGCAGGCGTTTCTTTCTTAGAAGGGCGTCTCACTGTCTCCTCGACTGCACTTTCTTCTTTTGGTTTTTTCTCCAATTCTGGCATGTCCAACGTTTCCAATTCAGGTTTGGGCTTTTTAGGTAGCTTCTTCTTTGATGGCCGTTTCCTCAATTCTTCTTGTGCCTCCTCATAATTCCTTGAAATCACTCCATTACCCCTAACTGGTGGTGTTAAATCAGTCACTGTAAGTGTTTGTGGAGCCGGAGGGTATTTATTTCTTTGAATTCTACTCTTCAGTAAGAACTGCTCCAGAACATTAGGCTCTTCACCCACTTTTTCTACTTTTATCCGCCGTAGTTTCACTGAAAATGGCCCCTCGACAACTCCTATAACAGCAGTTAATAGCTTGGGTTTATCAAACTTAACTTCCACTTTCTCAAGACGTTGCAACTTCATTCTTGGTTTCTCAGGTTCAACAATTTCTTGTGGCTTCTCTATAGGTTCCGGAACCTCATTGTCTTTCTCTGGTTTCTTTACCTTCTTTTTCTTCTTTTGCTTATCGTCTATATCAAATTCTTTGGGCTTAATTTCTTCTTCTGGCCGAGCAATATCAGATGGTTCGGGTTTTGGTCCAGTCAGTTTCTTCTCAGGTTCCTCAGGAGTTGGTTTTTCTTTTTCAAATGGCTTTAGCTTTATTGGTTCTGGCACCTCTTTTGCGGGAGACCCTTGCTTCTTCCTCAATTGAATTTCAGGCACTGCTTCTTCTTCTGGTTTCTTACCTTTTCCAAGGGGAAAACTCTTCTCTTCAGGTTTTTCTTCCTCTTTGGGAGTTTTGACTTTGGGTGTCTTCTTCTTTACTGGTTCGACTATCTTTTCCTTCTCTTCTTCTGGGACAGTTTCTTTTGGTTTTTCCAAATCATCAGGCTCACCCGTCTCAATCGGTTTCACAGGTTTCAATTTGAATGAAGCTTCGTCCGGCTCAGTTAGTTTCAGTGGTTCTTCAGGTTTTGGTTTCTTCGGAACTTTAGCAACCTCTTCAGGTACATCTTCAGGTTTCTTAGGTTGTTTTTTCAATGCAACTTTTTCTTCCAGCACCTCTTCTTGTGGAACTTGTCCCTTTCCTATTTTTATTTTTATAGGTTCCTCTACTTCCTCAACTGGTTTTTCTTTAGGTAATTTAATTGATTTTGTCTCAGGTGTCTCTGACACTTTATCTGGCTTTTCTTCCTCATATGGAATGTACTCTTCTTTTTCAGCAGTCTCTATTTCAGACAATTTTATCTTTTTGACTTTCTTCTTTTTAATTTTCTGAGCTTCTTCATAATTTCTTGATAGAATTCCTCTATCAACTTCTACAGGTTCAAGTTGTGTTATAGTCAAGTAATGTAGTTTAGGAGGGTATTCAATTCTTTTTATTCTGCTTTTGAGCAAGAAAGTAGGAGCTTTGACAGGTTCTGCTTCCTTTCTTGGAGCGACAGAGGATTTTCTCAGTTTAACACTGGTGAATAAAGGAGCTTCTTCCTCTTTAGCTACTGCAAATTGAGGTTTTTGAGGTTCCATGGTTTTCCTTTCTATTTTCATGGGTTGCAGCTTGGTTGCAGCCTTCTTTTGTTTGATTTCTTCTGGTTTGATCTCTTCTGGTTTACTTTCCTTTGGTTTATCCAGTGGCTGTGCTTCTTCAGTTGGGGGTGTAGGTTCAGGCTTTGACTCTTCTGGTTTTACTGGCTTTTTCTTAACAGATTTCTTCTTTTTGGCTGGTTTGAGATCTTCTTTTTCTGCTGGTTCTTCAATTATTGGCTCAGTCAATTGACTCTCTGGAACATCACCTTCGTCAGTTTGAACTTCTTCAATCGCTATGGCTTCTCCTGTGAACAAGTCAGAATAATGTTAGTTCGTGTTTTTAATTCTTTCTAACCTATAATGCTCAATAATATGTGCATGTGGACAGTAAATATTGATAATATCATACCTGTTTTTGTTGTGTTCTCTGGTTGAGTGGTTTTGCATGATATACCCTTCGTGTCATTGGGTGTTATTGAAGATGATCCAGGTTCAGTGTTCTTTGATTCTCTTGGTTGTGTACTTTTCTTTGAAGGCACCGTGTCTTGAGTGAACAGTTCGTGTGTTACATCTGTTGGGTGTATCGGTGATAACTTACCACTCTCCTTTGTGTGTTTTGTTCGTTTTGCTGTTAATGGTGTCTGTGAAACAGTGTCAAATGGTTCATCAATAGTTTTGGGGTGAATTTCCTGTTCTTCAATCATTTCAGGCTCCCTGGTGTCTTCTTCTAAAAGTTGCGTGAAGATAGGTTCTCTCTTTTCACTTTTCTTGAAATGTATATGTTCTCTACCATCTACCTGTTGTTTAATTGTTTCTTCAAGTGATGTAATTTTTTCATTCCCTAATACCTTTTCAGTGATTACTTCTACAACCTCTACTGAGTTGAACTTTTGATCTACAATCTTAGGTTTTAATTTGACAAGGATCTCTGTAACAGCGGGAATATCATCAGTAATTTCTGTCCCCTCAGGAATTTCCGTTGTTGTTTCTTTTGTTTCTTTACCATCAATGATTCTCTTCACAACTTTAGTTCTCCCTATTTTATTTTTGTTTCTATTTTGGACCAGTTTGGTCGTCGTTTCTGTGACCACTGCATCAACATTTTTCTCTCTTCCAATTTCTTCATGATATGGGACAATCTTGGGTTTTTTAAATGTTTTTTGATCAGTGGTCTTGGGCTTTTCAGTGGTATCTTCAATCTGAACAGAATCTGGCAATGATGAATGTGGCAAAGTAACTTTTATAGACTCTGTCTCAGTTATTTGTTCATTTCCATCAATCAGCTTCTTAGTAATTATTTTACCTGAAGTAATCTTTTGATCGCTATGTAATTTTTCTGTGGTGACTTCTATAACTTCAGCTGATTCAAACTTATCCTCTTCTATTACAGGTTGCAATTCATGAAGAATGGGCACCTTGACTGAGAGCTCTTCAGTAATTTCCGTGCCCTGTGGTATTTCTTGTACGATTTCAGTAAATATTCCATCGCTTGTAGTTGTTCTTATTATCTGTTTTTTCTCTACTTTGTTTTTCCCATTGTCGTTGAAAATTCTCGTTATTACTTCTGTCGCCTTCTCCATTTCCGGTACATTTAATTTCAGTGTAGTTGTTGCTGTGGAGGGTAACTGACCAAGGTTTGAAGTAGGCTCATAATCTACTTCTGTGATAATATTTGATCTACTAGGCATTTGGATTGGATGAAGCTGCTCTATTTTTTCAGTTTCTCTTACTGTAGTTTGCATTTGCCCACCAATAACCTTCTCCATGGTCTCTTGGGTAGATGTGCACTTCTTGTTATCAATTACTCTTTCAACCACTGTTTCTATTACTTTGGCCTTTTCAAATTTCTCTTCCCCTAACATAGGTTCAATTTTATGTAGTATTGGTACTACCATTGAAATTTCCTCAGTGATTTCTGTTCCATCCGGAAATTCATCAATAACCTCATTTGATTCTCCATCATCTTGAATCTTCCTGAGAGTCTTAACCCGCTTAATTCTGTTTACATCACCATCACGATAAATTGTTGTAGTTGTTTCTGTGACAGTGCATTCTAGCGGTTCAACTTCTCTCTCTTCTATAACAGATGGGGACTCAATTTTCGGTTCTGATGTTGATTCCTCTGTTATTGATGTTTTTGGTTTCCCCTTTTTCTGTTTTATAGTTTTGTGTACGTCCTTTGGTTTAATAATACCCTCTCTAGCAATCTCATCTTCAGGCGAAGTTTCCGTTTTCTTTGGCTTCTTCTTTTTTATCGAAACCGTTTCCAACGCCTCTTCTACAGGTTTCTCAGCTAGCTTTCCAATAGTCAATTTGACTTCAGGAGAAGGTTCATCTTCAATTTCTGGCTTCTCTTTTTTGAATGGTTTCAACTTGATTTCTTCTGAAGGCGTTTCTTCATCTTTGGGAGTTGGTTTCCTGAAAGTTATTTCTTCAGGTTCCTCTTCAGGTCTTGGCTTACCTTTTCCTAATGGAAACCCTGCAGGCTCTTCAGGCTCTGGTTTCTTCTTTTTCAGAGACTTCCTTTTTACTGGCTCTTCCTCTTTTGGTGCTTTCTCTTTCTCAATTTCAGGTAACTTTTCAGGTTTTTCAAGTTCTACTCTTTCCCCATCACCTGGTAGGTCTTTCAGTGGCAATAGCTTGTCCAAAGATTTTTCTTCCTTGGGTTTCTTTTTGGTTAACAATTCTTCTTCTGGTTTCTTTTTAGGTTTTTCTTCCAGCGGTACTTCTTCATCTTCTTTTGGTTTAACCTTTCTCAACTTGACTTCTTCTGGCTTTTCCTCCTCTTTAGGGATAGTTCCTTTTCCAAGAACCAATTTTTCTGGTTCCTCGTCTTTAGACAGCTTCTTGCCTGGCCTCTCTCTTGGTTTCACAACTTTTTCTGGCTCTTCCTGTTTTGGGCTCTCAGGCTCCTCTTGATATGGCTCATATTCTTCCAGTTGAGTTTCTTCTTTCTTTGTGAGTTTTATTTTCTTTACTTTCTTCTTGGGTAATTTCTCTGCCTCCTTGTAATTCCTAGAGAGAATTCCACTGTCAACCTCTGCTTTTGGCAGTATACTCAGGACTGCAAATTGCATTTCTGGAGGATATTGTGCATGTGTTATTCTACTCTTCAGCAAAAATCTCTGTGGTTTGTCAGTTTTTGGTTTTTTAGGTTTGGGGATAACTGAGGACTTTCTTAGTTTCACAGTTGTGAATAAAGGTTGTTCTGGTTTCAGCTCTTCAACTTTCATTTTCGTAGCCTTTATTTCTTTTCGCTCAATCTTGGTTGCTACTAGTTTTGGTTTTTCTTTGTGTTGAAGCTCTTCTTTGATTCCCATCTCATTTCCTGGCTTAAGAATTTCTTCCTCCTTATGCCCTGGTGGTTTTTCAAGTGAGATTTCTTTTTCTGGACTTTCTTTTTTGGGTTTTATTATTTTGGTTCTCTTCTTCGGTAATTTCTCTGCCTCTTTGTAATTCCTGGACAGTATCCCACGGTCTTGTTCTACCTTCAGCATTACTGTTACTACAGCATACGTCAGCTCTGGTGGATACTGAATGTGAGTTATTCTACTCTTCAACAAAAATCTTTTTGGTACCCCAGGTTTAGCTTTTTCCGGTTTTGGGATAGCTGAAGACTTCCTTAATTTAATAGTAGTGAACAATGGTTGTTCTGGTTTCAGTTCCACAACTTCTAATTTTGTTGGTTTCATATCCATTCTTTCAATTTTAACTGGAACAAGTCCTTTTTTGTTCTTCTTTTTTCTGTCCTCTTCCTCTTGGATTTGTAATATTTTCCCCTCACCTTGAGGCTGTTCTGAAAGTTCCTCTCCTTTACACTTTCCTGAAGCCGGACTACTCTTAATTTTAGCCTTCTTGGGTTTTTTCTCCGTTGGACGATCTTCATGTGCATCTTCTAACACTATTTCTTCCTCCGTCTTTTGTGTTTTTTCTGCCGAAATCTTCAATGAATCAGTCAAGGTGGATTTCTCTGTCGAATCAGTCAAGGTTGTCTCTGGTTCAGAAGAATGATCAGGTTTGATGCCATGAGGCGTTTTGACTTCTTCCTGCTTTGGTTTCTTCTTTTTAGTTTTCTTTCTAAGAACATTTTCGTTGGGTTTGTCTAGTTTTTCAGACGTTTCCAGCTCTGGTATTATCTGCTCAGGTTGAATTTGTTCAGTGAATTCTGTTTCTTTCATTGCTGTTTTTTCTATTCCACCAATTACTGTTTTAATTGTTTCTTTTGTTTCACTCACCTTTTTGTCCCTAGATAATTTTTCGGTGATGATTTCAGTGACAACTGCATTTTCAAATTTTTCGTCATTTAGCGCTGGTTTCAGTTTTTTAAGTAAAGGCTTCAGTAATACTAGGTGTTCAGTTATTTCGGTGTTATCTGGAATTTCTTGTATCACTAAGTCATCAATTCCTTTCACTTTTATCAGTTTTGCTCGTCCCACTTTAATCTTACCGTCACCTTTAAACAATTTTGTGGTCACTTCTGTAATCTTCAAAGTTTCAAGGGGACTTTCTGGGATTGGCGTACCTTCCTTCAAATCAATGGGTTTACCTATCGAATCTGATCGTTCATATTTCATTTTTGGTATTTTCTTTTCAGGTTTTCTATTATCTGTATTTTCTTCATCATTGTTTGTTTCTATTTTTTCCTTGTTATGTGGTTCAATTTTTTCCGTGAATTCAGTCTCTTTAATGGATGTAGATTCTTGCCCACCCACCACTTTCTTGATTGTTTCTGTCATTCTGGTTACTTTCTTGTCTTCTGAAACACCTTCTGTGATTACTTCTGTCACTTCAGCTATTTCGAATTTGTTATCTGCAAGTACAGGTTTAAGATTTTGAACAACTGATTTCAGTGATGGAATGTCATCAGTTAATTCTGTGCCATCAGGTATTAGTTTTTCTACTGATTCTGTTCCTGCAACAATATTTTTCACTACCTTTTCCCTCTTAATCTTCTTCTTATCACCTTCATTATAAATTGTTGTAGTTATTTTTGTAACTTTATGAGGTTCAAGAGAGCGATCTGGTTCTTCAACCGCCTTGATAACCGAGTGATCCACTTGTGGAATATTTTCATCCTTCAAAATTTCATATTCATCTTTCAACAATGAAATGCCTGGCTTCTTAATTTTTCTTATTTTCTTTGGTTTTGTTGACTCTTTTTCATCTGTGATCTTCCCCACATGTTCTTCTGGTTGAACGCTTTTCATAGACTCAGTCTCCACAACTGATGTGCATTCTTGTCCATTCACTACTTTCTTTATTGTTTCTTTTATTTTGGTAACTTTTTTGTCTCCTAAAATAGTTTCAGTGATTACTTCTGTCACTTCAGCAGTTTCGAATTTTTTATCCTCAAGTATGGGTTTGAGTTTTTGAACTAATGGTTTCAAAGATGGAATTTCTTCAGTTAGTTCAGTGCCGTCTGGTATTTGTTCTTCAATCAATTCCGTTCCTTCAATGATATTGATCACTACCTTTTCCCTCTTAACTATTTTCTTATCACCTTCATTATAAATTTTCGTTGTTATTTTGGTTATTTTCCGATTTTCTACTGGGGTATCTGATTCTTCCACTCTCTTGGTACCTGTGCTGTCCTCTGGTACAATTTTGTCTTCATTTATTTTTAATGATGATGTATCTTGTTTCTTAATTTTTCTTGTTTTTATTGGTTTCGTTGAACCTGCTTCATTTGCCTTATCTTTGATACCCAAAAGTTCTCCAGGCTGAATATTTTCCTCTAACTCTGTCTCTATAACTGATGTGTCTTCGTTTCCGTTCACTACTTTCTTTATGGTTTCTCTTGTTTTGGTCACCTTTTTGTTTCCTGAAACTAACTCAGTGATCACCTCAGTTACTTCCGCTGTTTCAAATTTTCTGTCCGTGAGTATGGGTTTGAGTTTTTGAACTACTGGTTTTAAGATTGAAAGATCATCTCCCACTTCAGTGCCTTTTGGTATTTCTACCTCAAGACCTACTGTTTCTTTCCCGTTTACTATACTTTTGGTCAACTTTTCTCTCATTACTTTATTCTTCCTACCCTCTCTACAGAATTTGGTTACTATCTTCGTGATTTTGTGTGGTTTTAAAAGACTCCCGGGTTCCTCCAGAGAAGTTTGAGGTTCCCATTCACCTGTGGTTTCATCATTCAAAGCTGATATTTTTGGTATAGTACTGGCTGGACTTACCTTTTGACCATAGTTTCCTGTTAAATCAAGTACTACTGGCGTTTCTGGTACCATTTCATCTGTTTGTAATGTCTGCACTGATTCTGTCTCTCTGATATTTATCTGCTCGCGTCCACCAATCGTTTTCTTTATCGTTTCCCTTGATTTTGTTGTCTTCTTGTCTCCATCAATTTCTTCATTGATGAGTTCAATGACTGTTGCTGTTTCAAATTTCTCATCTTCAATTGTTGATCCCAGTTTTTCAAGTATCAGTTTCAACGGTGAACAGTTTAAATCTTCAGTGATAGTTGTCCCTTCTGGAATTTCCGATATGGTTTCTATTGATTCATTTCCATTCACCTTTCGTTTGATTACTTTGTCTCGTTTTGCTTTGTTTTCTTTACCATCTCTATATAATTTGGTGGTTATTTCACTGATAGTACTGTTCACAAGACTTGATGTATCTGTTTCAACAGCAGATTCTAAATGTGGTTGTTCTAAACCTACAGTTGTTTCATCTAAACTTTGTACTTCCTTCTTTTTATGCTGAACTGGTGCCTCTTCAACATCTGTGACATCCACTATTTCAACTGAATCAGGCTGCTCTATTTGTATTGGATGATACAGTTCTTCAGATTGAGTTTCATTAATGCTTGTATTTTCACACCCACCTACTAAATCTTTGGTTATCTGTTTAGTTGTAACAGTTTTTCTATTCCCCACTACCCTCTCTGTTGTTATTTCAGTTACAACTGCCTTTTCAAATTTCTGATCCTGAATTTTCTGTTTCAGATGGGGAAATGATGCCACTAAGGTAGGTGTCACATCTTTCATTTCTGTTCCTCGTGGTATTTCTTCCACAAAATCAACAGATTCGTTTCCCTGAATAATTTTTTTAATAATTTTTTCTCTATTTACATTTATTTTTCCTCCATTCTTTTCAATTATCGTAACTGTTTCTGTAATTGTGCACGCTTGTTGAGAATGATCGTCAGGAATATCTTCCACTTCTACTTCTGCTGGAGATTCATCTATAACAGATGTAGTGTGTTTCCTAATCTTCTTTGTGATTCGTGTTGATGGAATTGGCAGCAATTCCTTTTCATCTTCACATACCTCGGTAATCTCTATATTCTCTAGTGGTTTCACTTGTTTAATCAACTCAGTTGATAGTGTTTCTTTCACAGAAGTTTGTTCTTGGCCATCCAAAACTTTCTTCACCGCACGTTTTGTTTTTTTAACCTTCTTATTCCCTGATAGTTCCTCTGTGATAACTACAGATATTGTCACTTCTTCGAATACTTCACCTCCGACTACTTCTTCAACCTCTTGAAGAACTGGTTGTATGTACAAAGGCAGTTCATCAGTGACTTCAGTGCCCTGTGGTATTTCATTTGTCACTTCCACTGTCTCCTTACCTTTGTCAATCCTTTTGACAACTTTCTCTCGCTCTAATTTCTTTTTCCCACCCTCCAAAACAACTTTCGTAAAAATCTCTGTAACAGTGAGCAAATCCAGAGGTTGAACAATTTCTTCGGCTACTGGGGCATCACCGAGTTTTGGAATCGTATCGATGGATGACGAAGTTTGAGAGTGATCTATTGCCAGTACAGGTCCATGAACATTTGAAATTGGCATACATTCTTTATTTTCTTTTTTGGTTGATGTTACTGATTCTTGTCCATCCACTTTTGTTCTTATGAAATTCTCAATTGTTGTATGTTTCTGGTTTCCTAGCATTTGTTCTGTTACTACCTCTGTCATTTCGGCTACTTCAAAATTGTCCTTCAATATTAGATGGTTGAGTTGTTCAGGAAAATATTGATTATAAGGCAACTCTTCAGTTATCTCAGTACCGTCTGGCAACTCTTGAACCTCTTGTGTTGTCTGCTTTCCGTTTTCTTCTTTCTTTTCTACTTTTAATCTTCCTATATAGAGTTTTGGTCCTACCTTCTCCACATGGGTTTTAGTAGTTGTGATATGTGTAAATGATGGTACTTCTTGTGCTGGTGTAGTGGTTGTTGGTACATTTTCATCTTCCTGTGTTTCTGGCTTTTTTACATCTGTTTTTGATTCCTCATTAAAAACCTTTCTAATCCGTTTGCCTTTATTACTTTTCTTACTTACCTTTTCCCGAAGACCTGTCTTGCTTTCTGTGCCTTGAGATTTGTTTGGTTCAAGGTGTGTTGTTTGTGTGGTTTCAGATGTATGGATGGTTCCCTCTTGTGTAGTGAAATGCAATGATTCACTTGTTTGTATTTCTGGTTGTTCTATATTTGATATGGTTTGTGCAGTGTTTATGATAGTTAACTCACCTGGTGCACTGCCTGTGGGCTGTTCTTGTATGGTTGTAGTAGCTTCGGGTTTCTCAGGTGGTGTAGGAAGAACTTTTGTTGTGTCTCCTGCAGGTATGTCATCTTGTGTTGGAGCTGCTATCCCCCCTACTGTAATTTTCCCTTTGTTCTTTCTTTTCTGTGTCCTTTTGATGGTGTCTTCATGTTTCCCAGATGTTTCTACTATCTGTGGTATTACTGTCGGTTCATTAATGGAAACAATCGCAGTTGTAACTTCTGTAAGTGATTTGTCAAATTCGCTTGTTGCCTCACTGACTTCTGGTTCTGTATTTTCGTGAGGTAGTTGAATTCCTATAGCCATTGAGAGAGTGGGCTTTGGTTGTGTGAATGGCAATGTTGATTCTTCTATGGATCTAACGTCACTGATAGGTAACGTGAAACCCTCAACTACTATGTCTGGTTTGGAGTCTCTTTTTACAGGTCTAGAAATTATTTTAGTTATACTTTCTGAAAGAAATTGTTCTTCGGATTGGGGTAAATGTTGTGGTTTTGTCAAATCAACTTGAACTTTTTCAGCTTGTATGGGGGAAATTTGGAACTCAGTTGTTGTTTCTTGTTGTGTGGCTTCACGAGCTTCTGTTGTGTATTTCATTGTAATAGCATCATCCTTAGCTGGTTGTTTAATGTTAAGTGTCTTTAGCGTTTCTTCTGGCACTGTGTCTTGACTAACAGCCGAATGTGACCCTTCCACTTTGATTCCTGCTTTGGAATCTTTTCTTGTCTGCGTTACTTTGCTTTCTGATACATGTTCTGAATAAATATGCTGTGTTACTTGTGGCAAAACTTTTGGTGTTGTTAATTTCAGTTCAGCTGTAACAATTTCTGGTTTAGGTTTATCAAATATAGTTGCTGTCTCTTGCATTGTTGGTTCTTGTATTTCACTAGGCTGGTTTGTTTTGATAGTGTCGTCTGTGGTTGGTTTAATGGATTCAAAATTTTCAAATGTTTCTCCTGAATGAACAGTAACACAAATGGGTAAATTCAATCCTTCTACATTTATACCAGCTTTAGAATCTTTGCGTTTCTCAGTGTTCTTTACAGTGACTTGTTCTGTAACTATATGCTGTTCAGTTTGAGGCACAGTTTTAGTTTCTGTGATTTGGATGACTCCTAGGACGGATTTTGTTGGCTTTGTAGCGAATCCCTCCACTATTTCCTGTGTTACTGTCTCCTCTAGTTCTCTAGAAATATTTGTACTAATTGTTTCATGACTTTTTGGCACAACTGTTGTGAACGTGGAGGAATATTCACCTGTGATGGGGATTTGACTAATTGGTAAATGTAACGCATCCAACTTGATTTTGGCTTTGGAATCTTGGTTTGTAAACTGAGGGTGGTCTATGTGTTCCACTTGTTCAGGTGTCAGGTACAGTTCAACAAGGGGAAGTTGTTTTTGTGGTTCTATCACAGTTACATCTGCACTGGCTGTTGTTAAAGGTGTTGGACTGAATTCACCTATTAATTCATGAGCTGATGGTTCCTTTTGTTCTTGTTGATGAAATACTCTAATGGCACTGTCCGCTGTACTTTGGAGTTGTGGAAGTGTTGAGGATTCATCTGTGACATGCACTATTTCCTGACTTGGCAGAGTTAAACCTTCGATGTTAACAGTTCCTTTCGTAGTAATTTGTTGTGTTTCATCATGAATCAGTGGAACAACTTGTCCTGTACTGAATTGTTGCTGGACTTGTGGCAAAGCATGTGGTTGTGTTAAATCGAGTCTTGCTGTTGTGAATTCAGTTAATGTCAAATTGAACTCACCTGCTTCTTCTTGCACAGATGGTTGCCGATGCTCTATTGGTTGTACAGTTGTAACTGCCCCTTCCTGAGTGTTTTCAGTTTTTGGTATAGTGCATGGGGTCTCCTGCGTGTTGATTTCTTCATTCACCGGTAAATTTAACCCTTCCACATTTATTGTGGCTTTAGAGTCACGTTTTGTTGTTATTGCAGTGACATTAACGTCAACCAGTCCAGATGTAAAGTGTTCCTGCACTTGTGGTAAAACATGTGGCTGTGTCAAGTGTATTTCTGCTGTTGTTGGTTTTTTGGGTGATGAAACAAATGCGCCAACAGTTTCCTCGATTGATGGGTTGTACTGTTGGATTGTTTGAAATGATTCAAGAGCATCCGCTGTAGTACCTGGGGATGTTAACAATTTTCCTGAAGTTTCTGTTGTGTCAACTTCTTGTTTTAGAGGTAAATTCAACCCTTCCAGTTTTATTGCAGCTTTTGTGTCTGGTGCAGATTGTGGGTGATCCTGTGATTCTACGTATTCAGAAGGAATCATTTCATGCACTTGAGGCAGAGACTGTGGGGCAGTTAGGCTTGTTTCTGTTTTGGTCGGTTTTTTAGTTACAACATCAAAGTGACCTGCCATTTCCTGTACTACGGGTTCATGTTGTTCTGTTGGCATATGCGCCTTTACTGCACTGTCTGCTGTGAGTTCAGGCTCTTGTGGGAGAATAGTGGGTGTTTCTGCAGTATCTATTTCTAATTTTACTGGGAGTGTCAAGCCATCTACATCCACAGTAGCTTTAGACTTCTGTTTTACTGGTTCTACATGTATGTCTGTTTGGTCAGGTTCAATTTGTTCGTGCACTTGGGGCAAGACCTGTGGTTGTGTCAATCCAATCTGAGCTTGCATCAACCCCAAAGGTGTCTCAGAAAATGCTCCTACAACTTCTGAAATAGACGGTTCCTGTTGTTCAAACATTTGAATTGTGCTAGTGGCATCATCTTGTTTTGTTTTTGGTGGTAGTAAGAGTACTGATGTTTCCCCTATCTCAACTTTTTCTTTAATTGGCAAAGTCAAGCCTTCAACATTTATGGATGCTCTTGAATGTCTCTTTTGTGAATATTGAATTTCTCGTGTTTTAGTTTGCTCTGGAAGGATTATTTCTTCAACTTGTGGTACAGATTTTAATTTGGAAACTTTAATTTCTGCTGAGGTTGTTTCTATTGGTGTAACATTGAATTCACTTACAAGTTCCTGTTCAGATGTTTCGTTTTGTTCTGTTAATGTTACACTTTCTACTGCATCTACTGTTGCAATTACGGCTGTCGTAATCGAAGATGGTGAATCTCCTGTGTCTGTTTCTGTTTGAATTGGTAAATTTAATCCTTCTAGGTTAATTGTAGCCTTAGATTCCCTTCTCCCCATTGGTTCAGTATTTGGTTGCACTTGTTCGGTAGAAGTATGTTCAAGTACTTGAGATATTAACTTGGGTTGGGTAATGTTTATATCGGCTTTTCTGGGCTCAGGTTGTGTTATGTTGAATTCTCCCACTACCTCATGAACTGATGTCTGTTGTTGTTCAGTTGTTTGTATAGTGCCCACTACCAAATCTTTCGGGATTTGGAGTGGTGCCTGTGAATATGATGTTTCTTCTGTACCAATTTCCTCTTTTACTGTTAAATTTAACCCTTCCACATTAATTATAGCTTTTGAATGTCTCTTTACTAATATTTGAGTGTTGTCTGATTCAACTTGTTCTGAAGCAAAGTGTTGTTGTACTTCAGGCAAGGTTTGTGCTTTAGTTATTTGAACGTCTGCTTTTGTAGGTTCATTAGGAGCTAAAGTGAACTCACCTACTGTTTCGTGGACTGTTGGTTCTTGTTGTTCATCTGGTTGATAAGTGGCCAAAACATCTTCCATTTTTGAAGACCTTGCTTTTAGTAGTGATGGTGTTTCTCCTGGTGAAATTTTCTCACTTGTTGGTATGTTTAAACCTTCTATATTTATGTCAGCTTTTGAGTCTTTCCTGGTGAATTTTGGTAATTGTCCTAAGGAATCCTCACCTGTTGTTTGTTCAACTGAGGTAGGTGTGTGTTCTGCAATCGATATTTGCGTTTGTTCCTTTTTCACTGTGAACTTTGTTACTATATTTTCAGCCTCTTCATGTGTGCCTATTTCTCTTTTTTCAGCAATCGTTAATCCCTTCAATATGTCAACTTTGGGCATAACAGCGGTTCCTTTCTGTTCAACAAGATCATCGGTTGTGTGTAAAATATTTGATATTTGTATTTTAACATGTTCATGCGGAATCAGATTTTGATCCGCCTGATCTGATTTGTATTTTTCTGGTTGCATGTCTGATATATTTTCACCAATATCAGGATGCGTTATTGTTGGTGCTGACATTTGTATAACATCTACAGACACTTTTAATGGTTTATTTTGATCTTCAGGCATATCAATGGCTTGTGTTTGTGTTAGAATATCCTGTGTACAAATAGCAGTAGATGGTGTTATGATTTGCTCTGCTTTCCTTTTGGAGGGCATTTCCTTCAAACCCAGTTCCTGTGTATCTTGCTGGATTTCGGTGTGCTGTGTAACTAATGCTTGATTCTCAATGATCTTTTCACCAACTTCTTCAAGTTGTGGATTGGAAATATTCAATTTGATGATTCCAATTTCTGCTGATACTTCTTCTGTCACTATTGCAGCGTGCAGATGCAATTGAGTACTTGCTCTACGTGTAGTCATACTTTCATCTCTCATTGGCGCTACATTACTTTGTACTTCAGTTTCTTCTGTCACTAAACCAGTACTGAATGTTATAGATTCGTCAGCTTTTGTGCTTGTTGTTGCTGGAGTCGTAAACTCCTTTACAGTTTCTTGCATTATTACTTCCTCTGTTGTCAACACATCAGTTTGAGTCACCTTTTGGTCCGCAGTGGCTGATACCATTTTCAACTGATTACTTTCATCTGTTGAATGCTCTGCTAACGTTTCGATGGTTGTTGCAATCTGCAACCCTTCCAGGACGTTTCTAGTGACAGTAGTTGTTTCATGAGATCTGAGTTCTATGTTTTTTTCACTCTCAAACACTTCATTATTCAGCTGGGTCGGCAAATTCAGTTCCGTAATGTCTGTTTTCGCTCTTTTAAGATCAACTTTTTCATTTGATTTGAGTTCAGTGGTTTCTAATGGATATGTACTGTCAACTTGCACGCTTTCATGTGGTTGTAACTGTCGAATGGCCTCTGCTGGTGAACTTTTTAGTTCATGTACTGTTCTCGGCGCATCTTCAAATGTTAGTACATTCTCATTTGTGGCCACTTGATGGGGTATCAAATCCCCATCAGCATTAACACTTCTTTTTGTTGCGTGAGGCGTTAGTTCTTCTAGTGAGCATTGCACTATGGATTCCTCTGTGATTGCAACATTTATTGATGTAATACTTGTCTTAGGTTTTTCTTCACTTGCTGATTGGGTTTTGATGTCAGTTGCTGTATGATGAGGGAATGCTTCTTCCTTCATTGCTACTCCTAGGGTACTCAAGTTTGGTTTGGCCAGTTCTTCCTGTGGTTTTTGATCTTTGATATGTGCAAAATCATCCTCAACATTTGTCTCCTGAGTCAGCGGCAATTTCAATCCTTTATTAACATTTACGCTGACCCCTTTGGCCTCTTTTTTATTGAATTGTGATATTTGATCTTCTTGTTCAAACGGTATGCTGGTATCCACTATTATGGTCTGAGCAGGTTCAAAAATGGCTGCTGCTCTTATACTTTTTGGTGCTTTTTCCACTATTTCTTCTGTATCTTGTTGGACTGCAGTCGTACTTTCATGGAGTGTGAATTCATGTGCACTGATTTCAACTCCCAATTTTGATATCTGTGGACTAGATGTTGTTAATTGGGTTGTAGTCTCCTGCACTAATGTGCTTTCCTGCATCAATACATTTTGTCCAACATAGTTTTCTGCTGCTGTAGATGAGACAACGATGGTTTTATCTGGAATTGGCTTTAGTGATGTGTCATATATCGTTTCTTCAGTTGTTGCAACTTCTAGACTTTCCAACTTCGGAAGCCCAGTAGCCTCTTGTGACTTTATACCAGTGTATTCTCCTGATGTTTCTTGAGTTTGAACTTCAGTTAATTGCAAACTATCTACTGCATCTATTTTCCTCTTTGCTGTCACAAATGGCAATGTCTTTACATCTACTTCCTCTGTGCCATAGTGTATCAGTGTTGACATTGTTTCCACTGCACCCATTGCATCTATAGATGGGTGAGCGGTCTCGAGTCTATTTTTCTCGTCCTCCAATGATGAAACAGTATTTTGATCAATTTGTTCTTCATTTATGGCTACATTAAGTGGCACAAAAGCTGGTTTAGCACTGATTGATGGTTGTTCAACTTGTTTTTCTAGTACTTTTGTTTGTTCCTTTATCATTACTTCTTCTGTTATTGCACTTGTTTGTGGTATGAATTCTGTCAAAGCAGTTTGTTTAATTGTATCTAATGGTTTGAATTTATCTGGAAGTTGTTCTGAATTTGTTTCCTCAGTTACGGCTATTTCTCTAGCTAGAATGTTAGTTCTTGCACTTTTCAAAGTGAACTCTTGTATGGTAAGATTTTGAGTGTTTTCTAAAAGCGTCGAGTCTTGTGTTGTAAAAACTTGATTTGGTAAAAGTTGGATTGATGCCTGTGATTCATCTACTGCTGTTGGCTGTTGCAATTCTTTGGTGTCCCCTCTTAATTCAGTGATTTCTGTTTGTGCAGCAACTCTTGGTATAGTATTAGGGCTGGCATTAAATTCAAATGGCTTTGTAGTGACAAAAAGATCACTTGCTTCTTCCCCTAGAACCACTTGCTGTACCACAGGTACTTGGTTTGTTGGTAAAGTTTCTGATGCTGTTAACGGTGTCGATTTGTCTTCAGGAATATTTCCTAAACTGTCATCAACTTCTAAATCTTCCACCACTAATGTATTTTGATGTGTCATGATTTCAATTTGTACATTTTTCTTAGCTGGTTTGTATTCAGGCTGCATCGCTTCAGCTGTTTCATGTGTTCGTGTTTCATCAACTGATAAGGGATACGTTTGTGGTAGATTAACGATTGCATTTATTTGGTTTGGTTCACTTGGCACTATTAATGACTGTGGGGTTTCTTCAGAATGTTGTTGACATATGATAATACTTTCATTTGGTAAAAATGTTGTATCAACGGTTTTTGTGTTAGACGTGGCAATTGAAAGTGTTCCGCTGCTGTCTAAAGTTTCTGTTTCAAACACCTGTGTTGATGATGATACAATCATCTCCTGTGTTGCTTTTCTATTTTTTGGAACATCAATGTTCAGTGGCATTTCTGTTTCATTAACATCATGCTGTTCAACAGATGCCAATGTTGCTGAATCAATTGTGACAGTAGCTTGTTTTGTTTCTGGCTTGGTAAGCTCAGATAACTTACCTTCTTTTTCTATGAGTGTACTTGTTTGTATTTGTAGAGCATCTTGCTCTGTTTGAGCTTGTGTGGCATGCCCAAGTTTTCTTGGTGTCACTTCCAAGTTTGTAATATCCACGTCACACAATATTTGCTCACTGCTGTATGCAGTGTTTGTAACAAACTCAACTGAACTTGTCTGCTGGTTCAGTACAATTTCAAACACACACTCACCCTCTTTGATGTTTGGTTGAACTTCGGTTATCAAGATGTTTCCACTATGCTCCTGAATATTCACGTGCCCGCTTTTCTCTGAAGGTTTAACCATTTCTGGAAGATCTGTCTCCGATTCTGTCACTTCGTGAGTGGTAACGGTCACATGCTGTTGTATGGGTGTGGATGGTTTAGCGGATAAAGGAGTGGGAATGGGAAGGTCAAGGTCACCTAATTGCTGTTCAGCTATAATTTCAGTTTTCGTTGCAACTTCCTGATCAAGGACGTCAGGTCGTGCCTGCACCATTTGTGGTGCACTCACTGAAACATCTTCCTCTCGGTCGTGAGCTGTGACTTGTGTAACTATCAAACTCTTTGTTTCTTGAAATGATGTCTCTGCTGAAGATGTATCTGGTTTCCATTTGGAAGTCAATTCTTTTTCCTTTTCCTCCGGCTTTACTTCACTTGTTTCAATGCTTTCAAATGGCGTCCTTGATGGAGTAATTGATACGTCTTTTGGTTTTTCTATTGCTCCTAAATCTGATGTGCTGATTGAAACTAATGCTTCTGTTTGCTGAAGAGCTTCCTGTGGGACAAAACTTCTTGCTGCTATTGTTGTCACTTGTTGAGCTTCACTATATTCCTCCTCTCTGTGCTCTGCTACAGTTTGAAATACCGAGATTCCTTCTTTTATATCTGCTACCACGTTAGCTGTTTTAGTTGTGGGAACCACTTTTTCCTCTAATTCTATCTCACTTTCTCCGGTTATAGATTCTGTAAGTATCACTCCTTCATGTTGTAAGTGTTCAGGTTGTGCATAAGCTTCTTTCGGTTTCAGACTTTCAAAATCTTCGGTTTGTGTATGAGGAATTACCTGTGATTGCTCAGCAACCTCTTGTCCCATAAATTCTGGTTTAGCTCTTGCTTCACTTGGTTTAACCTTTTCATCCAATTTCTCTTCTTTTTGTTCGATTAAGACCTGTGATATTGATACACCTTTGTTTTCTTCGAACTCCACTGATGCCGTAGTTTGTTTTGCTTTAAATGTGCCTGTAAATTGTTCTTCATGTTCTTGAATAATCCCATGAGTTACTTCTACACTTTCAAGTGGAGTAAACTGTGGCTCAGCCATTTTCTCAGATGGTTTCTCACTATCTAATTCTCCATGGTGAATGCTAACATCAATAAATGTTTGCTGCAAAGATTCTTGAGGAATCAGGGAACTTTGAGCATTTTGCTGCGAAGGAATTTCCTTAAGCCTGAGTTCCATTTCCTTTTGTGCAGTTTGAACTTGACTCACGCTTATCCCTTCTGCCTGCTCAACCAGTACTTCCGCCATTGCTTGCCTTTTTTTCTGGGTCTCCTGCAACTGTACTTCACCTTCCCTTACAATCACCTCCGTTTGAATGAGGCTCGAATGCACATTATGCTCGATTTGGGCTGAAGTAGTTTCTGGTTTCTGAATTTGTAGCTCAGAGGGTGCTGTTTCTGCTTCAATTTCAAACTTTTCCACCACGTCATGACCCAAAACTTCACTTTTAGCCTTTCTCCCTTCTGGTACCTCTGGTTTACTTAGTTTTGTTTCTCGTTCTTCAGTTTCCACTGTACTTATAGTCAAAACTTTCTGACCTTCAAATGAAAACTCTGCTTTTGATGGAGCTGGCTTGAATTTTCCCTCAAATAATTCTTCAGTTTCATTAACTACCACTTCCTTAGAAACTATGCTTTCCATTGGGATGTGATCACTTGAAGCAGTAGCTTTGGTGGGAGTTGATGATGGTAAATCTTCCAACCCGATTTCAGTTATGGTAATAGATTGTTGAGCAACTTCAGATCCTGAAACAGATGGTTTGGCCAGATGTGACTCAGGACCTTCTTCAACCGTGTAAGGCGTTTCCCCTTCTCCAATTTCTACCTCTGTAATAGTAACTGATCGCCCTTCTTCAAATCCAACTCCTGCACTCCTTGTACTGGTAGAGGCAGTTTCAAAATCATCTTCACACTCCTGTATAATTGGTTCTTGTTGAGAATACGTTTCATATGGTATATGTCCTTGAAATGCTGTCACTCGTTTACTCGTATGTGTTATTATATTTCCAGTAGAAGACTCAGAGAAGGTTTGTATAACTTCGACCACCTGCTGGGTGACCACTTCAGGAGTTGCTTTCTTCTTATCTGGTAATACTAAACTCATGACATCTCCTTCTTTGTCTTCAACTGTTACTTCTGTCACTGTTTGTACTTTCTTCCCTTCAACTACAGATACATCAACATTCTTCGTCTCTGGCTTGAACTTCCCTTGGAACTCTTTCTCAGTTTCTTCAATTTGTTGTTCACTTACTATCACCCCATGTATAAGTTCTTGGCCTTCTCTTGCTTCCTGAAGTTCTGGTTTTTCGATACGGTATTCTGCCACAGATGTCAATGGTAAGACGTAAGATTGATCAGCAATATCCTGGGTATCTGATATACCGGGATACGCTAACCTCTCTCTGGGAAGTTCGTCTAACTTACAAATCTCCTCCTTGTCCCCTGGTATTACCTGGGAAATGGTAACCATTTTTCCAGACGTGATTTTTACATCAGCTTTTTTCTGTTTTGGTTTTTCTCCTTCCTTAATTTCTGTCATGGATTCCCGCACCTCTACTTCCATTTGAGAAATACTTTCAAAAGCTACATGTTCTGAAGTAGCTGTAGTGGTAGTAGGTTTGATCGACTTATAATCTCCAGTGTTACTTCCCAGGATCAATTCAGAAACTTCAGCTATGCCATGTGCTGGGAAACTTGCCTCTGCTTTCCTGGGTTTTGGTTTTTCGTCATCAATCAGTTCTTTTTCTTTTTCACTGGACACGGTTGAGGTAACTTGGATGCTTTCCATTTCATCCACCATTGTTATTGCTGTTTTCCTATCAGGTTTCATCCCAGGCTCAAAACTACCTTCTTTTTCTTGCAATGTAGGTTGCAAAGTTACTGTACATTCAAATGGTATTTGGCTCATACTTCCTTGAGCTGGTGAAGTTTTTAGATCCTCCATTGGCCCAACGTTTTGCTCAGCTGTAACCTCTGAGACCAGAACTCCAGTGCGACCTGGAACTTTCACTGAAGCTGAAGCTGTGTTTGGTTGGGTAGTATCTGTTATGGTATTCTCCTTGTCCTCTGCCACTATTTGTGTTACATGAACACCATGTTTTTCTTCAAAATTTGTTTGTGCTGTTAGTCCTTTCATTGTTGGTTTCCCTATAAAGTCAGTCTCGTCTTCTGTGACTGATACTTCAGAAGTTACTAAACATTCATGTGGAATAGCTTCCAATCCTGCTGTTTCTTTGGCAGGATTAACAACATGTAATTTACCCAATGAAGTGACTGTCATGGTTTCACTTTGGGCAACAGATGTAAAACTAGTAAACTCACGCTTGGCATGTAGCTGTTTAACTGCTTCAACCTTCTGTAGTTCCACTTCCGTGTCAGTCGGCACAATTTGTGTAATGGCCAAACCACTTTCTGGAACAAACTCTACATCAGCTTTTCTAGTTGAAGGTATCCAGTCTTTAGATAGGATACCCTCTGATTCTATAACTGCTGCTTCTGTAGACTGTATGGATTCCAAAGGCAAATGTTGTGATTCTGCTTGAGCTACCTCTGGGCTGATGTCTTTCTGTAGTTCTTTTGTAGATGTACTCACAAATATTTCCGATTTGGTTGCTATTTCCTTCGTAACAATATCCGTCCCTGCTGTAAGTTCTTTTGGTTTTTCTGATCCTTCATAAGGTGTTTCCTTATCTTGTGTAGTTATTTCTGATATTATCAATCCACTTTGTGCGCTTTCAAATTGAGGTTCTGCTGTTTTTTGTTCAGGTTTGACAAATTTGTCAATTTGACCCTCTGTTTCTCCAGAAATATTGAGATTGGTTTCAATTGTATGGTAAGGCAGTTGTGACCTTGTAGCTGTTACAAGTTTGGTATCTTCATGTTCCATTTCTCCTGTGCTGTGGCTCATTATTATTTCCTCTTTCTGGGTTACTTCTTGGGAAATTATATCAACTTTTGCTGTTTTACCTTCAGGTTTTGGACTACTTGAATATTTATCTTCTTTGTCTTCAGTAGTGTACTGAGTAACTTGAACTCCTACATTTTCTACAATATGCAGATCAGCAACAGTTTCCAATGGTTTCTTGTCTTCACTCAAGAGTCCCTCTCTCTCCCGAACTATTGGTTGAATCGATGAAATACTTTCAAAAGGTATTTGATCTTGTTGGGCAAGAGCTTCAACTTTTTCAAAGTCAGGCATCGCTCCTAGCATTGATGCTGGAGTTATTTCCTGCATTTGTGCGATCTCTTGTCCTATTATCTGAGGAACTGCTGTTTCAGACTTGGGTTTTCCAGAGACTTGTAAGTCTCTCTCTCTGTCTTCAGCTTGTACAGTTGAGACATTCACACTTTTTCTTTCCACGTAGTTTGTTTCTACAGTTTTTGTGTCAATAACTAGCTTCCCTTTAAAATCCTTTTCTTTCTCACTAGTGGATACTTCTGACATTATTACAGTTTCATATGGGATCGCTTCAAGAATTGCCAATCCTTTAGTGGGAGATTCTCTTTTTAGTTCTCCAGTGCTGCTCTCTGTGATTACCATTTGCTTTTGTACTAATTCATGCCCAGTAATGTTCGGCTTTGCTGTTTTAGCGTCTGGTTTTTCATCATCAGATAAGTGAGAAGTTTGGTCTTCCACTTGCACCTCTGTCACAGCAACACTTTGCACATCCTCGAAGGACACTCCTGCTTTTTTATCTTCGGGTTTTATCAGGTCAGTAAGTTTACCTTCAGATTCTATTGGAGCAGTTTCTAAAGAAGACAAAGCATGATATGGTGCTTGGTCAGGTATAGCTGTTTGTAATTCAGGTTTTGCAACTCCTAACTCTCTGACACTGGTTTCTACAAGAACTTCAACTCTTTCTGCAACACCATGAGCAGTGATATCTGACCCTGCTGTTATCATCTTGGGAGTTTCCATTTGTTCTACTTGGCCTTCTTTTACTTCAGAAGTTACCATACTCACAGAAATGCTCTCTTCTTCTAAGAACGTTGTTGATGCTGTTTTTGTATCAGGTTTTATCATTTCTTTGTATTCCCCTTCACATTCTCTCACAACCGTTTCCCCAGATATCACTGCTTCGTAGCCTGATTGCTGAATAAGAGCTATTGATGGCTGCGGTTTAAATTCTTCCACTTGCCCGATTGACATGTCTGGCATAATTTCTGCTGTTGACGCCACTGTATGTGTTTTAAAGTCTGGACTAGCATGCACAGCTTTTGGTTGATGCAGTTCCAAGGGTTTCTCTGTGTCCATGGTATTGACTTCAGTTATTTTGACATAATCTCCTTTTTCAAACAACATTATGGCTGATTTTTCATCTGGTTTCACAAGGCCATCCAGGTTGCTTTCTGATTCCCCTACTTGAAATTCCGATGAAACTGCACATTGAATCATAGAATGCTGTAGTGATGCCATCTCTTTTATAGGAGATACTCTCTCTAGCACGCCTGCTTCATCTCCAGTTATAATTTCTTCTTTTTGTGCAACTTCCTGACTTGTCAAGTCTAGTACTGCTTTTCTGGTTTCTGGAACTTCTGCTATTTGGCATATTTTTTCTTTGTCTTCAGTAATTACTTCCGTAACCGAAAGTCCTTCCCTTGCTGTTACTGAGACTTGAACGTTATGTGTCGAATATTTTGGTGCATCTTTCAAGCTAGATTCTGACTCGCTTATATTAGTTTCTGTTGTAACCACCTCCTGCAGAGGCGTGGTGTCCATTTTAGCTTGTTCCATCAGTAATTCTGGTTTCTCCACTTTTCCCAAATGTAAGTCCGTGATTGTTTCAGTCTGACTTGCAATTTTATGTCCCGAAAGGCAAGTAGTTATAGCGTTAGCTGTTAAAGTTTTGTCTGTCTTCAATTCTAGTTCCTTATCATGGCTAATAACCTGCTCAATTTTTAATCCTTCTTGATCCCCTATACGCATGATGGCCTTCTTTTGATCTGGTCTCAAATCGGATTTCAATTCTGATTCCAACTCGTTTATCTGTGGTGCAAGTACCTGCACTGTTTCTAGCGGCATGTGCTCAGTTTTGGCTTTTTCGTGATCTGCTTTGAAATTATCTATTGGGGTCGCAGAGTGTTCCACATTTATTTCAGTTTGTGTAGCTATTTTCTGTGCAGAAATTGATGCCTGAGCCTTTGCTCCTTCTGGCACGGATTTCCCAGTGTAGTCTCCAACTGTCCCATGTGCAATAACTTCTGACACTGATATACTTTCTTCTTGTAAAACTGTTACACCAGCCTCCTTCATTTCTGCTGCTGCCTTCGTTTTTTGTGCCCCTACGTTCTCTTGACATACAATTTCTTCAGTTACCGTTTCTTGGAATGGTATTTGTTTTAAAGATGCCACAGTTTCCAATTGCTGCCTTTTCATATCTTTAGTCCTGCCTTCAGGCAATGCTTCTTCTACTATTAAAGACTGTAGTGGGTGTGTAGGTACAGTTTTGCCTTTCTGAGCCTCAGGTTTTTCAAATAAGGCATGTGTACCTTCCTTTTCTATCGTTTCGGTGGTGAATGTGATGATACCCTTGGTTGATAATTTTTCTGTTTCATTTTGGTCAATGACATATTGCTGGGGTAGTTCTAACGCTTTCAGTGGTACCCCACTTTCTTGGAGTTCCACTTGTTCTACTGATTTCGCTTCAACTGTTTGTATATTGGTCACTGCTGTGTCTGATTTATATTTAAAAGTTTTTTCAAATTCTGTTGGGTATTGCTGAGTGCTGGTTTCTGTCACAGTTACTGGTTCTTGTGGTTTCACAGTGGAATCTGCGAATGCAACTTGCGGCCCAGATTGGGGAATCAGAAGCCCTTCTGATTCTTGAACAGTTGTCTCTGTTACATTTGATGCCTCAAGACTGGATAAAGTAGTTTGTGCTACCTTGGAATTGGGAAGTTCTCCTGCTTCAAACGTTGCTTCTTTCTCTTCCACAACAGTTTGTGTAGTGATCACTGATTCCTTATCAGTAAAATCAATATCTGCTGTTTTCTTTTCAAAGAAGCTGATCTTGAGTATTGATGTGTGATCCTGATGTTGCACTGAGCTCACTTGCAAGCTTTCTTTTGTTGATATTTCTTGAGTTGCTCTTGAAGTTTCGGGTGATTTGGATGAGATGAATTCGTCCTCTTTTTCATGTACCTGGGAATCACTGACGAGAAGCGAATCAGTAGGAGATAATCCCCAATTTGCTTGTTGGAGTGGTGGTAGCCTTCCTGGTATGTAATCACCCTCTTTTTCTGGAGCTTGCACAGTTTCGGTAATAGTGGTCTGTTGCT
Source organism: Adelphocoris suturalis (assembly GCA_030762985.1). Lineage (NCBI taxonomy): Eukaryota > Metazoa > Arthropoda > Insecta > Hemiptera > Miridae > Adelphocoris > Adelphocoris suturalis. The sequence continues at coordinate 47,005,837 of CM061043.1, read as the reverse complement.
GCACGAATGCCGGGTGAGCTATTTCTGTGGGCACCACCCTTTCTGGGAAATATTTTTCAGGCTTTGTCTCGGGGAATACTTCACTAACTGTAATGGATTCTTGAGCAGACAAGTCTGATTTAGGTTTGATTGGTGTTGGTTTCACCATGACAATCAGCTTATCTGCAGATTGCCCTTGGTGTATTTCAGTTATAGACAAACTTTCTTTGGGGATCACAGTTTTTCCAGCACTTGCAGTAATGGGCTGCTTGTCTGGAGTGACTATTCCTTCTTTTAGTGATGGGCTTGTCTCGGTTACAGACATAGCTTCATGAGTAATTAATGAAAATGTAGCAGTTGATTGTTTTTCCAAAGTTGTGGCGGTTTCTTTCAATGAGTCCTCAGCAACAGTTTCTCTTATTTCTAATCCCTCTTTGGGTATGAACTGACTTTGTATTTCCTGAGTTTTGGGAACAAATTGTCCAGTAAACTCCGTCACAGTTGTGTGTATTCTAGTTTCTGTGACAGAATAAGGCTCAACCGAATCAATATTGGGTAAGGCTGTCACTTCACCCGGTTTATTAATAATTTTATCTACTTCCCTCTCCTCACCCCTAGTAATCTCTTGGGCAATGACTTTATGTGGTATCAAGCTCACGTTTGCCCGCTCTTTACCTCTTGTCACATCTCCCAACATTGATGACGTATCCTGAGTCACAGTTTCACTCACTATCTTTGACGTGCTAAGAGGTAAACTCTTCACTGGCTGGGAAGTCAAAACATCAAAATCTTCTGCTGTTTCCTCTATAGGGGAAGTCACTGCCATGCCCGGCTTTTTGGTTTTCAGCTTCTTTGTAATTTTCCTCAATCCTTCTTTCTCAACTTCTATAATTTCTTCTTCTACTTCATCCTTCCCTTTCTTTGTAATTTTCTTCTTCTTTTTGACTATCTCATCTCCTCTCTTTCGGATTACTGTAATTTCCCGGTCTTCCTCCTCAATCACACTCTCCGTGTCAGTTTGCCTGTCATCGGGCTGTGTTACAATAACATTACTTTCAGTTTCAGTCAACGTTTGATCGTCATCCGCCAATTCCGTGATTGTGACGGTTTCTTCTTCCTTTTTAGGCTTTTCCTTCTCTTTTTCCATCATTCTTCTTTTCCTTTCTTCTTCAGTTTCTTCCATGGTTTCTGTGAATCAATCCAACGTGTAAACATTGCGTACTGTCTGAGGAGAAGCTAAACATCCACTACTAACTTGTTTTGTATGATAGTTTTAAAATTTAAATAGAGCAGAGGATCAAATTTAATTATTTTATTGATTTAGATAACTGAATGAATTATTAATTATTTATCAAGGATTTTGCTAGTACAAGTTTCTATACTTCCAATGAGTGGTGATAACTAGAGTTAGGAAAAATGAGGGTTTTATTACTTGGCAATCCAAATTTTAACGATTTTTATTTCACTGATTTTCTTCTGCTCTATTGTGATTCCTCTTTGTTTCGTGTCAAAGGCACTTGACATACCTATCATTAGTCAGTTCTATTAGGTAGGTATCTAATCTACAATATTATTTAATTTCCCAATAAATTACTTCTTCTGTGTCAACGTTTATTGGACTAAAATATATTTTAGCTAGGATTCTTGGACACCTTTTTTTTTTCTTTTTTTTTGGTTAGATTTGGTCCTCCTCAAATTTTAAATATTTTCTTCCCATTTTAGAGTTGGTAAGTGCCTTTGACTGTTATGAAAGATGATGGAGTGAGAATATAATGATGATGGTTGTTTAGTGATTGCAATGCGGTAGCGTTTCTTTTATATGCGTTGTTTTGTTACAACATCTACGTTAGGTACTGTGTTATGGGTACACCGTTCGGGTTTATTTTGGCGAATTTAACGATAACAGCGTGACATGTTGATTCCTGACATTTTAAATATAAGAACAGAAAGGCCTTTTTTTGTAAAGTATTGTAAATATAGTCTGTAATAAAAATATAAATGTTTACACTTCGAAATGAGTGGTTCGGTAGGCTGAGAGTGTGATTTATTATCAGTAAATGAATACTGATGATACAATTACTGATTCAAGCAACTTTAAAATTTTAAGGCCTTACACGATTCTTCTATTCTTGAGCATAGTATTATGTAATGGCTCCATAAAAAAGGAATACGATTCTGGAAAAATCGTCTTAGTAAAATTATGGTCAGGGCAAGAGAATTTCGCACTCGGGCTTTTAAACCTTGGACTCTGCGGGAAATTGCTCTTATGAAATCTTGCGAAAAACTGATGGAGAAGAGAAAAATGAAATTTTCAAGAACTTCTAACAATATGGTATTAAAGACTAAAAGTTCAAAAGTTGTAATTTTTTCAACTTATTTCAAATATAAAATTCCATCCTCATTCTGAGTTGGATGGTTTGCTTAGATGTCAGGATCACGCTGTGTACCGTTAGATGTAGCTGCGTTTAGTGTTTGCTGATGTAAAACTAATGCGGTTGTAAACACTGCGGGGGCTATTTTTTTTTGCTTCAAAAAGCGATACATACCATGAGAAGCAATTTTAGCGACGGCATCCATCTACTCACAACCTCATGCCATGGTTGAGAAGCTTTCAATGCGGCCTTAGTTATGATAAAATACAAAAAAAGCGCAACAACGATTAATATTACAACAACGATAAGAAAACAAAGTTCATAATAATGTGTTAGTTTTTTTCCTCGTAACAGTTAACAATTATGAAGCGATTAAGCATAAATTAAATAGGTATTCCAATTGGAAAGAAAAAAAAAAAAGGAAAACAAAAATCAGGGTAACTCACCATTTTTAAAGAATTTGTATTTTTTAAATATAAAAAATGCTGCGGAAGATAAGTTGAAAGATATTGCAAGGGCATAATAAAATATTTATTACGATACGATATGGAAATCAATATTGTTGATAAGAAAAAAAGCGTCCGACGAAAGCAGAAGCAGGAAGCTAGAAAATAGGAAGCTGAAGCGTGGTTAATAAAGCTTGTTCTTTAAAAAAATATTATTGTGCCCCCTAAATGACACGACCCATTTTCCAGTTCAGGTTTGTAGAAAATTAAACCTTTCATTGATTTAGTCACGATTTTTGTTTGAACAACAATGATTTCGACGTGAAACGAATCGGTTTAGGATCGAATTTTGCATAAAATTGTGACAATCGAGAACATGTTATTACAACTCAACGTACTCGTAATTACCACTATAGATACAAGACCGATGCATAATAAAAACAATCAGTGTTTTAACCAGTTGAAAATGAGCGTGGAAAATAGGGTGGACCATCATTTAGGGGGCCCAGAAGATAATCTTATGCTATAATAGTAGAATACTGATGTAGATGAAAGAAGAAGCCGTGCGAGTTTTTTTTTTCCATGCACCTTGTTTCATGCTCGGTTATTGTAATGGTTAGGACGTGTAGACATATAAAGTGAATAGATGAAAACATAGAGTGATAATGACATAAGATGTGGATGGAATATACAATGAAGACAAGAATAAACATCAATAATCATCATCATAAGTAATCAATATTACTAAGAATTAATATTCAGATCAATGGTTGATAGATAATTCGATAGATAGTTTTAAAGATAATCTGAAGTCAAGAAGTGACTATTCAGCAACGTTTTACCAAACTGTGCTCGTTGAAAATTTACCTTCTACGACGTGTTCAACTTTCTTCATTTTCTTCTGAGTTATCGTCCGCATTTCTAGAACAAACGTGTACAATTCTCTATGAATGGATAGATATATATAATTGCATGCTTAACTAAATAGAGCTGTTCACATAAATATTCTAAATACCTAACAATCCTAAGTTTTTTTTATTGCAGATTTCGATCTTTTTTACGATAAACTGAAGCTTTGTATTTGTGCGAGGTTAAACTATTGCTCTCAAAAATTTAGGTTTTGCTTTTTTCATTTCACAGCTCATCGAACAATCATGGTTCACGTCCGACTATCTGTGGCAATTTTTTATGCAGGCATAACTGTACTAAATTTCTCTCCGAATTTAATAAAATGGGAAGGGAACAGTTGGCACATAGACAGGCCCTTAAAGGTTTCATTCCTGCCAGACCAAGGCATGGGCAAGTACAGAATAGAATTTCGTGAAATCCCTTGTGAAGGAAATATTCACGCTTGTTTTATACACTTCTGGCAACTCATACCAGGGGTTCATGGGGACGCGGTGGGGGTAAGAAAAATAAGGCCAGCGGCATGTGCTCTAGCGTCTTCATTAGTATTAGTTTTTATTAGCATTAGTCGTCATAAGTATTAGTGTCTTCATCCCACCCGCTTCTTAAATGAGTGGTGTGCTATTCAATGTAGGCACACTACCTTTGTGATAGTGGAGTTGGTGTGCTTGTGTTGGTGAGGAAGCTCTTCTGCTTTTGCCATGAGGTTTCCACACTTTGTACTGATGTTTCACACGCAAAAGCAATAATAATGGGAATTTCCTATCAAGGTAGACACCTAAGTCATGAATCACTATCCTCGCCTGTACTGACAAGTTAAGGTAGAACTACTTGTGATTAGGTAAAAAGTCTGTCCCTATGCTAGGCGGTGCCCCTTTTCTATGGACTCCATAGGTATGACGGGCTACATTGGTGGTCTTATGCAACCCCTACGGTGCCCTATCTGACACTGAAAATGATGCATTCTCTCAAGTATATACTCGTACCTACCAATTCGTACTGTATATCAATGAGCTCAGAACTGTACAACAATCCAGGGAATTTGGCTCATGCTTCTCCGAAGTTGGAGCATCATATCAGCCCCCAGACTCTGCAGACAATGTCTCGTATAAGTTCCGTTGCCAACAGATCATTAGTGTATAGGCAGTAGATTTAAATTTGTCACCTACTAATGTGATGAGGATGCTTTAATTCCCGCTCACCTTGGCAGATATTATCCCACTTCAACGTTTCTTTAATGTATTAAGAAATGGATCAAGTAAAGATAATTATGTTCTGTGATTCAGTTAAGTCACCCATTTGTGTGGGATAGGCAATAAATTTCCCTACAACTCACTGAGACAAACCATTCTAATCTATCCTCTTGAGAAATGTTTCTCAATTTTTGATTGTACCTACTGGGTCTTAACCTAAATAATAAATCTGAATTTGAACATATAATCCTTTCTGAATATATGTACAGGGTGACTTACGGGAAACTGAACTTCTTAAAATCAGCAGTAGGTAACCAAAAAATTGATTTAATTGCACAGAAATGTCCGTTTTTTAATTACGATTAGATTCCATTTTTCGATTTGCAAATTAGATGCCATTTTTGGTGATAATTCACGTTAATTATGAAAAATAATATTGGCTAGGTGACTGTCATCCTCTTGAATGCAATTTTCCACTCGTATCGCGAAATCTTCCATAACTTTAGCCAACATTTTTCTATCGATTCTGACAACCTGATCACTCATACGCAGCTCATTGCAGCTTTCAGATCTGTCATTGAGCGAGGCTCGTGTGTGTAAACAAGGCTGTTTAGGTAGCCCCATAAAAACGCTTGTAGCAAGGCGACAAGTCTGGTGATATTGGGGACCAGGAGATGTTGCGCAAACAAGAAACAAGGCGTCTTGGAAACAAGTTTCTCAGATGGTTCATTGGAATACGAGGAGGTTTGTGGTGTTGCTCAGTCTTGCTGAAAGTAAACGTTTTCCATGTTCAATCCTCGTTGTTGAAGCTGAACAAAGGAAAAAGAGCGTACCGTTCTGAAGTTATGGTTACAGACTTACCACAGCAAAGTTCATGTTGCTTGTTCAATTCATTCAAAAGATGGCTATATTATTTGTAATAATTAACTTGAATTACCACAAAAAGGCATTACAAACATTTCTGTGTAATTAAATCCATTTTTCGATCGCACTGATGATTTAAAAAGTCAGGTTTCCACAAGTTATACATATTTTTTATTCAATCTGAGAATGAATTTACGTGCGACTGAATGTCTGCAATTTTTAATAGGATTTACGGCAGCGATTCCCAAACTGAGGTGTGTAAGTGCTCAGTCTGGAGTGTGCGAGAAAATGAGAGTATTGGCAGATATTTTTGGGAAAAATCCAATTTGATTTTTTTGAGTTTTATTATGAGTATCTACCACTATTTCTTTCTACCAGAATCAATCGAATTCACTTGAAAAATATTTTCCGAAACCTGGGCTTCAATACGACTGGATTTTAAATTCATTACTGGACCAAAGTTTGTGAAACTCGGATTCGGAATCCCTCGGATCCCGAACTGGGAGTTGAGACTGTATCCGTGGTGCTGTTGCGTTCGAGGAAAACTCTCACAGTCGAAGAAGTTTGATTCCTTTGACTCGTAGCTCAAAGCCTTTGGAACGCTGTTTCTAAAGAGTAATCAAGGACATGAGTTCGAACTTTGTTGAGGTATCAAATATTTTTGAGCTATCACAGTTTGTTCTCCCTAAGAGCTATTCATTTGGTAAAAACAAAGAACGTCAACAGGCATCCACCCGTTAAACTGCAAAATAAACACGAGTGTGAATGATATTCGTTCTTTTTTAATGAATAGTAAAAATCTCCTTATAAACGACGACCATGAAACTGTAGCTAGGTTTTTGAGTCACCCTGAATTACAAAGAAATTTCCATTCCAAGAAGTTGAGTTCATTAAAAATGTTGTTACCAATGGTAAAGAGTAGATGGATGTTTTTTTGTATTTCAATAATTTTTGTCAGTATCATTTTTCGGTTCCATAGGCTCCATTTATCAATTATGTAGATCAGCAACCTGCGTTTAAAGGCTATCTGAAATAGGAATCATAAACCTCTGTGTAATAATTTGCATAGACCCGTCCCCCCATTGATATGTCTGGGGTTGCGCCGACGGAAATTGAATCACTGAAGGGCAAAATTTTTGATACAAAATTTTACATTCATGCACATTCAGTGACTTCCAATCGCGATGATTCATATACCCAACCCCCTTATGATAATACTTCAAGTACACTCAGGTTTTGAGAGAATTCGAGCTATAAAATGGTAAGAATCCCATACACATCCGTTTATATTGGTCTGTTTAGGAGCGGTTCCCAACTCAACTTTTATCGGGCTTGTTGAGTTTTACTTTTACACTTCACCCACTTTTACTCGTATCAAGACCCTGACAAAATAATAGGTACCTAACTAATGTGAAATGCTGACACGGAGTTGACACAGAGCTGACACGCATTTTCATGTAGGTATCTGTTACTATATTCGCATTCATAGTAAGCGGACTGGTTACTCTTGTTACAGCCCAAAAATATTTGATATCTCGATAGAGTTGGAACTCGTGTCCCCAATTAGATAGAAATAACTCTTCTTTAGTTAATGTTCTCTCACGAGATGAGATGTGGGCGATTTAATCAAACATCTTCGACTATCGAAGTTTTTCTTGAACATATTTCCCCGGAGTCAAATACCAGCCGGCTGGTTTAGGGTCGGACAAACGACAAAGTGAAATTGCAGGCCACTGACTCAGCAGATGTTTGCTGGAAGAAGTCCAGCAGTCGAGCGTGTTGAATCTCACGGTGTGTGTTCTTACTGAAGAGAGCAGCGAGGAAGTGAAGAGTGCTACTTCTGTGAATGTACCTAATGTTTACAGCCTTTTACTGACGTGTGTCAACTGAGACGCCCCATACATTTTTGACACCTCGACAGAGTTTGAACTTCTCTAACTTATTAAGGAGAAATTTCTCTTTTGTTACACTCCAACGATGTGAGCTATGAAGCCGATTTAACTTAATCTCGTCTACTGTGGGAATTTTCCTTGAACTATACACTTCCAAATCACGTTATTAGTAGTTGGCCTGCTGACCAGGTTCCGGTTGTCTAGTTCAATGTATTTACTCGACAACGCTTCTCAATTCCCTTTTCCCATACAATTCAAATGTTGCGTTTCCGCGTATCGCACAACCTTGTGTAATTTACACCAACTTTCCTTTTTCCTTTCTTTTTTATAGCAGATTTGGATTCTATCTCGCCTATTCTAATTCATAGAAAAGTGAGCAATCACTTAAATTTTGGAGTGCGCACAAATGAGCACAATCATGCACAAATAGAGCACAAATTGTGAAATACCGAGTTTTTGAAGGTATTAAATTGCCATAGGTGATATATTTTAGGGTATCTTTTCATGCTCAATCACGTAGTGATGTTTATTTATTGATTTTCGTAACTCCAACTTGGAAAAACGACGAAAAAACTTAGAATTAAACATTTCTCCACTCATTTACACACCGCGCAAAGCGTACTAAAATTTCGTTTTTTCAGCAACCCAGCTGGAACCTCAACGCGACCCACCATTGGGTTGTTGGAACCACTGTTCTGGGGATTATTAACACCCATATTAAGCAAATCTATTGAAACCTTTAGGCCCTGAGGGGTCTTGGAAGTTACATATTTCAATATAATTTTGTTAACCTCAAAGCTATCATTTTATCTTAATTTTATTGCATTATTGGGGTATTTTGACGGGGTATTGGGGTATTTTGACGGGGTATTGGGGTATTTTAAGGTGTTTTATTTAATTGATTTTGGGAGTTTTACCTCAGTAGTTACCTGCATTTTCCCAGCTATGGTGAGATTCACGTGATTGTTTACGACGGCGCAGCCTAATGAATAAGTGTTTGTTTTCACTGAACGGGGCTCCAGTAGTAGGTACTAATGAAAAACCAAACACAAGTTCAGATAATAATTTGAAGCCTCACAAATGGTTTTACTGGTGAATCGCTTTAGTAATTTAGTTTTCCCATTTCTTTATTTTATTCTCTCATTGGTTCGTTATTTTCCAGATATGAAGGTGTAGAATAGTCGTTCTCCTCGTCTGAGTGATTGCTATCTTCAATATCCAGCGTTTCTCTGTCTTCATTCTATCCGTTGTCTACAGAAATTATTCAACCTCAGAAATCGCAGCTTGAAAATGAACGCTCCATGGTTCGTAGCAATTCTTCAAGTGTTTTCTTAGTTTCGTACTCTTCTAATTTGATTTATATCAATGGCATAACCATACATTCAAGTTTCAATTTCTCCAACCTAAATTTCGCTCAACTTTTCTTATCGTTAGGTATCTAATATAAGGTTTTGATTTACTGAAGAAAGTTTAACTTGCCAAGGGAAACGATATTCATGCCCAAAATTAAGTAGCTAGATCTTGATAGCGGGATTTTAAAAACATTATAATGAGTTAAGCCGCACCTCTACTAGAAGGGTCATTAGCGGCATTGAACAAGGTGACTAAAGGGTCTGCAAGTGGCACGATTCTAAGGGGAGCCAAGTTTTTGTCCTTTGAAGATGTATCGGCTTTTGTGGATGTATGTTAGAGGTCATTGTGGCGGTGTATCTTCTCCAATTCTCCAACTCCTATTGAAATTTTAGTTTTTACGTCGTATAAAAAAATTTGCAATCTAACACGATTTTTAAAGTTTATTTTCATTTAATGTATATGTATTTTTTTTTTTTTTTAATACGTTGATTTCTTACGAGCTAATGGTCCGAATTCGTTCAAAGTCGGAAGGTAGTTGAGTATGAGTTTCAGGAAGATTTCCTATAAATTTTATCGCGATTAGTTGAGTAATAACTATTACGCATGTGCAAAACTAAAGTTGCTTGACAAATGTGAAACTCCGAAACTAATGGGCCGATTATGATGAAATTTCCAGGAGTTGTGTGGGTTAGCTTCTGATGGACACCTACGAATTTCATTGCCGTAGAATCAATAGCAGCGTATTCGCATGCGCAACCATGAATTTCCGATATTGTCGATTTGGCCGTAATTGGTTCTTTTAACTAATTCTAAACGTCCATGTTACAATAAGTAAGGAAGCTATACTGACCACCCAATTTGGCAGACGTTATTTATATAATTAAGGTATAGAATGAAGTTTAGCTGATTCAATCCTATTTAAGTTTTCTCGTTTAATTTGTCCATGCTAATTGAAAGTCCTGATGATTATTTTAGCTAAGAAAGAAATTTGCTTGTGAAAGACATCACATATTTATTTCAAGTTTATTTGAGTAAACTACCTCTACCCACCAATAAAGTATTGGTTAACTACTGAACTGTTTGAATATGGATAAGTACAGGACTATGCGGATAGTACCATATCCGCGCAGAAAAGTAATAAACTTTTGTGTGAAAATCTACCAATAGCGTTTCAAAAATTTGGTGTTTGGTGTTCTGTACTGTTAACATCTTGTCATGGCTCCCAGCTGTGCTGAGATGTGATTCAGAACGTGAACTCAATAATGCACTAAACTCAAACTAAAATCCTAAAAAGACAACTATGTATCTCAGGAGAGGGGAGTTGCTGATAGAGTTCTTGGTTTGGAATCTACTTTCGATTTAAAAAAAAAAATAATTTAATGGGTGGATAACGCTCCTCAAACTCGGAACTCAATCACCAGTTCAAAATTGCTTCGTACTTCGCCACTATTACCAACAATCTAGTTGAGGCTTTTGAATTTAAGGTTTCTAGTCAAGTTGGAAGAAATTAGCCTCAGTTATCATTCATACTTAATACATTATTTAGGAAGATTAAATACCAGTTCCAGTCTTGGTTGAAAGTTTTTTATTGGCGACGTTTCGGTATCTGACTGTAGGCCCTGTTCATGCCAAATTATTTGCACAGATACTACGCAGGTATATATAATAGAATCACATCTGTTGGGGTCCCAGCAGAGGCATGAATAATCTTAATCTTCCTAAATCGTTTACATCCAGTCATGGAAACACAAACCCCACCCACCTCTACTAATACATTATGTTGATGTACCTCCTTTGTCTGACGGGAATGGGAGGTCGTAGTGTCCATGGAGGTTTATCAAACTTAAATTTTTCAAATCTAACAAAACCAATAACTACCTACCCTTCACAAGACAGGGGGCAGGCCGGATTCGAATCGCGATCACAGCAAACCTGGTGGTATGAAGGTAGGTTCGGTCCAATATAAATTAGTTGATGTATATATTATAGTTTGGTGGTCTGGATGCTCGCATCTCAAAATTACATATCTTCAAGTAGTCAATCCCTTGGTAAAAATTCAGATTAGTTGGACATACCGCCAGGTTCGCTGCGATCGCGATTCGAATCCGGCCTGCACCCATTGTCTACACCTACCCTTCCACTGAATGTATTTGAACTACCTACTAATTATTCAATATTACGTCGTTCATGTTTTTCACTGTAGGTGAATCTATGCGATTGCGCTCCAGAGAACTTAAAGCAAGGAAGCTCTTCTTCTTTATTTTTCAGTGTCAATATTACGCAATTCTGTTGTGCCCTTCCACGGTACAATTAGTACAATACAACGACGAGGTTCGAATGGAAACATTCATTTTCGATTTTCAAAACCTCCTTTTTTAATGGATTTTTGAGGAAAATAAAACTATTGCAGCAGCTTCAAAAAATGAAATTTCCCAAATTTTCTCACAGAAATCTGTTTTGAGGCATTCTGATACGATAATATGTCACTTTTTCATAAAATAAGTTATTCCAGGCGATATATTTCTTTAGAATGTTGATTAAAAAAAGCCATTCTTTTGCAAAAATTCAAGAGTTTTTTGTAGGTAACCAATTTTTGTGCACAAATACAGTGGTAACGTAAAAAAGCTAAAAATCACATAAACTGGTGTTTTTTCCGCTACTATAAACCGAACTTTGGTAAAGGTTTATCAACTATGATATCAAGAATATGTGCACAAAATTATGCTGCCTAGTCCTAAAATTGGTACTATATATCGTGGGGTTGGTGGTAAAAGTGATCAAGTGCATTTTTTTTAGAAAATGAGGTTTTGGTCTCTCCGGATACTATAAAACAATATCTACAGCTGAGAATTGAAAAAAAAAAAACTTATGACGACAAAAACCAAATGTCAAAAACCAAAAGAATTTATTTTTACCTGAATGAACCAGTGGATCACATAATAATATGTGATCAAATGGCATAATATGTGATCATATTATGATCAAATGGCATTTAACTAGATTTAAATGTACAGCAACTGATTGTAAGTACCAACACATTACAAGTAAAAAATGTCAACCGTCACTTTATCGTCATTACTTCTACATAATGTGGTTGTAGAAATACTTTAGCTTACAAGTAAAGTCAGTCAAATGACAGTTGTAAGGAATAATCTAATGAAAATTTGTTATTTCTTGATTGTTAGTATCTCGAGGGATTGATATTGAAGGGTTGAACACCTGAAAATGATAATACTGGTAAAATTTACTGTGAATTTGAAGTTTTATTATAGTGATCTTGTCCAAGTCATAACAGTTTTTATTCAGGTAAAAGTATTCAACTTACAATTTTCACTAAAAATCGGGGACAATTAAAAGTAAGTTTATTTTGTATAAGGTTCGGTACTACTTTCACATAACAAAGGTATTAATGAGCTCACATAACATGAAATTATTTGGTTTGACCTCATTTTAAGCTCACAATCCGCATTTTTCCATCAGTCTGTGTGTTGGAGAACTTTAACAGGCTCTCCTGAACACTTTTGCCAAATGGACTTGATCACTTTTACCACCAACCCCACGATATAGTATAGGGTAGATGTACCGGTAGACGGACACTTAACTGCATCAATCCACTTTGGCAACCCATGAAAAATTGAATTTCCACAAAACATTATTTATTTCTGCTTCATAGCCTTCAGACAGGGCTCATGAATAATCCCATAAATTAGTAATAAAACGTTATTAATGATCCCAGAAATGTGTTTTTGTGATTAAGAGACGGGAACTCCTTCCACTTAGTAGCCAGACAACCTTTTAGTTAAGTCCGGACATAAGGAAATCAGTAGACGAAACAGCTCACGAGCGATTCAGGTTTCATATACTAAATTGGGCGAAGTCATAAAACAATAAACTAGTATATATATCATTCCAGACGATAACTCTCCGTAGGATTGAGATAAAAATTCTGTTCTTGCGCCAAAAAATCAAGCTTTCCAAACGAATGGATGAGTTCGTTGGCCAGCACTTTTTGAGCATATTAAATTGGTCAAATGTGTTGAAAAATCTAAAAATGTGCTAAAAACATTCAAGAAGGGCTCGGAATTTGTTTTTCCCTTAGCAGTTGCAATGATTTCCTATTGAGTGATGAAAAAGTATTTGATCTGAAATTGCCCCGAAACAATTGTTTAAGGATTGCTTATTGTTGTAACACTTGATTCCGTAGATGAACAAAACTTTCAGACGTATTAGTAAATTTCACTTACCTTAGTGAATTTGTTCAATCAATCCCCATGGAAACGAGTTCGAGTGGAATGCTTTCTCAATATTACCTAATAGTAACCATATGGGTCATTTTCGTTTGTCTCTATCGCCACCAGATTGTGATAATTTCAGCATTTATATCAGAACAATTCTATCGAAGATTCACCGTAATTTCTGAACTCTTACGCTTTCACCCACCCTCCTCCTTCCTTAATATAATTTTTATATCTTGTAGTTCCCTAATGAGATGTAATTGTTTTGCTAATGCAGGCACATTGTACCAAGTTTGGAAAATGAATTGAGAAATTTGTGCGAGGGGGAGAAAGCATTACAATTTCGCGTGTGAATTCCCGTTCTACGTACATTCTTATCGCTGCTTATAATTTGCTTATCAATAAACAATCGTTCAATTATAGTTTAGTTCAAATCTTCTATTTATGTCACTGTGCAATTGTTACCTGTGTAAAGTTTATCATTCTATGCATCATGGAGCACAGTTTTGCCCATCTTTTATATTTATAGAAACCTCTTTCCTTCATCTTTTATGTGTATCACATTCCTTCAAACTAGCACGGGGGAGTTATTTCATATCATAAGAGTTCCAAAACGTAGTGTAGTTGAAGTTTCTAAACGTGAGCAGATACGTAACAAAGGGTGGTTCGCGTTCTAGTTTATGAAAAGGGAAGGTAACCAGACTATGGATCATACTAGGGGTGATTATACCAATCAACGTTGTTTGGAGTTACTTTCAAATTAAAATATATCACATTTTTGCGAATTTTTATAGAAAATAAAGCTATTGCAATGGCTCAAAAACTTTGAAATTCAAAATATTTACTCGGAAAATATGCTGAAAAGTGTACTTTAATTTCATTAATATTTGCTTAAAAAATCGATAAAAACGGCAGAAAAGCTATAAATCCAAAATCTGTTTTGAATAGTGGAATTGAGAACGAGTTTTTTCACCATAAAATTGATAGTTATCAGTTTCTTTGCACTCAATGTGATCAAATTTCAAAACATAATATAGTAGGATACCTAATTTAAGAAAATTCGCTCATATAATCATGCACCATGACTGGAACTTTTGATTTTTTGGCTCTAACTTCACTCAAGGTTTCCAGTATTTCTGACGTAATCAATAAAATAAAGTTAATGCGTTCGTACTGAGCATAGTCCATTTGAGCCCTAGGAAAAGCCAAATCTTAGCCGCCTCTGCCATCTGCTTTGTATGTAAAGATTAATCACATTTGAACAAACAATACTCTGATAACATTACAACACAAATTGAGTGCGTTAAGGGATCAATATCACTCGAGCTAGCTAATTATTTAAGAAGGAACAAAACCCGTTGGAAGTTGACGAAAACACTTGCTTCTCAAGCTGTCGGTTGGAGGTGGTGCCTCGTTTAGTATTAATTTTATTACTATTATTATTTTTCTTTACTTTCCTCCTTTAGTATTAATTTTATTACTATTATTATTTTTCTTTACTTCAGACTTTTATGCTCACCTATTAAAGTAGAAACTAACTACTTTTCCGTTCATAGAGTGGTACATACATGATGTACAAAATAGCGATGGAGTGTTGTGTACAGTGACGGAAGAATAAAAATATAGGAAAAGGATCCTTCATGTACATCTAAATATACTGCTCCTAGTATACCTGCTTGCGTGAAATACTTCATTAGAAATTTAACGTGATGAATAGAGAAAATAAATAGTGCATTTCAGAAAAATTCCATTGCAGATAAATTTATGAATGTTGCGAATTCCTAGCCTAATAGGTCGAATGAGTATGGTTGGAAATTGATATCATGTTGGAATCTCTATTTTTAATGCCTGTAAATAACTGATATTTTAGTGGTTGCTTATTTGATTCTAAATTAGAAATCGTTCTGAATATCACCAGTATGCATTTAAAATAGCCCTAGAAGCTCAATGAGAATAACGCATATTTATGTCGGGATTTCATAGGTATTTACTGGTATACTCCCACCTATACAATTCCTTGAATGTACAGTTGATATGACCTTTCAAATTCGAATTGTTGCTCCATTGACATTGAAAGCTCAAACGTACATTTAGCTTACAGACTTACTTGATTTCATAGGTGTCGATTTATCCAGTAAATAACTATAATACTTGGAACAAATCATTATTATGTTACTCGAGGATATTGTTGTTTACCTATCACAATGACAAATGTGCAAGTACAAAGAATTATAAATAGTATAGGTACATCTATTATAAAGCTCTAAACAGCCTTCCAGCAAAATCACAAAAAAGCAAAAGCTAAATAGCAAGAGTCTGATAGATTCTATCTAGGCAAACGTGTGCAATGCGGATTACGTGAAATTCAGTTAGTTGCTCGAAATGTATTAAAGAAAAGAGTTGTGCGTTTTGCGTAAAAAACAAGTCACTCGAAGGTTTGAGGAGAAAAAACGGGGTGAATGAAATGAAAAACTCACAATTTTTATTATTTTTTCACTGCACAAAACAACAAAAAAACAATCAGGATTACTTTGTACACTGTTACAAAATACAAAGATACAATTTGATGCCGTACACAACATAGATATCCATAAATATATATACAAGGGTGGGGAACATTTTGACTTAAACATAAAACATTCACTAGCAATTTACAATTGGTAATTCATTTTATTAACACATTTTTGTTAAAATTTATCTGGCATTTTCTATGTTATTTCACTCGAGTAGCGTGGTTAGTTATATTAAAACAATTTAACTATTGAAGGAAGGTAAAAGACGTGGACTAGAAAAAATGTACACTATTACGACACGATAATTGCTCTATGGCTAATTAAATTTTATTCAGTACCTTGTACTTCAACTTGACTCGTTTCAGTAATTGTTTCTGTGGCAGTTTCTTCAGCGATCACCTGGAAAAATGTGAATGGACATTTTGAATAGAATGATGTGAAATCGTTCTGAATACATGCAAAGTAAAATTCAAAATTATGCAGAGAGTCAAGGGGAAATACTGTATTTTCTCAGCCGTTGCCACCCCCTCCCACCCTCCTTTCATCGCTTTAGCATGGTTTGCGTTTTGCTGGAGCAATTTTATGCACATAGGGATACTTAATACTAGTTATAATGCTCACTTTTTCTGCACAATCTGAAGTAAGAATCTTTGTCAGAACAGAGGGTAAGTTACACACTAATTTTTCTGCTTTGGGAGAGTGCAAACCATCTATCTGTATGCTTATGAACATATCTTCTGACTCTTCAGGTCCCAAGGGAAGTTCCGGTTCTAACTGAGGGATTGATCTGATCTCACGAAGTATTGCAAAATCTGTACCACAAGGTATCTTAAACAATGTAAATATAAACCACGTACCCTCAGAAGCTGGTGCTCTATTGCCAGCAAGATACTGACGGTCTACCAATGTTGTAAATAGATTTGCTAAACTTCTAACTTAAGCGGTGCCTTCTCATATCCAAAGATGATTCACTCTCCCCCATGTGTCAGAGACACTTTTCTGGTCCAAGGGGTTGTTACATTCAACTGTACAGCTGTCCGAATAATGTTGGTACCCTCAAGAACTTCACGTAAAAATTATAATTTATAGGAATAAAGGATCAAAAATGCATAAACCTATTTTAGTAGCATAACCGACATTGGGACAAACGTATAAAGTTTCATATGCAATAGTTAATGCAGCAAAGAGGTACTTACAGGCATGGTGGAGACGGTCTCCCAATGAGGCGTCTGGAAATCCCTCGGTCTGAACAGCGCGATTGTCTCTTGAACAGTGGCGTGGCGAAGCTCGACCATTTTAAGGAAGGCTTTGAGGACACCCTTGAGCGTGTCTTCAAGCGTTTCTTCTTGGGTAACCATTTCAGAGATGAGAGAACTGTGCCCGACACGCTCTACTAGGCTTACCAAAGCGTTTTGAGCAGGAGCTGTCTTCAGTGCTGGCAGCTCCCCAGTGTCATAGAGTGTCAAAACCTGCAAAAATGAAATATTTGGTTTATAATTTTTGCTGATGATTCTATTTTCAACCGTAAATCATCCCATGCTGGGCTTGTCATTAGTTTTGGTTTTAGTCTCAATGACAGAAATGGTTGATTCAATTCTACATGGTGCAAAATAATATGAACTTGGCAAAACCTTAGATAGTTATTTTTTATGTCTACGTCACCTCTAGCACCTAAATGTGATTGCTATTTTTCCATGTAACTGGATCCTGACATTGTTTCTTTCAGGTGTTTATTGACAATGATGTTTTCAAATATCTACCTGTTTTGGCAAACTTACTTCTTCAACTGAAACTCCTTTCTTTCTTAGGACGTCCACCTTGGCCAATTCCCTCAGAGGTGCTTGCCAGGGACCAAATTCCTTGACGTTCAGTCCTTCTAGTGTCTCCTCAATGTCAGAAACCGAAACAGTTGTTCGGGATGCCTGTGCAGTCTGTAGGACTTCAACAGACTCAGTAGCTCTGGTTTCAGTCCTTGTTTCTGTGATGAGTTCAGATACAGAGCTCTCTGTGACTGTCTGTGATACAGACACTGACTTCTGCTCGCTCCTCGTCACAGAAGCTGTCTCAGTTGTTTCTTTGGATACAGTCATTTCCACGA
Source organism: Adelphocoris suturalis (assembly GCA_030762985.1). Taxonomy (NCBI): domain Eukaryota; kingdom Metazoa; phylum Arthropoda; class Insecta; order Hemiptera; family Miridae; genus Adelphocoris; species Adelphocoris suturalis. The sequence continues at coordinate 46,987,986 of CM061043.1, read as the reverse complement.
CTTCATCTCCTGGGATAGTTTCTGTTATAGTTACCGATTCCTGGATCGGGGCAACGATTCCTGCAACATCAGGAACGTCTGTTGGGAATTCCTGTTCATCGCTAACTTTCTTGCAGGAGGCCACTGCCGACACTGCGACTGATTCTTGTATGTCGAACGTTCTTTGAGCAGTTGCCTGAAATGGAAAATAGTCTGTTATTATATTGTTTTTCTGTAAAGTGTCATGTGAGAGGCATATTCAAAATTAGCCAATCATGTTTTCAGATCATGCAGATTGCCCAATATATAGCATGATTGTAACATACAGCAAAAGATTGTTGGAGATGGGTGATATTAGGAATATGGAACAGTGTGATGTATGACAAATCAATAGCTTTCTCACGACTGGTAAACAATTGTTGTGGGGTGAAATACTGTTCTCTATTTTACAGAAAAGAATTGAATAGCAATAATTGACTGAAAACACCATCGTTGATTCGTTGTTTTTTCATTATGTGGAGGAAATGTTACAGTGATTTCGAATTTCGCTCAGTCTTTAATACTTACGGTTTCTGTAGTTTCTGTGAAAGGAGCAGTTGACTCTAGTGGCTGAATTTCTTCGATGTCAACAGAGTCTCTTTCAATCTCTTCTGTGACCACCTTCTTCACTCTCTTCTTCTTCTTTTTCTCTTTCTTTTCGACGACAGTCTCTTCTCGAATCTCTTGCACCTCCTCTTCCTGAACTTCTCCGTAACCTGAAGAATGAAGTTGTTACATATTTTGAGACTGGAGTTTCCAACATTTATCCACATTTTCATTTCCCTAATTATAAATAAAGCGATATTACAGGGTATATGTATGTCCACTCCTAAATCGTGCGATTTGGCATCAGATATTTAAAATGTTCGTAGAGGAGTCTGAATCAGGTTTATAGTGTAAAGTTATGTTTCGATAGCTTGCATACTGTTAGAAGCTAAGACTAATTATCATTCAGGAGCCATTATTTAATGGGTTTTTAAGAATCCTGCTTTTAACAAGTTAAATATGGCTACAAATCCTCGTCCAAACAATCATGATGCCAACTATTTACAGCATCTGTCGATTACCAACTACCTATCTATACATCTTTCACAACTATAATCATACAAGTCAAAAAATGGTAGAACCAGCGGTTTCAACATAATTACGTTACATTCAACTCACCAATTATGTTAACTTTGGCTCTGCTGATGGCTTCGCCTATGTTACTAGACGCTTTACAGGTGTAGGTCCCAGCGTTTTCAGGTTTGACTCGTTTGATGACCACAGTAGACCTGTTGTCCTTGATACTGATCTCCACGTTTTCAGAGGCCCTCAGAAGTTTGTCATCATGGTACCAAATTATCACTGAAAATCAAGTCCTCTTTGAGACAAAAATTAAGAAAACAGGATTCGTAAAATTTGTTATTTAAGACACTTTGAATCTCTTTCAAAAAGTTCGAGTTGTAGAGATTTTAATCTTAACAGCAATGTGGATAAAGATTTGAATTTGATTTCAATTTAACACAATACCTACTACCTCATATTTTTTCAAAATACGCCTGAAACATCGGCATATTATTCATAGATTTTACAATTAGACTACGATCAGACAATCATTTGTTACATTTCCTTTAGAAACGTAGTAGATTGTCTAGTTCTACATCTTGAAATATTATAGAACATTTTCAGATTTTATATGAGAATTCCGGGAGTTTTTAGTTCAATTATGATATGAAAATATAGTTCTATTAGGTACCTGGTTGAGGGTTGCCAGCGTACATCGCGTCGAACACTACCGTCTCCTCCGTTTTGACGTGAGAATCCGTGATCTCTTTGACGAATGTTGGCTCTGCCTGTGTCGCTGTAATATCATACCAAACCGAAATACTGATGAGCTTTCTATTTATGAAAATAACATTAAGTTTGAGAACTATCACACTAAACCTATGAATTAACTAAACTTTTCTCAACCAGAATCTTTAATCGATCGAAGTTCTTGTAATGCATTTTTTTAAATAGCAGTTCCTACTTCTAAATGAGTCTTTCCCTATCATATTATACTAAGCCTTAATTTCTTCCTCAAGATTTAATCAACATCAGTACCTAATCAAGTAAATCATACTACTTTTCACGATTTTTAGTAAATGGAGGAGTGTTCTTGAAGACATACTCGTATTTCAAAGAATACCTACGGGAAATGGAATGCTTCTCATAAATACATATTTGACCAGCAGGGATTTCTCAGAGGTGATCAAAATATCACTTGGCCTTTACTTTGCACTAGGATTTTTACTTAATAAGGCTCCATTGACTTATTTCTTTACATACCTACCGAATTTTTCATGTAGGTGCCTTGCAAGGTTGAAAGACATAAGTTGAAACTATATTCTCTCTGATTACCTATTACTTACAATTCGAAATATGTTACTCCTAAAATTTAAACTATTCTTAAACTAATGTGTTGTTTGTAGGAGCTATCACAAAAAAGTATTTTAATAGACGACATTACTGTGAAGGTGATAACATTATGGAATACTAAGTGTTACTTTCCCCTTAGTCCCGAAGAGCTAAGCAAAATTTATGTTCTTAGTTTGAAAAATATTTGTACTTATATCATACTACCTTGACTGTCTATAATTATTTACTTTGGGTTTTTGACGAACAAAAAGTTTGTTCTGGTTCGTTCCAACAATAGCTTGTAAGAATTATAATGAAGGGATGAAACAAACTAATCAGTATTCAGGGAAAAACGCAACTTCTACATAGGTATAATTCATCACAACTTATAGGTGTGGCACATAGCTTCCTCGTTTACCCATCATGAATGTATAAGATCATTGAAAAGTTTTAAATGATCTTGAAAAATTCCATAGCGGAAAAGAGTGAATCAAGAAGTAGCGTGACATGTCATAATTGGTCAAATAAGAAACGAAAAAATTATACTCAATATAATTTACGTTTGTGCAAGCGCAGAATGAACTAATGAGTAAACAATGAAATAGGTACGGGATCATCTACAACCTAAACCGCGCATTTGCAGACAATTTCATCAAAATGAAAGCTGAGGAAATTGAGGTCATTACAAGTATTTCACATTGGCGCATGCGCAGTAGCTATTAATGATACAATCGTGTTGAAATTGATATGAGGTGATCAAGTTATCTTCTTCTCGTCATCCTTCTTTTCTACCTAATGGTTTTACGACTTGTCTCCCAAACGAAAACAACGATTTAGGTGAAACGTGCGCTTGGATAAAAATAATAATATATGCCAATCCATATTATATTTATAACTAAGAGTGGTCTGAGAGCACTAAAAATTCATTTAAAACGGGCATTTTCATGGTTTTCTCTAAACAACTCAACACTCTAGAGTCTAGAGCGTGGAATACACGATAAAAAGTAATGTGAAGGGTCGCAACATTTTCCTTTTAAAGTCGACCTAAATAGTTTGATTTTAACCTACGAGTAGGACTCAAAATGAGGCTTGCCATGATTACAATCATATGTTGCAATGTTGCTACCATTCTGACATTACCTACGCCATAAACGAGTAGATTAGAGCCATTTTAAATTCTAAAAATGTTGCCTGTTCTTAGTTTACAAAGAATGATTCGGTAAACCGAATACATTCAAAATCGTTTTCTAATTTACGGTTTGTGGAGTGGAGTGTAATTCTTAGATCGGTACCTGTGCATTTAGTTTTGGATGGAAGAAATCGACAAAAGTTAAACACCTAATGAATTAATGGTTATATACGAATAAATTACTGAATGAAGGAGATTTATATTTGTACTTACCTAACCTAATGACTAGAGTTAAAAGTTTGTAGTTGGAGCCAGTGAGACCTTCACTCGTCTGAATTAAGAAATCGCACATTTCGGTTAATAACACACACAGAATTATTCGAGTAAAGTAGTCACAATAAGAAATCCACACTATTACTACAAAAGTTTCTTCAGTTTATTCCATTATAGTAAATTATGAACTTGGAGAATCGAGAATTATGAATGAATAAAAAAATTTCGAATTGCGAAATATTCATTGTATCTACTTATGTAAGGATTCATTATTACCTTTCATCACAAAGGGCAGCTTCAAGGTATTATAGAAAACAACATTGGGAACAATGTTAGAACATGTTGGTAACCGGTATAAAAAAGTTCCAGTCATGCAGCATGATCGTATGAGCGAATTTTCATAAATGGTCGTATTACATTTATGTTAAATTCTGTTGAAATTTGAGCACTTTGGGGACAAATAAAAATTTTATTATACATTTTATAGCAAACTAACTTTTTGTCAGTAATATTCCAATGAACAAACGATTTTGTGGATTTTTACAATTTTTTCAAGTGTTCCTATCGATTTTTAGCTTATTTTAATGAAATTTAAGTACATTTTTCTGTACAATTTTGTGCTTAAATTTTCAAATGTCCTAGTTCATGTTCGATTAATTTTTTTCGAATAGCATTCTGCTAAAAAATATAAATTAGTTAATTTTTAGCGGTTTTTTGCCTTTTTTAGTGATTTTTTTAGTACATTTTTTGAAATTTGACCAATTTAATGTGCTCAAAAAGTGTTGTCCAACGAACTCATCCTTTCTTTTGAAATGCTTGATTTTTTGGCGAAAGAACGAAGTTTTTATCTCAATTCTATCGAGAGTTATCGTCTGGAATGACACATACATATATATATATATATACATATATATATATATATACATATATATATATATATATATACATATAAAAAAGCGTTAAAATCCAGGAATCATTTCAGAATGCCTCAAAACAGATTTCGATGAAGAAAATTTTTGAAAATTTTTATTTTAAAATTTTTGGAGCCATTGCAATAGCTTTATTTTCTAAGAAAATTCGCTAAAAGGAGTTGGTAGACTAATCAGGTCACTCTTTTCTTTGGAAATTAAATTTTGACAGAATGTGGAGTTTATTTCAAGTTGGTTGGGTAATCACCTAAAGTTTCGGTTAATAATTTTCAATAATAAATCTTTAATTATAACTCATCAAGAAACTCTTTCAATTGTTTGACCCGAACATTTTTTTGTAGTCGATTGTTTGCCATTTTTCTAGGCTTAAAAGTTGGTTTTTAGCACCGAAATAACATTAAACGTTTCACTTCAGTATACCCGAAACAGTGGAGAAAAGTGAATGAGGGAGATATTTCTGGGAACTCTAATATATAGGTGTCAATTCTCAAAACATTGATGTCAATAAAATAAATCGCTGTGCAAAAAAAAATTTGGAATAGTTTATGAAGAAGGAATATTTTATCATGGGAAATAAGAGAGATACGTATTGTAGAAAGTTGGAGAAAAATGCAGTTATTGAGGGGATATTTTGTTAAATGAACACCTTATTGAAGTTGTACGCACAAGTGAAATGGCTAGTTTCAAGTAGGTAGGTACTCGGTGGATCTTTATAGATTGGGGTACTTACAGGAAAAACTCGAAAGAGCAGTTGGGTTTGTGTTTGACATTCAGTTAAAAATATCGACAGCGAGTCAGTTATTGAACAGAAGGTTGATGGAACAGAATAAACCGACATGAAAAATTAGTTTTGGTTAGCTCAAATCACCTGAGGAGGTTAGGAAAGCTGCGGCAAGGCCGGTGTCCGAATCCATGCATTGGCTTTCAAGCAAAAGGAATTCTTGAAGTTCTTCTGAACTGTCGGCTGTGTGAAGTTGATGAAAGGATTCTGGGTCAAGTTCTCGAGGTTCCAAAGGGTACAAAGTTCGTCGGAGCGTATTTTCATGACCCCCAGTTCCACCAATTTCCCTAGCGTAGGCTTCTTCTGTGGTCTTGCTCCTGGGGAAAGTTCTAGAACGGAGTTCAAAGGTCGAGTCAGACCGAGAGAGGTCAGCACAGGAAACAGAGCGCTTTCCGACCTCGGATTTGTCTTCCGAGCTTGAAGGCTCGCTTTTTTCTTCTATTGGTGGCAGCAGATAGAAACTGTCCTGTTTGTAGTGAGTCTCATATTCACCTTCCATTTCATCACTAAGCTCTTCGCAACAACTATCATACTCTGACTCTTCTTCACTCTTCACACATTCATGCTCCAAACTGTCTGTTGACATCGTCATATTTTTACCTTTGATTTTCTCCTGCATCTCTTCCATATGGGTCACCCATTCTGGTTTCTTGTATAGACTCGTGCCCATGATTTCTGTCAAAACAATCAAAACACCTCAATTAACCTCTCAAACATATACCAGAAAACCTGAAAGAAAAATTTGATTAGATTTTGTGGTGAATAGCTGAAAAAGAAAAAACTGTGAGGTGTGAAGATGTATTAGAAAAGCCGTGTTATGTTTAATATTGCTGTAGGGGTTTTTGGGAGAGAAGCAGGAGAAGATGCAGCAGAAGCTATACCCTGAAAAATACATAAACCATTAATTTTTGCAGATGCATAATCAATTTAAAAAAATCATTGTAACCATTAAAGTATCGTCCATAGAGTTTTCGTAAGCCAATACCTAGCTGAAATAAGACTATGATAAGGTAACGTAATATAAGATTTTGGTTTATTATTTTCATTAATGAACCTTTATATTTATTATCGACATCTACCTGTCGTTGGTCTAGATGTGATTACAGGTTGTGAGTATTGGTTCGAAATCGAAATTTCAATACTGGCTATTATTGAGGGAATACAAAGTAAGGAAATAGGAAAATAATTTGTGATCACCTTACCGAGTTGTTGAGAAATAAACTACTACAACGCATTTTGATTAGATTGTGATGTCCTAACTGATTTATATTTCAAAACTATTGTCATTCATTTTAATTTTTCTACTTTTGTCTAACCTAGTGCGCTGTTTTCATTATGATTTTTCATTTATTATTATTATTATTATTTTTTTTTTTTCACTCGTTTGTGCTCTGTCTTTCCTCTGGTTTCTGAGACTACTCTAATCAAGAAGAAGCCTTGGGAGTTACGTCCACCTCCACAAGATTGCCAGTGTCGGTTTAGACCTTTGCCAGCTCTCCAATATTTACCTGGCAGGTCGATATAGGCGACTGTTTGCGTGACGCCCAGCTCGTTGTGGGCTTCACAGACGATTTCGCCTGCGTCGTCCGGGTAGATTTCCGGTATCGTCAAAATACTCGTGCCGTCGTCGAGGTTTTCGATTATGAACTCTTCCGAGGGTTGAAGCTCAACGCCTTGCTTGTACCAGTGGACGGTTGGTCGGGGCGTTCCGTCGGCTTTCACCAACATCCTTGAACCAAAGATAGATATTATTAGCTTTTAATTACTAGTTTCATTTAAGATCACATTATTAATAAAGTACGTATCGTTTTGTTTAGGGAGAAAATTTGCACGGTTAGGGATTCTTTTCTAGCTCTCAGTTCATCCTCTAGTTCCTCTTCAATGTGCCTTGGAACAATGGATCATTGCTAAAAAGTTAACAGTGGCACAGGTATCAAACTTGGCATCAGTTCTTCAAATGCACAAGGATTTTGCACGAACTTCGGCACATCCACAGTACCTTAAGTCACATTCTCTTCTGTAATTTTATCTTGTCCATAATCTCAGAGAGCAATTCTGTAGAACCGCGGGCATGACTCTAAGCTTGCTGCATGGCACTGTCACAATTATTTTCTCCTCCCCAGCTTCTAATAGAACTGCTACTAACATTCAGCTAGTGTATGAGGGAGGAATTGCGTCAAATCGTGGTATGAAAACTGCATTTATCAATAATTTTCTCAGCCAACAGGTGATGCTTCGGTTTTTAAAACCTAACTCACAAAATACATATTATTACTTTCTCAACATCATACGGGTTATGCAACTAATTTTTACGAAAGTATTGAATGTCAACTGAGATATTTCACGATAATCTATCTACATATAATCGCCCAATAAAGCCCTCAACAAATGATCGCAGCTAATTGTCTCTCTGTAATTATTGCCTCGAAAATTTTGTGAGGCGGGAATTTTTTTAATGTACTTACTCCAAATTCAAAATACATATTGTTATGTCCTTGATCTTTCTAGTCATTTGTTTGTCTGTGCACGGAGAGCAAAATCTAATTTTGATGACAATTACAGGGGTTATGTGGATTAGGCCCCCAAAAACTTACCCCCTCAAGCTAAAATGTTCAGTCTATAAAATTTCTATTTCTCGTGGCGTAATCCGGTTGCGGATATATTTGGATAATTTATTTTGTATTGTCGATGCCCTCTACTAACAACATATAACAAAACTCAATGATCAATTATATCACGTAAACTTTTGGGGAAGCTGATGTGCCTCACTTGGCAGAATTTCCCTCCAGTCCATTCATTGCGTTTAATCTTACCCTCAAAAGACGCACCAAGCCACAAAATGCAAATATATCATCCTATTTAGGCCAAGCCAATATCAGATTGTCGTCTGCTTGTATAGTGCATTCATTCTCTCACTCTTTTTGACTGTGTGTGGGAGTGAGGTGCATCTTGAAGTCTGAAGCCTGTTTCAAATTTCATCAAAATCAGACGAGGGAAAGTGGATGAGATTGCTATTTCATATTTACTCTTTCTACAAACATCCTACCACTTGGTTATGGCTACCCAAAACCCCCAAAGGCACGTCGTCAGGTCAAATGTAGCCTACCTTTTAAATTCACATCAAAATTGGCTGAGGAGAACTGGTGGGGGTGTAAAGAATCAGCTGTGACATGAGAAAAAATGAAGAAAGCAACTCAGGCATCCTAACCTCGAGGCATCTTGACGCCTTGTTTTAGTTTACATAGAATCGATCTACCGTTATATATTTGGTATCAGGCGATTTAGGGGGCATTAAGTTTGAAAATTAAGTTTGATCTGACAGCGTGACGTAAGGCCAATGTAGGGCCGAAGTTCGATTTTGTTCTTATCTTGGCGCGTCTAGTCATTACAGTGGCGGCTAGTCAGTTTTATGAGGGCTTGGTAATGCGAGGCTAGCTTCTCGCTGGATCGTAACATCTAAAAAGCCCACTACTGGCAGAAAGTAGGTTCAAGTTTATGAGGAGTAGGTATCCATGAATTAATTTCCTTACCTTAGGACATTTCCAGGTGTGGCTTGAACCAATTGTGGAAGTGGGGTTACAAATGTTGGTGCTGTCCTAAAATCGTCTGGAGCTTCAGTCGTCATTTCCTGCAAGAGAGAAGATTCAGTTCATTAGAATATTGTGGATTTTTTATTATTAGAGAGTAACCGAACGGCATAAGATCTTAACATTCTTTAGCTACTTTCACTCACTTTATCTCCAAGCAGATCTTCTTCAGATTCACTTCGGACGGAGAGCAGCGTGGAGGTCTCCACTTCGGTAACTGTTGCCATTTCGGAATCTGGCACGTATTCGTACGCTATAATTTTAAACAATCTATATGTATATTCATTCTTTAAAATATTACCAAAGAATATCAACATATTCATATATTGTAATTGAAGCAGTATGGGTTGGAGCAAACCTTTGTAATGAAGTCAGCTCATCATACGGTTCATTATCGAGAGATGAAACTAAAAATATTGAGTATCATGACGTGATTTTTAGTGTACTACTTGCTATTCTCCCACGGTTGAGGTAGCCTTGTGGCCACAAAACGGAGTACGAAAAAATTCGTATCCTTTAAAATGAAAATTCCCTCTTGCATTTCGCGTGTTGACGCTTTATAGACACTTGGTTTGGTTAGTTTATCCGCAAATCTTTGCAACACGCAACTCCATTGAATTTCATTAAACATTAAATGTTCAGGGATTGCTCGGTTCAGGCCCTATGGATTACCTGTGCCATTTTGCAACTAGGTACCTTCCGAATTTGAGCCAGATGAGTCGAATAGACAATGAGAAAATGGAGGTTAGTAAATTTTACGTTTGCGCGTATGTAGTGACAACTGCTACTAGTTTTTGAAAGATAAGTTTATATGGGACCATTTTCAGCTTAACCCCCATATTCCCAGAAAATTTAATCAAAATCGAATAAAAACTGTACCAGTAATGCTTGTTACACGAATTTCACATCTGCACCGTGCTAATGACGGTTCGATATTCTTGAAATTGATATGGGATTTGTTTCCCCGTCTATCCTAAAAAATTGAGCGAGATCAGACGACTGGGGCGTGAGAAAATGATGCATGATGGATTTTTATGTTTGCGCATGAGCAGATTTATTGATTTATGAACAATGAAACTGATAGGGGATCATCTGCACCCTAACCCCCACATCCCCTGAAAATCTTATCGAAATCGTATGAAAACTGTGGAAATTAAGCTTGTTACAAGTTGTTGAGTTCTGATCTGTTTATGTATATTGATGATGAAGTCCTCCTTTCGCTGGGCTCCTTTTTCTGGTCCTTCTTTTATTGTTTGACCAGACCAACCATCGATTATTACAAATAATAACATGAACTTCGTGGTGAACCCTGTTTAGTATGAATTATCAAAACGTGCAAATTGGTCCAGGGGGCATATTGTCTGCAATCACAGTTCCCCCACTGCTGTGAAGCGCCTTCAAAGTCCTTAGGACGAAGCTACTTTAAATTTGTAAGTATTTTTCCAAGCATAGTCACCACCATAGTTCCACTTTGAATCACTGGACACTCCTAATCCTCGTGTTAGGCATATTTGGATTGTTTTCTTACCTTCAACTGACAGTGTGGTAGCAGCGATAGCTTCTCCAGCTATGTTCGTGGCGACACAAGTGTATACTCCGCTGTCTTCGGGGAAGACTTCGACTATCGCCAAGTTGCAGACGCCTTCCTCGTCTTGCTTGATGATTTTGTCCTTTCCTTCTTTGATAGGTTTGTCGTTGTGGAACCATTTGACTTGTGGTGTTGGTTGCCCAACCACCTAAAACGAAAATCATCGATTGTAACTACGTCTTATGCGATACTTTTCGAAACAACCAACTGTAGAAGTAATGAGATTACTGCTTGCAGTACATGCGTTATATACCACATGCAACGCATATACCACATGCAACGCATGCGAAATATGCATAAAAATGACAAATTTTAATAAATAATAGGACAGAAATTAAGAAACGAAGAACTTGGAATTTTGGAATAATAAACTCGAGATGCTTGAATGATTCTCTGGAACCTGATTGCAAAAATTGTTGCTTGGCAGCTCCCGATATGATTACAATGTAATTATAATTTCTTTGCATTTGAAATGGTGGGTCTTGTCAGAGGCGGTTCTGTTCCTCCAAACATTCATACCACAGAACCCAAAGACATATCAGCTGAAATGGAAGCGTTACAGTCTGGTGCATTCTCACCATCATGAATGCCTCAAGTGTGTTAGAATTAAAACTCCTTCTAAATAATCCTTCAAGTTCATTTACTTAGCATTCTCCTGTTTATTTTGAGGGATACCTCAACTCGCTAGTATCGAATCCTTATAGTCCAGGTGGTATATTTAAGTAAAATTAACTCATTACTGACTGAACGATAGAAGTGTGGCTTGTAACACAGTATTTAGTGCTACTGCTATAGAGTAGTGTTTTCAACTACCTAGTACTTGGGCGAGACTAGGTATAACAAATTCATTGTTGTTTGTTGATATAGTCCACTGTATCTTTGTAGTGTGTAACATTGGATTGATTAGGTTTCAGTCAGAAGAAAGAAAACCAAAAACTTATAGTTCGGTATTTCGGATCCTGTTAGAATCTGTCCACAGATTCTACCTGTTCTACCTGACCATAGGAATAGCAAGGGCTGCATGCATCCCTCCTTCATCATTCAAACCTCTCAAACACCGTTACCTACCATTATTGAGCTCCCACCTCTTTACCTTCGCTAGTCCCTAAAAAAGCCCATGTCCCCTATATCGAACGTCGAGCCAGTTTCTAGTGAGCTACTGTACAGTTCAGAACTTTCTTAATAGTGTGTGTATACATCGTGCTGTGTAATCTTTACATTTTGTAATAAAACTAACCGTTTGTATCAAAACAATTTACGCATCTGTCTCCTCGTCCCACATTTTACAGATCCAATCGGGACCCATCTTCTGGGAGACAGTGTATTTTCTTTCTTGTTTCTCAATCCCCAACAACCGCAACAAACAACTTGATTGCAAATTCATCGTAGCCAGTAAATCTTTCATTTCCGTTACCTTGGCCGTGAATAGGACAGACTCGCCATCCATGACTTTGGCCGTCTGTGGTTTGATGAGGAAGGTCGGGGACAGGAGCTCAGTGACCTCAGACTCCGGTGTGACTTGGAGGCTGGCTGTGGACGTCACGGAGCCCGCCACGTTTTCCGCCCTACAAGTGATCTCTCCGGTATCTTCGATCGTGATTTTTTCGATGACCAATATAGATTTGTTGTCGTCACTATTCACTCGTACGTCGGGTCGAGTCTGCACAGAAATAAACAAAATATGAAGCACATAATTCAATTGCGATGCATGGTATGATAGTCAATACCTTATAATTACCTACGAGAAGTCGCTGATGATTAGCCAAATAATAGCTAATGGTAAAATACATTTCAAAGTATCAGGGTGAGAGATTTTTGGTGAGAGATGTGTTTTATCGCCATATTGACCCCCTCCTCCCTTACCACCAGTTAACATACATTCAGAAAATGTGGAAAAAAGAAAATTGCTGTACTCTCAGTGATTGAAAAATTTACTAAACTTACCCCCTTCACTTACTTAAACCCAACCCTGTCACATATGAGTACGTTTTTATACATAGGTTTTCAAAAAATATTTGAGTCAATTTTTTGTATATATGTAGGTACCTATATATTTTTTTTTCTCCAAAAATTAGATTTAAATGAATGGTAATTTTGGTTGAGGGGTAACATAAAATAATTTAATGGTCACGCAAAACCAACTCCTTCTCATTTAAAACAGCGTCTGAAAATAGGCGTTTCACGCAAAATCAACTGTCCGCTCCAATCGCCATGGCAAAACCAACAGCCACGCAGCCAATGAGGACGCTCTATTTCTGTTCCCTGATGAGTAAATTATGATTCAAGTCGCTGTTCTGCGTTCCTAGTTGAATCTTGATGATGCATTCAAAAACTTTCTCGGTTTTCGCTGAACTACCTACCTAATCTAGAATACACCAAGTGTATTACTCATTTGGTGATAAAGTAAAAAAACCCTATTATTTTATCATCGATATTTTTATATTATTATGTTCCTTAAGAATTCAATTTTGTGACTCCCGTTCGTGCAAAACCATCTTCGTCCCAGCAAGTCCGAGCTTTTGCACTTAGTCTAAATTAAAAATTAAAATAACTCAAAATCTGAAAGGATTTAAAGGAATTATCTGAAAGGATCTAAAGATCTGTGGTTAATAAATTCTTTTTTTTAAATGAGTCATATATTATTGTGATGAAAAAATCATCATAGAGTCACTAATACTTGAATAGAAATAAGTTTTTATTGATTTCCCAAATTTGTGATTAGTGTGACTAAGTTGGGTTTGCATGTTACCTCCTCAAATGGATAAGACCATTCTATCAAGCAATAACATGGATTCGAGTGAAATCGCAGATGTCAGTGATAAGATCAGATTCATCAAGAGTGTGGCGAGGGAGAAAAAATATAAGGTGCCTACAGACACAAAAAGTGGTTCGGGAAGAGTAGAATAATACACGCAAGCTACTAAAAAACTCGGCCCTTCGGGCCTCACAACCCCGCTGGTGGGGGAGGGGGGGGGGTAGCCCCCCCCCCCCCCCGGATGTTATTACTTAGAGCCCGTCGCTAACAGTCAAGAAACATGGAACATGCCAGGCAGAAGTGACCAAGTAACAAAAACCAAATGTTTCAGGAGCTTCATATGACAAATCGAATCGAAATTAGAAGGAAAACCATGTAGGTGATTTTCTGTTATGGTGCGCGTCTACAATTACTATAACCAAGATTAACTTCTCAACCAAGTGACAACAAAACAAGCGGCATTGTTTACTATGTCCATATATAACATAAATAAACATAAAACTACGACATAAATAGAAGAACAAGAACGAAAGAAATGCGTGATAAATCGAGAGCGATAACGAATGGATAACGATTTTTGTCCCATAAACACTAAAGAAGTTTCATTTCCCCAGCAACGGCTTGGTTGTCCGTTAAAATCATAAGAAAAAAGAACAAATTTCGTGACACATCCGCGTAACATTTTTCGCTAGTTAGTCCAAGGCTAAAGCATGTTCCATGCTAAAACCATGGTTGAAAAATTAAAAAGTGCTAACACAGAAAGTGGAAGAAAAGTACCAGAATTATAATTTTTAAAAACAAAGTCATTGTGAGACGTGAGAAAAAAAAGGTAGGTAGTTGTGGTGCTGACTTACCGTAACGGGAGAGTCTCTGATGAACCACTGGAACGAGCACGTCGGGAAGGATTCCACTGCCGCCTCCATCACCACAACTTCCCCCTCGCAAACGAAAGTCGGTTTCAAAGGCTTCACGAATCGCGGCGCTCTCACCTTTTCCATTTCTTCCATCTCTTCTATATCTAAATCCACAACCAAAAACATGATCGTTAATTTGCATATTTATCTCGTGGGATCCGGTTATACTTAAAACCGCCCCAAAAGGTTCCGGTATGGGAGCGGCCTTCCTAGTTCATCATGTAATAGGCGAAGGTTTTTAATTGATAACATCAGATTATCACTGATATCGTGAAATTACTCTCATTTGTATGATAAAATCGATGGTTTTATCGTATCATCTGAATTACGATAAAAAGAAGAAAAAACATTTTGGTAAGTAATGCATGCATTAGTTACAGTGACGTCTTTATGAATTGTATATAATTTTGGTGTGACTGGCGAATAGATCGTGATTTTACTGGATGAACCATTATAGCCTAATACTAATACATGTATATGCTACCTCCCCCCTCTCCATCTTCACAACCACAATAGAGTAAGAACAGCTTTTAGAAAAAAATTGGTTGAAAATATCACGATGTGTCGATATTAACTCCCCCCCCCCCCCCCCCCCCCATTAAATAATGGACGAAATAGGTTGAGAAATGCGTAGTAAATGGTGCAGTTCATTTCCCCCTCCATTACTTCTCCATAACAAAATCCGTCATCAAAATGAATTCGCCGATTTTTAGCAAATCTAAACCAAAAGGTCAAACTAAAGTATGGAAATAGAAAATATCATGATTTATCGAATTTCCCCCCCCCCTACCCCATTAACCCCTCCACCGACAGAAAATTGAAACTTTCTTGGTTTTTTGCACATTTGGACCGAAAATCTGTATACGAAAATGAATATTTCTATAATGAAATTTGTAACTCCTGAACTATATGTTCCAAAACTAGACCAATTAATAATTGAACAAAAATGAAAGAATAATCTGACGAAATAGTGAAAAAATCGCAGCTTATCACAGCGTTACCCCTCCATTTACCCCCTTTCATAATGAATTTTGAAACTCCCGACATATGTGTTCCAAAACCTTCCAAATTCTTTATGGAGCAAAAAAATTTCGGAAATCGGTCGAGATTCGTAGCCTGGGCGGCACTTGAAAGAAGCACTTGAAGAGGCTAAAAACGGCCAAAAAATCGAAAATTCCAAAATCTTTATTGAATTCCGGAATTTAATTTAGTACGTTTTGAATTTTTCCTATAAAATTGGTTTTTAACAATTTCTTTTACAGAAATTGCTCAAATTTCAATACAGTATAACATATTATGAATCGATAGTTGATTTATTTAAGAAAATTCTATCCTAAGATGATTCCTACATGACTGGGAATGAGGTCCTACATGACTGGAACTTTGGACTTTATTCCCGCCAGATTCACTTTTTCCCCCCACTGTGCGGCGGCGGACCGACAGACAGACAGACACGGAACCACTATTAGTCTCGGAAATATTAAATTAATGTATAAAAATATTGAAATGAGAAATTCCCACCCCACGAAAGTCAGAACTAGCAAAGTAGGTACGGCCATATAAATGTATAATCCTGCTCCAATTCTGCTACTTACCAATAGTTTTGACTGTACACGACGTCCGCGCTTCTCCCACTTTATTGGTGACCCGGACCTCGTACTTCCCGGTCTTCTTCTTCGTGGTTTTCTTTATTCTCAGCACCGTCCTCGTCTCTTCCACTATGATCTCCTCTTCTTCGTCCGTTCGCTCGATTTCCTTTCCGTTTCTGTACCATTTGACCGCGAGGACGGGCGAACCCCGGAATTCCGCTTCCAGAGTCACCGGCGACTCTTTGGGGACCACCTGAGCCTGCAGGGGTTTGGTGATTTTGGGCGGCTCCAGTTTTTCGGGCGCCTTTTCTTCGGGAGTGTCTTCTGGAATGGCAAATTTTATCTCGGTCATAGATTGGAGTTAAAGGAGTATGAAGTTATATTTTGGAGTTTTTCTGTGTGATTTCCATGACTGTTTTGACTAGGAAGAATGCCCTATGTTTCTGTAATGTTAAAATTTGGGATTGATGTCAAGAAATGCAATACAATACTATTATTAGCCCGCAGTGAAACAGTTTTCATTCAAGACTCTAGGAAAAAAAACCTCTTCCCACTTCTGAGAGAAATATAGCCTCTTCACATATCGTACCACGCACTTGGGTACCTACAGAATTAGTTAGTGACGATACGAGCGCACGTTACACGTGGTTGTATGTAAGCTAAATACATTACCTACGTGAAATATCCAATAACGCTTTTTGGTTTCTCAATTCCGAATAGCTACTTTGTAACATTTCTAGGTGTTCAAGTAAAGTCAAGGCTGAACTTTTTTAAATTTCGTTCACCAAAATTATATAAATATGTTTTTATATTTGGTATAGGATTGTTTTTATAAGCCTAAACTCTTGTATGATTCACGTGCCTATTTTCAATCAATAACTTTTAACTTGATATGATAAATAAATTTTTCTGGTCAAATTTTGCTATTTAGGAACACCATTTTGCCTTCAGTTACTTATTCCATGATTGTATGCGCTGGTGTGTTGTTATACCTATTCATTATTTTTAGGTGTTGAGTTAAGCTCATCTGTTATGTTCATTAAATCTTGCGAGATAAAACGGTCTCCTGTTTTGTTGCTCCCATGTTTTCACCATTACCGGTACCAGAGTTGAGAGTAATTAAGTAATTTTGTATTTCAGCACTTCCTCGCGGTATTGAATAAAATAATAAAATCTCAAATCACCAGTGGTAAAAAAGCGGAAAAGAGCACTGATTATAAAAATTCAACTATAAAATGTACCTAAAAATACAGTTCCAGGAAGTACTTGTTTGAACTACCACTAGGACTTGGTATAAATGAGGTATTGATCGCCATATTTTAGGTAGGTATTTTAGATCGATGTTAGCGAATTTTCATGCAAAATGAGGTTATTGCAATGGCTCCAAAAATTTTGAAATAAAATTACCCGAAATTTTCATCACGAAAATCCGTTTTGAGGCATTCTGAAACGATTCCTGCATTACCAGACGATAACTCTACCTAGGATTGTGATTTAAAAAAATCTGTTCTTTTGCCAAAAAATCAAGCATTCCAAAAAATATGAGTTTGTTGGATATAACTTTTTGAGCTTAGTAAATTGCTCAAATTCCAAAAATCACCAAAAAATGGCAAAAAAAAAGGCTAAAAATCGTAATATTCATTTTTTTATATTTTATATACCTTCTTTTTCTAGTAAAATATTACTCATACATGTTTTTCTATCTGTGAACTAGAAACATCTAAAAATGTATGCTCAAAATTTCAATTAATAAATGTGCCTGAATAAATTAATAAAAACTGTAAAACGAAAAATCCAAAAGTTAATTTGTAAGGCTGAATATTATTTTTTGTTTAAATCGTTTGACATAAAATATGTAATTAACGACTTCACACTAAGTGCTCAAATTTCAAAACAATGTTACATAAATATGAAACAAAATTACGCAAATTCGCTCTTACAATCATGCTGCATGACTGGAACTTTTTTCTACATAGCTTTGCTGGGTAAAATCGTATAATTACTTTTTCCCCTGAAGACAATTCTTTTCTAATTCGAATTGTATTGAATGAGAGAATAAGGCATCCATTCGGTTTCTCAACCGTGGTTAGGTAGGTACTCACTTAGGACCAAATTAGCTCGGCACTCTGCTTTCCCGAATTTGTTGACAGCTCTCACGGCGTATATTTCTTCGTCGATTTCCGTTGTCTCGACTATCGTCAACACGCTTTTTCCCGTCTCAGGCGAAAATGTGACGTTGTGAAGACGGTCAGGCACAATCTCTTGGTTGGCTCGATACCAGGTGACCTGGAATTTAACCGTGGAGGAACTCTTTAGCTAATACTTGCTCTTAATTTGTATTATTGAACTTGAGAATAGAGACATAATCAATTATATACCTATCTATGTAATAAAAGAGGCGAATGTGAGGCGAATTGGATATATATTGAGAAAAAAGTATTCGTTCTACCTAATAACGTCATTTTATTCTTTTAAACATTTCGAAAATCTTTGTGGACCTTTGTGTGTTCCAACCATAATAGTCATCAAATCGTTCTGGCTGATTCCTTTGTTGATCATCCTAGGTTTAAGTCATATTAGGTTCATTTAATCATGCTAGATTCTTTATTAAGTCATATTAATTATTTAAGGACTAACTGAGGAAGAACGGTTAAAAAACCCCAAGTTTTCTCTAGTTGCCTTGGGAATATACACCTTGGCAGAACCTGTAGGTCCTGTATGACCTGTAGCTCGTTTTGGTTAGTAGAAGGAGGTATTCCAACAACGTTAGATTTTGACATAGATGAATGATATTCTACGAGAAGATAACTCTTTAAAAAAACGATGATTAACAAAATGTCACCTCCACTGTTAAGGAGAAACTTGATTATCCTGCGAGGAGTAGCCTTAAAAATCTCGTCCACCAAAACATCTTGTACAATAACCTTGTAAAAAAAGGTTTCGAACCAATGTTCTGCTCTCATTTTATCTATTTGCTGTCTAGCTAGTTGTAAAATGGGCTCATTTTCAATTTGTAACAAGTAGAAATTCGATTTTCCAGTTTTTTCTGGTATGTACCTAAAACATAATGTACCATGATGGTCGGATCTTGTAAGAAATGCAAGATTTCCCCCCAGTTGTTACGTACTTCTATCGTGCATCACGAAAGAGAAATAAATATGAGGACAAATTCAGAATGTAATATGCCAGCCCAATTTTTATACAGGAATGATTAATCTTGTGTGAAACCTTTCGGAACTGTCACTCGTATGATTATGTGAATCACAGTTGTAAAATAATGTTGATAAAGAGACGAAAGATGAACAATTGAAAAGTTATGTAAAATTTTTCAACAGAAAAGATT
The DNA here is from genome assembly GCA_030762985.1 of Adelphocoris suturalis. Lineage (NCBI taxonomy): Eukaryota > Metazoa > Arthropoda > Insecta > Hemiptera > Miridae > Adelphocoris > Adelphocoris suturalis. The sequence continues at coordinate 46,968,701 of CM061043.1, read as the reverse complement.
TTTTTTTGTACCTGGGGTATCGGTAGTCCAGTGACGATACATTCCAGCTCCGTAAGCGTTCCCTTCTTGGCGATTTGAGGTTTGAGGGGTTTGGTAAATTTCGGTGGCTCACCTGCTTCTTGTTTCTCTATAAAATCGCAAAACAAAGTCCATAAAATTTGATTGGAAATCTCAAAGAAATATAACAGAATGAAGTCATGGGTAAGTTATATTCAAAATCGGTTTAAATGTGCAATTAAACTATGTACCAGAGAGTAATTAACACAAGGGCACCGCAAAGCAAACTCCAAGAATGAAAGTTAAATTGGCAATGACACAATCACGTACAAATATCAAACAACAATCAATTTCAGATGATGGTTCGCTGTTTAAATATATGGAAAAAAAGAAGGGGGGCTCTCATCAAAAGCGAAGGGAAAATATATTTATATTAGTAATAAAAAATTATGTTTCTCAGGCTCCAAGTAAATTGAAGATTATTCTGCCCACAATAACTTCATTTTTCCCGAATATACTTAACTCTCAAAATTGTTATACACACTTTCCATTCCAGTTAGTTTGGGAAGATACAGATTAGAAAAATGTCGATTTTAAATTAATTATGAGTGGCAAAACAAAAAACAGTTATTATGTCGAAATCAATCACATCAATACCAGTCAATCCACTCGGGATACCTATTATGACGAGATTCGCCGTGCACGTTGCGACTCCTGCTGGGTTGGACGCTCTGCATGAGTACGTCCCCACGTCAGACTTCTTAACCTTACTGATCTTAAGGGTGGCTACGTTATCGATAACAGTGACGGTAACCTCTTCGGTAACCTCGACTTCCGTCCCGTTATGACTCCACGTTATCGACGGTTTCGGGAAACCTTCGAAAACGCATGAAAATACCACAGGCTGCTCCGCCTCACTTATAACAGGCTGTATTCTTTCGATGAACCGTGGCGGAAGAGGGGAAACTGGTTGTTGTAGTTCGAATTGTACTTTTTTGACTTTGAGAGTGTCTTCTGTAATATCTTCTGAAATGTCTTCAGATTTTTTGAGAGGGAGCTTTAGCTTTTTCCGCCTTTCTTTCGAATCCTCGGGTAGAGGCTGCTGCAATACAGGTTCCTTCACCTCCTCAACTTCTTGATCTGGCTTTTCTTTCTTCCAAGGCTTCAACGTCACCTCTTCTGGTTCCTCTGAAGGCAATTCTCCCTGTTTCTTCCTGAATTTTTTCTCTTTCATTTCTTCTTCAGGCTTTTTCTTACCTTTACCCATTACTAGCTTTTTCTTATCTTCTTCCGGCGAATCCTCTTTAGGCTTAGGCTCAGGCATTTGTTTAGGAGCAGGTTGCTCTTCTTCAGGCTGTTTTGGTTCATCCACAAAAGGAACAAATTTCTCCAAAACACTTTCTGGTTTCTGTGGCATCACCTTCCTACGCTTAGTTTTCTTTACTTTCTTTGCTTCCTCATAGTTCCGAGAAATTATTCCATTGTCTACAAAAATCGGTTCCAGCTGTGTCACTACTAGATGTTTCACGAGCGACGCAGCTGGCATAATTTTTATCCTACTCTTCAAAAGGACTTTTGGCACTTTGGGCTTCTCCACAGTCTTCTTAGCCTCCACAGACACTTTCTTCAGTTTAATGGTTGCAAATAGTGGAACATCTTTCACGTCCTTAACTTCAACTTTTTGAGGTTTAACATCAAAGCGTTCTACTTCCATGGGGACTAATTCAGGTTTTAACTTTTTCATTGGTTTGGGTTTTTTCTTCTTTTGTTTATCTGTATCATCAAATGTTTTAGGTGTTACTACTTCTTCGTCGTCATCCCTTGGGAATGGTTTGGGTTTAGGCCCTTCCAAGTCTTTTGGCAAATCATCAGGAGCAGGCTTATCTTTCTTCCAAGGTTTCAGTTTTATTGGTTCAGGTTCTTCTTCTTTTGGTGGGCCTTGCTTCTTCCTTAGCTTGATATCCTCTTCAGTTGGTTCTGGCTTCGGTTTACCCTTACCAAGTGGTAGCTTCCTTTCCTCTTCAGGAACAGGTTGTTTTTGTAGTTTGTCTTTGGATTTCTTGGGTTTCTCAGGAGTTATTTGTTCAGGAACATCACCTACCTCCTGGGGAAGTGAGATGTCCTCTAGGCCTGGACCTTCTGAGCTTGGGACATCATCCACTGGTTTTAATTTCAAGGAGTAATCGTCACTGGGTTTGGATGGAAATGGTTTTTCTGGTTTTGGTTGTTTGGGTTTCTTAGAATCACTAGGCTTATCTTCCGGCTCCTTATGTGGTACTTTTTTCAATTTGATTTCCTCCTTTTCTTCTTCCAGTTTAGGCACTTTTCCTTTACCCATGACAAGTTTTCGCTGCTCTGGTTCCTCTGGCTTTGGTTTTGGCTTAACATCCTTAACTTTTAATGGTTGATCAGGAGTAAGTACTTCCGGCTGTTTAAGAGGTTCCTCATAAGGCTCATATTTCTCAAGAGTGGTCTCAGGTTTCTCTGGAAGCTTGGCCTTTCTTCGTTTAGTCTTCTTCACTTTTTTCGCTTCTTCGTAATTCCTCGAAACCACCCCATTATCTACAAATACAGGTTCCAATTCCGATACTGTCAAATGATGAACTTTAGGAGGCCATTCGTGATGTACAATCCTACTCTTCAAATGAATTTTTGGGACTTTGGGTTGTTCCAATTCTTTCTTCGGTTTTGAAGGAGCTTTCTTAAGTTTAATCTTTGCAAAAAGTGGTAGATCTTCTACCTTGATTATTTCCACTTTTTCTGGTTTTACCGATACAACGTTGAGTGGCAGGGGTCCTTCAAACGGGAATTCTTTTACTAAGGTTGGCTTAGGTCTTTTTGGAATCTTCTTCTTTGGCTTTGGCTTTGGTGTTCCTTCCATTGAGGAATCTGGAATTTCTTCAGTTTGTGGAACTGACTCACTATCAGGTGCGATTGTTGCTGTTTTTGGTTTCTTTTTTCTCTTGGTTGTTGGAATACTAGAATCTTCCTCTACGTCTGAAGGAGCTGTTTGTTCATGCTCTACCTCTGCAGATTCGGCTTCAGGTTGAAGAGCTGGTTTAGACTTCCTTCTCCAAGGTGGCACTGAAGGGGTCTCTTCAACAACTGTTTCACTTTCAACTTTCACAGAATCATCAGTCTCTCCAAATGGCTGTTTTGTTTCTTCTTCATCTGGTTCCTGATGTAATTCTGGTTTGTCATCAGGCTTCTTTTTTGGTTTTCGTCTCTTCCTCTTTTCATCAGGTGTATCTTCAAACGTTTGAGGCTCAATTAATTCTTCTTCTTCATCCCTGGGGAATGGCTCAGGTTTCGGTCCATCTAATCCCTTTGGAGTTTCATCTGGAGCTGGCTTATCTTTCTTCCAAGGTTTCAGTTTTATTGATTCAGGTTCTTCTTCTTTTGGTGGGCCTTGTTTTTTCCTTAGTTTAATATCTTCTTCAGTTGGTTCTGGTTTTGGTTTGCCCTTACCAAGTGGTATCTTTCTTTCCTCATCTGGAACAGGTTGTTTTTGTGGTTTATCTTTTGATTTCTTTGGTTTTTCAGGAGTTATTTGTTCCGGTACTTCACCTACCTCCTGAGGAAGTGAGATGTCCTCTGGGCCAGGACCTTCGAAGCTTGGTATATCATCCACTGGTTTTAATTTCAAACGGTAATCTACACCTGGCTCAGTGTGGACAGGTTTCTCTGGTTTTGGTTTTTTGGGTTTCTTAGAATCATCAGGTTTGTCTTCAGGCTGTTTTGGTGGAACTTTCTCTAATTTGATTTCTTCCTTTTCTTCCTCCTGCTGGGGTATTTTTCCTTTACCCATAACAAGTTTTCGCTGCTCAGGTTCTTCAGGCTTTGGTTTTGGTTGAACATCCTTAGTTCTTACCGGTTGAACAGGCGTTGGCTGTTCTGCCTGCTTCTGAGGTTCCTCATAAGGCTCATACTTTTCAAGAGTGCTTTCAGGCTTTTCAGGTAGCTTTGCCCTCCTTCGTTTAGTTTTCTTCACTTTTTTCGCTTCTTCGTAATTCCTAGAAACCACTCCATTATCTACAAATACAGGTTCCAATTCCGATATTGTCAAATGATGAACTGTAGGAGGCCATTCGTGATGAACAATCCTACTCTTCAGATGAATTTTTGGAACTTTGGCTTGTTCCAATTCTTTCTTTGGTTTTGAAGGAGCTTTCTTAAGTTTAATCTTTGCAAAAAGTGGTAGATCTTCTACCTTGATTATTTCCACTTTTTCTGGTTTTACCGATACAACGTTGAGTGGCAGGGGTCCTTCAAACGGGAATTCTTTTACTAAGGTTGGCTTAGGTCTTTTTGGAATCTTCTTCTTTGGCTTTGGCTTTGGTGTTCCTTCCATTGAGGAATCTGGAATTTCTTCAGTTTGTGGAACTGACTCACTATCAGGTGCGATTGTTGGTGTTTTTGGTTTCTTTTTTCTCTTGGTTGTTGGAATACTAGAATCATCCTCTACGTCTGAAGGAGCTGTTTGTTCATGCTCTACCTCTGCACATTCGGCTTCAGGTTGAAGAGCTGGTTTAGACTTCCTTCTCCAAGGTGGCACTGAAGGGGTCTCTTCAACAACTGTTTCACTTTCGACTTTCGCAGAATCATCAGTCTCTCCAAATGGCTGTTTTGTTTCTTCTTCATCTGGTTCCTGATGTAATTCTGGTTTGTCATCAGGCTTCTTTTTTGGTTTTCGTCTCTTCCTCTTTTCATCAGGTGTATCTTCAAATGTTTGAGGCTCAATTAATTCTTCTTCTTCATTCCTGGGGAATGGCTCAGGTTTCGGTCCATCTAATCCCTTTGGAGTTTCCTCTGGAGCTGGCTTATCTTTCTTCCAAGGTTTCAGTTTTATTGATTCAGGTTCTTCTTCTTTTGGTGGGCCTTGCTTTTTCCTTAGCTTAATGTCATCTTCAGTAGGTTCTGGTTTTGGTTTGCCTTTTCCAAGTGGTATCTTTCTTTCCTCATCTGGAACAGGTTGTTTTTGTGGTTTATCTTTTGATTTCTTTGGTTTTTCAGGAGTTATTTGTTCCGGTACTTCACCAACCTCCTGAGGAAGTGAGATGTCCTCTGGGCCAGGACCTTCGGAGCTTGGTATATCACTCGCAGGTTTTAATTTCAAACGATAGTCTACACCTGGCTCACTGTGAAGAGGTTTTTCTGGTTTTGGTTTTTTGGGTTTCTCAGAATCATCAGGTTTGTCTTCAGGCTGTTTTGGTGGAACTTTCTTTAATTTTATTTCTTCTTTTTCTTCCTCTGGCTGGGGTATTTTTCCTTTACCCATAACAAGTTTTCGCTGATCTAGTTCTTCAGGCGTTTGTTTTGGTTGAACATCCTTGACTCTCTGGGGTTGATTCGACGTTGGTTCTTCCATTGGCTTTGGTGGTTCTTCATAAGGCTCATACTTTTCAAGAGTACTGGCTGGCTTTTCAGGTAGTCTAACTCTCCTTCGTTTCGTTTTCTTTATAGTTTTGGCCTCCTCATAATTACGAGAGACAATGGCATTGTCCACGTAAACAGGTTGCAACTCTGTTACAGTCAATTGATGGACCGTGGGTGGCCATTCGTGATGCACAATCCTACTCTTGAGATGGATCTTAGGAACTTGAGGTTGCTCTGCCTCCTTTTTTATCTTTGGTGGTGCCTTTTTCAGTTTGATTTTTGCGAACATTGGTAAATCTTCCACTTTGATTATTTCTACTTTTTCTGGTTTGATGTTTATAACCTTAAGTGGTAGAGGTCCTTCAAATGGAAATTCCTTCATTAATGCCGACTTGGGCTTTTTACTAGCTTTCTTCTTCTTGATCATGAGCTCTGTGCTTTCTGTTGATGTTTGCTCTTCTGGGGCTGGTTCTAGTACAGCAGGTTTTATAGCTTTTGTTTTCTTTTCTCGCCTCCATGGCGGAAGGCTTTCCTCGGCCGTGGGCACTTTGGTTTGAGGTTGTTCAATATCTCCAAGGGGTTCAGATGTAGATTGAATAATTGGTTTAGACTTTCTTCTCCATGGTGGCACTGAAGGGGTCTCTTCAACTACTGTTTCACTTTCGACCTTCACAGAATCATCAGTCTCTCCAAATGGGTGTTTTGTCTCTTCTTCATCTGGTTCCTGATGTAATTCTGGTTTGTCATCAGGCTTCTTTTTTGGTTTTCGTCTCTTCCTCTTTTCATCAGGTGTATCTTCAAACGTTTGAGGCTCAATTAATTCTTCTTCTTCATCCCTGGGGAATGGCTCAGGTTTCGGTCCATCTAATCCCTTTGGAGTTTCCTCTGGAGCTGGCTTATCTTTCTTCCAAGGTTTCAGTTTTATTGATTCAGGTTCTTCTTCTTTTGGTGGGCCCTGTTTTTTCCTTAGTTTAATATCTTCTTCAGTTGGTTCTGGTTTTGGTTTGCCCTTTCCAAGTGGTATCTTTCTTTCCTCATCCGGAATAGGTTGTTTTTGTAGTTTATCTTTTGATTTCTTTGGTTTTTCAGGAGTTATTTGTTCTGGTACTTCACCTACCTCCTGAGGAAGTGAGATGTCCTCTGGGCCTGGACCTTCTGAGCTTGGGACATCATCCACTGGTTTTAATTTCAAACGGTAGTCTACACCTGGCTCAGTTTGGAGAGGTTTCTCTGGTTTTGGTTTTTTGGGTGTCTTAGAATCATCAGGTTTGTCTTCAGGCTGTTTAGGTGGCACTTTCTTCAAATTGATTTCTTCCTTTTCTTCCTCCAGTTGGGGTATTTTTCCTTTACCCATAACAAGTTTTCGCTCCTCAGGTTCTTCAGGCCTTGGTTTTGGTTGAACATCCTTAGTTCTTACTGGTTGATCAGGCGTTGGCTCTTCCGCCTGCTTCTGAGGTTCTTCATAAGGCTCATACTTCTCAAGAGTAGTTTCTGGCTTTTCTGGTAGTTTCGCTTTTCTCCTTTTAGTTTTCTTGACTGTTTTAGCTTCTTCATAGTTACGTGAGACAATACCATTATCCACGAAAACTGGTTCTAATTCAGTTACAGTTAAATGGTACACAACAGGTGGCCATTCATGCAGTGAGATTCTACTTTTCAGATGTACCTTAGGTATTGATGTATGTGCAGTTTCTTTCTTTGGTTTTGGTTGTGACTTCTTCAATTTCATCTTAGCAAAGAGCGGAAGATCGTCTACCTTAACAATATCAATTTTTTTGGGCGCAATTTGCACTACTTTCAGTGGTAGAGGGCCTTCAAAAGGGAACTCCTTCATTTGAGATGGCTTTATTTTTTTGCTCTTTGATGGTTTGCTATCTGCGATTTCTACTGGTGATTCCTTGGAAGTTACCGGCTTTTTCTTCCTCCTCCATGGTGGGAGAGACGTTTCGTCATTAGTCTCAACCATTGGCAGTGGGCTACTATCTTCCTGTGGTAAAATAATATCATCAGATTTTGGTTCGTTTTCTTGGATTTCTGTTGTTGTTTGAACTTTCTTTGGTTGCCTCCAAGGAGGAAGACCTTTGTCTTCCTGAATCTCAGGCACAATTGGTTGAGGTAATTCCTTCAATGGTGTTTTTTCTGTTAGTTCCACTGGTATCTGTTCTTGAGCACTTGCTGAAACTTGAATATTTTCTGGCAATAACGTAGTGGTTTCGGGTTTGGTAGGTTTTGTTTTCTTTTGCCTTCTCCAGGGTGGAAGGTTAGTATCTTCTACAGATTCTGGAGCAATGGGTTTTGGTTGTTCTACATCTTTTACAGCTTTATCAGATTTTGGTTGAAGAGCTGGCTTCGACTTCCTTCTCCAAGGTGGCATTGAAGGGGTCTCTTCAACAACTGTTTCACTTTCAACTTTCACAGAATCATCAGTCTCTCCAAATGGATGTGTTGTCTCTTCTTCATCTGGTTCCTGATGTAATTCTGGTTTGTCATCAGGCTTCTTTTTTGGTTTTCGTCTCTTCCTCTTTTCATCAGGTGTATCTTCAAAAGTTTGAGGCTCAATTAATTCTTCTTCTTCATCCCTGGGGAATGGCTCAGGTTTCGGTCCATCTAATCCCTTTGGAGTTTCCTCTGGAGTTGGCTTATCTTTCTTCCAAGGTTTCAGTTTTATTGATTCAGGTTCTTCTTCTTTTGGTGGGCCCTGTTTTTTCCTTAGCTTAATGTCATCTTCAGTAGGTTCTGGTTTTGGTTTGCCTTTTCCAAGTGGTATCTTTCTTTCCTCATCTGGAACAGATTGTTTTTGTGGTTTATCTTTTGATTTCTTTGGTTTTTCAGGAGTTATTTGTTCCGGTACTTCACCTACCTCCTGAGGAAGTGAGATGTCCTCTGGGCCTGGACCTTCTGAGCTTGGGACATCATCCACTGGTTTTAATTTCAAACGGTAGTCTACACCTGGCTCAGTTTGGAGAGGTTTCTCTGGTTTTGGTTTTTTGGGTTTCTTAGAATCTTCTGGTTTGTCTTCAGGCTGTTTAGGTGGCACTTTCTTCAAATTGATTTCTTCCTTTTCTTCCTCCAGTTGGGGTATTTTTCCTTTACCCATAACAAGTTTTTGCTGCTCTGGTTCTTCGGGCCTTGGTTTTTGTCGAGCATCCTTAACTCTCCCTGGTTGATCAGGCGTTGGCTCTTCTGCCTGCTTCTGTGGTTCCTCATAAGGCTCATACTTTTCAAGAGTGCTTTCAGGCTTTTCAGGTAGCTTTGCCCTTCTCCTTTTAGTCTTCTTCACTTCTTTTGCTTCTTCATATGTTCTTGATAAAATACCATTGTCCACATAGATTGGCCCTAGTTCTATTATTTCCAACTTAAATATGGTTGGTGGCCATTGATGATGTCTCAAACGACTTTTCAGTTGGACTTTTGGTACCTTGGATACTGGCTGTTCCCTACCATGTTTACACACTACTTTCTTCAATTTCGTCCCCATAAATATGGGAAGGTCTTCAACTTTCATTACATCTACCTTTTCACCACCTATAGGTACTCTTTTTAAAGGTATTGGACCTTCATATTTTGAATCAATCGGTTTCGGACCCTCACTCGATTGTGATGTTGTCTTTGGTTGTTTGCCTTTCCTCCAAGGTAGAGTGGGTTTGTCTTTCAGTTCAGGAACAGGACCTACTACGATTTCTTTTGGTTTCAACAGAGGTACTTCTTCATCGTCTAGTTCCAAAGCTGCTTGCATCACAGTTGTTGTAGTTGAGTCATCGTATTTCTTATGTTTAATTATACCCTTTTTCTTCATACTTTTTGGAGTAACTGGACTTTCAGGTTTGATTTCTTCAGGTATCTCTTCTGCCACATCCGAGACAAAGTGAACATGCTTTTCTCTTTGTGGTGTCGTTTCATCTTGTTCGTTAATTTGTGTAGGCTTCTCATGCTTTGAATCATCTTTTATTGCAAATGAAATTTTCAGCATTGTAGTATCTTCAGCTGTAAATACTGGTCTTTTAGGTTTCTCGAATTTTTCTTCTAGCTCTGGTTCTCCCTTCTTAGTTTCTTCCAATGTAGTTACTATATGTTCATCTTCTGTCGCTATCTTTTCTAATTGCTTTTTATCATCAATAGGTTCGATTTTCTGTATTGATGTTCTTCTAAGTGTAACATTTTCTTCCGTCCACGGTTTTATTTCATCACCTCTTAAAGAAAGTCGCTTCTCAGGAAGATTTTCAGGTTTTTGAATTGTATCTGAGGTAACCTTCTTCAATTTCACTTTTTCTTGGGTCCAAGGTAAGACCGTTGGTTTTGTTTCTCTTGGCTCTTGTTTCTTTATTTGTTCATCTAATGGTTTGCTTGGCGATTCCCCTGCTACAGATGGTTTTTGAGACCAGGGACGCCTTTTGCTCAGCGCCGGTTTCTCAATTTCCCTATCTTCTCCAGTATGAACTGATTGTTTGTCCTCTTCAACTGGCTTATCTCCTGGTGATTCTTTTGTTCTTAGCTTGAGTTCAACAGCTTCTTGTTTCTCTTTTTCATCAACTTTTTTCTGTGTCTCTGTTGTTTTCAATTTCACTTGTTTCTGAGTCCATGGCATTGTGGTTTTTCGTTTTTCAATTACTGTAGCATCTTCAACTGTTGTCACTTCCTCCTTCAACTTCGTACTTGTTTCCGATTCCTGTAACGTTTGCATGGATTCCTGTTGTTGCTGTTTATGATCCTGACCTAAGGCTTCCTTTTCCAAGTCTGCTTTTTCCTGAATGGTAACCGATTTTTCACCACTGGTTTTATGTTGAGGCACTTTCTCTTTATCCGATTCCATATGTTCCTTGCCAGGTAGGGGCTCTGATTTCCCTAGACTCTTTGGCAGTTTATCAAGTTCATCTGATACTGCTCTCACACCTTCAGGTTGTTCACTTGTTAGTGTTGATCGTTTTACTGGTTTTAGTTGAACTGTTTCTGGCTTTTCTTTTTCTATGACACTTTTTTCTGTCACTGCCTTCTTCAATTTAACTTGATCTTCAATCCAAGGTACTGCTTTCTGTTTATCACTTTTAAGTGTGCGACCGTCATTTTCATTCGGCTTGTCCAGCTCATCAGCAGTTGTACTTGGCTGAGAAGGCGTCTTTCCTGTTGATGATTTCTTCAGTTTAATTTGTTCTTGAGTCCATGGAACACTTGTACCTTCATCTGGCAAATCCTTCTCCGGTATTTCAGTCGCAGTTGTCTCTTTGTTATCCGGCAAATGCGATATTCCATCTTGTTTATTTAATTTTTCAGGCTGCTCACTCGCAGAAACAGGTTTTTTAATAGGTTTCAGTTGAATAGTTTCCAGTTTTTCTTTTTCTATGACCTTCTTTTCTGTTACAGACTTTTTCAGTTTAACTTGCTCATCTGTCCAAGGTGTCGATTTCTGCCGGCCATCTTTGGGTACAATATTATCAGTCTCTAACAATTCCTTTTGCTCATCAGCTGCCTTGCCTGGATGTGAGGATTGTTCATCCTGTCCACCAGATGTTTTCTCTGCTGATGGTTTCTTAAGCTTAATCCGTTCCTGCGTCCAGGGGACACTCTGAGGTTTCTGTGGTGAATCTTTCTCTGATAGTTCAACCTCTGGAATTTCTTTACCTTCAAGTATTTTTTCCTTAGGAATGGCTTTCTTCAATTTGACTTCTTCTTTAGTCCATGGAACCACTTTAGGTATTTCATCTTTCTTTGTTTCTAACTGTTCATATTTCTTTTCTGGTTTCTTAAGTTTAACTCCTTCCTGAATCCATGGAACTGCTTTTGGCTTATCAAACTCTTCCTTAGTAACCTGCCCTGGAACTTGCAAATCTTGAATATTCTCAACATCTGTCTGTATCTTATCTGGTTTTGTAGTTTTTACTGGTTTAAGTTTCACACTTTCTACTTGCTCTCTCTCAATCGATTTCTTCTCAGTTACTGCCTTCTTGAGCTTGATAGGTTCTTGTGTCCAAGGGACGGATTTACTTGATTTTTCCTGTGCTTGTTTCACACCTAAATTGGATATATCCTCTACAAGATTAAATTCTGCTAATTCGCTTTTACTTTCAATTTCTGATGTTTTCTCACCAATTTGTTTCCTTTGTTTTACACTGATTTCTTGAGTTTGTTTAGTCGAATCCTCAACAGAAACTAGGGTCTGAAGTTTTTGGCGTTCCATCTTCTGTGCCCATGATGGAATCTTTTTCCCTGGCTTTTGAGGTTCAGGTTTCTTTCCTTTTTCATCAACCTGGCTATCCAATGACCTTTCTCTTGGCTTCCGCCACGGTGCTGCTGCTTTCTGGGGTTCATGTGACTTACCCCTGGGTTGTCTCCAGGGGGTCGATGAAACTTTTGTTTCTCGCCCGCGTCTCAACATTTGTGTTTGGATGCTATCACTTACACTCCCGCTAGTGGAAGCATCACTTACATCACTGTACTCTAAACTTTGTGGGCTTGCGGGCCCTTTAGGGCTACCTGTCTTACCGACACCGGGACCGTAACCACCACCCTTCTGATCAGGTATAGTTGTCTGCTGTCTGTATGAGTCCATTCCTAAAATGCATATAACTAATGATATTTGCTCTTCCTAGGTGAGGGAACAATTAGTTTCAATTTCAAATTAGTAAATTGTAATTTATTAACATTGAAATGGGACTCCCAGATAAACTGGGTGCCGGCTATTGTTCTGTAACTTATTATTAGATTAGATTGGTTCCTCTGGTTGGTATTTCTAGGGTTCTAATCAGTGAAAACTGAGACTAGAAATGCTTGGGAGGCAATATGGATGAGCTGTCAGAGTCTATCTTTCACTTCTGCAGTCCTTCATCCATCCAAGCTCAGATAATTGAAGTCCCTCAGAATGTTTAGCTTATAGTTGATTACATATCTTATAGCTTAAAAGCACTCTGACAGATCATCCACGCAAAAGTTAAAAGTTATGAGTTTAAAAAGATATAAATTATGATTATGCGCATATATTTATAAGAAACAACAAGAATGTGATACAACGCATTACCTATAACATAAAAGTAGAAAATAAACAAAGAAGGTGTTATCACAGGTCTGTAATACACAGGTGTAATCATAGGTCTGTAATCACAAAGAAGATGATAAAATTGCTAATGCAGTCAATCATTCATTTGTATTATTATAATTATTTATTTATTTTATTATTATTTTTTTTTAATGATGGCCAGTGAATTTTTTATATAATAGTCAGTGTGGTACTTGAATACAGTGAGTCCATAATAAGGTGAACGATTTTTATATATTATTTTAGAAATTCGGCCCTTCAGGCTTCACGAAAGGCCTCTGCCTGAAAGGCCTGTGTTTTGATAGTTATTATTCTAAGTTTATGGTCCACTTATTTTATATTGATTAACCCTCTAAGTTTACATAAGCAACGTTTTATACATTTTACAATTTTTATGTATTATGCATTGCAAGAATTAATGAATGACCCTGAAAACAAGGATTTCGTGGTAAATTTGTTGGGTGGGGGGGGGGAATCGTCGTCAAGCAGCTGAAAAGAACTGCTACTTGACTCTAAAGAATGGTATGGGTTTAGAGTTTTCCTCATATGAAAACGTTATACTCAAATGCGTACCAACCTATAATATGTATTACGCTAAAAATATATGTCATCCCATCTTTCATGATGTTATACCGTAGGAGTAGGTAAACAATTCCTACCACAATCATAGATAAGAACTACATTTATCATATTTATGTACCTACTTAACTTAGGTATGTACCTGCTTATGATGTTACATGTGTATTTATACTTCATCGATACACATTAAAATTAAATATTAAGATTCCTGCTAAATGTATTTTTACCGAATGGTTTAATTGTGATGGTCATATTTTTATTGCAGATACAGAAACTTAGAAAAGACGTCAGCATCCTTGGATAACCCCTTCGAAGATGATTGTCGCCAGCTGAAGGTACCTAGGTACCTTCATTTAGTTGTATATACGAATAGGATAGTGCACAATTATTTCATACCATAATGGATTTGGAATAACGGATTCACTTGGTGGTGTCAGATTCCTGCCACAGAGTAGGTTGATACCTACTTCATCCAAGTTTTGAAAACCATTCTTATCTCAAGAAATATATATATATATATATATATATATATATATATATATATATATATATATCGACATATTTATATCGAAGACTCTTATTCGAGCTGCAAATTATTACAGAAAGCTTTATTAGTATTCTATTATATTATTAGATCGCGTTTCTACACAAATCACTGGTCTATAGATGATTAAAACGGAGCCTGTGCTAAACCATTATCTACCAATAACTACATAGACGTAGGTGCTAACTGAAAGATTACTGAAAAACTAGAAAACAAAAAAAGATGGAGCCAAATCAGCAGGAGTTAAGCCTACTCCATCAAACCAAAACCTCTTTGCGATTCACAGAAATGTTGACGATTTTTTTCTCCGTCAAACAGTTAACAACTCGTCAGAGAGCGCCCAGTTGGTCTCATTCGATTCATTGAACTGGTTTCTATCTAAATGAAACGAAAAAAACTAGCCTTTTATTTCAAAAGTTTTTGAGATCTCGAGTTTTTAGTTTTTCAACCCTAAATTGATCGATATTAATTGAAAACATTAAACTGAAAATCTTCTAAAATATGCACTGAGAAATACGAAAGAGCCAAATTGGAGGTGCATGAGTAACCCATCGCCGTGTTCTGAATGCCTATGCGCACAAAGGCGGAGAAATCAAATCTTTTGAATCCATGATGATTATTTATCATTCAAATCAGCAGACTGAAATACTTCAATTGCAAAGTTGAGTAACTACTCATACCTTGAATTTTAGGTACCTAGCTATTAGTTTATGTTTACCTACAATAGGTTTACACGTATTCGTATTCACAAAATAATTTTTTTGAATATTTGTATAATGATTCTGACAGTATTCTGGCAGAATTCAAATTTGTGTAATAATTCTGACAGAATTCAAATGGTCATATTGAAAGCTGTTCCCCAACCAATATGTGGGACACGGAGAAGGTTGAGGACCTTGGGAATGGAGGATGGAGCTGCTCTCCCATGGTTGAGCGATTAAGTTTTAGTAAGTAATCTTGTTTTTGTTTGATTGTTCTGTTAATGAATTTTTACCCTTGTCCTTCTATCCACTCTTAATTAGCTCAACTTGATTTGCTGTTTGAAAAACAAACCCATTGGTTGTGTCACCGGTCGAGATAATTTCGGAATAATAGCCGCAGAAGAATGAACCAACTTGGAGCAATGACTTGGAAGTGATTCAGTGTTCAGAAAAGGAACTTGAGCCACCGTGACATCGTTCGTTTGCCAATAGTTGCAAAGCTCGGTGCAAACGGCGGTCTTGGGAGGATGCAAATACGGTCTTCATCATTGTATAAACATTCGATCATGATCACTAATATATGTGGTCACGTAACGGACCAATACATATGATGATATCATAGTAGGTCGGTAATGTTCAGTTTTATACGGTCGTCACCTCAGATTCGGTTCTAAGCCCTCAAAACATAACTTTTCGTGAAAATAGATTAGTTGGACGTATGCGTTAGAATTACCTACATTAAATATATATTAATATATAAAAGTGCCGATATTCAGTATTCATTCAAAATGCCTACATCACATTAAATTCCCACAAGTTTCTAATTATGTGGTTACAAAAATGTTATCCTCAAAATGGTCCTCCGACAGGTGCGAAAAGTCATAAAAAATCATTCAAAGCCCAGTTCATATTTTTATGAACTCTTAGTAGCACCCTTGTAAATTGAATAAATGTAATTGATAATATATACCTTACCTATTCAAGTTGAATCATATTGATTATTGATTTGATTCATATTGATTGATTAAACCGATCGTATTGATAAGCCGAAGATTACATAACTTCCATTCATGCTTTTGGATTGTTTGGAAAGTTAAATCATTACCTTGGGATAGAGTAGAGAGGTTTATAATCTTCCACACTCGGTCGATTGCCTTACCAAGGTACATACCTTGGTGAAAACTATAATAGTATGATACCCATGGTGATTTTTGATAAGGAACGTCTTAATCGTGTCGAGTGGCTGCAATAATTTCTTTAAAGAAACTCTAGATGCCTACCTACATGTTTGTTCACTAAATTTAAAAAAAAAAAAAAAATTGTGTAGGTATGTATATAATTTGGTATACAGGTTTTCATGTACATCTGTAGTATCATAGTATAAGTACTTGAGCTTCGAAAGGTTTTTAAGAAAGTCCTTTATTTTTGAGCAGTCATACCTACTTATGTTTGCTTTTAGCATGAATATGCTTTAGCCGTGACCTAACTACCGAAAAATGTCCCACGAGAGTGCAACGAAAGTAGCGCCAATAATTGTGATGATTTCCGCTTACAACCGAGTCGTTGCTAGGGATATGATACTTCGTCGTTTTTCATCCCACAAAATTCGTTGACCATTCGTTCGAAAGCTCTCGATTTATCCAACCATACTATATTAACTACTGCGAAGTGCGTGGCCAACAAGCTGAGTTATGAGCATGGTTATATGAATAATTGTTTACACACAGGTGATCATTCTCAATTATTGATATTGTGAACATGATTGCAACCGCTTGTTAATTTCTGATGATTTCATTGAGCTGGTGTTTCGATTATGTGATTCATAGCAGGTGATCCGAATATTGCGAGAACGGTTAGATTTGTGAAGCGGTGGTTAAATTATTTTAATAGGTAATTTCTATACTTTACACTATAGGAAGCTGTAATTTCGTATGTAGCCTCTTTAGCCTCTTTCTATAATAAAGTGAATGTTTACTCGCGAGTTTCTATTAGGAGATCATCATCTCACAAGAGCTCAATGGTCGTGATAATTTCTATAATAAAGTGAGAGCGAGGAGCTAAAACATGATTCCATGTTTTAGGATTGATGGCAGAATGATAGTTCAGAGAATCGACGAGGAGTGAGTCGTGTACGGCTAAAGCATATTCACGTTTTTTAATTTTAGCCGTCAGGCTCAAAGGAACTGTGGCTTTTTTTAAACGCATTTTTAAATGAGAATCAATCTGCGTTTTTCGGCAATGATTGTTTTTAACTTTACCTGTCTATCGATTGGGCAATGTTTTCTAATTGCTAGATGTCAATCGTTAGATATGTAATGGTAGCATTTTGAGCTTCAGACCGTAGTTCCAAGCGGGAGAGCTAAGAAAAAACATTACCAGTTATAGAAGTGAGGTGTTTATAATAACTACTATGTAGGAGGCCAGGCACAGAGGTTTACTCGTCGAGGAGGCCTTGGGACACGCGGGAGGTTTGCTCGTAAAAGCGAGGCACATGGCCGCTCCGCCTCGTAAACTTTCTTGGGATTCTCTAACTCGGGCTTCCTTGCCATCCAACTTTGAGACAAAGTCACAGGATGTTTCAATCCAAATAAGCTGGAAAATGGCCTTCTGGTGTGCTTTAGGAAGTAGTAGGTTTGAGCAACGAGTTAATTCGTGCATCCATAGATTGTTTTACGGAGTATGAAAAGCTGTATGAAGAGCGTTCAAATTCAAACATGTTCAATTCAAGTCCCTTTTGCGGGTCCTCGTGATCCAAATATTCAAATCACAATACTGTGATTCGCAATATTGTCCTAGGAAGCTTCCAAGCTCTCTCGTTTGAGTAAGTTGTATAGATTACTGTTCTCTTTTTTATTGGATACTTGAGGTCTAAGTAAGTTGATCTAGATCTACGTAATCTAGACCTCGAGTTCCGTACAGTCGGTTTCTACCTATCCACCTCCTCCTCCGCTCGTAGAAGTTGGAATGTAAGTCCAATTTAAAAATTTCTTGATTGGTATCTGGGTCCTTGGTCCTTGAATAGGACACTGAATTGCTTGATTGGTTCAACCATGTTGATTTTATCAGCTTCATAAGTCCACAGAGGATTATTGGGGAAGTAATTTTCCCGGTTATTGAATCTGCCTCTCCCCAAAACACAGGCCTGCGCTCAAATTAAAACATACTTACCAGAGAAGTTACGAATAAGAAAAATGTGTTTTTTGTCTATCTGTCACTGGTCTGAAGGGTGGTTATAAAAAATAGTACTGGTCTCAGGATCGGGTTCATCGGGCTTTGATTCTCAAGAGCAAGTATGTACCTATTGTCATAAAATATCAGCTACTGATATATAGGCGTGTAAACAATCCACCTTTTTTTTGGGACGGGTACGAGCCCCTGTTCACGGAGACCACTATTGGTCTATTGTGACAAAAAGTCCGTGTTATCATTTAAGAACCCGTTTTATTGCCTCTTCTCTCACAATGTGGAGGTGTTTTTCGGGAACTTCCTGAGCAATGTCGGTAAGGGTGAGGGTACCCTTCCCAAAGGTCGGAATCTTAAAGACGCAACAGCAGGTCAACCACAGAGGATACGCTCTGCAGTTTCGACCTCTATTAGCAGAGGCGACAATTTGTTGTCCTGGCTTAGCCCATCTTGTTGAGATGGTATCTCAGCGGACAATGGCCAGAGAGGAGACCGACAATAATGCGAAGGTCTTTACGCGTCAGTGACAGAAGAGCTGTAGCTCTTTTTCTTGAGATGAATACACCCGTTTAGCGTTCCGGTTAATTATTAGTAATAATAAACTTTTGGGATTGACCAAGGGAGCTTTTCCGAATTTCAGCCGAGAATATAGGTTGACACTTTCAAAATCAATATTTCAAAAACATTCTAAATTAAAAAGTACCTAGGTATTTGCCAAAGTAGTTTTTTAAAATTTATTTTCTATTTTGATAGTTTTTATTTCAATGAATGGAATGAGACTACTCGAAACAGGGGGAAAAATGTGGAAGGTCTTCACAGAAAAATAATGAACCTTTGTGTAAATCCACCTAATGCCTTCTACATTAGTTATCCAATAAGACTTCCTACTGCCCTTATTATTTTACTATCCATTTAAAAATAGGAGCTAAATACGCCAAATACCAACACATAAGTACCTAGTTATGTGTAGATTTTTTTTCAACGTTTAAGCCGCATCTCAACCAGAAGGGTCATTAGTTGCACTGAACAAGGTGTCTAAAGGGACACTGGGAGTGGTACGATTCTAAGGGGAGCCATGTTGCCATCCTTGACTAAAAAGGAGCGCCATCATGGACTCCACTGGCAACTCAGAGGGGGAAAAAATAAAGGGTACAGTGATGACCACTGTTTAGCCCCCAAAGTGGATTTAAAAAAAAAAAAAAAAACCCCACAAATAAAATAATACAACTAAGACTAGATGTAAGATAGGGAAATAACTAAATACATGCTACTATATACAATCAGTAAAAATTGAAATAAAACTATGACTAGATGTACATAAATTTAATATGTGTTGATGTGACTAATATGATGTGTTGATTTATTATATTGAATTATTATTTGTATCAATACAAATTATGTTTTCCCCCAAAAAATCTCCTTCTTTCAGCCATAACATATTTCTTTGTACAATTGGTAGGTACTTTATTATCAGTAAATAATTTATTTCTCGTTGGTGATAGGCTGTCGGGTTGAAGAAGGTCCCAGGTGGCGGTGATGTGGTGAAAAAGAGAGAAGAGATGATGAGTAGTAGAAAGAGAACCACTGTCCTCCCACCCAGACGTAGTTCTCATTTCTCCCACCACGCGCTGGTGTCGTGGAGGGGACTCCTTCGATTCGCACGAGAGTATTTCCGAAGACATTCAGTTCTCCGTCAGCTTCCTTCTGTTTCTTGTTCGCCGGTGACTCTCGCGAAGTCGAATTCCCGCGCAACCACAGCTATCTTGTTTTGTGATATTTTGGTGCTGTGAATCTGCGTTGTCGTCGACTTTACCATCTGCCATTCGTGTTACACCTCAAGAGTATTTTTACGTAACTATACAAATATTATTACGCAAACGAAAAACTTCCATAAAAGGCCTTGCTTTGACGTATTATGCCGTAAAACTGGTGTTATCTTGTTTACTCCTCGTCAATATAAAAACCCATTTTTTATGGCTTCAACAAAAACAGCCACTGCGTTCAGTCACTTGAACAGTCCAACGAAAAACAATTTGTTCCTACTTTTCCCCAAAAGCTTGTTGTTATTACTTTTTTTTAGTTATCTCAAATAAATCATTACCAATCAACTTATGTGTGGATAATAAAATCTTTGATTGAGGCATCTTGTAAAGCTGGAAGCCTTTCAAACAAATCTTTGAATTTCATTTCACTTTACATGTGATTGATAATTTGAAATATTCAAATGGGTAAGGTGTCTACTGATTACTAAAAACAATGGTGAGCATTTTAAACTTCATCAAAAATTACTTTACAGTCGTCCATCGATGAGGATAATGCAATGTTAAAAGATAGGCAATGCAATAGAATAGTGTAACGGACAATGTTTAGAACACTTCAATTTCCTACTGTAATTTGAAATACGAATTTGGCCAGCTCATCAATCAGTTTTAAATTTAACAGTTTTACTAAATAAAGTGGTTTGTTCATGTAATAAATCAATAACTTGAATTTTCATTAAAAAACAAAAAACAAAGATAACAAATGTACATTTGGTAGAATGATTTTATCGGTTGTAGTACGTCTGGCAAGGCCTTTTTTACACAGTACAAACGTTTTGTTTCGATTTATACAAATTTGTAAAGATTAGGCTAAGTTTAGGTGTTGATTTAAAAAATCAGTCTTCGATACATTGTAAATTTATATATTATTATTGTTAAGCATCGTGATTCTTACAATACCATTTGTAGAAAATTTTCTTGAGATTGTACTAGTTGCCAAAATGTTTCTGTGATGATTCATTCCATAGTTTTGTTTTGCGAGGAAGTGGAGCCAAATTCTACTTTTCTCGCACTGTCAGAATCTTTTAATCTCTTAAAATGACATCGCCGGAGGTGCATTTCTGAAGCTTTGCTCCTTTTGGACGGTTGCCCTACGTTGTTTCTTTTTCTGAAGGCATTAATAAATCCATTCGGCTCCGGTTGTTACGGCTTCGGAAAATTGATGTTCTTGAATTAATATGGTCGTTGCTTTTGGGCCGCCAAGGCCGAGAATGTGCTTGCCCATATAAAACAGGCCAGGCGCCCAGTTTCCTTGTAGGGACGGTCTGTATGTTGTCACGATTTCTTCTGTTTAGCCTTGTCACTGTTTTAAAGCTGACTCACATGTCCGTGATGATTTCCATAATGTCTACTCTGTTTATATTTTCTGTAGTTTTTGTTTTTAAATAAAATGAATATTTTTTTTGAGTTTTGTTTCATTTACCACAACACCTGTTCTGTTTGTCTCACCTCATCCTTTTTTATCCATCTATTCAATATCGGGCAATGGGTTTCATTATTAAATTAGTTTGTGTTTATTTATCCCCATTACTTGTCGAATTCATGTTACGATCATCACATGATTGAGAATTGGGTTATTTACCGTAAGGAATTCGGAACAGATCGTAAAGATTGGCTCAAGGTAAAAGATGTAAAAACGACGACGAACAGGTCGTATTTCCGAGTTTATTTCTAGGGTCCTTAAAACACTTTCTAGAGAGTTTTATATTTAACACTAAAATTCAGGAACAGGGTGGAAGTTTTCCCTTTACGAAAGGCGCGGACTCGGTGGGGCAGAGGGATGGAGAGGGTTAAGAATAGATATATCGGTTATGGGCGGGAAAGGCGTAGCCAGCGCCTCAGTGAGTCAGGGTGTGTTTGTAAAATGTGGAGGAGCATCCAACTCTGAGTCACTGCGTGTATAGGTAGGTTTGTTGGCTGAGGGCCCAAACGGAAAAAAAATCACGTCGGGAATAGGTCCGTCTTCCACGCCCTTAAAAAAAGTCCTTGGGAATCATGAGTCAAGACGAAAAAAACGTCTGGTATATATTTTTTTCAAAGGAATCTGATATTATGTAAGTGATGGAGTTTTCAAGTAGAAATAGACTCGCTGGTTCCACTTACCTACTTGAAACGTCGTAAATCTTTATGCTTTGTCAAGCATCTACCTCGCCTATTAAATCTCACAATTTATAGGGATTTACAAAATTATCTACTCAGAGGACCTAGTTTATAAAAACAAGATATTCTTTATAAATATGTTTGTAAGACAATTATTGTACCAATTGATTTAATTAATTAAAGTTAATTTATAAAAATGAAGATATTCTTATTAATTTTGGGACTTGATGATGATTTTGGGGATTTCTGAATATCACTCCCTGGCGTCCTCTGAATTGCGTTTCTTTAAGGATCGTCCTTGTGCAGATTTTGGTATAGAATAAAACGAACTAGCGGTGGGGAACTAGGGAGAATAATCATGTCGAAGTGGAATGGATTGATCTCATGATGTAGGTCTGCAGATGGATGCAGGTAGGGACCATAATTCCGGTTACAGAACAAAAATCTACTGAAAATGATGGTATCCAATATAATCCACTCTAATTGGAATTAGGTAATCCTAAGTAATTGAAGGGAGGGGGTTCGGTCATAATCTGGGATCTGAGAATATCATGATGGCGTTATGTTCTACTTCTTAGCAGGTATCATATTTGAGGAACACGCTATCTGATCCAATTTGTATGGATCTGAATATGGTATTATACTCATCCACTGATTTATACCTAGACTGAAAATGTCAATCTAATCAGCGAGGAAAGAGTGGCTCTGTGAATACTCATCATATGACCGGATTAGGTATGTTCATATATTTAGGTGTACTTCAGATTTTGGGTCATATAAGTACAATAGAATCATAAGAAGAAAAAGAGAGGGAGAGAGAAAAAATGGGCTTTCATAGGCTATTTCGATTTTTAAACATATTTGGTCTGGATGATAGCTTTCTTAAAAAGATCATATGATAGGTATCCGTTTATTAGACCTGGACAGAGTGGAGCTTATACAAGCAAGTAGGTACACGACACCACTGCGATGATGCACCCAACTTCCTACAACTATTACGTATTGGGAATCACAATCAATGGAGATTTTGAGTGATTTTGGAGTGATTTTCGTTGTACTAAATGCAGCTACATCTGAATTTGTAGGTTTTGCTAAATTCCAATCATGATTCTGCTAATATGGATTATTTTGGATTACGGCGGGACCTTGAAGAACGATCACTTGAATGTCACGGGGTGGTTTCAAAAACTTATAAAGTTTTGTTTTATCATGATTCGGGTTATATAGCCAACCGAATTTGTTGTGTGTGATTCTGACTTCGGAGATTCTCAGTCTTTTAGCTTGTCGAAATCATATCGAGTGGCGATAGAACTGGATAAAAAGTTCCACTCAAGGCGGGATGACGTAAACCACGGCCGTTCGATGATCGTCTTGTTTAATATCTGATGGGCAATCAACTTGTCCGGGCTGAAGGGGGTTGAGCAAGGAACAGGCCGTGACCCCGTTGCACGGTCCCCCATCTGTGGAAGGCCTCCATGTCCTAGATACGTCTATATCGTCCTAGATCCATCGAGGATGATATGGAGGTTTGCCTCTAAAACCGAACTTTATCTGACGGTTAAAGGAAGGTGAGTGAACTCTCATATTCCCCTGGGTAGCACACATTAATGCCACAATTAGTTAGAAATATAGTCTGTAGAAATATATCGAACGGAATCCATTCTGAATTCGATTCCATCCCTGTTTCAACTTTGATACTCTATATTTTATTTTATAGTCTGAAGAACTGAATAAACGTCTCTCCTGTTTGTAGGAAGAGTTTCGTTACAAAGTAAACCTTTAAAAATTATGGACCTCTAAGAACAATGAATCAAATTTGGAATTATCATCAGTCGAATCGATGCTCATTATTTTCAACTCTGCTACCCGAAATATTTTGTGTAGGGTAAAGAGGTTTGTCTCGAAAATCGAGCTTGCTATAGAAAACATGATTGGGTGTTCACGAGATGAGTGGACTTT
Source organism: Adelphocoris suturalis (assembly GCA_030762985.1). Lineage (NCBI taxonomy): Eukaryota > Metazoa > Arthropoda > Insecta > Hemiptera > Miridae > Adelphocoris > Adelphocoris suturalis. The sequence continues at coordinate 46,945,415 of CM061043.1, read as the reverse complement.
CTTATACCCAGGGTGAACAGTTCATTGAAATTGGTTTCGGTAGGTACCTAGTTCTTGAATAGCTTTAATTTTAGAATAGGATCGGCTACAAATAATGTGGAATTCCACCAAAGCTCCAAGACTTTCAGAATTCAATTTTCTCGTTTGATGATAGATGAAATTTGACTGAACCTCTAAAAGAAACACTTTTTTAAAGGTTTAAGCCGCACCTCAACCAGAAGGGTCATTAGCGGCATACTATCTGATAGTTAAATGGAGTTTAGTGAATAATAAAATTTGTTAAGGGATTCAGTTTCAGGGTTTGAGATCTTATATCAGGATTATCTATATCTCATTATTCATTGGTGAAAAGGATCACGTAATAAGTATATGTAGATACACTAAGTTCAAGTTCGAAGTTGTTATTCCCGATCTCATTTTGAGGCCAACAAGATAAGATATCAATTCACTGGGATATTCACGTATGAAACACAAATCAGAACATTCCCAAACTTATTCATATTATTCACTACTAAGTACAGACAATTTTACGATTTCCACATTAGGAGAAATATCATAGGTCCACATTTATATATCCCTACAACTGGGGAGTCAGAAACACTGTAATGAATTATTCTATCTTGAACAGTTTGGAAGGCGGGACTTAGAAATTGGGCTAAATACTCGTGTAATGAATGTAATTTAGTGTAACTTTTTTTTATTGTGAAGTGTTCACAACCATCTAACAAACCACGCGAACAAGCCTCATTCAAAAGTCTGAATGGTTTGATGGTTTGTTATGTAGCAAGTACACACGAAATAATATATATATATATATATATATTTTTTTTTTTCAAGTTTTTTGCTGAACGGCTGAAAGCATTGCTAGTAGATCGTTTAAAATTCGTAATGCACTTGAAATAGTGTGTTTTAAAAATTTATAGGTCGTTGCTACATGACATCAGAGACCATTCGTCTCGACTACCCTCAAAAAACCTTTGTCCAGGTGTCACGGAGGCAGGTGAAACTCGTCTGAAAACCCGACGCTGAGATGGGGGCGGACTCTAAAAATAGCTCCTAAATATCTAAAGATCCACATCTTGACTCTCCCAGTTCGAAAAATAGACCAGAAGGAAAACCACGGTAACTTCCCATACGACCTCTTTTCAAACTTCTTTTGCTTCCCATTCGCACATCTTCAAATCCCGCTGGCTTCAAATCTCATTTCCCTGTAGAACGCTCCGAAAATTTCTTTTCTTTAAACTCCCGAGAAAATCATCATATCCGATCCCCCGTCCCTCCCTCCCGCATTTTCTGTTGACTCTGTTCTATTTTTTCCTGACAAAATCACTGGTTGAGGTGTTGGCTGTTGGCTTCAACTCAAGGTTTGCGAATTCTTTCGTTTTCCACGTATTCTCGATTACTCTTCATTTCATTATTATTCTTGAAAATACCAGTAACCTCACCTACTTTGAATGAAGCTATGTCTAATAGTTTCTATTATTGGAATAAAGACCCATTAAAAGACATTCTTTAATTTAAACGTACGGAGAAATAAAAAAGCACGGTTTCGAGAACAGAACTGATGTTGAGGTGTGCGAAGAAACCTTAGGGAGCAATGCAGAGTTTAACAGCATGAACAGCTGGAAATAATTCACTATCTGTTTTGTTTCAAACATTACACAATGTGACTTATGTATGTATATACCGTCTAACGGTATGTATGTATACCGTTAGATAATGGCACAATATCTTTAACCGCACTTACGGATATACTTTATCCGGAAACGAATGCTGATATGGACAGTATTTCCTGGATTAGTATTATCTGGTTGGATACTATTTTCAAACCACGTAGGAAAATACAGAATTGATGTTGCGTATTTCCGAAGATCTCAAGCTATTTCGAAGATTTCGGCGCCTCTTTTATTCGCTGTCGAAATAACGAATTCCCTCCCTAAATATTTTCCAATTCCAGCTAAGACGAGAAAAGTGAACTCGTTTCTAAAAAACGAATGTAACTATATGGATATGGTTTCGTTGACTGAGAAAAGTGCTCTCCTGTGGTACTGGTATTCCCTTAAAATATCCATAGCTTTTCGCTAATTTTTGCACCCTTTTGGCAGATTATACTACTACAGCTGTAATGATTTGTTCGTTGTTGTATTGAAATTTTTAAACTCCTGTGGATTTGGACTGTTATCGAAACGATAACAGGTCAGTAAATAAGTCGTAATTTCAAATCGATTACCTATCAGTTGGTTACTTTCTAATTTTTGAAATGATTTTTTTACCATTTAAATTTGAGTTTCCACTATTGACTATGCGACATTCCAATGAAATGTGCACCACGTTAGAGCAATTTTCTCTTAGAAATCACATAACTAGGCAATTGCAGTTACAATCTATTTCGGCTAGGAGATTTCTTAAGACTAACTGTTGTAAATAAAAAGAAAATATTTGCAATGAAAATATTTATTACAAGGACTTTCCGTTTGTTACATTATTTTACTTAAATTTAATTGTATTAAGTACACAATTGGTCTATTGTTTCATCACTTATCTCCATACATAACTATATGCACACATTGCATTAATTCAATCTTGAAAGGCACTAAAGCATGAAAGCACATAAAATGTAATAAAATATGAAATTCAAATAGTGTCATGTTTCTTGGTAACCGTACCTATATATCTTCTTGACTAGAATCCTGGTAAGTAGTATAATTTTCCCAAAAAATATGTTTCGGTAACAATGAACTGGTGATTGTATAGGAATGTAGTTCACAAAATTTCTTACTTTTTCGAGTGACAACCAGAAAATTTATACATCTTGAAAACTAAATGCGGTATCGGTCATGATTACTACATTCCTTTCAGTATCTGTTCAATAGCAATAAATTAACTAACTTAAAATTTAAAAAGCGCAATTTTGTTATCAACAATAAACAATTAAAATTAAGCATTGTGCTGTTCAACATGGATATGTTTTTGGGCTGGATTCATTAAAACGACTGGACCAAGATATCACTTGATTTCACTACATAATTTATGTTGGTTGTTATATACAACCATTTCACAAGTTATTGTACTTCCGTAGTTTCATATTTCGAAAACGTCAACTCTTCCGTAAGGTCGTAAGTATGAGAAGCTCAGTTTTCCAAAATAACCTCTGCTTTCATGAAATGCAGTTTACAAACTTGGTTTTGTTGGCCAATTCAACATATCATCTTGATAGATAAGTTCTACCTATCATCATTACCTAATTAGTGATTGGGTTTTTGGGGACCCATCGGATGGGTCGAACAAAGAGTTTCTCGCATCAGCCAAGTCGGGAATCGATATCATTTTTAGCTGACGTAATTCCAATTTAACATCTAGGATCATTGTCCAGGTTCCACATCTGGTTCGGATTTAAGTTTCTCTCAACGAAACCCTTCGTCAACAGCACGAGGGAGAATCCCGAAAACATATCCATGATACGCTGCCAACCGTCAAAATGTATCGAGGGTTGGATTTTTCAAAGCTAAGAAATTTAGAGTGTCTTATTTGTTTTTCAAGCACCACACCGAAAAAAAAAAACTGCTGTTAAATACAGCTCTCATAATATTGATATTGATGTTCCAATCAAACTATTTCGTTGTATCGATAAATTGAAATAGATGTACACAGAAATTTGTGGATTTATGTAGGCTTAAGTGGGCTTACTTTTGACGATGAGTTTGGCAGAAGTCTCGGCTTGACCGGCGGAATTGGTTGCGCGGCAGGTGAACAAACCAGAATCTTCCTCGTACGTCGTGGCGACCAGGAGTACAACGTTTTTCCCTTCATGTATCATCTGTGAACAGACGTGAAACGGTTCCTTCATAATCTCGGCTTATAACGTACGATTGGCAGTAATTGAAAATTTCCCCTTTTGAAAAATACATTAGAAACATTTTCAGACAGCTGTCAAGTGCTAATGAAATGTATCTGTCACACTTCTACTCAGGATGTCACAAACATAATGGTTCAACGTCTAGAGCTCATATCTGATGGGAAGTCCCTCATAGAGTTTTTAATGCTTTGTTTTCGAGTAATTTAATTTTAAGATTTTTTCGTGTTTTCTATCTTATAACATTAAAACGGTCATAACTCCCCTTAGGGTCACTGTAAAATAAAAAATAAGGACACCGTTGGAAAGAGCGGTAAATTTCCTTTCTCCCTGATGCCAAATAAATCTTTGGTAAGCCGACTTAGTACGTAAAAAGGAGGCTGAGAAGCAATGTTGAAAAAGTTTCAGAATTTTTTTTGCTCCCACTATTTTGGAAAGGACCACGGAGAATACTTTTTCGGAATCCCGGCCTTTCAACGGTACAGCCAATTTTACTTTTAGTTAGCTAATTAGAGGAAAAAATTATGTAAAAAAAAAAAAAAAAAAAAAAAAAAAAAAAAAAAAAAAAAAAAAAAAAAAAAAAAAAAGGTTTTCATTGAAATTGAGGGTTTTTCTGAAAAATTACCCTTTATCAAAATACGAGGTCGGGGTCGGTTTCTAAGTATTTTCCACGCTGAATCGAATGGTAACACTTGCAGATCTCCCCGACTCCGTTATAACTAAGTTAAGTTTTTAAGCTTTACCCCTTAAAACACATGGAATTGAACATGACAAGTAAACCAAAAATTTGAGTTAAAGTGTAAAACTTGGTTACAACGGAGTTCGGTAGATCTGCAATTGTTACCAAACTCGTATTTTCATAGAGGGTCATTTTTCGAGAAAACCCTCGATTTCATTCAAACGGAAAAATCATAATTCATTTTCAACATTGAAATATTATTTTCTCCCCTAATTAGCTACATCAAAGTAAAGTTGACTGTTCCGAGAAAGTTATTCTCATGGAGTCCTTTCCAAAATAATATATAGTGAGAGCAGAAAAACACAGTAAAACATCAAATTCTGAATTTTTTTCCTTAAAATTTGCTTTTTAGCCTAATTTTTTACGTATTAAGTCGGCTTGAAAAATATTGATTTGGCATCAGGGAGCTACGGAATTTAAAGTTTGAAAACACGAAAAAAATCTTTAATAATTGAATTACCCAAAGCCCCTTACGTTTGTACCTTTAGGTTTGGGACACCCTGTATACTAGCATATATTTATTTTATGATGCCTGTGTTTTATCTATCCCAGGGAAAACGATGTTTTGAATGACTTTTAGTGCTCCATAATGAAACTGATGAGGATCGAAACCATTCATTTCCATAAAAACTCAAGTCATTTTCAATAACGAGCCAGCGAAAAGGTTCAAAATACAACTCTGAGTGATTGAATTTGCAAAGTTTTTTCATATTCTCCTCCAATCTGATTTGAAATTTTCTCTGCTTTAGGACCACCTCCAGGTCTCACCTTCCGCATTGTTCATTTTCTACCCCGAAATTTTATAAAATTAGGAATTTGTATTAAAATTGAAGCAGTAAGTAATAGTTATTTATATTTAGAGTAATTGTATTAGGAAAATACTCTCTCTTAGCTGTATTCCAGAACTCGCTATTTATTTGCTGTGAAATATTGAAACCAACAACCTACATATGTCATACGTTCGTACTTTATTTCCAGGTTAGCCACTCAATTTGAAGAACCCTTAAAAAGTTAGCGAATTATCCAGCCTTGAAAACGGGCCCCCCTATATTTCAAACTGCACCAGCTTTGTACTGAATTGGCTTGAAATCAAAATTAGATGACAAAACGTGCGTAGATCACCTCCCGTGACAGAGCCCACGCTTGAGAGAGACCACCTCAAGGTTTCCGGTTTCTGTGCCAGATCCTCTGGGGTTGACTGATTTTTTCAAGAATAAAACCTTGTTCTATTATTTGTACTGTCGGAATGTCGGGCCTGTTTTATGAAAATAACACTAGCCTCAGTCGCATATCATCATCAAGACTTGGAATATATCGAATTAGGTATTTATGTACCTATATAATGCATAGAGACCATATTGGTACATACTATCTTCCTTCCGATCTGCAAATACTTTTCGTTCATCTTTTTCAAATGAGTCGACAAAAATTGTAACCCGTCAACATTTAAATTTCATCGCATCACATAACATAAAATCCGAAAATCCAATTACTTTAAACAAATACTGATGAAAATTTGACCACCCATCGTTTCAATTCTATATTTAACTGGGATAGACAATTATTTAGGAAACATACATATATTTATTTGCCTATGTATAAATCATAACAATATAAGCCGATCGAATGCATTTTGGTATTTTTCATTACGAACCTTTGGAAACGACAACGAAAACTGTAAACTTCTCGAAATTTGTTGTGTTACCTTTCGAGATAAATATGTAGGTAGATACCCAAAATCGAAAGAAAAAAAACTACTCTTCCTTCGTTCGTAGTTTTTTCCCAAACTAATGTTCCCACTTAAGCTTGCTAAATTTCAATGAAAATTCTAATGCCGGCCAGCGATTAGCTCGAAATCTTGGATTCACTTGCAATTCACCCGAAGCGGTGAATTTATGGGTATAAATTTTCAAAAATCGTTTTCAGTGGTAGTTTTTGGTTGAATTTTCGTAGATTCAATATCAGCAAATCTCGCAAGACCACCTGGGTTGCTGTATCAACCTTTTTCTCCCGATCAGGGTTAATATATATATATAATTTTTTTTTTTAAGTCGTAATGCATTATGATTGAGGAGTTACGTACAAGTAGGCTTATGTATTCTGGTGTCTTGTGTATGATTTCAGATTCTGACCAACCGTTCGCACCCTATTGGGGTTAAAAAGCCAAGAAAATATGAATAGTAATGAGTTGGTAGTGAACAAAATAATGGACAAATTACAGAATTCAAGTTTGGGCGCATCTACGGGTACTACACTTTTACTGAGAAACTTTTCAAAAAAGTGGATTCCAACCACTAGTTTCATCTTATAATAATAATTCGGTAACTTGGCTGTAATAGGTACCTTCTTACGGTTCCATAAAGCAAATGTATTCCTTCTCGTTGATTTTTTAAGACTTCATTGTTGTTCCCAACAAATAGTGCAAAAGAAGGAATAGAGTATAAGGTGTTGTTCATTGGCATTCCTGAACGTGCCAGAAAGACACACATATTTCCTAAGGTGCAAAACATCACCTGTGAATGAGATTCAAACACAAAAGAACCCCATTTCAACTCTAATGGTCTGGAAGTTTTCTCAGGATGATAAAACATCGCCTGAGCTTCAAGACCTCCTATAGTCGGTATATTTTATGGTGAATTACGTCATCCGTTTCCAAGTTGTGGCGTAGCGCATTCAATTGCTGCATTCTCGAGAATTCCCTGGTTTTGAATGAAATACTAGTTGAATGAAAAAAAGATCCGTGAAATAATCAAGCTCCTTGGTCCCATTCCCACGTCGGTCCCCCTATCTCATAGCATGCCAATTACATAACCTGTAATTAGGACTTTTTATCGAAGCTAGGTATTATTAATTTTGTTAACAATAATTACCTACAGAGGAAAACTCTTTTTTCATAAGTTTTAGGTTATAAAAACCCAAATGGTCAGTTTTGAATCACCCTCATTTGATTGGGAAAGATAGGATTCCGATGTTGGGTTTCAGACTCAATATTTCAGGTTTAATATTCATTAACGTTTCCCACAGAAATATCGGGATACGTGCTGGAATATGTCTATGGTACGATGATGCCACTGTTGAAAATGGCGGTAGAAAACCGGTTAAAAGGGAAAACCCGCTTGAAAATAGCCATTAGAAAACACAAAAGAATGTAACAGGGTGTCTACAGGTCACAGATTCCCGGAAAGTCCCGGAAAAGTCACGAATTTAATAGTAGGGCACGGATATTTCCGAAAGTCACGGATTTTAATTTAGAAGTCACCGATTTTTATGGCCAAATAATCATTATATTCACAAATCATACGACCTATAGACGTGCATAGACCTATGAATATATTGAACATTTGCGTATTTTCTGTAAATACATTTCGTTAAAGACTTCCATAACTTATTCTTAGTAGTAAGTTGTAATAAAAATAGAATATGCTGATGTGGGCGTAATTGCACTAATCACTATTGCTTGGTAAGAATTCTTTTTAAAATCTATAATATTAAATATTTTGTACATTGTATTTTACTAATATTCTGTAAGTAGTCTTAGACTTCTGTACTTTAAAAGTAGGCGAGAATCTATTAAAAGAAGTTATGAAGATCTAATTTTAAAGAGGTTTTCATGATTACAGTAGGTCTACTGGTAAGTATTTCGGTACGCTATTCCTAAAGAAATTAAAGCCTGTAAAAGGTCACCGTTTTTTTAAATTTAGAACCAAAAAAGTTCCCGATTTTTATTTTACAGATCTAGTAGACACCCTGTGTAAGAATATTGAAGTTTTTATAAATAGTAAGTACCAAGTAAAATATTGGTGCAAATTGTTACACAAAGTGTTTTATTATTTATTATTATTGTCTCTGGTCTATAGATAAACCTGTGTTACCTTCATCGCCATTTAAATACATTTACATAGTCGAGGACATCTACCTGGAAAAAATCATTGAAATATAATTATACCTACCTACGATTTACTAGTCCTTATGTTACAGAAGTAACCTTGTTATTGATTCAATTTCTCGAAAAAAATTAGGTTAGGTTAGATTTTTTCTTCGATTGTCATTTCATCAGACGGTTTGATAGTTGTAGAAAGATAAGGGGATTCTTAGTGTTTCCGTCCTAATAGCACGTGTTATTATTGAAATTTAAGTTGACCTTTTTTTCCCTGTCAAAGCTCTCTCCGTTCCCGTCAGGTGGAAGCCCCGCCTAAGGGAGAGCAAACAGGGTGGTATCATTCAACTCTTTAAAATTAAATCCACCAATATATTATATGGTATCTATATCTTATTGGAAAGTTTTTGAGATCCTAATTTTTTAAATATTTAAACCTTTAAGTTTTACCCTTTAGGGTAAATCAAATGTGATGCATGGATTCAGTCCAAAAAATAATAAACCAAATGGGTTGTTATATGTATGTATGCCTCATTTCCCGTGGCTTGAATAGGGTAGCCAGAGATCTGAACAGGTTCCGTACAATTACATTCTTCTTCCTCGTTTCGCTTATGCACATAACTTGGTGCATTGCATTGGTGCACTTGGTGAAAACAAATTTTGCTTCCGAGTTCACCAAGATCCGACCGTCCGAACAATTTTTGATTTCGTGTCTGAGGCTCATAACTTACTTCTGAAACTAATTCGGTGAAAATGCCCATTTACAAAACTGTTAAATTAACAGTTGGAATGAGCTTTTGAATCATCTTTATGGGGAAGGGCCGTAAAAACCACCCACGCGGAACATTAAATCCGAAAACGACAAGCAAGTTGAACTCGTTCCAAGTCTATTCTACTAACGCTGCGAGTTACAATCATACGATTTTCAAACTTCCACGGTTCACTCCCACGCCCCAAATAAACGAATAGATTCCGATGACATGTTGGTCACCGCGTTTTTATGCTCAACACCCCCGCTTCTGTAAATATAAACTCAGTGACTCAACCATCTGGACAAGCAAGGGCGGATGGGTTTATTTTCGGAACATCACAGAGCATTGTTCTCCCGCAGCGATTGCCAACGCGAAGTCTCAAGTTTAGATTTCAACTCGATAAATGTGAGGAGAAAATCCGAATGAGCCGCGAAGAGATGAAATTTTGAAACTCCTCTACTTCCCTCTATCAATATTCCCAAATTTATGATGTGACTGCCATAATTTAAATTATGATAGTAGAATTGGTACATTTATTGAATAGTTGATTCAAAAAGCTCAAACAATGAGTGCGCACAACGTAAAATATAGTACGTTCACTCTACTGATCCGAATTGTCGTCTTTGGTTTCATGCAGTATAATCTAGTCATCGAAGACTCTCACCATTGAGGGATGTTATGTGACAAAATAACTCAAGAAAGGAAAGGGGTTCTGTTATTTCTAAGATTTTCTTAATAATCGGCCCCAATTTTTATACACTCCTACCACTGGTGTTTAGTACCCAACTGGAAACATGAAGGTTAAGTAAAATGTATGTATATATGCATACATGATGTATGTAAGTATGTATGTACATATGTAAGTATGTCAGCCACTCTGAATGTTTCCAACTTTAAGGACCGATATGGATAAGTATGCCAAGTTGAGTCGCCGATAGGTATAGCTTTCTCACTTATCGTAAGCAACATGGACATACCAACAGACGTTAGTGACAATAATTATGACTTAAAATTATTAAAAGCAATTTACATTACTCAGTACCTAATCACAGTATCGTCTACCTTTTAGTATTAGGCACTAATGGTCTTACGGCAATGAAATTATAGGAAACCTATAAAAGGTGATACCCTCGGAACTCCCGCGCTAGATATTTCTGATCTACTCGCAATGAAATTCATTGGCTATCAGGTTTGTGAAACAGGCGTTTCGTGAAATACAGATCGGCGCAAGCTCACCGAAAATGCTACCTACAACGTACCTCCCAGGAGTTAATCATCCAATTGTTGAATTACTGTCAATGAATTAGGTCTGTAGTTTAAGGCGTTGTTCCTCTGAGGTAGAATTTTATGTTAGTGCAGTGACCAGTACTCTACTTACATACAATTTATAAGCAATCACCGTCCAATTTGTCCAATTTTCATCAAATCTGGGATGCAAAATCGTGCGAAATAGGTATTTCGTTATATAATGTTTTCGCCTGAGCACACCCTTCTAATGACCACGATAAAGCTTTGAAAATTTCATCAAAGTAAGACAGTAATTTAGCATAGTTTTTCTCGAAGCTTGACAGACGGATACGGCAAACATTGTTCAGAAAGTTATATTGTTCAGAAGTCGGATTATATTCAATAATGAATCTTTGTAAGTGAGCAAGTAAAAAACATTTTTAACCCCCCTCAAAATGTTGGTTTACGTATAAAGATGCGTAGAATTCAAAAAACGAATTACATAAAAAAAGAGTCCGTCCACCGTACGTCGTCCAGAGCTTTCTTCCAAAACTACTGACCGAAGTTTATGAAACTTGGGTCAAAAATCACAAATGCGGTCTAGTTGGTACCTACTATAAGTTCGGTACCAATTTTGGTCAACCCTAAGGGTAAGTATTTAGTGGCTGAATTATTGAAAAATCGAGATCTCAAAAACTTCCCCATTTTCTTGCATTGGTTTGCCATTTTCTTGTAAATATTTTGTGTGGCTGAGGGAGAGAATACCTTGGTAGTCTCATCAGAGCTGTAAGGTTGTATATATAATGTTAGGAAGATACTATAATTATAGGTACTTGATGGTAATTTAATCCAGGTTGTTATTGTATCTTATATTTACCTTTAATGTTTGGTTTCATAGGAGTGAACTACTAAACTACTGCCATGGAAACCAAATATTGAAGGTGAATATAAGATGTGATAACAACCTAGATGAAATAACTAACATCAAGTACCTATAATGATAACATCTTCCTAACATAATTTCTGCAACCTTGCAGGCCTGATGAGACCATTAAGGCGAAAGTACTCAACTGAACAATAAACCTATAACCAAGGGAATCCTACTATTCTCTCCCTCAACCACACAAAATATTCTGATTGGTTGAAACGTGGATATTTACCTGGAAATCAGGGCTCTGTGGTATGAGATCGCCTTCCCTGTACCACTGGATGGTCGGTGTGGGTTTGCCGGTCACTTGCGTCCTGAACTGGGCGGACGCTCCTTCAGCCACCACGACGTCCCTCATTTGGGACAACGTCGGAGCAACGTCCGTGCTATCGGGCTCTGTAAAAATAATAATCTTCATTGAAAAACCGTAAAAATACATAGAAAACGGTGGATTTACCGAAATATACTTAGTTTACGATAATTTAGTCCTATCGGATTTAGTTTTGATGCAAACGCATTAGTATTCAATTGTCGTATAGCTGTCACAGTCACATACTTAAATCCTGTCTCTTGACCAAATGCCTAGGAAAATAGTCAAAAAATAAGATTTTCGTCAAACGACTAGACACTTGATCAAACGCCTTGATGTTTCATGCATCATAAAAAATGCATTGACCTTTTTTCATCAAGTATTTAGCCATCATGAATTTTTTTTTTTTTTTTTTTTTTTTTTTGCTACCTTCCTAGGCATTTGGTCAAGTGACTGGAATTAAGTATGTGACTGCAATATCGCAGTCACTTCTTTGACAAACTTAGTCATTCCTAAAATGACTGGAAATATAGCCAAATTACTGCTATTTTTACTAACTGCCTAACTTTTTGCACTTTATTAAGAGCCTGGTGTCTTCATAAAACGCCTAGGCAGTTGATTAAATGGCTAGGTTTCTGTGCCAATGGTACTAATTTGGTTATAAGTCAAGTCATTTAAGGTAGGTAGGTAATGACTAAGTTTACAAAGTGACTGCGATATTGCAACCACTGAAAAAATTACAAGCTAAAGATATTCTCTGAAAAATAATAAAAGTACAGCAGTATGAACATTTATTTTAGCTTGAATTTCAATGCTTTCAGCTTATAGCTTTAGCTTTTATCTGATCAATCTTATGGTTTATTTTAGTTTCCAACTATTAGTTTTAGGACGATTTCCAGATGATTTTGCACCTTTAATTCAGCAAAGTTTAGTTCAATTTTGGGTTTAATCTGAGAACTTTAGCATCCAGCTAATCAGTCTTCACCTTAACTTTAAGATCAGCTCGTTTCAGACATAGATACTGTCTTTAGTTGTGTTTGTTACTTACAGCGTTCAGTTTAGATTCCCGGTAACATCTAGAACTAAATTGTGCATTTCTGGGGTCGAAGTTACCTGCTAAGCCTTGCGTTCCTTAAATTTTTTGAATTAATTTGTATATAAATTCGGTAGTTGATGCATTGCAGATCAAAATTATTTAAAAAACCAGAAGAGTAATAACGCGTTAGGACCCCACGAGCATAAATAAGTAGGTAGGTACCTATATAATATTTATACAAGCTGTAGGTGGTCATGTTATAATTATTGTAGCCTATTAATCTAGTTATCGAGATCGTTTGGCTCTTTATTATTCGCAATTAGAAACTAGCGCGGTGGTAGGTATTATAGGTCTACTACTCACCCAAAACTTTGAGGTTGGCGGACAGCGATGTTTTGCCAGCTGTGTTGGAGGCCTCGATTCTGTAAACTCCCTCGTCTTCAGGGAACACTTCGGTGATTCTCAGGGTGTGGACGTCGCCATCTCGTCCCATCTGGAAGTATTTGCTCGGCTTGATGGGCTGGTTTCCTTTGAACCATTGAACAGTCGGAGCTGCAACACGAAATAAAGTAGCTGATAAGTTTCTGGTTCTCCGCTGACTGGATCGCCTAGTAAAGCCAGTTCCACCTCACAGGGCTAAAGGGGTCTTAATACTGAGTCAGAAGTTATTCCTCAAAAACAGCAGTGAGATAACTCGATTGAATGTATAGATTAATTTGAGATTCCGCATGGTGGAACGGGTCACCAGTGGATTCCAAGCGATCCTAGATTAATCAATGGTCGATAAATTAAGAATCAGTTGTGTACCTATCATGAATTTTGGTTTATTGTTTTCAATTTGTTAGTTTGCGCTTCAAAACACTCGAGCTGATTGTTTACGAATGTGCATGTTACGGTAAGGGACCCATGACTTTATTTATTTATTTTTTTTTTTATTAATCAAACTACGGAGCTGAAATTTCAAATGTAGCTCCCTTAAGATGTGTAGAACTTCAGTGTAAGTAGGCGCAGTGATCAGCTGATCGATTTTTATGCCGTCATCAGTAACGAGCAATAACCGTAAAAAAAAATAACAATAATACTTATTGTAGGAATTAAACAACGTTGTTCTTCAACTTCCGTTTTTCATTGAATTGTGTTTCCACAACTTCGTCGCGAGTGATATAGTTCGCATCTGCCATGAGCTCGTGTAAGTATTGAAGGCGGTAAAGACCACATTCACTAAGTTATGTACAAACCAAATAAGCCTAAGGCCTCTTTTCTTTGCATAATTTATTTTCGTAGTTTCAAACGCTAATTAAACCGAAACCAATTATGGAAGAAGAAATTCGAATCAAAAGGATTGGCGTTAAATAAAACGCGGTGTTTCTTAGGGGTAGAAGGCCTTCAAAACGTAACCTCGTTTCTAGAAGCTTTTAGTCGTAAGCATTAGCTATGCATATTGAATTCCCTTGCCGAAATAAAGACAGAGGGCCCGGTTGAAAATGAGATTTATGTCTTGTTAATTTTTTTAAGAGAATCTGGGCTGTTGCCGAGGTCGCTCTCAACGGATAATTAGAAACTTGAAAGGAACAGATTTCATGGAAACGATGTTCTGTTTTGGGATTCAGTTTAAGTGAGACAACAAGGGTGTTCGGTGTTTAGTATTGTAAATACGTCAATGATAGGCGCCAAAGGGGGCGACGGCTTTTAATCATTTCGTAGGGATTGCAATTTTATTTAACTCTGGCAACCAGTGCATATCACCCTAGAAAAACCTCACACCTGCTTCAGCTAGAGTTGCCAAATTGGTGGCCACAACTGAGGGCCGAACACGAAAAGTTCTCAAATAATTGTAATGTTTGATATACTCGTATTAGTCCTGAATCCAGGTCCGAAAATAGGCGGTAATTTGAGAAGAAGGTTTGAGATTAGATTTTGAAAATTTAGTGTGATTGAAAAGGTCGTAGTGTAGATTTACTTCAGGTCTTTTAGAGTACCTATATCAATTTTGTATTTGTATTTGAGAAAGTTCTTAGTCAATTTGTGTGGTATTATAAAGTATGTCATTGAGTTATTTCCCAGTTTAATGGAAAAACGTGCGTCACTTTGGAAAATCGTAATAGAAAAAAAGAATCAGTCAATATATACTCGTACCTAATGAAGAACAAGAGTTTGTCTACTTGACCCACATTAGGGGATCAATCTGATCAGCTGAGTAAACTTTGAGGCACATTCCACTTTTTACCATTTTTCTCTAATCTTTTCTAACGTAGAATATGTTTTTGCTCAGACATTCTTACCGAAAATTGTCATCTAACAACGACATACACAAGAAAAATCGTCGTACCGGAGCTGATTTCTTTGCCATTCAACGTATGAAGCTACAAATTTGAAATGGGGGTGAAAACGGATTCTACGCTCATAACTCCTTAGCCTTTAGACGCAAGGTGGTTTTAATTCATTTTTTAGATTATACAACAACAAATTTTGAGGAGAATTACAACTTTTCTAGGTTCATTTTTGAAAATGATGAACGAAAAAATTAACTTTCGTGTAACTACTCGTCTCCTTCCTCGACTATCTCCTGCTGCTGATTTAAGAGGCTTACCTGGTTTGCCGGCGATCTTGCACTTGAACAGAACAGGCTGCCCTTCCTTGCGCGACTGATCTGTCAGCTTTTCGAGGACATTTGGTGCTGATTGGGGTCCGGAGGGCTCCGGTTTCCCGGGCGTCGCACCGGGACCTTTTTTGGGAGACTCGATGAGAAGTTCCGCCTCGCAGCGCGCCTCTCCCGACTGATTTATGGCGACGCACTCGTAATTGCCCGAGTCCTCGGGAACGCTCTCGATGATGAGTAGTGTGTACGTGCTGTCCTCTTCAAGAGTTTTATACCTGATGTCAGATGTGATTTTCTTCCCGTTCTGTAAAATACCAATAATTGGGTGTATTTATCCGTGTATTTAAATACCAATCTTGGGTGTATTTCCCGTTCTAGAGTTGAATTGAATGGGGAAAGTTACAGCCGCGCAGTAGGTATGGCGTTATGAGCATAGGACCCCACACTTGTCTTATGGGATTTGGGTTTCAAAGAATGATTATGTAACTATGCTCACAAAATAGCTCAGTGCCCTTATCAAAAGACTCCGTGGCCTCAACAAAAAATAATGACATGACTTTGAGTTATACTCGATTTAAGTGCCGGGATTCGTATATTGAAGTCCTTAGACCAAGATATGAAAATTAACTTTTTCCACCATTGTTCAGATATCGAAGTGAAACTTGGAGAGCGTTTGGTGTGCCTAATACTAAGTTATTCCTAAACATAATCTTGTTTTTTTAGGAAAAATTTTGAATTTGTCTAATTCGATTAGGGAAAGCGAAACAGGGTGTCGCTTGAGATTCTTAACCTCCTAGGTACCGATTCTACTACTAATTTCCATACTTCCTAATTTCCTCCCTTGATCACTTTTAAGTTTTTTGTGCGTGTTGTCGACCTTACATAACTAAAATTAGCTATATCTCCCCCAACCTACAATGTAAACTTAGAAATAGATATATCTTTGGAAAGACCGTTAAATTTTAAATCCCGTTAAAGTAATTTTCTCTTTAAAAAATACTGTTTTTTAAAGGAACGTCAAGTATTGAAACAAAATGGTGAAAAACCGTACGCGTTGCAGGAAAAATTTGCCCAAAATCTCAGCTTTCCAACGATACAATCAATTTTTATTTTAATTTGCTAATTAGATGAGAAGAGTGTGTTTGTATGTTCAAAAACATGGTTTTTTGCTACGAAATCAAAAAATCTTGATTTTATTTTTTTTAAACCATATTTTTCAACATACAAACATACTTTTCTCCTCTAATTAGCAAAGTAAAATAAAAAATTATTATACCGTTGGGAAGCTCAGATTTTGGGCTAGTATTTCCCGCATCGCGTACGTGTTTTTACCGTTTTGTTTCATTACTTAACGCAAAAAAAAAAAAACACTAGTTTTGAAAAGCGAGCAATTCTCGTGTTCAGTACCATTTTTTGCATACGTGACCTTCTGTAAAAAGAATCCAAATACCTTAGAAGATGGGCAATTTAACGCACTTTCCAACGATACATTTGTTTTTACGTTTACATGGTAAATTAGCGTAAATGTGACCATTTTATTGATATAAGGTCGAGAAAAAAACTTGAATTTGATAAAACTTCAAAAATCAAGGGTTTCAAAGAAATTGAAAAAAGGGAATTTTTGTAAGAAATTAGAAATAGAATCGATCCCTAGGTGGTTAACAATCTTAAGTGAGATCTCCCTTTATTAGTACACGTTTGTATTACCAAAAAATATCATGAAGCTGATTGTAATGTATTGGTAATATAATGTAATTTATTGACATATAGGACGTATAACCCACCTCGCATGTCAAGTTTGACAGAATAGGCGATAACAAAGTAAGAAGAACAAGGAACAAGTTTAATATTATGAATATGAATATAAGTAATATTATGAAGTTAATACCTTAAGCCAGTAGACGTCGAGTGGTTTGGAGCCGTCGATCTTGGCGTCAAACCTGGCAAGCTGTCCCGCTTTAACAGCAGCGCTCTGCACAGTCGTGAGGAAGCTGGGCGGGATGATCCCTCCTCGGCCGGTCCTCTTCCGCTCTTCAACGACGAGGTTCGCCGAGCACTTGGCGCGGCCCCCGCGGTTCTCCGCGATCACCGAGAAGACTCCGGAGTCCTCGAGGAAGACCTGGCGGAGGACGAGGATGGATTTGGTCGAGAAGGTGTGAACCTGAAGGTCCGGGCTGGACGTTATGGGAAAGTCCTCTCTGTACCACTGGACCTTCGGGAGGGGGTCGCCGTCGAACTCCACTTCGAAGCGGGCCGGCTCGTTCTCGAAGGCGCGACAGGGTTGGATTTTCTTCGTGAAAACTGGCGGAACGGCAGGTTTCTGAAATCAGATCAACCCCGAATCAGGTCTCTCACCGAAAACTCTGCTCGAATATTATCTGCCTTTAACACAGATGGCTATGGGACGAAGTTTACCGCTTCCATTTATTGTTCCAAATTAGACCACTCCATCCTCCGCATCCATGAATGGACAAAAAGATGGAGAATTAGATTGAATGAAGCGAAGTCTTTATCGATGCCAAACTGAGATGGAAATCACATGTTAAAAAGAAAAAGTCTGAACTAGTTATCAAATTCAGGAAAATGTACTGGCTTATGGGAAGACACTCAAAACTGTCTATCCACAATAAGCTCATATTGTACAACCAAGTCCTCAAACCTGTCTGGACATATGGTGCGCAACTGTGGGGGTGCACTGCACAAAGTAACCGCAACATTATTCAGCGCTTTCAGAATAATGTTCTGCGTACCTGCGTTGATGCATACAGATACTTCAGAAACGACAGATTACACTATGAGTTGAAAGTTGAATCTGTCAATGAGGTTATCCGCAAGCAAGCCGTCAATCACGTTTTGAGGCTCAGAGATCATGTTAACGAGGATGTCGTTCAGCTCCTTGACACCGAAGATCTACTTAGAAGACTTAAAAGAACTAAACCGCATGAACTAAGTGAAATAAAATGAACGTCAAAACTAGTGGCTCAATAATCAGAACAATAAGTCTAATATTAATCTGATATAAGTCTATATTAGATCTTAAGAAAATGTATAATAATTTATCTCATGAATATTGGTTATAAGTTGTTACTACTTGGCGCAATAAAACTTGTCAAAAAAAAAAAAAAAAAAAAATTATTCTTCCCAAGGCCTGATGCACATGAGCTTCAAAGTAATCGGAACGCTGATATTGTTTTCTATCCTATCTCTTTGAGACCCATCTGAGTTCTGTGCACGTGAAGGATAGGACGCGGCGTCCTATCTCTTTGGTACCTCGGAAAATTACAACTGGGTGGGCATTCTTTCATCTTCAGTATTGTGTGTTGTTTCTTCCGAGATAAATCGAGCGTAAGTTAAAATTTATAAAAAGAAGGTTTTATTTTCGTACTTTGTGTACAAATACATTTATGAACGTGTCAATAAAAGAAGATATTTTGTTCATCCATTTAACGATACGAGATATTAAAAGGCGCTTTCAACACTATAGAATCTCCCTCACAGAATTGAGGGAAGATGAACAAAAATTCGTCAATTATTTTCGAATGTCTATTCGTTCATTTGATGAATTGGCTGTAAGAATCAGCGATGCATTAAAACTGCAAGAAAATGCAGTGACTGTTCCCGTACCACCTTTGGAAATGATTGCCGAAAAAGCACCAAATAGAACGAACGCACTGGCTTACTCTTGTGCACTAACCCTATGCCACTTGTGTACTAGTGAAACGCGAGGGATAGAAAATGACGCAGATAGGGGAAGAGACCAACGGCAGCCCCGATACCTTGGATAGCTATCGGCGTCCCTTGTGCATCGACCGTTGCTCCCATCGTCTTTCTGACTATCCGATTGGAAACAATCTCAGCGTTCCGATTACTTTGCAGGCCTAAACCAATATACTTAAATCAACTGGAAAGCAGAAGTGAGGGGTCTGTCTTAATCATAATATATGGGTACTGCGGTCCCCTTGCTAGATGACATATTTTAAAAATAGGAAAATAGGGCTCACTATTTTTATATAAACAAACTATTATTTTGCAATAAATGTATACTATTAAAAGTTACAATAAGAAAGCAAAGAAAATTTGAGATACTGTAACTGTTGTCAATGATTACCAATTATTGTAATCAGTGTACCGTCACTCATTCCTACGATTTCACTAATAATAGTTATTATCCATAAATATGAATTTTTATTGAATTATTGTTGAATTATCATATATGAATCTAATGCACCACTTTCTACACCCCAGTACTAATCAAGAATTAAAAATAAATTCGTTATCCGACCAGCCAATCAGACCAGACTAGGATGGAAGAGGTTGCGGATGGATGGAGGTAGTCTATAGTGATCCGTCTGTCGGTTTTTGAAGTAGGTAGTGGTGGAAACGAACCATATGTACTCTTCGCGATCAGATCCAGATCTATTAATTGAACCCAATCGAATCATTCGATTGATGGATTTCTTCCTTGCTTCCGTGCTCCCCCCCCCCCCCCCCCCCTTAGAACTCTTTGGCCCTAGTTTGTTGGACCCAGGAGACTGAATCAAGTGGTCCTCATAACCCAATCACAGTATTCTTATTGTTCAGTGACATGTCCGAACTTGAAACAAGACAGTCAGTGAACGAACTACATAACGAACAGTGTCTTTTCAGGAACGAACTGCATAATATCACTTTAACCTGAGGATATCTCTAAGTTGTCTTGCATCGCATTAGGGTAGGGTGCTAAGTAACACAAAAATTAAATTGGGGAATCCATTTAAGTAGTGTAGATAATACCTCTACAAACTTTGTCTAGAAAGAAGCATCTAACAGGACTCACCACTTGTCCCTGAACCACGCGCTCCTGAGTAGTCGCTTTGTGTTCCACTTCCGTCGTCTCCGTCGTAGAAATTTTCCTGGTGATCTCCTGATCGCCCTTCACCTCCTTCTGGACCTGCTTCTGAGTCTGCTGATGGACCTCTCGGCCGTGCACAGTGCTTTCAGATGGGTCCACAGGTGGTCGCCCTTTCACCACCTTCTGTAGCGGCTTCTGCTGAACCTGCTGCTGCAAGAAATTTTGTTGCTGCTCTTGGGAGACCTCTTCAGTTTCAATCTCTTCCCCGTCTTTGGTGAGGCGGCCAGTGGACCGGAGGTTCCTAGGTTTCTGCCAAGGCATCAGTTCTGGTTCTTTTTGCCTGTTGACACGCCGATTGCAATTCAAACATTTACAAAAACTGATGAGCTATACACATCTTGGTACAATTACTACGAATAACAAAGAGAAACTGAAGTTGAGAACTTCTTTAGAAGTTCGAAAAAATGTTGAAACTTACAAATTAGTTTCGTAGCTTTGCGCCATTCCTCTAGCTACAGACTTCCTGGAGATTTTCTCGCCTGGGATGGCAAATTGGTGGGAAGACTCTCGAATTCGGTTTTCTTTCACGATCTGTTCTCCTTCCAACTAAAAATACATCAACCGTGAGTCATGAGGATTTTGCATTCAAAAATACCGTTGATACATTGAAACGCTAATTTAATAAACTTATCCAGGAATTACATGCTGAAGAGTTTCAGAATTTTGCCTTACTTCTCTGAGTCTGTTGTAGTAGTCTTCTCCCTTCTTGAGTCTCACCTCCTGTGCCCATCCCGGCTGATCATCTTTCGGTTGTGCCTTCATCTTGGCCAAGTCACTGCTGATCTCAGCTCCTCTGTGGTCCATGTGGGAACGCTCTTCGAACACCTTTTCGAGCTCCGTATCCTGCCTTTCTTGCTGATATTGTACCAATTCCGAATCGTACCATGCTGTACCAAAGTATAAGTCATATTAAATTTACATTCACCCTATGAAACGATGTGACACTGTCCAAACTTCACATGCCAGTACATCCATAATTTTGTGGTAACTTTAGTGGAATGATGCTTCAACAAATTCTGATCAACTAAGTTGATTCTATTGTCAAACAAACCGTTATGGAACAAATATTTCACTGGACTTGTTAAGATCAACGATTTTAGGCGAATTTTAGTATAAAATGATTTTATACTTAGTTTTATGAAAAATATTTAGAAGAGATTTTTGAAAAGATGCTATTTTATAGTTAGGTTTGGAGTCCAGCACCTTTTCTTTCGCATCTATAATATATAGATGTATGATAATGTTTTTCTTGAAAATCGTAACCAAATTATGAGTTTCTCTCAAAAATAAAATTGACTCTACGGACGATTGAAGACATTTTTTGTGTCCAATAAATTGTTCAAATTTACTTTTGAAAATTTTGTTCCTAATCACACATGAAACTTTTCCTTTATAAATTTCAGAATAAGTGCTAGGTACCTAATTAAATAGATATTGAATATCTAATGCAATAATGACCGTTAAGACTGTTGACGTACGAAATAATTTTGATGTTTTAAAAATATTTCACAGAGTAAAGACTAAAAACCCAATAAATGTGAGTATTTTATTATGATTTTTTTTTTTTTTTTTGTGGCAAGTAATCAATAATCGCTGTTTTATACAAAAATTCGCTCATTGGTTCATGCTGCTTTACACGGATTCATTTTTAAATCCCATTTCCGTACTTTGGTTTTGACTGTTCCAAGAATAGTAAACGATTGAGCATGTTTTCAATCCACTCTCCAAAAATGTGCTCGTCACTGCAATAAGTCACAAAGAAAGCCTTTTGTACAAAAAAAAGTCGTATTTCTGTGAAAACTCAAGTTTTTTTTTCTGGTACAATAGGCCAACGGCTGTCGCAGTAACACCAGCACATCTCCGAGCTGTACCATTGAGGAGACAACATCAAGATCATTCATCATGCTATTTAACGGATTTTCGAAAAGCCGATCGTCTGTCTTGGAAAATCTACCTACCTTGAGGCGTATTCTGTGTATATTATGTACACTGAATTTCCACAGATGCTAACATATCATGAATAAAGACATTTTCATTTACATCCAACAGAATAATATGATTTTACTTATACTAATTTTATGAAACACTATCAAAGTGGATTGATCCACTACTTGCATGAATGCTAAATCGATTTTTGAGGGGTCCAAGTAGACGAAAATTCTTTATTGCCAGACATTTAAGTAAATTAAAATATCTATAGCAATAATATGCAATGATACACTATATACCTCGGTGTAACACACCTTAGGTACCTTCCGTTAAAAATCAGTGAAATGAACCATAGAAGTTTGGAAAGAAAAGTTGATGATTGGGAATTAGAATATTTTAGATCCATTTTATAGATTGTTTTTATAGTATTCATTACAAATCATGTTCGATCTCGTGAAAACATGTTCACCTTGGACAAATCTTCGAAAATCCGCTAAAGTTTCATGCGTCAACTGTTCAACAACAAAATTTGGATGCCGTGTTCGATGCATGTTTCAAAATTATAAAATGGTACACATCAAATAAGTATGTCAGCTGCGAATGGGTTTTGCTTGATAGGTTTGGCAGTTTTTAAACACCAATTTTCGAAACGAATGAGATGCGATGAAAAAAACATCGAATAATGAAAAATAACAACATCCATATACGAGTATAACATTTAAAATTCATTTTCAACATCCACTGAACATTTCCACGACATCAAGTAGTACAGGAATGCTGGAATAATGACAAAGTATAATAGATTTCTGGAGCCTTGGGCAGTATTAGTCCAAGTATTTTTTTTTTTTTTTTTTTTAACATCTATATTACAAGGTGTATAAAAAAACATAAAGCACCGTGCGGGTAACTGTGATATTAGTGAACTTGAAGTGAAGGTGAATTCATAAAAAATCTTAAATCTAGGAAAAATCATTGGGAATGAATCTTCTGGAATGTGTTGTGATAAAGAGATAGAAATACCTATCTTATGGAACTTTTACAGTCAATTCAATAGGTTTTTACATTTGCTCACTTCTGTGGAATCACAGCAAACATGAAAACATTGCATTGATGAAATTTTTGGAAAATATCTCTGGAATGTATATAAATCACGGAATGGGAAGTTGTATCACAATTCTACGTTTAAACTTTTGGAGTTTACTCCTGCCTTTTACGCTTCCTTATGTTTACCTAGTATGTATCAACAAAAATATAGTTATGGTACTCCCATTTAATGCTATAAAGGCCAAATACTGTTGTTTTATTCAGATAAGTTCGTTACGGTCGCCTACACACAAGGGAAATGATGAATACCTTAAACACAATTTAATTTAATGAAATGCAAAGCTCCGTTATCCGTGAAGGTAAAAGTGAAATTTTACATTGATGACACTAGATGATTTTACCAAAGTTTGCATTATTTTCCGAACAAAAATTGCTTTAGGCTCTTGTTTAGGGGCAACATAGGAAAGGTAAAACGCCAACATTAGTAGGTACTGGTTCCTGAATTCGGTTTAATTTTGGCGATTAATAAATTGAAAGATGCTGCAAATCATTCATAGGAATACAATTTTACTAAGCTGAACGGATTTGATAATTGTATAGGGTAAAATATCGTATCCCTTTATAGAAATGGAAAAACAAAGGTTCACAAAAAGTTATTGTACTAAAATATATATGACTATTTATTAATAAAAATTAACATGTATGTAGGGGTGAAAAAAATTAGTATAATCTTCCTTGGAACAAGAAGAAGATGTACTTATATAGGTTCGATTCGGAATGCATTATTTCCTTCCCTAATTTTCTATATTCAAGTTGTACTTTTTACTGAAAGTACCATAACTGTTTTGGAATTCTTTGATCACACTGAGGTTGAGGGCAAAGAAATGAGACCATGCTAGAAATTCACCTTCACTCTAAGCGAAAATTATAAGAAAAGCGAGGAAGTTGATATTAGGGGTTACGATACGTCATCTCGTCTATATAAGCCAGTTTAAATGATTTTTCGGTTTTAATACTAATTGGTTAACATTTTAGGATTAATTTATTATTTATTATTGCTGTCACTACAGCGAGTGTTCATGCTAACCGCTCGTTGTAGAAACGGGTTATTATAGTTCGGGGGAGGTCAACTGCGCACGATTGGTGGAGCTTGAATCACTGACAAAGAAAAACATTACGAAAATCTTGAGCTTACATACGTATCTTAACTTTCACGACTTAGTTAAGTCAATAAAACGGTCATCACTTTATTTATATACACAACAATTCAAAATTGAGGATGTACTTGAAAAAAAAAAAAAAAAAAAAAGGTGAATACCTACTCATTTTCAAATAGGCCCTCCAACCATTCTTAGTCCAGAGAAATTTTTTGAAGCTAGACAACCAAATTGTATGGGAATGGCCGAAAATCGTTTTCAGTTTCTCTTTTACTCGAATAAAAGGAGGGTGTACGATCCCAAGTACCTGCCTCAATTGAATTGATAGGTAGTAGTTTTTGTTGCATTTCAATGGATTTCAGTTGAGCTAATAACGTGAACGATTTTAACGGAAGAACATCATCCACACCCATTCGATAAATCAGGGATTTCGCAAATTTTACTATCGCCCCAACTATCAGCTGGATTATTAACAAAAAATACGATTTTTTTCTCAATGGCGGTTAGATGAAGTGAGTAAAAGGAGTTGTATTCGTTTTCGTGACAAAGTTATGTATAAAGACATCTTTTAAATTGGAAAACCAATCGTAAAAAGTTCATTAATTAGTACGGAGTTTATAATTGAACTGTGTAACGTTATTTAAGGACTAAAGAAAAGCTCCTCCAAAAGTGCGCAGTTATATAAACGTCCTAACGAAGTCAGTTCGTCCCTCACTTCTGTGATAAAGGGTAAATATCAACAACTTTGGAAACAACCATTCGTGCAGTTTTGACCCACAAAACGACACGAATTTCAACACATAGGGTAGGTGATGTATATATAATGAATTGGTTTTATAACCATTACCTGGGAAAGTATTTACCAATCGTCGAGTAGGATTCCAGAACCTTACACCAGGTTGGCAGCGACCGCATTAGAGAAGCATTTTGGTTTTATTTATATTGTGAGGGGTTGGGGATGGTATTTTCAAGGTATATGCGGGTAAATGATAAAGTTGTTTTCATGTTATGTGTTATAATGCGTAAATTTATCTACGATTACATGGAGTAATAGATAAAAACCTGTGCACGCTAAGCGTGCGTCAAGAAGTAAATGTAGCCGTGTATTAGTGAGAGTAGAGATAAAATGCGCTGTGGATTAATGGATAGCTTGTACAATTTTATAGAAAAAAGAAAAACACAACAAAAGTAGCATAATACAAAAAAATTGAAATAATCGTACAAATCAACAAAAATATTCAACAAAATGAGCCAAAAAATATTCTATTTCAAATTGAAAATACATAATTTTTATGAAGCCACACCCCGATGTTTAGGGGTAGTATAAAATTATGATCTGTTCCAGAACTGTGCAGGAATATAATAAACACTCACGCCTTGGGGAGTTCTTGAGGACTCCGCGGTAGTCATCGCCTCGGGGTGTCACCGAAAGTTGAGTTTCCACACGCTGTTCTCCTGAAGAATTGCGAGCTACGACTGCGACAGTGCCGGTGTCGTATTGGCGGGTCTTGGGGATGTCGAGATGCCACATGCCATCATAGGTTAGCTTGCACCTTGCACCCTGTAACAATCAACGAAAACATTTAAGTCAGATTCCTGATTCGTTTCACTGGAGAAATGAACCGACCAGGGTGTTATTGAAACCGTTCGGTAGATGAGTTGATTATATAGTCTTGAGTATTTTATGCCCAATGTATAGGTGTATTCAATGAACTACACTTCTGGAACGCTGTCTACGCGTTGAGCGGCGGTGGGCAGGTGGAGGTGCTCCCCACCCCCGTGTGGGACACCGACACGACTGCTCCCATTCAAAAGTACTGAAAATTCTAAATTTTGGTTCGATATTGATGGAATTTTCAGAGATTGCAGGGATCAGCTTCTAGATGATCCCTTATAAATTTCATTGCAACCGAATCAATAATGACGTGTGCGCAAGCACTTTATTATGGCGTTTTCTTACGATCTATGAATCCAATTTTGTTGAAAATTGAAGGGTAGTTGGTTATACATATCAGAAAAGTGCCCTATGAGTTTTATTGCGATTGATTGAGTTATGACTATCGTATATGCGCAAAACTAAAATTGGTTGACACACGTGAACCTCCGAGACTAATGAACTGATATGGCTGAAATTTTCAGGGATTGTGTGGGTTAGTTTCTAGATGGTTCCCCGCAAATTTCATTGGTGTCGGATCAAGAATGGCATGTGCAAACGTGAGTTTCTTATAACGTCGATTTCTTACGACCTAGTTGTCCGATTTTGTTCAAATTTGGAGGATAATTGAATAAAGGTTTCAGGAAGATGCCTTATGCATTTTATCGTCTTCTGATAAGTAATAAATATTGGACATACGCAAAACTAAAGTTGGTTGACACACGTGAAATTCCGAGACTAGTAGACCGATTTTGGTCGAGGCACTGGCTGGCTATTTATCAGACACCAAACCTGTATTATATTATCAAATATCTACTGTACCATTAAGAAATAGGTAATATTTTTTAAATTAAATGATATTGGGGGATGCCAATTAATCTTGGGAAGTGTTGATGGATTGATCATCTACTGATCATCGATCTACTGGTGTGAGGCTAGTGGTTTGATAATTTCTACGGGTGCTGCAAGAAATATCTTGCCGTAATGGCTGATGACCAAGACATACAACAAATGAAAAAAATTCTTGATGTAGTTCCATGACCATCCTAAAGTTACGGATCCCTCATGTTTTGAAAGTTTTGAACGACATTCACAGTGCTAAGACATTCAAAGATCTCTCTAACAATCTTTGTGATTAACATTTAGAGTCACTTACGTTGACGACAGTGTGGTCGTTGATGAGCCAGACCACTCTGGGACGCGGGTAACCAGTAACGCGGCAACAGAACCTGGCACAATCGCCTTCTTGAACTGTGCAAGGCTCAGGCTTGCTCACAAACACTGGAGCTTCCCTTTCTTTTTCTTCTTCCACTTTCTCTTCAGATGTCCTAAAAATGAATAAGGTTATGAAGTGTTGCACAATATTCGTGATATAGAAACTCTATTACAAATTCATTGCTTAAAAGATAAACTAAGGATAAATGATATTGTTAGAATCATCATTCAACTTCTTGTACTTAACATGTATAATTATAATTAAGGCTTCATTTATCGAGATAGTGGATTCACCGGGTTCGTTTATCAACGGTTTAGTCCGCAAATCTTGATCTGAAAGTTCAACTAATACATTTCATTTCATATCTTACTAAATGGTTGATTTTAGAAGTTTATTTGACTTTGGTGATAATCTTAGCCACAAAACTAGTGCCAAGCATGTTTCAGTTCTTTCCAAAAATATTTTACGAGAAAGAAAGATTCATCTTAAATTAAAAATTGTGAGGAATACCCATTGACAGAAAGGTGAAAGTGAGCAAATTAACATCTCGTTGTACCAGTAATGGCAAACTTAGGGGCTTTATTGAAATATATGGGAACTTACAAATACATTGATGATTCGAGCTCTCTGATCTTTTCAATACTCTTCATTCCCTTTGGAAGCTGTGAGTCGTAGATGATTCCTGGTTTGCCTGCAGTTTTTATTATTGCTCTGGTTTCATCCATGCCATAAAGATTGGTGGCTCTGCAAAGATATTCGCCGCTGTCTTCAGGGTAAACCCAGCCGAAGTTCATGGCAACGTAGCCAAAGTCGTAGATTGGCGTGAACCTATTTTCTGCAAAAAGGAATTTCGTTTTATGAACAACCTAGTTTTAATAAACGTATACCCTAACATTCCTGGGATATATCATGCATAGTCACCATTTTGGGATTTCTTCAAGAGTATTATAGAATAGAACGCAGATTATATGTCCCAGCATGAACCAGAATTCGCACGCTTCGGTTCACTAGGTGAATGTTACAAGGACCTTCAGCCACAAGGACCCGTGATGGAGAAAGGTAATAATGAGCAGGATAAATATCCTTTGAGCCATCTTGGGCTCATTATTACCGTTATTTAATCATCTAAAAAAATACAGCAATTAATGCGATGTGAAGTGGGTTGGCTCTGTTCCTATTTCACTCGGAACAGAGGTCTATGTGGCTGAAAGGATCAAAAACAAGCCAGGCGAGCCAATGGGTAGAGGTTCATTTTCTAACTGAGAACCATATTAAAAATAAACTTGATATTTTTTAGAAGGAACCTACGACAAATCTGACTTTATAAGTTCCTACATAAATTTCTGTTCTAGAACCAAAAATTTCAACCATGTATCACGTTTTCTCCTCGATTCCAAGCGGTTGCAATCATGTTCACAATATCAATATTGAGAATGATCACCTGTGTGTAAACAATTATTTATATAACCATGCTCATAACTCAGTTTGTTGGACACGCACTTCGCAGTAGTTAACATAATATTGTTGGATAAATCGAGAGCTTTCGAACGAATGGTCAACGAATTTTGTGGGATGAAAAACGACGAAGTACCATTTCCCTAGCAACGACTCGGTTGTAGGCGGAAATCACTGTAATTTTTTTCGTGCGCGGAAAAAAATTGACTCGCAAAATTTGCTAGGACCCCAGGGCTAAAACATGATACATGTTAATATGTATTCAGTTTTCTGTGTTCATATTCCTAAATAGTATTGATTATGATCATCTTCGATCAATAGAGATCTGCAGAAGTTATAAATTCAGTGGATTATCATTAAGAAGTAATACTTACTGTGGTGGAGTGGTTTTCCATTATAGAACCATTCTACCTTCATATTTGGATCACCCACGGGAGCGAGCTGGCACTCAAACTTGGTCGCTTCCATTTCAACGAGTTCGGTTTGATCTTTGATTTGAGTGACGAACCTGTTGCAAGAAACAGAAAATTATATTATCCAAACTAACGATTACAAGTGAACCTTAGCTAGCACGTTCACTACCATTTTAGCAATGCGGGAGAGTATATTCCACGTATAAGATGTAAATATAATCTAAATTCTTATGGCTAACCTTGGTGGTTGTTTCTTTTCAGGTTCATACAGATCCTCTTCGGTCAAATGGACTTCGGAAGTGTACTTCTTGATGGTCGCTTCCATCTGCATTAGAGTTTCAGACTTTTTCATTCCTCTCGGCACTTGGTTTTGAAGGATGATTGATGGTATTTCTGAAACAAATAAATGCGCACAGTATTAATAATTCTTACAAGGATCATTAATCTTTTACTAATGTTTTCGAGCCAGGGCCTCGTGTACTTCTGTAGGGTACTATACACATATACTAGGGTATACGTCTCAGGGCCTCAAAATCTCAAAACTGGTTCTTTTATCAGCTCATGTTCGTCAATGTCCTGATATTATTCGCAATAAACTATAACGATGAACGATTTCAGAGTTTATTATGTCCCATCGTCTACTAACTGCTAAATGTAAATTTTTTATTATTATTTTTTATTTTTTTAAATTTACATTTATATTTTAACTCCGTTCTCTTTAGCATGGGTTTTAGAAGTTTTTGTGGTGGTTCGGTATCTCTGAATCAAAGTATTGCTGAATCAAATAGTAAGTAGGAATGGTGCCCCATCTTCGAGACCTAAAAACTGCTAAATGTAAAATTGCTACGGATAAATAACACTGATTGTCACTTTCTCATAAAACCGAAAGTCACAAGAAATTGATGCAATGGGGATGAAGAACTCATGTTATGTTTCTATTCGTATACTTAGTTATGGGTCGAGAAAGTGTGAAAACCACGAAGAAGTTACTTAAAACTTTCTCTTTAAATAATTTCAAAACTTTTCTTCAACCCTTCAAGTTGATAAAAAAGCACACTCTTGTCAAGGTGCCTTGAATCGTACTCACATGAGTTACCTCATCTAAGATACCGGAAGGCAAATCTATTTTATCTTGAACATGAGTTCCTTTGTTTAGAGGTTCTAACTTAGATATATGTACGCTTCACTGAATCGTTACACTTCGTTGAAAGTGATAATCTTTCCTTGATGATTTGCTCGTATTATTCCAATTCTCGTTTCAAGTTCCAGCGTATGATCACCTAAACTTGAATGATAAATGTCGGAGAGTTGATTTCATTAAACAAAACAAGTGGAACTGATTATTATTTTTTTTTTTTCACGTTCTTTAATAATACCAAGCTAATCCTTCGAATTTAAGGGAGTGCATTCGTATGTTTGTACAAAAAAGCTCGGCCATTGGAGGATACACTAGGGTTATTCTCAAATTGTTTAGCTTTTCACTGTCCCCTCTTTATTTCATAAATATTTTCAGAACTTTGTCAACAATCAGCTTCCAGAAGGTTAGTAATGAGTGCTGTCAACCTATTTAGTGAATTGTTAGGAATAAAATAATTAAATAGATTAAATGACTTATTAAAGAAAGATTTTTTTTTACACGAGTGGTTACTCCCCCAACCCACTAGAAAACATTATTACTGCATCTAGCAAAAATAATAAGAATCATCTCTCTAGAATGGTTCCGCTTTCCCAAACATTAAGCAGCTGTTCATAATTATAATCTGCAATGGAAGCCATATTTTATTTTTAAATATTTTCTGTTCGTATCCTTTTGTAATGAATGTTTAGGTACATTAATTTAAAAACTCACTCTTGCATGAGATGGTAGCTTTGGTGAAGTCCTCGCCATAAGCGTTATACGCTCTGCACACGTAGTCACCCGAATCTTCGGGATAGACATAAAGAATATCCAGGGACACGAATCCCATGTCGAAGACAGTTTTGTACCTGTGGCCCATAGGTAGGATTTTTCCGTTCCTGTACCACTCGATCTTGAGTGTTTCGTCATTCTTGGGTTCCACCTTGCACTCAAATCTGACGGGTTCGCTTTCACCCACAGACGCTGAAGTGATCTAAGCATACAAATTGAAGACATGTGTGATATAATTTAGTAATTGAAAAAAAATTATTTATTTAGTATTCTGGTAAATTTCGGAAAAGCTAAAACTTGACTTCGCTATTAAATTAATGAATTTTTTCTTTTTCATTTTTGGCCTATTTAGTCAATTTTGGATGTTCCATGAATAATCGGTTGAGGATTAATTATTTTGCTTGAAAATTTGCATAGGATTTGATTCTGGGTGCTTTATTTCTGTCCGTAACACAAGTCCTAATAAACTTAATTACTTGAAACGGAGGTTTCGTGGGAATTTCGTCATCTGGTCGACTGCCGTATTTTATAAGGGAGTTCATTATACACATTGTACACATTATACACATCGTTAATTCATACACATGTAAACGATATTTTGCCAAAGCTCTATCCCTCAGGGAGAGCGAACGGAAAAGCGTACAGAGATCCTGGTTGTCTGATTAAAATAAAATCCACCTATTAGTTTTTGTTCCAAAGGTTTTTGAGGTTCCGTTGTTTTTAAATTTCAACTATATTAGGATTTATCGAAAGTGATGCCGAACCTTCTAGATCTACTATGCACTTTATTTGATTTTTTGAGCCACGTCTCATAAACTTTGACCCAATCGTATAGGAGACAACTCCTGGGCGGACAGACCGATTTTTAAAATTTGGTTTTTGGATGCTTTGCTTCTTGAAAATTAAACCAACAAATTTGTAGGCTTGACATCATTTTTCTTGATCGATTACTAAGGTTTAATATAAATAATGATAAACCGAAAATGGGGATTCTCATCAGAAATAAAGAACTTAGGGTCAATGTCGATGTTCGTAAACAGGCGAAAATGAAATGAAATTATCGATTTAATATTTTAGGATAAATATTTTTAGATTTTTTTTAGAGTGCAAAATAAGCTGTGGAAAAAAGGAAAACTACAGTTTCTCGGACACTATAGACATGTCTCATCGTTTGTATATGGTTATTTCCTAAGCTATTGGAACAGCTAAGTATTGTGAACGATCTAAAACTTGATCTAGAAATGCTCTACCAACGCAGAACTCACTTCCGGAACTGCGACGAAAGTCAACTGCGCTTGCGCAGAACCGTTCGGAACTCAGAACTGCTACTGAGAACGTTCCCCACTTGTTCGTGGCTCGGCAGAGGTACTCGCCGGCATCTCGGGTGTACACGTACTCCATGTCGAGGACGACGAACCCGAAGTCGTTGATCATGTGGACGCGCGAACCCGTGGCGAAGGGACGTCCGTTGAAGAACCAGTCGATCCTCAGCGTCGGGTCGCCAACGGGTTCGACTCGGCAGTCAAAGTGAGCTTTGCCAGCTTCCTGGGCTTCGAAGTCTCTCAAGTCCACAATAAATCTGAAAAATTTCATCATTAACGTAATATGTGAAAATGGGCAGCTTCAGGTTTTGTGTTTTATTACATCAGCTAAAAGAGCTCGTCGAGAGCCTTCCCCTTAGGAGCAACGTGAAGGATATCAGTTGGTTGGTCAAAACACGAGTGTAAAGAACCGTTAATGACGTCATTATGGAACAAAATCATATTCAATATTAAATTTTTTATTTATTTTATTTTATTATTTATTTTAGTTTTATTATTTATTTATTTTTTTATTATTTATTTTCATTGTATTATTTATTTTCATTTTATTATTTATTTTTATTTTATTATTTATTCTAATTTTATTTTATTATTTATTTTAATTTTATTTTATTTTTATTTTATTTTTATTTTTATTATTTATTTTTATTTTATTTTATTTTTACCTGGGTGGATTGGGTTTTTCTTCAGTTTCCATTACTTCGTCTTTTTTGTGGAGGTCTTCTTCCAGCTTCTGGATGCTTTCCGTTCCAGAGCTAAACGTATTGGGAAGTTGGGGTTCCATAATGATACCTTGACGACCACGTACTTGAAGCTTGCATGACACTACTGCTTCGCCGTGGTTATTAGTTGCCTAAAATAAAAAATTTTTGCATAATAACAATAGGAAAAACAGTACCTACCTACATTATTACTTCTGCTGTCTTCAATATTTGTTTATGACTAGATAGTTTATTTATTTCCATTTCTTCAAATGACAAACTTTTTGTTTGAAGTTATTGGTCTGTTTTGAAGAATCTAGTTAATGCTCATCCCGAATTCAAGTGGCTGAAGAAACAAACATGGCTTCTTAAATGTGTATAAAGTAATAGATACTTAGTTTTAGCTTTCGGATGGCTTCTTAAATGTATATAAATTAATTCTTAGTTTTAGTGTCGGATTATTACAGCGGAACTTGGATGTGATATTCACTCACAGGTTCTTATACTCGCACACTTGAATACCAACAATACGGCTATCTGATATGACAAGCATGTTACCTACACTGTAAGGATCTTCATTGGTTGACTATAGTTTGATAAAACTCATTTATTCCAGATCTATTTAGAAGGAGAGAATTTTCGCCCTTTAAACACAAGCATAGTGGCTGTAATGAATTCGTACAGCGGGACATGTTACATAAACCTTTATATACATTTGACTGCTTGTGGTGTTGAAAATTCCAATTTCTAAGGTGCTGTGCCCTTTGGGACCCTTTCGAACTAAATCCCACTAACTACTTCTCCAGTTAAATCAAACTAAATTAGGTAAACATACATGTGTGCCACATTCGACTGAAGCAATGATAAATATAAAGGATAGATATAAGCATTCCTGCTTTGTAGGGTTGGCTGCTCAAGTCAACATTCACTCTCTTAGGTTTGTGATATGTGTAATAGTCTTTCAGAGTTTAGACTGACATTATATTGAGTTTGGATTTGAATGATTAAAAAGAAAAGGCTTGATCGTCCTAAATTCACATGAAGACTTTTTTGGTTTCAACTTTGATGGTTTTTTTAAAATTTATTTAATTATTAAACCTCACCTTGACCAGAAGGGTCCTTAGCGGCATTCAACAAGGTGTCTAAGAGGGCACTGCAAGTGGCATGATTCTAAGGGGAGCCATGTTAGCCTCTGTAACTAAAGGAGTGCCATCACGATTCCCCTGGCAGATCAGGGGGGGGGGGGGGGGGGGGGACCAACGATAAAATTCCACAGAGAAAAATATCGCCGCACTCTGTCACTTTTGGTAGTATCATCTGTGAACTTACTTTATGTTTTTTCTGACACCACATGAACTTATTTGAATAAATACGAACATGCCTAATAGTGATTCGAAATAATGAAAACCTAGTAAATGTAGTCAAATTTTAATTTTTAATATCTGTAGTCTTAAGAAAATCAGCCATCTTATTCTACCCTAAACTTTATCTTGACTTGGATATAAGTACCTTGCACGTATAGAGACCAGCATCTCTGGTGTCAACGCCCGAAATTTCTAGAATGACGAATCCAAAATCGTTGATTGTTTTGAACCTGGAACCGGCAGTAAGTGGCTTTCCGTTGTGGAACCATTCAACACGGAGGCTTGGATCATTGATGGGCGTCAAGCGACATTCGAAGTGGGCCAGCGAGTATTCCACCAGCGTGAGATCAGCTGGCTGGGTGATGAACTCTGGGGGTTTACCCAAATCGTCTTCAGGAAGCACTGGTGGGCGAAGCTGTCCGAGGCCTTCAAGTTCCGCAATTTTGTCGATGGTGCCTTCCATGCCTTTCGGAAGTTGAGACTCAATGATGATACTTCTCTTACCTAGAAAATACAACGACAAATCCATAAACATTCCTAAATGGTTGAAATTAGGAGTTTCTCCTTGATTTTTATTAATATATACTTGACATGGAACGTGACACACCATGCGCTTGAGTATTAAAATATACGCCTGGTTTTGATTTTTTATAACTTACTTTTAGTGAATTTTCGAAGAACATTTTTTTCATTATTGTGCTTTAGGGTTTTCTCTATAAATGACGTAGGTACGTTGGTATCGGAACTTGGATGAAATATCATCTCATAATATACAATTAGATTTACCTTCAACTTTCATCACGGATGTGGTGACTGCCTGCCCGTACTCGTTGGATGCTCGGCATGAATATTCACCAGAGTCCTCGGGGTAGACGGGAGAGATTTCCAAAATCACGAATCCGAAATCGCAGAAAGTCCTGAACCTGGATCCAGTCCTAAGTGGCTTGTTGTTCCAGAACCACTCGACTTTAAGCTTGGGATCGTCGGTGGGCGTCAGTCTGGCTTCGAAGTGAGCATTTTCACCTTCTCTGAGGCTATCGATGTTGGACAGAGGCACAGTGAACACCGGTGCCTGTCCTTTAGTCTCGGACACCTGTTCATCCCGGGTTTTGATCATGGACTCTTCCAGGGTCTGGATTTTCTCAAGGCCTCCTTCCATTCCCTGAGAAATTATCAAGTGAATAATATATCTTTGTGCTTATTACATAACAAATAACAAGACAAAATTGGTTTGCATAATGTATTAACGAAGCTATACACATTAATCAGGATCCTAAGACTTTTTTAGGGATGGCTGATGTTTGCGATGACCTCCAGAATCTGCCACATTAATTGCCCAAAATGATATTTGTTTATAAGTCCTTACTTCTTGGGTGTAGCTCTCTTATGCCTAAGGAAAATATTGGGCAAATATTTTGTCTATTTCTTAGCTCTGTGGCCGGTGTTGCACTCTTAGGCAAATTAAATGACCTGAGCAGATGACCTATTTTATTGAAACAATTCTTCTTTCATTCCTTTTTTTCAACTTTCAACATTAATTATTACTTATTTTTCACCACAAAAAAGTTTCATTTCGTTTTAAATTTGCGTTTTGATATTTGTCTGATGATTAAAACTGGATAAACATGGCCTCGTACGGAAAAGTTTTTTTACGTTGGAAGGGGAGGGGGGTGGAGTTTGCCAATACCATGACGTCTGACTAAACCTATCAATTTTTTATGGCACTATTCAGGATTTTGAGTTAAAAGTTGGCTGTCAAATGGATTTACCCTCTATAGCTACAATTTCTGTTAAATTCCTGTGATCGAGATTTCCTGACTGTACCAACGTAGGATATAAAAAGTGCGAACCTCAGGAAGTTGAGAAGTGAGGATGAGGTTGGCTTTGGAGCTGCACTTGAGGACGGCTTTGGTCGAGTCTGTTCCCACAAGATTTGTCGCCCTGCACTCGTACTCGCCCGTGTTCTCAGCGTAGCAGTACAGGATATCGAGAATGACGATTCCGAAATCGTGGAACGTTCTGTACCTGTGCCCGTGTGGCAATTTCTTGCCGTTGTAGAACCATTCGACCTTAAAATAAAAATAATTTCATGAATAATTTCAAACCTATCAATACCTATAAATAATATTAAACACCTAATCTGAAGAAATCCTTATTTAGGAATGAAATGTGATATTTTGACTTAAGTTCTGTTTTTCAATATTCCCCTGGCTTCGAATGTTGTCACTCTCGAGCCAATGGAAGCTATAATAATAAGTTTCGAATCGTAGGTTTTACAAATCAGTTTGGAGGATGATTTCAAATAAAGAAATGAGCAATTTTGCCCCATGTATATACTTTCCATTCTTGTTGAGAAACAAAATAAAGAAAAAACAAAATGAAAGAAAATGTTAGGTAAAACATTCAATTTGATGAGTAAAACCACTACCTTGTTGTGAAAGATCGTGTAAAACAGTTTTACGAACGAAGTGAGTCTTTGACTCGGCTAGCATTTGTCAGTGTGCGTGCGTGTTCCCCGCTACCGGCCGCAATTTCGGAGCTACCAACTTGAAATTCGGTAGGTGGACTCTTTAGACACCTACAGGACCATGCCGTCGGCGATGAAGATCGTCGTCAAATCAATCAAAAATTACGTTTGGTATAGTTTTCAATAGTTTTTGCCACACAAAATCGACTGAAATCACTATTAAAGCTTTAAAAGTTATCCTTGATGACAATATGTTAGCGCCGTCATCAAATATCGAGTTAGGTAGCGAACATTTGTACTTACATTACGTCAAACTTCGTGTGGCATCTGGTTAGCCGACTCTCTAGTTATTAGTTTCACGTCTTAGTTTGTTTACTACTTTTCCAGAATTAAGATAATGTAGGTCTTCTCTAAATTTATTTCATCCTCAAATTTGATGTGTACAACAAAATATATGTGCCAAATCTCCAATTTGATGTGTAAAAGCTCCAACTTGACGTTTAAATGTGACATTAGGATGCCCATAATGCTCTCCGATAGCAACTATACTACCCTAATTCCCTAGTCCACTTACTTACTTCTTGTAGTATTAATACTTACAACGAGATTAGGATCGTTGACGGGGGTGAGGCGAGCCTCGAAATGAGCGCTCTGGCCCTCCTTCAGAGTCGTGACGTCGGATATCTGGGTGATGAATTTGGGAGGTTCCGTGACAGGGGTGGGCGGAGCAGCTGCTTGTTGTCCCGCCATCGACTCCAGCTCCCGGATCTTCTGGAGCGAGTCGGGTTGGAGGGTGTCGTAGTAGACTCCGCCCTTACCGACGCACTCAACGTGCGCTCTCGTAAAGTCTTCTCCATACCTACGCAACACAAAACGGGATAACGTAATTTACCTGTGGGAGAACTCAATCCCTATCCCTTACCATATTTTTTGGAAAAAAGTAAGAGGGTTCAATCTAAGACCGGTTTAATGTTCGGTACTTGTGAGTACTTAACGTATTTATCTCAGAGACAGATAGATCCCTGTCTGTGAGATATCTCAACCCTCCATTTCTTACCACGCTTGGAAACAAATAAGGGTGAGTGACTGCAAGAGATGAGAGAACTCAACCCCTATCCCTAACAACATTTTTTGGGAAAGGGAAAGAGGATTCAGTCCAAGAGCGGTTTATTGTTCAGTGCCTGTGAGTAGGTACTAGCTTTCTTCCAACAACGCTTCGAGAGCGACCCCTGGGGCTCCTCCAGAGTTGCCGTGGGGTTAGCTCCAAAGCCGCCCACTTTCGTGTTTGTTTGAACACTTCGGAGAGAGATGTGATAACGAACGTAGTAGAGAAGGTGAAAACAGTTTAGAGAAGGTTATGCGGATATGTAGTTTACTCAAGGGTAGCAGGTTATATCAAAATGCGCATGCGTAGGGCTCGGAGCTCTCGATGAGACCCCGTCAAAAGTGTGGGGCTGCTTGGGGGACCCCCGGAGCAGCTCTGGGGGCGCTCTAAGATTTTTTGAAACACGGAGCTCTCAACCCCATAACATTGTTGGAACGCAATTTCGAGCTATGAGATCCTCTAGGGCGCCCTTTTTCCCTTGTTGGAACAAAGCTACTAATAGATCCCTGTCTGTGATAGACCTCAACCTTCCTTTTCTAACCATGCTTGGATACAAATAAGGGTGAGTGACTCAAGAGAATGATGTGCATAGTTTGGTGATCTAGAACGCCGTTATAAGCACCGCCGCTTCCGTCACACAGACATTGTAAAACCAGCGCTTTTGTCTGGCACCGGCAACCTTTTTGTAACTTCTATTTCTCGGTGTGGTAAGTCTTTTGAATCGAAGGAAGAAATCATAAATGGAAGGGCCTAGGAATACAAATTTACCAACTCTGGATTAAGGACTTACTTGTTTTTGGCCCTGCAAACGTATTCACCGGTGTCGTGGCTCTGTGTGTAAGCGATGTCCATGAGGACAAAGCCGAAATCTGACACCTGTTTGATCCTCGTCGAGTGCCTGATGGGTCGCCCGTTGTGGAACCACTCGACCTTCATCGATGGGTCTCCCACTGGGATCAGCGTGCATTCGAAGTGAACAGAATCTCCGTCTTTGAGACCTGAGACACTCTGCCAAAACAGAAAAAATTACAAGATTATTAGAGGTTTTTAACCGGTTTGAAACACCATCTCAGCTAACTTCGTATATTAAGACCCTGAAAATTGTTACAATGGTTGTAAACACTCTCCTTCCTTTCACAATCTAATTTGAAATTAACCACAGAGAGCCAAATTTAAATGAAACTATTGGTATTTTTGTGGATAAAAAAATCACAAACATTGCGAGAGGCCAATAAGCTCATAAGACTCATCAGATAATTGAACGACTGAACCAACAGGCGCAGAAGTTAAACGCTTGAGACATTGGTGAAGGAAAACGTGTACCTATACATTTGCAATGCTGACGCCAATAGCCGTTAGTTTGTGAAAACAATACCACGCATATGTAACGAACGCTACATTTTCGAATTTAAAGTAATCAAAGTATGCAAAATCAAAAAATCAAAAGCGAAAACCGCCCGTCCTCTGTAATGTTTCTGCTTTTCTACTTTCAAGGCTGGAACGATGTTATCAGAATTCTTATTACAAATTATGCACCGGTCGATGTTGGTCCAGGGGAGAAAAAGGCATTATTATTATTATTTTGTTTATTGAAAAGTTTGATAAATTAAGGAGTAGGTATCTGGTCTACAATTCTGCAATTTTAATATTCTTAAAACATACAGTATGAGATCAGTTATAGCGTAGTAGGTATCTAGTATCTATCGATCATGTTGTTTCGCTTCGGAATCGATTGGCGATAGCTATATAATTTGCCACACCCATTTCCTAAGTGAGCTTAGTGGTGAGTTAGAAAAAACTGACGACCCACAAAGTTTTTGAATTTGCTCTTTAAATGTCAATTGTCAATAATGACAATCGCAGTTTCATGCAAAAATGCTTGGATATATGCGGAATGTCTTATACATAATGTACATGTACATTATATACACATACATACATAATGTATTTGCATTATGTATTTTTTATCATAGATGTAAGATAGGTATATCATTATGTTTTGACTTTCTACAGCATTTCTTACTTATATCAGCCAAAAATTTCAAATTTCTATTTCCATATAAGTATTTGCGTTTTTGGGAGCATTATTGCATATTTGGCGAAAATGTGCATACCTACTCCAAGCATGTTTCTCCAACTCAGCAAAAAACATCAAAAATGGAATAGGAAAAATAAATCTGAAACTGTCCGAGTTAGCTGTTTCTGAAAACTAAGTTTCCCTGAATTTGGGTATTGGCTGACTTATTTCGAGAGGAGTAGCCAAGTCCAGCGCAAATCGGATTACTTCGAGCATTTTCGATGGCTCCGATTTCTATTGGAATGTTTCCGTTCTTGCTAATTGGAGAATATTAGGAATACGAGGAAGCTATGCACAGGTGCCTGGAAGGCAATGAAGGTTTTCTCACGAACACGATCTGCCATATTGACGGGGAATCGTCAAAATAATCTCCAGGAAATAGAAAAACCTTAGAACTAAATCGTACCTGTTCCTAAACTTGTTTTTTTTCGTGAGTCCGTAAATATAAATTTCATGGTTGAATAAGCATAGTGAACATTTTTCTTCATGGCTCAAATTGGGATATTTCGAACAAGACACAACATTTTTAGGTTCAACAATAGTGGAAATTGTAGCCAGAAAAACTCTCTTTCCGAATAACATATTGTATATATTGTATAGCAGAACCACAAAATATTTACTCAGACTCGCTTTGCTTAAAAAGCGGATTTTATTCAAAAACTCCAAATATCCGGAGTTCGGTAGGTTCGAGAATGTCTAGAAATATTCTCTCAGAAGTTCAGAAACTGGGAATTCAATTACAAGGTTATGTATGTTTTACAAACAAGAAAAAGGCGCCGGATATAAAATCTGAAATTTTTGAAATTTCAACGTAACAACATAACATAATGTTAACGTAACAAAATTTATATTTACGGATTCATGAAAAAATCACGTTTAGGAACAGGTACGATTTGGGGTAAGGTTTTTCTATTTCCTGGGGATATTTTTGACGATTCCCCGTCAATATGGCAGATCGTGATCGTGAGAAAACCTTCAGTGTCTTCCAGACACCAGTGTATGAGCCACACCCATCTTTGCAGACGTTTCAATTGCGCATTTTTTCCCTTCATGTTTAATTATTAGGTAGGTATAAATGGTCATTATCATTAATATCGATAGCTTCCCTATCTATTCGAAAGACGTATAAGTTTATGCTCTACTCCTACCTCATTCAATACTGGTTCTTAGAATCAAATTTAATTGAAAGAAGCTAATTTGAGTCTGAATTAAATAGTGCGTTTGACAATAAAGGTGTAATCAAGGTCACGGAAACACAACAACGGCATGTGACCATTTCTTGTTTCGTTTCACGAACAAAGTTTGTTTCCAAGTGCGATCGTTAGGAAGGTTTTCGTTACACCAATCTTCGTTCATTCGATTCCAGTAGGTGATTCTGGCCACTCGTTATATAATGTCAAACGGTTCCTTGCCTGAAAATGTGCAAACCGTAAACCGTTCATACCATTTTTGTAACCGTTTTGTATATTGAATTCATAGATTATAAAGAAGAAGTTAGAAGCTAATTCATTTTTTCATACTTTTTTCCTAATACTCTAGTACCAAAGACTAGAGCCGCGTTTTTTTTTTAGATGTATTAAACCTTGTGTTTCAATTGTAATACCTATCTTAGTTTCAAGGCTGGAAATCAAATCGGGAAGTTTGTACAAAATATTTTCCAAAGCTTTTTGAAAACTTGGAGAGATCTTCTGAACTTTAACCTAGGTATTTCATTTTCATTTAAAACTCGAACGAATTTTGAATGACACTTTCCCAATAAATTGGTCGACAAAAATAATGCAATCTAGCCGAAGTTTTCTAGAAGTTCTCTCAAGTATATGGGTAATCCCAATTTGGACTTTTATCTACACGACTCCGTGTTGATATACTTAAAATTTCCAACAGGTTCCAGGATTAAATTGGATTATTCCAACAGGAAATTTATTTTAAACTAAAAAAAAAGAGATCAATTATGTGGGTGTTATACCACATTTTATTGTCATTAATCATTTTTCCTAATACA
Organism: Adelphocoris suturalis; assembly: GCA_030762985.1. Lineage (NCBI taxonomy): Eukaryota > Metazoa > Arthropoda > Insecta > Hemiptera > Miridae > Adelphocoris > Adelphocoris suturalis. The sequence goes on along the minus strand of CM061043.1, from coordinate 46,903,388 downwards.
ATATATAGAGTTATCTTATTTTATGTTCTGTACACTCTATTCTGATTACTATGCTTTGCTTAATCGATCCTCTCTTCGATTATAGGGGGGGATAATCAAATAATACAACGACCTATCCCAGTTGCATATACACCATATTTTTCCAACTTCATTCTATCATGCTCAACAATTTTGCTCTAGGTGTTTTGGTTGCCCCTCATAGCTTCTGAACGTACATAGTATTTAGCATACATTGGTTGAATTTGAATTAGTTCATTTAATGTGATTTTTGATCCTAATAAATGAACTCTATTGAAATGTAACTATTTTGTGAATGTTACCTTGATTTGCGTAGTGAATTTGGGCTTTTGTCCTTTTGTGATGTCAACGCATTCCAAATTGACGCTGATTTCGGCCTGTCCCCACTTGTTGGTTGCTCTGCAGGTGTACACTCCGGAGTCTTCGATCTTCGTTCCCAAGATCTCCAGTACAACCATTCCGAAGGCGTGTACGGTTCGGATTCTGTGGCCTACAAACGAGATGCATATAATTCATGAAATTCTCTATATGGAGAAACATGAAGTCGAGAAATGTCATTTCCCTTGCATACACCACGTTACCAAGTAGAAGATGTAGAACGAAGTGCTTGACTTTTGTGTGTGCTATAGGAGACTGGATTTTTATGCAATTGCATATCCTTATTGCTTCATCTGAGGCACCCGAAGATTGTTTCATTGTTTGAGTTGACTTCAGTTTGTGCTCTGTCTCAAATTTTGTACTGCATATTTTTGCATATTATCCGAGCTATACTTGGATGCATATTTATGAATATTCGGGGAAAATTTCATGTTACTGCATAATTTAGTAATAAAAAAGTTACAAAATTATAAATGTACCTTCACTATTTTCAGAGAATGGGAGAAATTAAATAATAATGTAGGTCAAATGAGTCTTTGGGGGAAAGACAAATGTTGAGAAAGAAACCTGCGGTAAAAGTGCTCCACAAGTAAAGGACCGTCTTCCCACCAAAAGGAAACAAGTCGCCATTTTTATTTAACTCGGATATCCATGCTCAAACTTTTGAACTATGAGATGTAGGTATTGACAATTCAGACCATTTTATGACTCTGGGACTATTTACATGATGCCCAAAAACATTAAAGGATGATTTACAGTGTAATCGTGAAATTTTCTTATCGTTCAGAATACCTACAATTTCCAAGAACAAAAGATGATTCATATCATTCATTCATTCATTCCTCACGTGGTGGAATGAACGAATTGCAATTGGACCAACAAACTGGAATATCCACTCGGAAATTAGTATTGGATAGTATAATAACAATAAGAATAAAAAATAAAATTCAACTTTATCCGCTCAACATTTAAAAGTTGTAGGAAATTATCGACTCACTAGCTTCGATGGTTTTTCCATTGAAGAACCATTCCACTCTCATACTCTGGTCTCCCACAGGAGTCAGTGAAGCCTCGAAGTGCGCAATCTCTCCTTCGCCCAAATTGCTGATATCTTGGAACTAGAAAAAATATATATACATTTATATATAATAATAGAAAATTTTATAATAAATATGATTGTAATTATTGGAGTTAGTGATACATGTTTCATTACTGCATATTACCAGTAGACTAAGAATGTTATAAAACAATGTATTGGTTTATTATTAGATTAATACAAATGCCATTGATCGTGTTATGACAATTCACCACTAATTGATCAATAACTTTTTATTATCACCCTTCTTACTACCCCTATCTATAAAGATTCGTTTATTATATATATATATATATGCAAAAAATTAACGAATTGTAAATCGTACTGTTGACTGAATTAAACATATAGAAATATAATTAATGAGCCACTAAAACCAGGCACTGTTTGAATTACCTTTCGTTTGTCAACCCAGAGTATCGAGCGATTTATTCTGAACGTTTTTCCATCAACTCAAATCACCATTATGATTGATTTAGTAAAAAATGGTCAAGCAAGGGTACTGATTAATTTATAAATAAGTAATAACTCTTGTTTATTATTTAATATTTAGAAAGTGGGTTGATTGATGATTACTGATTGATTAAAACGAATTGGGTTATCCGTATCAATTAACTGAGGAGTACATATGTACAAGTGTATCTATTAGTTCAGGTTTTATTTATCAGTATGGTGTGAAGATTAAATTATATTAATTACCCTGTAGTAAGTATTAACTATGGTGTGGATGATGCCTAAGGTGAATAAATTAATCCACCACCGAAATTATTCTGATCATAATGTACCTGAGTAATGAACCTTGGAGGCATAGGCGAGTATATCTAGAAAAAATACATCACATAGGCATGGGTTAGGTTCACACTCATAAAAAATTAGTTCAAATGTTATTGAAAAGTTAAGGAACTATAGCACAAGGCCTCATCAATAAATAATACATACAAATCATTACGATTTGGAACACTGAGTCTGAGTTACTATTCCAGATTATAGATTTAATTGAGTACTTAGTGGTTTTAGACAAAATTAGAATACATCCCAGTGACTACGCACATCAACTACGATGTGCAACAAATACGACTATCCGGATATCTCTACGACCTTTTGTTTTTCTTGCTCCCTATGAGGGCTCCCTATGTGGTACCTAGTAATGATGAGGATGTTTAACGTTTTAATATATTCATGTAAACTATATACATGCAAGTCAATTATTTGATGAGGCGTCATGCTAAATGGAAAAATATAGAGCAGTAATCAGTTAGTGAGCCACATGTTAAGCGCATTTTCTTTTAAGGGGATTGGTGTTTCATAAGAAATGAGGAAATAGGAATTTTGGGGGGCCTCCATTGCTTGAACGGAGCAGTTGAGAGTGTTAAGAGCTCACTCAGCTGATTGGGGTCGGCATTAGGTTCGGTAAGTTAGAATAATTGTAATAGGTAAATTAATAAATATAAACGGACAAAGTGAATATAATAGCGCATTTCTTTAAAAGAAAATGCGCTAAACATAATGAAGTGTACTGGAAGTTGTGATTATCACACGCTATTTTCATGTTTTAAAGAACTTCTTGTAATATGCATGAATTAATACAATGATAATTGCATTGAATCGATTGAATACTCACTACAAGGTGGTTCTAAGGTAATTTTACTTGGGATCACTCATTATCACTGTCGTTAACGCACAATTTACAACGTGCACGTGTATTGAAATTACGATAATTACCTGTGAGGTGAATACTGGAGCTTGGCCCTCCTCGGCCTCATCCTTCTTAGCGTCCTCTCTCCTGAGCGACTCCTCCAGTTCCTGAATCTTTCCGAGTCCTTCCTGCCCCTTGGGGTGCTGAGTTTTCTCGATGAGACCCGCTTTAGTCGAGCAGTAGATGGTCGTCGTGGTGAACGCCTCGCCCGATTTGTTCCAGGCCTTGCACGTGTAGATGCCTTGGTCCCGCTCGTATACCTCTATCAGGTCAAGAGTGACGAATCCAAACTCAGAAGTCATCTTGAACCGTGAGCCTGAAACAGGAATATGTGTGGAGTTTTAATAGCCAACACAATATTGCACATTGATTAATATCTAAGGTCATAATATGTACTTGTAGTGATTTACTCGTTCCGAAACCTGAACTATTTTCAATGAATCTCCTTCTTTTGGAGCTCGCAAGGCTCATACGTTCGATTGAAACTTTACCTTGCATCTGATCGACAGAAAGAAATCCGAAAAGATTGCATAGAACTGGAATAGTTATAAGAAGTTGGTAAAACTGAAACAGCTGAATCGAATCTGCCAAAAGAGTAAGAATTTGTGCAACGGAGACTTATATCACTTATTCGGTTGTATTATTCAGATCTATTATTGTCATAATATAAGTAGGTACTCTGTATTGGAAACATTTCTTGCAAACAAAGCACTTTTTTTTAGATAGAATAGATAGTGAGTAGGCAATGAGCACTGGTAGTTATGAGTTTGTTTTCAAGCTAAATTAGCTTTTCATTGCAATTGCCTTCTTTTGGGGTGATTCTGGAAGCTTCGATTTTATGAAACTTCAAACAAAATCTTACCGTGTTCAAGAGCCTTTCCGTTGAAGTACCACTCAATCTTGAGATTGGGATCTTCTTTAGGCTCGACGGTCGCCTCCAGATGGAGGGGTTGAGCCTCTCCAAGCTTGAACTCCGGCGTCAACGGTGTTGTCCATACCGGCTTGGGGTATTGGGCTTCTGGTTTGGAATCCTGTCTCTGGAGCTTACTAGCGTAAGCATCATCGACCTCTTGGACTTTTTCCAGGCCTGCCTGGCCTTGCGGATGCTGCGTCTGCAGATATATGTCACTCTTCCCTGTTCACACGTAAATTGGGGTTACGGAAGGAAGTACAGAGTAACATTTGGATTTCTTCAAATATTGTTTTTTATTGAAAGTAGATACTTGAGAATATTCACTAAGGCAGCTATTCATAAAGACAACACTGGTTATAAACAATCAACCCTGAAAACTAAAGACGTTAACCAAATTTTCAACTACCTAATAAAACTATATAAGCTGGAACCGGAAATGTCCACGACCAAGAATAAGAAAACTAGACTTGGGCAACAGTATGCTTCTTATAACATCAATAGAGTACTCATGATTAGATTAGAAATTGGTTTCATCGGGTATTTTGATGTTTTTAAATCCAATAAATTTATTTTAAATATTAAAAGTTCATATCTGTTCTTGTTGTCTTTATTTTGAAACCCTACCCCGTATCTGGAATTTGGTTTGTTATTGTAGCAGATAACCACCATCTTTGCATGTTACGGATAAATAGTTCTAAATGAAATTTCTCTATTCTTAGAGATATTTGGAGAGGTTAGGCTTCGGAGTTCGAGAAAAACTTTTTCTAGATTATACCATTATTTGTATGAAACTTTTTGGGTTATCGCAACTAAAGAGTTTTGTCAAGTATTGATGGAATCAACTACAATGAAGATATTATCTGTTCGTAGTAAACAAAGAATGATCGATTTTACAGCTATATAAGTAGGTACATTTACCTGTGCACTTGAGTGTACCAGACGTAGATGCTTGCCCCTTGCTATTCGTTGCTTTGACCGTATAAATTCCTGAATCGTTCGAATAACAGGAATTTATGTCGAGGGTAACAAAGCCAAAGTCGTGATTTCCCTTGAACCTCGCTCCTGACGGCAATGGCTTGCCATTGGCGAAGAATTCTAAACAAACAAATAATAGTTGTAAGCTTCCTATCCCTTAAAAAACCTATGTATAGAATATTTCAATGAGTACAATAAAAACACCTTTTTCTAATGTCAGAAAACCAACACACAACTTTATTTTTATAATTCCTAATGTTATGTTTTCATAGAAACATATGATAACATGGTTATATATTATATTAATAACGAAGTCGTTCGTTACATTCCCCTTCTCTAAGTCTTCATTGCCGCTGCAATGATACGGGATGGTGTTCCGTACTGCTGCTGCCTGCTGTCTTCAAAAATCCATTATCATCTTCATAAATTAAAGTTTTGGGGTAACCATCAATTGTCTTGATTTCTCTTGATGCTGTAGGGACCCTTAACGACTGGCTCTTTGACTTTGAATCCAGTTTGTACCAGAAGGTGACCACCAACCTCGAATTTAGGAACATACTTAGAGTGACGAATGTCAAACTGTTTTTCCATTCGCTCCTCGTATAACCTTCGTTGTAGCGATTTGATAGGGAAATTCTCTGGGGATTCGATTGAAATTATGGCCTCTATCCTGATCTGCTGAGTCAGCTAAATTCTTTCCTGTTCACTGTTGGAAGTTGAAATTTGATAGGGACAGTTAAGAGATTCTCTGATCAAGAGACGAATGATGTGTCGGTGAAAATTATCAATATTTCTTTCCTTTATATTTAAATATATATTACCCACATGAACTATTGAACTCAATAAATTTTTATTATTCATTTTATTACTTTAATTAAATTCTACAGAACGTTTAGCTATGGTATGAAGTTTAGTAGGCGGTGCGAAGTTCACCTACTTTATTCTAAGTTATTTATGCACCCTAACTGGAGCAACACTCGGGTAATAGCAGGTCACAGTTTGCTTGGAAACCATATAGACCGGTGGACCTGTTCATGCTGAATCAGCTAGCTATCAGCTAGTTCGAGGTAATTAAAATCAGTTTTTATACCACTGATCCCACGAGAATCCAAACGGCTCCTATTATTCAATAATCAAACGAAGTTCCTTTCCATGCAACAGCTGGTCCACTTACCGATATTCAAAGTTGGGTCTTTCGCAGGTTCGACGCGGCATTCGAAGTGGGAGTTCTCCCCTTCGGTGCACACGACGTTGTTCAGATGTGAAATGAAGACGGGACCCTCGAAGGCGGGTTCAGGGAGTTCGCCCTTGGCCTCCTTAGGGCCTTCCAGGGCGTCGATGAGGGGCAAAGCTTCTGGGCGCAAAGAATTCGCAAGGAGCCAGTGGCGATCTGAAACAGATATCAAAAATCCATAGTATTTAAAATACAATTGAAATGGCATCGAGAGGAGGTGGACTCCAAGATCCTTATTTACTTTAAAACATGTCATCAGGGGAATTTTGAATAGTTGTTTAAATTTATTTAATAATTAAGCCGCACCTCAACATGAAGGGTCATTAGCGCATTGAACAAGGTGCCCTTAGGGACACTACAAATGCCACGACTCTAAGGGAAGCCAAGTTGCCCTCCGTCACTAAACGGAGAGTCAACATGGACTCCACTGTCAAATCGGAGGGGAAAAAACGAGGGGTACAGCGATGACCACTGTTTAGCCCCTACACCGGATAAAAAACCCCAAAAATAAATTAATACAACCAAGACTAGATGATGAATAGACTAAACATATGTTACTATAAATAATCAGCAAAATGAAATAAAACTATGACTAGATGTAGGTATGTAAACATATCACAGATCAGATAACACAGCTCGAAGTAGAACCCAGCGGCTCTCAGTTAAAACAACAGGGACTGTCTGGTCCAGATAAAACATCAACCCTCTGAGGGGGCTTATGGTGGACTCGAAGTTCCATATTATCTTGGCAATCCTCCAGTAAGTGGCGGATGGACACATCACCCCCACACCTCCCACACACAACTCGAGCACATTTTTTGAATAAATGTATAGTGACTAAAGAGGAGGAAATGTTATACAATTATTCTTGCTCTAGCAGAATTATTATCTGTGATGATAAGTGTAGATTATTAGTCTGGTATACGTATTTATATTTTCATTGCTCCCTCCGCCCACACACTCAAATCTTGTTAGGGATATGTGTTTTTGCTTTGTCCTTTTTTGGCTGCAGCTGTATTGGGCTGTTATATCTCCTTATATAGGTATTGGACTATTGTATTTCACCCAACTTGTTCATAAATTCTATTAGTAGATCTACACAGTAGAAAATTTTGTTGGCAGGTCTTGTTTCATTGTATTTATATTTTTGGAATTATTGTTGTTGAATCGCTGAGTTTTTGTATTTGTGTAATGATTCCTCAGTCGCATTTTGAGGACATTTGCGCTGTCAGGTTTGCTTCCGAGTCTGTCAATAGGTAGCGGATGCATTGTGTTTTCCTTTTCATTGATTTATTCTGTGTCCCTTGACGAGAGCTCAGCATAAGTTTCATGGAAAGCTTAAATAAATACTATCTACCTATTTCATAAAGACCTATTCTAAAGAAACCAAAACAGAAACAGTCTCATTCAGTTTACCTTGTAGCTCCCGATTGAAAGCCCAAACATTTTATAGATGATGAATCATACGGGTAAACTCACCTTCAACTTTAATGGTACAAGTTGAGACCGCCTCTCCTAGTAGATTTGTGGCCTTGCATGTGTAAATAGCGGAGTCATCAGGCCTCACGCCGTTTACTGAGAGCGTAACAAGACCGAAATCGAATGTTGACCTGATCCGAGCACCTGAAAATAAATGAAGAGTTTATGATAATGATGACAGTAATGATAATAACGCCAAACAGTAAGTAAAAAGTAAACCTCAGACAACTGTTATAAGTCGCTCGAGGCTTCTAAGCGATTAGTAATCTTTTATATACTCGCAGGCACTTGATAAGCAGTTTGGGATGTGAAAATTGCAAGATGTCTCAGAATGCCCAACGAGCTATGAACTTAAGATTTACAAAAAGTTTGATCAAGTTTCAATCTTCATTCAAGAACCTTGACTTTGGTCTCTCTAAGAAAGATAACGTGATAATTTAAGATCAGTAGTGAATAACGGAGTTTAGTCGCTTTGACGTTGTGTAACGAAGGCATTTTAGTAACAACAATCAAATCGGTTGTGCACGAAGAAACGAACAAGAACGAGAGAAAATTTATCTTTTGCTTCTAAACTCGTCCAAGTGTAATAGAAACTAGTTTATAGAGACAACATCAAATAGGTAAAAAAATCGTTACCTGTTGTAATAGACTTTCCATTCTTGAACCATTCAATCTTCAAGTTAGGATCAGCCTTGGGCTCGACCAGAGCTTCGAGGTATACATGGCTGCCTTCCACCAAGTTCTCTGCGTTGGACAGATGTTTGGTGAAGACAGGGGGCATTTGAGGTGTAACTTCTTGGAACCCTTCGGGAACTTTGTTCATCTCAGCTTCTTTGAGTTGGATCTTTTGCCAGGCATCGGGCTGCAGTGGCTCACCCGATATGGCGGATCTCGCTGTCAGATAACGAAAAACACAAATATAATTTTTACAGTATTAGCTATAGAATGAGATGTACGTCAGATTATTAATAGAATCGTGCGTTAGACGACAACGAGTTACGCACTAAAGATGTGCATTGCATTCCAAATAGTTACTTACGTTTAACTTTGAGAGTGGTCGATGAAACAGCTTCTCCAGCAGCGTTTATTGCTTTGCACATATAGATGCCAGAATCTTCTGGAACTGTTGCCATTATGTCAAGTGTGACGAATCCGAAATCGTTGGTAGTGTGGAATCTTGATCCTGAAGAAAAAAATATTTGTCAGACCACAATCAAGGTTTAAGATGAAAATATCTACGATTGAGGAAAACGTGAAAGGTGCAAGGAGCTATAACAAGCGCACATACACGAATGATGCGGGTCATCAATCAAGTCATCATGGCAATGTGAAAAATAATAGAGTATCTAACATTAGTGTGCATTGGGAAAAGTAATGATTTCTCACAATTGGTGCATTGACATCACGTTGCAGAATGCAAACACATAATTAGTGACCGATGTCAATAGACAAAGTTATCTACCAAGAGGTTTGCAATGCAGATAGCTGAAAGTTTCAGTCAGCAAATTCGCCAAATCTTCTTCAAGCTGTAAAACGTGCAAAATGTAATATCTCGTCCCCAGGTAACACGTAAACTGGCCCCATAGATCTTATCATGTACTCAGAGATTTACTAAATCTATGCAAAGATCTAGTACAGCGTAATTTTGATTACCGTATTGTGTATATGTTGCAGAAAAACTGCGATGTTTACCTTTTACACTGACCATTTTTTTCCTTGCAACTATCCATGATAATTTACTGTTATTCTCTGTTTCAATCGTCCACGTTCACTGGTTTTGTTTTATGTTGAGCATTCTAGTTTGTTCCGATCGACCATTTGAGCCATTCATCTTACGATTCTTCGGAGGATTTTGATTCATCAACCTCTAATTTATAGAAATTTGAATGACTAAAAACAAATGACACTCAAACGTTGAAGACATGGACAGACAAATAAATTAATATCACGTGGCTATTCCTGTAGTTCCGTTCTACTACAGTTCAGCCAACTCACCACTTGGTATTTCCTTCATTTCCACCTGGCTCTTTTTCCCAGAACTTTCATCTAAAAGTATTGATTTCTATGTCAGTACAGAAAGGTTTGCTTAGGTGATGTCATTGAATAAAGATGAATTTTAGTTTATTTTCGACGTATGCAAATGAATAAAATATTGAATTCAAAATGTAATATAATCAATAGTATATTGATATCTATATCAACTTACCCATCTTGAGTTCAACGCCATTACAGTACCACAAGTATCTCATGGTGGGATCGCCCACTGGCACGACTCGTGCCTCGAAATGCGCTCGTTGTCCTTCCCAGAGCTCTGAAGGCCCTGTCAGCAGGTTGGTGAAGATGGGTTTCTCAAAGACTTGGTCGGGCTCATCGCGTCGGGCGGGTTCTTTGCCTTCTTCCAGTTGCTGAATTTTCTTCATGCCCTCTGGATGCTGAGTGTCACGTTGAATAGAGGCCTTACCTTTAAACAACAAATGGTCAGTAATAATAAGGAACAGCACCAGATAAAGCCTTTCATAAAATCCAGCATCAAATAAAATTAAAAAAAAAAAAAAAAAGTGATTTACTCGTTATATGTAGAGAGCATGGTATACTTACTCTTGATCTTCATTGAAGCTGTTGTAACAGCTTCACCAAGAGCATTAGACGCTCTGCACATATATACTCCCTCATCATCTTCACGAACATGGGTCATGTCCATGCTAACATAGCCAAAGTCGTGAGTTTTGGTTATCCTCGAGCTGTCCTCGAGGAGCTTTTCGTTTCTGAACCATTCGACTTTGAGCGTTGGATCTCCCACAGGGATGAGACGGCATTCGAAGTGAGCGTTTTGCCCTTCTGCGATTCCATCAATGTTAGCCAGCGATTGTGTGAAGACTGGACGCTGCCTGGTGATGGCTTCAGGAACTTCTGGCCTGGGTTGAGGGCCAGCTTCAAGCTGTTTGATCTTTTCGAGTCCTTCAGGCCTCTGTGATTCGGAGATAATACTTCCTTTCTCTGCAAAAATCAGCGCAGGAATTTATTAAGCCAATATTGTGAGAGAAATATGGGTGTGTTTGCTATCCATTGTTGACTACTATTGTTATTACTCAGTTCTGGTAAAAGAAGAAAATATGTATAACTTCACACTCAACAAACAGAAAAAACCTGTCGCAAGTTATGAATTTCCGGAGCTTAGATAGTCCGGACGAATGAACAACAATAAGATCGGAATTTTATAGATTTGAGCATCTAAGTGCGTTGTTACGCCAGTAATAAGCTCAATCCATAGACTATTATTTTGCTACTGATCATTATCACAGGAGTGCAAATTCAACAGGACTCAGCAGCAGCTTCTTGTATGGAAATTGATTTCCAAATTTTTTCCCTAGTACCCATGAAGTAAAGTTAATTACCACCCAGCATGGGAGGGAGTAGGAGCCTGTGTTGCCAGGAAACTCACTAAAAGAAGTTTTTCCCTCACAAAATCAATATTACCTTATTCCAATAAAATATATTATATATAATGCGCAGTTTAATTATGTTCATTTACTAACCTACAACTTGCATAGATGTTGAAGACACGCAAGACCCCAGTTTGTTGATGGCTTTGACTGTGTACTCTCCGGCATCACTTGGCAGACAGTGACCGATATCCAATGCGAAATAGCCGAAGTCGAAGGTGATGTGGTACCTTGAGGCGGATCCCAATGGTTTGCCATTGTGGTAAATTTCGATACGGAGATTGGGGTCATGAAGTGGTTCGATTTGAGCCTCAAAGTGTGATGTCTGCCCTTCAGCTATCTCCTTGGTGCCCTAAAATCATGTTGATCCAATTGATTGATCAATTATTGGAATTCGGTAGTAAAACTAATCCGACTAGACATTCAATTTATGTCATTATGGATTTAAAACTACACTAGTAAAATGTAATCATTTACCCTTAATTCCGTGACGAATCGTGGAGGTGTGGGCAATGGCTCTTCAATTTCTAACCTTTGTGGGTGTCCCTGAGCTTCCAACTCTCTGATTTTCTCCAGACCTTCAGGGTGCTGGGTTTCCAAAAGGATGCTGTGGCGTGCTGTAACAAAACAGTTCATTGGTATGACGTTAGTTTTCAACCATCATCTACTAATTAACGTTCAGTTGCTGTAAATGAATAAAACATCCATCCAATAAAGTCATATTTTCATATAGAGCATGTAAATCAGCTCTCGTAGAGATGTTGAGTAAATGAAATTCTCAAAAAGATCGAGGAAATTATTGTACGAAATAAAATTGTTACGATGGCCCAAGAATTATGCAATACGGAGTTTTTTTAAATCTGTTTCGTTAAAGCTGGATATTCAGTTGAGAAGTGAGACTCCTCTGATTATAAAAGTTTTAGGTTTTAGTACGTGAAAATTGACTCTAAATCTTTAGACATGAAGGTCGATGAAAAATCACGGCAATTTATTATTGAACTAGTAAAGTTTTCAGTTGCGGTTTGTGGGATTCGGATTGTTGAATGAGGAACTTGCACACTTTTTTTCAATCTCAGAAATTAAAAGTAGATGGGATTTCTGGATGAATGGCGGACAAAAATTGTTAGAAGACTCTATGATTTAATAAAAATCCTTAAAGTTTGAATTTTCAGAGAGCCCGCCAAAAACAATCGAAGGATTGACATCTGTTTATTGAACAGAGGCTATGGTGGTGATCAGACGATTGCCTCAGATTATTGAATAAGAGGCTTAGGTGTTACTTGAACTATAAAAGAAGTTCTAGAACTTAATACGAATCAAAACTCGTTAGAATCCCTCCAAATGCTATCCGCTATGACTTTTTGTAAAGGAGAACTTACATTGCACTTTGATGTTGCAAGTATTGACTGCTTCGCCCATCTTGTTAGTAGCTTTGCACATGTACGTTCCAGAATCTTCAGCGTAGGTGTAGAGGATGTCCAGAGCGACGTAGCCGAAGTCGTGAGTCGTTCTGAATCTGTGACCTGTCTTGATGGCCTTGCCGTTGACGAACCACTCGATCTTCATATGAGGATCGTTGATGGGCTCAACCCTGCATTCCAGATGAGCGTGCTCTCCTTCTTTCAGGTTTTCGAGGCTGCGGGAGAAACAGAGCGCATTTTTATTCATTACACTGTACGACATTAGAATTGTATCTGATTGAAAACTCTCCCCAACTCTATATTTTTTGGTGTGGAGAACATGAATTTCGGCTCAAGAATCATCCATTTGCTTTGGTTTGAAATATATGACGATGTTCTGCCTAAAATATTCCAGGTGAAATATTCATCTGGGTTGGCACAGATTGCATCACAGACCCTTGGGATAACCTCAATAAGTTGTTTACTTGAATTTTGATTGGCGATTATGAGCATGTTCTTGATGAAATTTTCATGCTTTCATAAGTTAACTGAGTTTTAAAGCTGTTAGGAAGCATCGAAAATGTGTAAACATCCCAAACAACTTTTGAAACATTTTTAGAAGAGTTACTTTTTCAAATCAAAAACGTCCCATTACTCAGATGATCAAGAATAAAGTCCACCACTACTTTAAAGTAACGGTAAACCGTGGGCCCCACACATCTGCTGTACCGCGAGTACATGTAGTTTAACTTTAGGAGTATGGCTGAACCAAAATGGATATTCTATGCCATTTGGTGATTCCATGGTTGGAGAGAGCCTACCAATTACTCAGAAAACTGTTATTTTTGGATGAGCTCTCCTCTTAATAAATGAATATCTACAAGGAAAAAAACCTACCATAAAATGCCTTGAAATTCATTCTGCAATACATCCAGAACAAAATAGCTATGAATTGCCCATTCTCAGTCCTCCTGTCCTCACTTCAACTTGGAAGAGGATTATTTTGTGTAATAAAGTACTAACGTATTCCAATAATAAGTTACATATACATCTCTGAACAATCATACATAGTAATGTATGATTGTATTGTTAATACCTCCAAACCTTAGACAGAAGAAGGTTTCTGGTAGAAAATTTGGGTTTTTCACACCAACATCAAGTGGCTTTCTCTTTCTTTTCTTTTATCAGAGATACAAGCCAAAGTTTTATTATTTTTTCTTTTATTTAAACAGTGTAATACAATCTTTTAATTTACTTGATCAAGGGAAAACGTCCTTATGTACTCCGAGACATAGGTTTTACACATGATAAATGTACCCTATAAAACTTCGATAATGACCGAGAATTTCAAAAATTCCCATAGTCTTAACGAAAAATGATAATCCAGTGTAGCACAAGTAGGTACCCGACAAAGTGGTGCGACACATGGCAGTGGACATGAAAACCCTTTAGATAAGTCTTATGGTAGACTTTTCAGAACTTCGTAACATATTTTCACTTTAAATATCTACCATATTTTTACACATTTTCAATTAGTTTTTCCACTAGAGAAACTTGTTGAGAAACATATTTTACATGCTCAGCATTTGTACGATTCGTTTAAGTTGCAATATTTAACTCAATATTAGGTCACCAATATCAATGAGATTCGTCCGTTACAGTTTTTATAAAGTTGCATATAACTACTAATGCATCTTTTAACCAGTACGTACAAGCTGAAGAATTTTTTGAAATCAGCTAATCCATTTCAGCACACACGTGGATAACACGTTGAATGATCGCGAAACTCGAGAATGTTTCCTCGAGTTTCGCGATCATTCAACGTGTGATCCAATGCGACTGTAAATCAAGTCCAAAATATTCTATATCTGGCTCTCAGCCATCAACTATGGAATAAGGTTGAAGTGTTCACCTACAATTTGTAATATAACTTCTGATGTGACTACATCATAAGCTAACTAAACGCTCCTTTAGTTCACATCTCTATTTAAAATTCGTTTGTTATTGTTCATAGATATCAGAGCTCATCTCAGTCTTTAAAATACTTCAATTAGCTGATTTAGAGTTCCCACGGACCCTGAATTTAAATAATAATAATAGCTGATTTAATTGCTGTTTTATGACAACCAAACATTAATATAATTTACCTGTTGAGTGGAGTTAGGAACACGGGTTTCTGCTGTTCGGCCTCCACCTCTTGGGGTTGAGGTCTTTCATAATGCTCCAATTCCCTGATCTTCTTCAATCTCTGTTCGTCTAACGTGTCCAATTGCAGACCAGCTTTGGCTGAAAGTATTTAATTCACGGTCTCATTAATGAAATAATTGAGATATTTAATAGAATCATTGAGACAATTGAATAAATGTATGATCCCCAATGACAAACTCCCATTGTGTTATGGGTATCGATTTAATATACTACATGGGTGCAACAACATTGTGGTACCATGAAGTGACGTTTTGGAGATGTTAAGCAACCCAGAGCTACTGAACCAGCTTTTCGCGGCGTCTAAAATCCCAGCTTCAACGCTATCGTTCTTCCCACTTCGTCGCTTGAATAATTGAATGACCAGCTCTAGTAAGGTTCTCACGATGGTACATGGCATTGCTATATCCCACAAACTCTCGATTAATTTTGGATTAGGTACTGAAAATTTGTCTGGGTTCAGAAATGTCATTTTGTGCGTCAAAATGAAATTCGGCTGCCTAGTACATTTCCATTGCATTGGAAACCAATGGGGGCAACAATAGTATTTGAGTTAGAAAGAAATTGTTATTCTGAAATGCTATCCAGCATTTAGTGTTGAGGAGAATTCAATGTTTAATTTTGAGTGATATAACATTTTAATGATAAGCCCCCACTTTTTATGAAGAATTTAAAGAGGACTATGTCAAATTATTTATTGCCGTAAGACTGCCAATATAGGTACCATTAAAGGTTAAGTCACAGTCACACTCTCAGTAATAGCAACACTCTCGGTAGTATTAAGAATCCTCATTTCATTCCCGTATACATGTCTCCCGCAGTTAATTTAATAATCATAAGATAATTCCCCCTCAGTCGCATCACGTGTTAAACAATTATTGATTTCGGATTGCTTGCGAAATCTTTGTTCTTCACTCATCTCTTCAGAAACTCCTCATTGTGATCGGCCTAATTTTTGAGAGTAAAATTTGATTTTGTTTCCTATCAAAATAATTCTAGAAACACGATTTAGCAGTTTAATGATAATATAGAGGTATTTTGGCCTATTGAAATCGTAACGAAAGTTCGCTAAAAATCTCTTTGAAGCGGTTACCTTAATTTAATTCATTGGTTTGACAGTACATAACCCTTCAGAACCCAGCTTACATTTCGTTCAGTTCATAACAAAAGCAGGGGGAGACAAAGTTTACTATGTCTACTTTTTGAATAGCGAGTGTAGTAGGATCTCTACTGTGATATACATTAATTTGTAGCGTTAATCATACGTTACTGTACAATGATTTCTTAAGAATCAATAACACGTAAAATTGACTTACAGTCGACTGTAATAGAGCATGTGGTCACAGCTTCCCCTGCAGCGTTTCTTGCCTTGCACATGTATGTTCCTGAGTCTTCGGCATAGGCGTACAGAACGTCCAGTGCAACAAATCCGAAATCGTAAACGGTCTTGAACCTGTGACCTGAAACCCAAGCGATGAATTGTGTAATTAAACGCAATGAGCGAATTTTTCAAACTTTTTTCTTTATATATGCGCTTAAATATTGAACACATAAGGATTTTAGCGAATTTCAGTAAAAAATGAAGCTATTGCAATGGCTCCAAAAATTTTAAAATCAAAATTTTCGAAAATTGTCTTAATTGAAATTTGTTTTGAGACATTCTTAAACGAATCCTAGAGTTTAACGCTTTTTCTTATATACATATTTAAATATATAGACATGTGTGTGTGTGTGTCCTTCCAGACGATAACTCTCCTTAGGATTGAGATAAAAATTCCGTTCTTGCGCCAAAAAATCAAGCTTTCCAAACAAAAGGACGAGTTCGTTGGCCAGCATTTTTTGAGCACATTAAATTGGTCAAATTTCAAAAATAGTGCTGAAAAAATCACTAAAAATAGTAAAAAACGGCTAAAAATCGTTAAATTTATATTTTTTAGCAGAATATTGCTCAAATAACGTTTATTAACTATAAAATAGAACATTCGAAAATTTATGTACAAAATTATGGTGAAAAATGTACTTAAATTCATTAAAATGTTCTTAAAAATAGCTAAACAGCTAAAAACTATCCAAAATCTCTTTTTGAATAGCAGATTATTATTTAGAACGATCTATTTGCCATAAAATTGGTAATTAACATTTTCTTTTCTCTTAAAGTGCTCAATTTTCAAAACAATGCAACATAATAATTGTCCAATCATTTGCAAAAATTCGCTCATATGATCATGCTGCATGACTGGAACTTTTTTCGGGTTAAAATACATGCAAACAACCATTAAACTTGTCGTTTCACATAAAAACTAGCTCATAAAGCCATGCTGCGCGAAGAAAATTTCCCACTACATTTTGACTGGTTTCAATTTTGATATTTTCAAAGAATAAAAAGTTATTTTTTAGTTATTATTCGCGAGAATAATGACTGAAATCTAATTAGTTATTAGTTGATGGTAGTAACTAAATTTTGCATAAGTAAAGAAGTTATTAGTTTCATCTGATTGTAACTGATAACTAAATTAGTTATTAGTTTTACCTGATTGTAACAGATAACTAAATTAGTTATTAGTTTCACCTTTGCGAAACTAATAGCTAAACACCTCTTATCTATTAGTTATTAGTTCAACTAATTTATCCAAAATTATCCATTAGTTGGGGAATGGAAACTAAAAACTAAATCAGGTGAATATAGCCATAACCATGACTAATAAATTAGTTATGTGGGGTAGTGAGCTTTGAGGAATACATCCTAGAGTTGTTGAGGGTGAGAAAGAGAGATCAGCTTCTCGTATTAATTTATTAGCTAAGCGCTTTCGCCTTTATTGGTTCCAAGATCTATTCTATTTTCTATTTTATTAATTTTAAAACTAAAATTAAACCACGGCCCTACCTTCAACAACATGTTAAAAGGTACAGCAGCAAGTTTACAACAAAGACAAGAGGATGGCTCCCCCTAACCACTGATATCAATAAAAAGACTTACCTATATAGAGAAAATTAGATGACATACAATCTACCAAATGGAAATTGTAACACCAAGAGCAACCCCTACATATAAAAAAATCTAAGCTCTGACGAGGCCAATAAAGGCGAAAGCGCTTAGCTAATAAATTAATACAATAAATTAGTTATGAGTGCTAACTATTGACGTATCAGTTATTAGATGAACAATGCCCCACTCTACTTAGTAGTTATTGTGTTTACCTTGTGGGATGGGACGTCCATTCCTGAACCACTCAACCTTCATTGTTGGGTCGTTGACGGGCGTCAGCGTGGCTTCCAAATGCGCCTGCTTTCCTTCCGGAAGATGCTCAACGTTTTTGAGAGGTCGTCCGAATTGAGGTTTCTCCGTAACAGCGGCTTCCTCCTCGGCGATCCTCTTGTAGCGGGCGTCGGACTCGAGGTATTGTATCTTTTGCAGAGCTTCCTTGTGTTGTGTGTCACGAATGATGCCAGACCGACCTACATCAAAATGCACATGTAACAAAACATCCAAATACATAGATCAACACCATCACATTCTCTCAAATTTCATTTAAATCACCAGCCATATGGAATTCATACATTTTTCAATAATGTAAAGTTAATGCTTGAGCAGTGGCTTCCATTGATTCAATTATACGAGAGTTCAAGAAAACAATTGCAGGCAGATTTTTATGATTGTCAGATATTACATCGGAATTTGTAATTTCTATCGAACTGCTTTGTTTATCAATCATTATTTGTAAATAGTAACTTCTTAAGCCGCGTTTACACTAGCGAAACTTCCTCGTGAAACAGTTGCGCGAGGCAGACTCGCCCATGTAGACGCCCCTCCACTCGCGAAACATTTCGGGGTGAGGACGCTCGCTGTGAGCCGGAGGTCAGTCGGTTTTCGTCCGCGCATCAAAGTGTTTCGCGCGAAACAAACTCGCTAGTGTAAACGCGGCTTAAACGTTTCGCGAGTAAAATGAACCAGGAGGATAGCTTGAAGCATGTTCACTACGAAACCAGAACTGAGGCTTGTCGAAGGCGGCTCACCCTACTCGCGCAACGTCTCGCTCTGAGTTGCGCTCTGTTTTGGGAGGTGCGAAATTTCTCTCGCAGCGAGGAAGTTTCGCGAGAAAGTTTCGCTAGTGTAAACGCAGCTTTACCTTGAACTTTGAGGTTAACCGAAGAAACTGCTTGGCCAAGTTTGTTGGTGGCTCGGCAAGTGTACTCTCCTGTGTCCTCTTCATAGACCGTCAGGATGTCAAGTGCTGCGAAACCGAAGTCATAGGTCGTCCTGAATCTGTGCCCAGTCTGCAATGGCTGGCCATTGTGGAGCCATTCGACTTTGAGATTTGGATCAGGATATGGCTCGATCCTGAAAATTCAGTCAAATATAAATTTATATCTGACTCATTGATTCCTTTTTCAGGAAACTTCTATTCCAGCAACTTAACTTAACCATCTATCTTGGTATCGGGTAAGAATGTAAAATGTTTAGTGAGGAAATTAAATCATTTCTACTTGGCGTAGAACTTTCAATTAGGTTTGTTAATGTTTTTATTATACATCCTAAGAAATAATTCATTTTTGAAGTGATTCTGGTTACAAAATTCAGTAGTAGGTATTAATTTATTTTCAAATTATTGTATTTCTATTGTTATCTGGGAGTTCGTTTTTGAATAATTTCCCTATAGGTGATTTTAAACACGTGATTTTAAGTCCAAAAAGCTTGGAAAAATCATAGTTCTTTTCACAAACCTGCATTCGTAGTGTGCGCTTTGTCCTTCAACCAGCTGTGATGGTCCATTCAATTTGGCCGTAAAGTTGGGTTTTTGGTTCACAACTATATCCTGCTCTTCGGTACGGTGGTACTTGGTAGAGTCCTCCAAAGCTTGCAGCTTTTGCAAGGCCGCTTCATGCTGTGATTCCGTGAGCAGCGAAGCTTTAGCTGGAAGGTATAAAAATTACCGTCAAGTACCGTACAACCGTACAGATGCGTATAGTACAGAATGCTACTACATGTGACTAATACATAAATCAGTTAATTTTAGCGAATTTTCGTAGAAATTTTTAAATAAATTTTAATGAATTTAAAAACAAAAATTTTCTTCATTGAAATCCGTTTTGAGACATTCCAGACATTCTTATTATATTTATATATAATATATAATAAGTATTATATATTATGTATATATAATATGTATTATTAATTATATATAATAATTATATTTATATATTTATAATCCAGACATTCTTATATATTTATATATATAAATATATATATATATATAAATGAAATATATTTTGTCACGCCAGACGATAACTCTCCTTTAGGATTGAGATAAAAATTCTGTTCTTGCGCCTAAAAATCACGCTTTCCGAACGAAAGGATTTGTTCATTTTTTGAGCACATTAAATTGGTCAAATATCAAAAAATGTACTAGAAAAATCACTAAAAATTGCTAAAAATCGTAAAATTATTATTTTTAAGCAGAATCTTTGTCAAAAGAATTTATTCACCGAGGAACTAGAACATTAATAAATTCATGCAGAAATTTACGCCGAAAAATGTACTGAAATTCCAGCAATATTTGCCAACAAATCTCTAAAAACTGCAAAAAAAGCTAAAAATTCAAAATCTTTTTTGAATTGCAGAATATTATTTTGAAGGAGTTTTTTTGCCATCAAATTGGTAGTTAACAATTTCTTTTTACTAAGTCCTGAATTTTCAAATTAATTTAACATAATATAGTACGATAATACACGAAAATTCGCTCATTCGATCATGCTGCATGACTAGAACTTTTATTAAGTCAGAATCCCCTCAAACTACAGCTTTGCCTTTAGGCTGAATATGAGGGGGTTGTTGAGGAAAAGACAACTAGATAATTACTTCACAGGTTCTGCGAAAAGGAAATAAAGAAATTGTTAACTATTAATTTTATGGCAAAAAACGTATTCTAAATAATAACCTGTTATTCAAAAGAGGTTTTGGATTCTTAGCTTTTTTTCGAAGTTTTTATCGATTTTTTAGCATATTTTATTGATATTTAAGTAAGTACGTTTTTCATCATAATTGTGTACCTACATAAATTTTTGAATATGCTAATAAATTTATAGTTTAATTATATATTTAATTTAAAAATATATTAATAAATTTAATATTTAATAAACTTCATTTGAGCAATATTCTGTGAAAAAAACATGACTTTAATAATTTTTAGCAGTTTTTAGCCATTTTTAGTGATTTTTTTTAGCATATTTTTTGAAATGTGACCAATTTAATGTGCTTAAAAAGTGCTGGCCAACAAACTCATCCTTCCGTTTGGAAAGCTTGATTTTTTGGCGCAAGAATGGAATTTTTATCTCAATCCTAAGGAGATTTATCGTCTGGAATGACACATAGGTGCATATAAATATAATATAGGTACATAAGAAAAAGTGTTAAAATCCAGGAATCGTTTCAGAAAGCCAACAAACGGATTTCAATGAAGAAAATTTTCGAAAACTTTGATTTTAAAATTGTTGGAGCCATTGCAATAGCTTCATTTTCTACGAAAATTCGCTGAAATCAAAGCATGAAAGCCACTAACTGCTTAAGAATGTAATTGTCGACAAATCCTCCGGATGGAATCTGCCTTCATTTGCGAATAAGTGAGTTCAATGAGTCCAATAATTTTGTCAGATAAACTTGAATGTCAATCTGACACAAACAAAAGCCATAAAATGCCTCCTACTGTCTAATTTTTTATTCAATTAGGTAGAATTTTCATAAAGAAATGTATAAGAAAGACTTACATTGAACTGTCATAGTGGCAGATGTCACTGCTTCACCAAGATCATTCTTGGCCCTGCAGGTGTATGTACCTGAATCTTCAGCGTACACGTACTTCATGTTAAGAGCAACGTATCCAAAATCGTGCATGGTGCTCACACGGTTTGCTGTAACAGAGTGAATCCATTTGATAATAAGAAAGCACAGTTAGAGACTTATGAACAAGCGTAGAAACGTATTTATACTCAAATTTGCTGTATCTGCTAAGCTGTAACTAAACTAAGCTGTACATAAGATCAAGGTCGAAAATCGAAATCCTCCTTCAACAACTGAACAATAGATGTAACATTCTCATTTCAGCAACCCATTGGTGGATCATTTGAACGGCTGGGTGAAGATTGTTCCCGCCGGCAAACAATTAAGTTGCAACAGTTAAGGAGTCCTCGTGTAAAGGATAATTTAGAAAATTGGCTGAAATGATTGTCTCCCTAAATAAAGAAACCCACACTTCTGCATTAATTCACTTCACACTTCTGATTGAAAAAATTCTTAGTACAACTTTGCAGTCTGCCTTGATTCGATTGCATCATGGATCAGAAACAGTTGTTAACAATTCATAACGAACAAACCACAGCATTGCATTATTTATTATACAGTCGAGATATCAGTCTTTGAAGTGGTATATTACCACATTTTTCTAGCAGCAGGGTACCTAACAACGTTTTTCATTGTTTATCCTTGATCACATCATCCTACTACAGCGTTTTCAACGGCTCTTCTGGCAAATTAACGTGATTTGCATGTGCCAGGGGATGTTGGGAATTCCTCTAGAGACCGTTCCCATAACCTCACATGTGCTTAAAATAAGAAGAGGCATGGGATTTTATAAGAACAGAATTCACGAATTGGTTGATGGTGTAAGGAGTGAGTGACTGCAGTAGTTGCCAAATTCCTTTAGTTTTATAGTAGAGCTGGATACTGGACGACCCTGAATCGTTGTCAAGAAAGCCATTTACAGGAGATAAAAACCCCACCTTCTGGACTTACGAATCAATGTTTTCCTGCCGAATGATTAGAATGACAGGGTCCAGGAATTTTGTACCTAATCTACTTTTGGTCAGATAGTAATGCTTCTACTCAAGTAGAAGGTAAGGTTCATATTTTTAGAACTACTTACCACCTTCTCGCCCCTTTGATACTATTGAAATTGATTATACATAACTATTATTATGTATTAAAATACATCATAGTATAAAAAAGACTTACAGGCAGCTATCGGGACGCCGTTTCGCAGCCACTCGACTTTCAACCTGGGGTCGCCCACTGGAATAAGTCTGGCTTCGAAATGCGCCGTCTGGTTTTCCGTAGTCCGCAAATCTCTCATCGGCTGCGTGAAGACTGGAGCCTGCGTGGCAGTTTCTTCCGGACCACTAGGTTTCTGGTACTGACGATCTTCAAACTGGTTCAGCCTACTCAGAGCTGACTGGTGCTGAGACTCCAAGTAGATGGATTTCCTCGCTGAATTTATAATAACGATGTTATTTTGATATGGTTTTGAAAGAATCATGCACATATATATTATTTCAAAACTGGTATGCTTGTAGATAATTGAAAATGCCTGTATTTCATTGTTCATCTAATGATTACCATATAATATCATTTGTGTGCCTACGAAATTCGAAAAAAAAATTAAAGAGTTTATGTAACTTAAAATTATCCTCAAAATTCACATTTCCAAATACTATGCTCAGTCTCTTCAATGCTTTGCGTACCTACATAAAAACTATCTGGAACCTTTTCTGGTGATTATCAACATGGGAGTACATGGATGACCACAAAAATTATGTAATTTTTTCAACTATATCTCAAGAAATCCGTACAATAGACGCCGTAATTGTACAATAGAAGTGTTGATTTACTTCCGTTTATGTTTCATTTAGTTCGTTCATATTTATTTATTTGATAGATATTGGGAGTAATGACCTCATACTTTTCTTTCTTTCTCATAATTTTATTTTTGTGTTTGCTCGCTGTGTGGCATATAATCCATTTAAAGTAAATATCGAATACTAGAAGATGGCATTTTTCTTTACAGCAATGATCAGTAGATTTAAGATTGAGATTCCGTTATATCTAGAAAGTTCGGTACAACATCTACCTGTTTCCAGTACCTATTTCTGTTGCCACTAGGGAAAGTGTTGAGGTGGAAGCCAGACCTCCCTAAAACACTCGCTGTAATGATACCAACTTGGGCGTTTTATTCTAGCTTCAAATATTCACATGGCTTTGGTTCTTGCAGTTATTAGGACTTACATGAAACGTTAAGGGTAGATGAGGTGACGGCCTCTCCGTTGATGTTTCTGGCTCGGCAGGTGTACGTGCCGGAGTCTTCTGGGAGACAATGTAGGATGTCGAGGGCCACGAAACCGAAGTTGTTGGTCTCAGTGAATCTCGATCCAGACTTGACCGGCTGCCCATTGTGGAACCACTCCACCTAAAATCACGCAATAACGACACAGATTACAACGGGGACCTTTCATTTGTTAGAATTTCATACTTTTGACCTGTGATTCGTATTTAGTACAGTTCCAAACCCCTTAGAGTAGCAAATTTCCACTCAAAAGACCGTTTAATTTGGCCAATAAATGGGTAGGAAGATTACGCGTGACGTAGTAGTGCAAGGAAGCAGAGGTTTCCCTCTAGCCATTCTACTGGTCAAATGCCAACCATATGGCACCCCTTTGGAAAGCTCTCGATTAGATGTTTCAATTGTGGAAATAAAATAACCATGAAAATTCCCCATTGATTTCATCCAAGTTTCCCAAAGACATCCAAGTTTGATAGAACAAAGGTAATTACGGAATATTAATGTTATTGGGGCAGTAACCATAATTTATTTTACCATTTATTTTACTTGTTACTATTTATTATTTCGACATTTATTAATTTTACATTAGACCAACTGGTGTTTCCACGTAATTTCATAAACATCAATAATGACGTACTGAAGGCTTTTCAAGTCTCTCTGTGTCGCTTTAAAGCAGAGAAGAATTTCCCTCTTCTTCCCTCCCTTCTATATTAAGAATTTTTTTAAATAATTTAATTATTTAAGCCGAACCAAAACTAGAATGGTGATTAGCGGCTGGAGCTCTGCATTAATAACAAACAAAAGAAGAAATACGAATGAATTAACGGGACATTTTCTTCTTTAAAAAAAAAAAAAAAAATAAAATAAAATAAAAAAATAATAATATATATATATATATATATATATATAAAGTTAAAAATAAATAAATAAAATCTAAATTTTCCAATTTCCAAAACTGAAGTAATCAGACATTGGAAATATGGAGAAAGCTAAGTGATATAATTGTATAATATATTTCCAAGAATTATCATTTGTACAAGGGAATCTGTTTCACCCCTGCATTGTATATATTACAATTTTTGTTTGCCATGTAAGAGAGAGTTCGTGCAGACATAAACTTGATATCTTTTCTTTTTTACAATGACCTGAGAAAATTGCTCTTAAATTCCTCAATGTTGGAGTTTGGATCAATACGATGGTAAATCAAAGGAATGAAAGGTATGTAAATTTGAATCTTGGTGTGCAAGTGATGATTAAAATCCTGACCTCACGAACTAACATATTCGGGTTGGGTTTTTCAAGATAGAAAGATAAAATGTATAGTCAGCGGGGAAACAGCACATAAAATTATAAGTAAAGGATGCACAAAAAGTAGTCAGTGTTTTTTCCCAAAACAATCACAACGATTTTGATGAAATTCACAATCGAGTTACATCTTACGTCGGTGAACATTTTAGGTACCTTATATTTTGTGTAAGCGTACGGGTTTCGAGAACTGCTATATTATGTTCATTGTATTAGAGATGAAAGTATTACCTCCAGAAATGAAGACTTCAAATTTCTTCATATTTCAGAAAGGAAAACTCAATAAGATCGTAAACTGAATACCAACGAGGAAAGTGATGTGAAATGTTGTACGACGATCTTTTGAAAGCTCTCCTGGAGATGTAATATTTTGGAAGACTTGTACACGACAAATATTCAAAACTGGATACCTAAAGTGTGTATACTTAATCGAATTACCTACCTTGCACCATACCTATCATAACTCATAAACATGAATTTTATAGAACTGCGGTTTAGACGTTCCAACAGTAGTTTTTGATATATGTATAACTTATTATTATGATGTGAATCCCACAAGTTCAATATTACGAGTATATTAATGAAACCAATGTAAACTACAGTTTTAATTTGATTTACCTTCATACTGTTGTCGCTGACGGGAATGAGACGACACTCGAAGTGCGCCCTCTGCCCTTCTTTGATTTCGCAATGTTTGAGAGAAGATGTGAACACGGGGGCTTGCGTCGTGGTTTCCTCGATCTCGGAGTGTCTCTGATACCTGGAACGGTCTTCCAGATACTGGATTTGTTCCAGACCCATCTCATTTTGAGTGGCTGTAATGATTTGGGAAGTACCTGGAAACAAGACAAAAAATGAGCCAACGTAATTCAGAAGTATGCAAATTATTTTATTTTTGCAAGAAAATGTTTTTTTAAGGCATAATTTGTTGTGGTTGTAGATTTAATATTTGTGTAAGGCTCCATAACCTAATTCCGATAACTTCGGATAATGTTTAAACCATGAGTTTTGCTTAACTATCGGTAAATTCTGCTCTAAAGCGAGTGTGGAAATAGGGAGAGGCTGGAAAAGACCAAACAGCATCGTATGAACCTACTTAGGAAGTTATGCTCAGTTTGTGGATTGATTTTACTGGGCGAAAGAGGGTACCAACTCACTTTTGGCTTTCAACGAGCAAGAAGTTTCATCGTAGCCCAGCATGTTCGTGGCTCTGCAGGTGTACGTTCCTGAGTCCTCTTCAATCACATCGATGATATCCAGAGCCACATAGCCGAAATCATGGATGGGTCTGAATCTATGGCCTGTAGGCAGAGAAAGTCCATTGAATAAACAAAGAGATTATGATTTTTATGTACAGGTTAATGAAACTCAGGGAGAAAACTACGTGAGTTAATGTATTGTCAGTTAAAGATATTCGTTTCATTCGACACTGAAATGAATGATTCATAATTTCCTAGGGATACCCATTTCTGTATACATAATATTGTATTTAAACAACTACCTAATACTCTTTCGGAGCTTGAAATAGATTTGAGGTATACTCACCAACGATAATGGGGCGGCCGTTTTTGTACCATTCAACTTTGAGATTGGAATCAGTGACTGGCTCCAATTTACATTCAAAGTGAGCGTGACCGCCTTCCCTCATCGCGTCGATGGATTTGGGTTTGGTGATAAATCGTGGGCGGATGGTAACGTTTTCCTCGACTTGATCCGTCCTTTTGTATCTTGAAGCGTCTTCGAGGTATTGGATTTTCTCCAGGCCTCCAGGGTGTTGGGACTCCAAGATCAAATCTTTCTTGGCTGCAAAGATGGCCACAAATTTTAGAAAATAGGTAAGTTGTCCGGTCAATCAGTAATATTATTTTAACCCAATATCTATGGTCACTCTCAATGTTCTTTCTTCTGTACCCGGTATTTCCGATTCAAAACGGAATATTCCAAGGGAAGAATTGTCATGTACGCGAGAAATGTACGTCAAATGTTGTACGCCACCCACTATAAGACATACACTGACGTCTCACGATCAAGCACGGCAGTTGGTATTGGACTTTATAATTCAGAAATCCAACAATCATCATCCTATCGTCTGTTCTTCATTTAAAATAAACAGTGCTGAACTGCTGTCCATAAAGGTTGCTGCAGAAGAAATAACCTTTAAAGCATTAGGAAGAAAATCAGTCATATTAACAGACTCCAAATCAGCCAGTGAAGAACTCTCCCGAATCCATTTAGGCACGGTTACTAACTTCATTGCGTATGAAAAAGCCAAAATCCTCACCTCCAGCCCAGAAGATATAACGATACAATGGATCCCTAGAAATATTGGTCTAATAGGAATGATCGAGCCGACCATGCTGCCAAACTAGGAGCCATTGAATATTGTCAACGTTTACCCGCGCAAATTCCTCTTCCTGATGCTCTACGGGCTATTGAACAGATTTCAAATGGATGAATGGCAGGACTGGTATGACAATTATTCCCTTGAAATACTTTTTTGTTAACTAATTATCATTATATAACTTTCCAAGCTTCAATTTTCAACCAATTGGCATGTTTGTATTTTGTTCAAAGCGTGAGATAATCTATCTGTGCACTAATCCACAAGAAAAAACCCCCACCCCAATTTTTGAAGCGCATTCATGGAATTCCCAGCAAGTGTTTATTATGCATTGTAAATGTTATTTTCAAACTAGTTCCACAAGTTGAAAGGTAGGTCGTCAATAACGATTCACAGATAAGTTTACAGATAGAAGAGGTTTCCTTTCCAGGTGAAAAGGAAACTGGTCAAATGTTATTTCTTAAATGTTTTCCAGGTAGGTAACAACAGTTTTCCGTTGATGGTTTTCAAAGTCACCGAAGTACATACCAATTATCCGAACTGAGCAAGATGTTACAGCTTCTCCCAGTTGGTTTCTGGCTTGGCAAGTGTACACTCCTGAATCATCAGGGTACACACTGAGGAGGTCCAAAGCGACGTAATTGAAATCGTACGCTGGTCTGAAACGGTGTCCCACGCGTACTGGTTTTCCGTTCACGAACCAGTCAACTCTCATGGTTGGGTCTCCCACAGGCTGCAGCCTGCATTCCAGGTGAATGTTGGTTCCTTCCAAAGTTTCAATGTTATGGAGAGGTCTGGTGAAGACGGGAGCAGACATGATAGTCACGTCTTCTTGCACATGGCGCCTCATCTTCGAGTCTTCAAGGTACTGAATCTGCTCCAAAGAGTTTTCGTTTTGGGTGTCTGTCAGAATGTCCGACCTGCTCATCACCTTAAAGCACAGAATACCAAACGTTGATGATATCATGAATGCTATCTTTCATGCTATAAATAAATATCATACTGAACAGTCAAAACTATCCTCTGTTACCAGATATAAATATGTTCATTTGCAGTGCGATCCATCCTGTTCGAAACGGAAGTTAGTGAAAAACGTTGCCTATTTCCACGAAAAAATGAAGAGTCACAATGTTCAATCGATTTCGACGGTTAGGCCATCATAAGTAACAAACAATAACGTTGTATAAGTTATTGTATATAAGTAAGATAAGTAATATTATAATTATACTACAGCATATGTCACTATTGAGTAGGTAGGTATAAATAATCAATAGCAATTGCATACTTACGCGCACGCACGCTGAAGTGTGAGCCGATCCTAAATGGTTAGTAGCTCTGACGGTGTACTCTCCAGAGTCCATTGACGTTACGTGGACAATATCCAAAGCGACGTATCCGAAATCGTGGTACGTCCTGAACCTAGAGCCGATCGTGATGGGTTTGCCGTTTTGGAACCATTCAACCCTCATCGTGGGGTCTCCCATCGGCTCCAGTCTGCACTCCAAATGGATGTTTTTGCCCTCGTTTGCTGGAGGGGGATCTGACAGGGGAGTCACAAATATGGGCTTGGACTTAGAGATTTCTTCGATGTTGTAGGTTGGCTCAACATGGCGGTGCTGTTCGATGTGCTTGGTCTTGTCATAGGCACCATGGTGCATGCTTCTGGTGTCAATTCCTGATCGAGCTGAGGACAAAAATAACAACTTATGAAGATTTTCATTAAACGTTGTTTTTACACAGGTACACAATTCAAATAGGTGTTCTGGAATGCGGGGACCTCGACGAAGTTTTTAAAATAACGTGTACAATGTTTTACAGAGCACGAGGTTTTTGAACTTAGTTCTCATAAAATGAAATGGAAGTACAAAGGTTCATTATTGCAAATAATAAACGGAAATGGATAAGATTAAGTAAAACTTACTTTCTACTTGCATGGAAGCTTGAAGTTGAGCTTCGCCCAAAGCGTTTCTAGCAATGACTGTGTAGGTACCAGCATCTTCCGCCCTCACACTTTCAATATCCAAAGCGACGTAACCGAAATCGTGGTACGTCTGGATCCTATTGGCAGTTTGCAGAACTTTGCCGTTGAAGTACCATTCAATCTGCAAAACACGATTTCATGAGAACCAACTGAAGCTCCTTTTTCAATATTATGTAGATGTAATATCGTTATGTGAAAAATCAGTAGAGCAATATGTTCGTAGTTGGTTGTACCTTCATCGTCGTGTCACTGAGTGGCTCGACGCGGGCTTCGAAGTGAGCTCTCTGCCCCTCAACAATCCTGTTGGTGCCTTTCAATGGTCCCAGGAAACGTGGTTTTTGCGTAACAGCCGTCTCTTCCTGTACTTGTCTCATGTATCGGCTAGATAACATTGCAAATTATGAAGATCATTAGTGTTTATGTTTATAAAAAAGTGTTAGTTGAGTAAGTCACCCCAAACTGCAAGAAAATACTCTCATAGATGAGAGAAATTTTTTTTAACCAACTCCACCTCCCTGCAATGGAGGTCTGGATACAGGCCATCTTGGAAACAAGCACACTTTGAGCCACTTATGTAATTTCATTCAATAAAATAGCCAGTAACCAGTAGGTCATTTTTCTTTGTAAAGCTCTTCAATACCTAGAATCTTCCAGATGCTGTATCTTCTGAAGGCTGGAAGTGTGCTGACTGTCGCTGATGATATCTTGCTTGCTGATGACGGTAAGGTTGGCGGAAGTGGTCGCTTCACCCAAAGTGTTGTAAGCCCTGCAAGTGTAGCGCCCCATGTCGTGGGTAGCTACGTGCTTGATTGTCAGAGCCACGTAACCAAAGTTAAAGAATGATGTGATCCTTGAGCCTGGAACGAAACACAAATTACTATAAATTTACGGCTGCATCACTTACACAATTTGAAAGTAGATGAAGTAAGAGAAGATTGACTCAAGCTGGATCGACAAAGACATTTGATAAGATAAAAATTGAAAAGATTATTCTATAGATCTGCTGGATTAATTTGACATTATTGGCATTCAGACAGCACTTACTGGCTTCAACGGGCCTTCCATCTTTGAACCACTCGACCCTCAACGTAGAATCTCCCACTGGCTCGAGCCGAGCTTCAAAGTGAGCGAAGCCTCCTTCCTTGACGTTCAGCTGATCTTGAACCTGAGATTGGAAAACGGGTGGGGAAGTGCTCTCCGGAGGCTCGTACGTCTGACGGACGTGGGACTGCTGGGTGTACGCCTCAAGGGCCTCCACGCTGTCGATGTATCTCTGTTGCTCTGGGATGCCCAGGTCAGCTGTCACGCTGTTTCTGGCTGTTGGCGAAAAACCAAAATGGAAAATACTGAAAACTTCATCATACCTGCAGTTTATTGTGATCTTATGATGGTATAATCTGTGATATCAAAAATATATACTTTTGATAAAAATGACATCAGATTTCTTTATATTAGCCTCCAAAATAAAATGTACTAATTCAAAGTTGATCTAGCATGTAACGGGGTAGTTTCCGCGTGGGAATTTAATACTTGAAGTAGCCGTCTTTTAATGTAGAATACGTTTTTACGGAGACTTTCTTGCCGAAAATGGTCTTCTAACAACGCAACGAAAAAATGACATGTAACGACAAGAATGCTAGTGATATCGTATTCTACTTTCATCACTCCTTAGCCTTTAGGCAAGGTGTTTTTTTTTCTTTCAAATTTTTGACATTTTTTTTTTTGATTTCCGCTTAAATTTTTATATACGTTTAACTTTTATGAGGTTGTTGAATCTTCGTAGCTATCCAATCTGATAGTTTCATATTGTAACTAAGGTACTTCAAACTTACATATAACGGTGACGGAGGACTGTGAGACGGCCTCTCCCCACCGGTTGACGGCTCTCACTGTGTACACGCCGGTATCTTCTGATCTCAGGTGAAGGATGTTCAGTGATACATATCCAAAGTTGAAAATGGTAGTTATTCTTGAACCTTGAAAAATAGTAATTATGAAGGTGTAATCAACACATAATTAATTAATTAATATTATTTATGAGTGATGGCACAGTACGAATTTATGTATCGTTTCTGTGAACTAATACTCGTAGGTAAATGGTTTAGTAGGTGAAATGTAGGTGAAAGACAAATATTTTGAACTATCTGTAACCCATTTATCATTAATTTTATCCAAATTATAGGCATCAACAGGTGGGTCAAAACAAGAGCTTGAACACAAAAGATTTTCTCAACAAAAAACTGAAATTTAAAAATAGGGAAGTACGAGTATTTTCCTCATAAGTCCTCAAATGCAAAATATTTTTTAGGCCTCATAAATCACTCATCTATAAAACGATAAATTTTGAAAATCTGGTTACGAACTGCAAAACTACACAGTTTTCTGCATTTGCGTGCAAACAATTGCTCGAATCGGTTGAGAATTGAATTCTACAATCAATTTATGACAAATACACCTAGTCGTAAAACGCAGGTTTTCAAAGCTTTAACCCACACTCAATCCTTTAACAGTGACTTTTACAAAATCTGGCAACAGAGAGCTCAGCCAGAGTTTCAAACAATAAGTCACAAATCCAACGCTTCATTGTCGAGTGGCTTACGATCATCTAAATTTCAGGCTAAAAAATCGTTATTTTAAGCACCATTTTGAGGAGTTATGAAGATACCCCAAGCCGGAGCAGAACGCTTAGTAATACAAATTAATTATTTAAAATCGGTTGAGCATTTTCCATTCATTAATTCGAGCATCTTCGGGCTTAAACTATTTTATATTTTCAATATTTAGTGAGAGCTTCAAGATACCCCAAATGGGCGTCAAAAAGCTCTGCGACTTAAATAAATCAAACACCTAAATTTTTAAATGCAAGTTTATGTTTTATATACTCCAGTAATGTACTGTTTGACGTGCATAAATTGTTCATCATGGTGTGCAATAGTCAAGGAATAGTTAGAATGATGTTCTACCTCTTTGTTGAATCACCATTTGGATTCAGCTCGTTTTTCTTTACTTCTGATTCAATTTGGACAAAATGCATCCTATAATTATGAAATCAATAGCCATAACCTGAAGGCTTCTGTGATTTTCTTCTTAAGGCAGTATGACACTAGCATTTTTTTTCGGCATTTTTAATGACTACACGTGAAGAAGAAGAAGTGTTTATTTCAAAGGTCAGCTTTTTCGACCATTGCGCATCCTGGCGGAGCATTTTTAAACTCACTTGGGAAAATAAGAACATGTTGCCTAAATTGCTAAAACGTAACCCTTGGGAAGGTAATCCAACGGAAAATCCTTAGGAGCCCTAAACTGACAGACTTAATAAAACTAGGTACATTCTGCCAGAATGCGCTGTTTTTGCACTTATTCCTTCTCAACATTCACAGATGACCTTGGAAAAAAGCACTTTGCCTTCTTCACTTTCGAGCATTAAAAATGCGAGAAAAAAGCTGAAAAAATGCAAGTGTGATATGGCCTTTAGAAAACAAAATATTTGCATTATAAATATTGAACTTATTCGTTGTAAAGCTTATAAGTATATCATGCTAGGTTGAATGATTTGAGAACTTACTTGCAGTGATTGGTTTTCCATCCTTGAACCAATCGACCCTCATGGTGGGGTCGCTGACGGGAGTCAGCTGGGCCTCAAAATGAGCATTTCTGCCCTCTTGAAGCTGACCAAGGTCTTTAAGGGGTCTGATGAACTGAGGTCGAACAGGCGACAGCTCTTCCACGCTCTCGGACCTCTGGTACTTCGAGTAGTCCTCCAATTGGGTGATGTACTGGAGGCTTTCGGGGTATTGGCTTTTCTGGTCAATGCTGACGCGCCCTAAGTACGATAAAAAATAAAATAAGAACAAACAGAAAAATTGCCAAAAAATTCTCAAATTTAGATTTAAAAAATCTTGTGTTTGAGATTTTGAGATTGTACATTTATTATCATGTCACATATTTCGGTCGTGGCAGCATTAGGAGCTAAAGGAGCATTATTCAGAAAAGATGATTCATTGCTCATTAGAATGGTCTGAATTTGATGCTGTGTTTTTAGAATAAATGGCAGCCGATATACATTCTAGTATGCCGCGTTGGCCGAATCTGTTAAGATCCAGTAAGTTGTGGAAGAGAAGAAAGGAAGAATGGGAGGGGGAAAAACGAAAGTTTTCGAGATCCTAATTGTTTTTGGTATTTCAGCCAATTTTTAGGGGCGACCGAAATCAATGCCGAGGTTTTAGGACCCAACATGTGTGATTTTTTACCCAAGTTTCCTAAACTTTGGTCCTGTGATTTAGAAGAAAAGATCTGGGCGGCAAATGGCGTAAGTACGGTGGACAGACGGATTTTTAAAAATTAGAATTTTGGATTCTATGCGCCTTAAACGAAAAACAAATTTTGAGGGTGGTGGTGGGGGGCATAAATTTTGTTTCCTGTTCGATTGCAAAGCTTCATTATCGAAAATAATAAACCAAAATGCGCGAAACCAACCCGAACCCACTGTCAAATTATCTAATCAATTACAGGATCTTTTATAATTTTCAATTTCAGATTCCCTTTGCAAATTCCAGTACCATTATTTATTACGATATTGCGGGAACTTGAGTTTAGCTAGTTAGAGGTCCCAAATCTTAATAGGTATAAGCATTTTTAAATCGAAGTTAAGATGTACCTGTAACAGTGAGTTTTGCGACGGATTGGGCGTTGCCGGTTGCGGACGCAACGACACAGGCGTATTCACCCGCGTCTTCTGGCACAATGCTCAGCATGTCCAAAGCAATGAAGCCAAACCTGAATGTAGTTGTGATTCGGGAACCTGAAAGAGCACAAAGTGTTATACTTCTGAATAAACAACACTACGAGTTACCTATCTGGGATTACAAGCCTCTTGCCACTCTTTTTGATTGCTGTTGCTTAAAGTTTGAGACTTCATGACAATATTATATAAACAAATGATATTGAGAAAAGAGTAAATTAAGATGAATAGGTGATGTGCTGAATTTCTGGGTCTATCATAAGGCTTTAGTACGGGATTACTTTAGAAATGGATGACTAGACTATCGGAAATTTCACAAAAGAGTTTTTATTGAAGGGGAGATGAAAACAGCTCAGATTCGTTGGACGATGTAGCATGTCAAGTAATTAGTGAGATACTGTGAGGAATAATTATTTGAAATCCAGGGACACATTTCCTCCTCGTTCTGTTCGCTACGAGCTTTTCATTCATCCGCATGGCAGGATGGCATTTGAGGGTCTATTAACAATGTTTTTATCACTAGCCTGGTATGGGGTAGTCGATAGTGTTACCGAAAGCAACTGATAGACCTATTGTCATGGTGCAAAGAACAATCAAAAGTTGTTTGAGGGCCGAGAGATAATTAAAATGACTGATAGATATATTTGTATGGTTCTGACAGCAAACCACGGCCAGGGGTTAGTTGAACAAATGTGAGGAACTGAATTAAATTCCTTACTAGCAGGAAGAACTTTTCCGTTGTGGTACCATTGGATGTTCATGGTTGGATCTCCCACAGGCTCGACTCGAGCCTCAAAGTGGACTCTGTTCCCTTCAACTTGAGCCTGATCCGACAACGGAATGATGAACTGCGGTGGAGGGTAAACTCGATCTTGTTCTCCTCGAGCTTGCCTGGGAGCTGCCCTCTCAACGTGTCTCAAATAGATAATTTCTGGCTCTGGTGCAGGCCTGTAGAGTCAATAACACACAATTACTTGTATTAGAGATTATATTATGGATTCGTGGATATTTAACACTATTATAATAATTGTCAGCTGTGGTTTTATGTCCGAAAGACTTGTCAGGCGAATGACAACAGGAGGATCTAGCCCCTGACCGGTATGTCCCATCATACCAGCGCTTCCTAGCGCTTTCTTCTTCTCGGGTATCACTCCTTCTGTCTCTACTATTTTTACTTTTATCCCCATCGTGTCATCTTGTACCAGTCAATCCCTTAGTAAAAATGAAGATTAGTTGGGCATGTAGATCAGAATGATGTTTGGTGGTCTAGAGGCTCGCAAGCTCGCATCTCAAAAAGACATAACATCACGTAGTCAATCCCTAAGCAATAATGCAGATTAGCGGACATGTAGATCAGAATGATGTTTATAGTTTGGTGATCTGGATACTCGCAAGCTCGCATTTCAAAAATACATAACATCATGTAGTCAATCCCTTTGTGAACATTCAAATTAGTTGGACATGAAGGTCAGAATGACGTTTCAGAAGTAAATTTCGGGAGTTGTACGAGCAAAAACCATATGAACAATCAACAGGATTTGAACTCACGACCTTTGACTTACGAATCCGTTATCTTAACATACGAGCTACGACTCAACTATCGTTCCAGGAGACAATCACAGTACTTCACCATTCAGTAGGAAATGCGGAGTGGGAGGTGGAAGTTTCTCATTATAACCGCTACAAAGCGCAGGTATCATGGGACATACCGGTCAGGGACTAGATCCTCCTATGAGAACGATTGGCTATCCAATAAAGAGAACCAGACTATGTTTTGATGATCTTGCTCTTGATATTTCACTGTTGCATCTCTGCGAAGTTAGACTGAACGGAGCAAAAATCCGAACTCATAATTTCAGGTGGTGAGAATTTCTTGGTCTGCGGCAATAACGGAGCCCGCAGGATATGCCTCACCATCAGCAAAAAAGGTTAAGCTTATCCAACTCACTCAGGTTGGATGATGGTGGTCGGGGTGGGGAGGTGAAGCCTGCTAGGCTGGCTCACGTCCTGCGTCACGGTTTTCTGGACGTGAACGCGTGCTCTTGTGGCTGTGGAGCCAGCCATGTTCTGAGCCATACACTGGTACCACCCTGCGTCCTGAGCCTTCGCCCCCGATATCTCCAAGGTTGATCCCCCCCCTGAAGTAGTGATGTTGATGCCGTTGCCGCTGTTGATTGGCACTCCGTCCTGGACAAAACCATGATTTCAGCAACAATTATTGCTTAATAACAATTCGAAACAGATTTTTTGCATTATTTGCTATAAAAATATGTTAAGATAAATTAGTCTTCTGGAAAGGAGGGTAGTAAGTTATATGCTTACCTTCTGCCAAGTGATGTTTGGAATTGGAGTTCCCACAGCCCGTGCCGTTAGACTCACTGGCTCTCCTTCTTTGATACTTGCTGCCCCGAATCGCTGCACAAATTTCGGCGCTACCACAAGTTCCTTCTCGATCACATTCAGTTTGCACTGAAAGAAAAATCAACGTAAATTTAAAGTAAACGTGTTCAACCAACATTCCTCAACAGTTTTCTATGAAGCCTTGTGTTGTGGCTCGTTGAACTGACTTGTTGGTTTTAGATTTTGGATGGAATTCCAACGAGTTTTTCTGGTGAAGAAAAATCAAGTAATAGGTACCTCCATCGTCTCTAAAACAGCTCACTCTGTCCTAATCCGAATTTGTTTTTTATCGTTCCTGTTACAAATGCATTACAGATATATTGAAGATAAAGTTTCAACGTTTTTGCCAAAAAATCGCTGTTTTGCCTCACTAGGCGGATAGAAAATTTTCATTGACCTTTGATTCTGACGAGACCATCTACAAACATACCTACAAATTTTTAGGATGACTAAATTTTGGATTAAGATAACAATTGCT
Organism: Adelphocoris suturalis; assembly: GCA_030762985.1. Taxonomy (NCBI): domain Eukaryota; kingdom Metazoa; phylum Arthropoda; class Insecta; order Hemiptera; family Miridae; genus Adelphocoris; species Adelphocoris suturalis. The sequence goes on along the minus strand of CM061043.1, from coordinate 46,866,201 downwards.
ACGCCTTAGAGTACGTCCTGTATAAGTCGACAATTTTTTGTTCATGAATAGCTGGTTATTATATTTATCCCGAGTATCAATATTACATCTACTATATAAATAGAAACGCAGGTGCTCGTGACCAATCATTCTCAATTTCAACTTAATGCGACCTTCATTTTTACTCGCAGAAAAAACAAGCGGTTATCCTCGCGAGCGCTTAGTTTGCCAAAAAGATTACTGAACAATTGCCAAGCTGGCGGTTTATTTAGAACGTTGACTAAATCCTATTTGAACAGATGCCAATTTCTCTTTATCCTGCCCTTTTTGCCTTTCGCTACCTGATTCAGTATCATACATCTTAATTAAACCATAACATTACAATAAATTGTTGCTTATGGCAACTTCTACATTTCTAGTCGAAACCTGAGTTACGATTTTCCCTGGAATTTTAATTCTTTCTTGACATTATTTGACAGCCTATTAAACAGATCCCTAAAAATTATCATTCTGGTTGTGTGTAACCACAAGACCATTTTGCATTCTCTTATCGATATCACAATTGGGTCAAGGTCATCTGAGAGATTTATTATTCATGTCCTATGTTGTGGAAATCGATTTTCCAAAAAATACAAAGGCAATTTTTAAAATCCTTGGTACACGCTCCTACTGACGTGTTTCCATATTTCAAAATATTTCGCGTCATTTTCAGTTAGGTATGTGGATTGTTATATATAATTACGATGCAATACTAATATTCCATAGTTGTAAATGTCTGTAATTTTCAATTACTGTTCCAAAACATTTTACTTAACTTCACTTCTAAATTAATATGAGGGTCACTAGCTACAATTAGCTACCATAATTACCTCATTTACTATTCATTCCATGGATGATACTGTGCTATTAATGGGCTATTGAACATCGCTCGGAACTGGAGCAAATATGCGTAGTTACTTTATTGCTTATGTACGGAGTGATTTTTTACTAGTCGCAGATGTTTTTATTTCTAGCGCTTTTTCTCAGAAAAAAAGCGCTATTCACTCTGTCCGTTTACGTATATATGTATGAATGTGTATCTTCGTAAAAGCACTTTAACTCGAGAACGACTGTACCAAATTTGACGGGAGGTCGCAAAATGATCAGCTAATCATTAAAAATAAAGCGGTTGCAAAAATCGTAATTGATTATCAGCAGCGTGAGCTAATTTTGTGATTCATAAAAGGTAATTACTACGCTTTTTATCCTACGACTCTGAAATATGGAACGGAACCTCTGTGAGCCATGTAGGATAGGAATTTAACTTGCCTAACCACCCCAATCAGCTGAGTGAGCGCTTAACGCTAACTTCTATGCTATTATTTATCCTGCGAAGTTGAAATTTGGAACGGAGCTTCTGTGAGACAGATAGAATATTGTTTTAACTTGCCAAACCACCCAAATCAGCTGAGTAAGATTTTAACGCTAATTTTTGTGATATTTATCTTACGAAGCTGATAAACATTAATCTACTTACCAGAAAATGCTCTTAGAATATGGCTCACTACATGAATATTTTTTTTATTTAATTTTATTTCTCCCCAAAATTGTATTTTTATGGATCTATTTGAGAAGAACGAATGTTTTCAATTGATGGCCAAAATTGGTGAAGGAACATAGAAGCAGAAAAACAAAATTTATGCATATATAGATTAAGCAGAGAACCGAATTTGCCTTTACGTACGTTTAGAAGGATTTGTTTAGACTTGTTTAGACGAACCAACAAAATATTTTCAATTGCTTCATTTTCAACAGTTACCAATTTTATCCACCGAAATTTCAGGTAGAAGCACCTCAAGCATCTTCAGTTTCCTGATTAAAAAAAATTATTGTTGGATACTACTATTAATACTATTAATTAAATTGTAATCTTCATTTAGCTCACTTCGAAAGAGGTTTCTCCAGCTTTGTTCCTGGCGACGCAGGTAACAACTCCAGAATCAGCCCTGGAGACGTTGGTGATCATGAGCGCATGGTTTCCACTCTCATTCACGAGGATCTTGTGAGAGGCGTCGTCAACAACCTTGAAAATTTAATGTTTAATTTATTAATTATATTTGTATTCGTTGTACTGATGTGTAATTGTTAAAATTTAAGAAAAATATGCGTTTCTGTCCTTGAGTTGTTCTCCAGGGAGAACGAAGAAATGAAGAACTACGTAATCCTTGAAGAAGCCCCAGTTCTTGAAGAGAATGTTAGAGAAAAAAATAACAGAATAAAACTCAAGGACAGAAATACCTATTTTTCGCGAATTTTTTCAAAATATTTGAACAGTCCAATAGAATGAATGATATGTGGTTGTTATTCGTAAAAATGTATCTAAGAACGGGTGAGGGTGTGAAACGTTTCCAATCAAAGTTGAAGATAACTTCTGAATTATTTAGTCTTCACCACCCACATTTTTGTTTTCCTATTTCCCAGAATTTTGTCTTCCATAAAAATTCCAGGTAACTATGGAACAGATATTCACGTTTCTTAGTAATTTTGTTTTAATGGAAATCAAATTCTGCCGGAGCTTAAGAAACTGTGCTTTAGGAGCACATGAAATCCAATTAGCTATTTGTTCAATTCAGTGCCCCTAAGAACACTGGCTTCGTGAGTTTGAAGTGTGGCATATACTGCCTAAAAACCCACGAAATAAAATAAATGACCAACTCTCACGTCTATTTGAACCTCAATCAGGAAACTCACCGAAACAGGATCTCGTCTGTTGCATGCGCAGATAATTTAATAATAAATGTGATAAGTTATGTAATAGATATTGTTGAGGAATACTATAGTACTTAGGTACCTAGATTGTAAGCTTCAAATCTGACAATCATTTATGATATTGCTAAACATTACCGGTATATGATTCGTATTATTATTATTTTTTTTTTTTTTAGATATCTTAAATTGTAAGTTTTTTTTTTCCAACAATACCGCTGTCATTGATTTACCAGACATTTTTAGTATGCTGCTGCTTATGATTACAATCCATATTCAATCCAGACGGTCATCGATATAACATTTGACTTGTACAAATTAGGCATTGTACAACGTTGAAAATTAAGTTCTTTGCGTGGTTTCTTTGTAATACGTTGAATGTTTGTTGATAAATTAGAGTAATTCCCTATTCCCTATTTTTAGAACTGACGTGTATTTGGTAGAGCTCTCATATGCAAGCATGGTATCTTCAGTGTGTTATAGATAAAGTAGCCGTCCCCCTTGGGAGGATAACTACGAGTACGTCTTAAATCACTTTTTGCATGGTAGTAGAGCATGATTTTATACTCCTACCATGCAAATAGTATAGGTTATAATACCGCTCTTTTAATAAGCTCTAACACAACCGCTCCCTATTTTTTATTTAAGCCTAAAATATATACATACATACATATTTTTATTTAAACCTATATATACTCGTATATATAGGAATAAATCTCGTGGTATCACTCCTGATGAGACTCTATGATTTTGCATGCACTAAGATCCGTCTGGCTTTAGATGTGTGACGAGTACCAATTTATCGACAAAACATTGTGAAAATTTTTGATGACACTGATCTCAATTTTCAAGTAGGTTTGATTTTTATTTATTTATTACTTTATTCATCGAATTCATTCGGACTACTCCGTTCATCATCAAATTTATTTTCTCCTTGTTCACTCGATATGCTTATCTTATCACTCATCAAATTGCACCCTTCCGAAAGACCTCCCCAAGATCTATCTTTTGAAAAAATGCAAAATAGATTCGAGTTTTTCCAAGATTATATTACCATTTATGTACATAATAGTTGTATAATATTGAATGCAGAAAACTTTGTACCTGACGACCATTGATGTACCAGGTGACTTCAGGGTACGGGCGTCCGGTAACTCTGCAATCAAACCTCGTCATTTTGCTTTCAGATACTTCGCGGTCGCTGCACGTCCTCGCGAAGTTCGGAGCGATCATTTTCCCTTCGACGGATTCCTCTCTCTCGATTTGGATCATCTGTCTAGTCTCCCTGCACACCATCATATTGTAATTATTTCATGCACATTCAACAGCATTTAAGGCAACAATTTCCAATGGACAGTTAAAAAAAAAAAAAAAAAAAAAAAAATCCAAGAGTAGAAATATCGCTAGTGCACATTGTGTGTTGACTACTATGATTCAAAAATCAAGTAATAAATAACCAATGTTTGGACAGCTACAACCCAGCCGCGATTAAAATGAAGACCTTATTTTTTAAATAATGTATTTATTTAATATACAGTATTACATTAGTTATATAGAATTGTACAATACTACAACCCCTTTAAGATGAATACTTGTGTTGGGGGTTGGAGTCTTGAACGTCTAACAGTAATATATACAACTTCTAATTGCACATTCAGAATAAAGATTTAAAAACCAAAGAACTTGAATAAAATATTCAAAATTCTCAATATGATAATAAAGTTACCAAAGGAAAAATATAAACAAATTACTACCTCCTCTGATAGAAAAGAAAGCCGAGAAAACGTACAATGTGTATTTAGGTAGCTACATACTTCAATTGTCGATAACGTCATAATTTTTCAATTTTTTTCAAACTTCTCTACAGTGTCAATTTTATGTAACTACATAACTGGTAGATGGTTAAGCAGTTTATCACCCTGGTAGCTATAAAGCCTTTGACCCAGGGTGCAATTCATCCTAGCTATGTTGAGTGTTATCCTGTCTGATGCTCTAGTCGAAGAGATTACCTACCCTTTTCAGTTTTCCAGATACAAATGTTTTATACACGAAAATTAGTGTGGTTTTTTCATACAAATGAATTAGGTGAAGCACACGCATTTCTTTGAATAATGCTTGTGTTGAATAAGTATGGGGCTTTTTTAACAGCATTTTAATCAAGCATTTTTGAGTGATCAAAAGTGTACTTAGTTTTGACGAAAAAGTAGAGCCCCAAGCTACTTATACCATAAGAAATGTTCGGAAGGATTAGTGCATTGTAGAATATTCTTAATAAATCTTTGGTAAATGAAAATTCTTGAAATGTTACCTTTCAATGGTTTGTTCGTAGGCAGCAGATGGTTCTACAGCCAGATAAGCTGAAGTCACCACGCAACCTGAAATGAAACATTCCATGAGTTGAAATGGTAAAGCTTTGAGTAAAACATTAAAATAAATACTGTACTATAGTTTGATATATTTTGCAAATTATTTCGAATAAGTATAATTTTTATATAAATGTAGAAATTTTTATATTATCCATGGTGTCATAGGGTACTAAAGTGAAAATATATAGCGTCTGTCATATGAACAAGAGTTATGGGATCTAAATATTTCAGATATTCAAGGCTTGCGATTATTTGAATGAAAGTTATTTCTTCGTAGCTTTGGATTATTTTGCGGTGCAGGAACGTGGCGAACTGAATAGCAAGATTAATGGTGAAGATGTAGGGATACTTCGTCTAATTAGTTATAATCCCTATAATCCCCCGTCACTTTGTATGCACTTGATTGGTTGTACCCGTCTTGCCCCTTTCCTTTCTCTTGACCAATGGGATTCAATCTCCCTTCACCTGTTACTATAAAAGCTGTGTCCTTTCTAATGTGTATTCAGTTATTGTTTGCTACTGATGATGGCTTAACCGTCGAAATCGATTAAACATTGTAACTCTTTATTTTTTGTGGAAATAGACAACGTTTTTCACTAACTTCCGTTTTTAGGGATACAGATATCGCTACAGTTCTCAAAGTCTGGAAAACACGATAGAGGAGAGGATCAAGATTTGTAAGAGCCGAAATTGAGAGAACTAGATGAAGTGGAAGATCTATTAGAACAAGGATCGAAGACGCAGTTGGAGGTTCGAAAAGCATGAAAATTGAATTATTAATTGTATTTTAATGGATTGATTGGAACATTTCAGGGACTGGTGAGCCCGGTGGCCTGGATGGCTGCAGTAAGGGAGTCAAAAATCCATGAATGGTTTTAGCGCCAGCAAGAAAGAAAAAGAAGAAGCATCGGGATTTACTTTGCATAGTTTGAGCATTCATTACCTTGCGGGTTTTCAGCGAGCATTGTGTAGTGGCCGCTGTCTTGGCTGTTCACCTGGCTGATTCTGAGCTGCGCCTGCTGATTCGAGTAGGCGGTCTGGTGCTTTTGTGAGAACACCAGACGTTTCCCGTTCTTGAACCATGTCAGCTGGAAAGTTTATGGGCAATGATAGTGTTTTATTCAATAAATTTTACTGACACATTAAAATTTGGAAGGTATAGGGTAGGAGTGGTATCTCAAGAGCTGGTGTATTGTTTAAATACCCTAGAGGACTCTATAATACTTTACAGCAGGGTTGCCAGGTGGTATGGGGCAAAACCGGACGCTATGATCAGCAGACTAAAAATTAAACACTCATTAAAACATCAAATGGTTACAAGCCATACATGCACAGTATATGCACTTCTCAAGCTTTTGAACGATTTGGCCGGCATTGTGATTTCTTTTCAATTTGGTAGATATATTTTAGCTGGATTTTGAAAAAACTAAGTCTCAGATGTGGTGGTGAAAGAATTGTTATTATGATTGCAATCATTTCCAGGTTGACGAATACAGTCGCCACAACGTCCACTAGTGAAGGAGTATGGTTGGAAAAAAACGGTCATTTTTTGCTCGTTCAATGAAAACCGGACATTTAGCGTTCAGAGTAGCTTTCTCCCGGACACCTTGATAAAAAACCGGACTGTCCGGGCCAAAACCGGACACTTGGCAACCCTGCCTTACAGAGATAAGTAGTTCCCAAAAGCGCCAGTTAATACTAGCCAAAAGCGCCGATGGTTATTATGGTAGTTAACATTGACTAATGACGAAGGCAAAACAAGGGTCAGGACAAAAAAATTAAAATGATTTGTAGTTTGGTGACCTTGCTACTCGCAACTCAAAGAAAAAATATATAATTATATGAGCTGGAAAAATCGGTAGATCAGAATGATGTGTTGTGGTTGCGTGTAATGAAAAATCCAACTCGAGTTGCGACGTTGAATTGAAGTGTGGATCGGCTATAAGCTTCATTCTCAGTGAGTGTTCTGGCAGTTCTAGAACTCATCAGAACTGGGACAGAAAATTTCTGGGAGTTCCGGAACTTGTGGAACCGTGTTCTGCACTGTTGTTGTTTGTGACAAACTTTTCGTCATCGAACCTTGGTACGGTTTCGTCGAAAAAATTCGAGTTTCGTGGATGTAGACGAGATCCAACTACAACTTCAATATCGTCCTCATCGTCTAAAAACCATGAAACTTCACCTCCATCGTCGAAACTATCGCTTTCCGAACTTGACGAGGTACTAGTTGACATTTCGATGAAGAAATTCCAATGAAGAACAGCGAACAATAGAACAAAGCGAAATTTTACAGGGAAAATTACAGGGAACACGAGGCAACCAAAGCTGAAGGGAGCGTATTGTTTACTCCACGAACTCCGAAAAATAGTGAAATGCGCATGCGTTAACTACGTTCTTAGGTTCGAGTTCTGACAAAATTCGGGGACTGTTAGAACCGTTCGAAACTGGGTTCGCAAAACACTGCAAACACCGAATCAGCGTTCCGGAACTGGGCGTTCTGGCACTGCGAACGACAAAACTCGACTGCGCATGCCCAGAACCGTTCCGAACAGGCAGAATGCACACTGAGAACGGAGCTATAATTATCAGAGAACTTAGCGAATGCCTCCAGTGGGTTGCAAACTGGTTTAGTGGCATCAGCAAACGAATCCAATGTGTATAGATGGTATGGTAGATACGTATAGATGCCTGCACTCGAGGCTTCCGTCCCATAAGCACTAGCACATATTTGTCCTTTTTCAGAAGTAAAACCAGCGCTGCTGTCTGGCACAATATAGATGATTCTGAAATGATTCCGATACTTACTCTTGGCCTCGGGTTGCCGGGAACGACGGCAGTAAAAATGGCGTCGGCGCCCTCTTGGAGTTTGGAGTTGCGGGGTTTGGCGGCGACCTGAGGAGGCGCCGGCGGCCCGAGCTGCTGCTCCAACGTCGTGCTGAGACTGACGTCGCTTTCCCCCGCGTAGCGCCTCGTCAACGACTCGCGGAACGAGACCTCGCGGAGGAGTCGGTATTCGAATGTGTCCACCTTGAAATCCTGCAAACAAAAATAAACGCAAATTTTCGTATTTATAGGAAATAATTTAAAACGAAAAAGAAAAGTTAATATCAACGTTCAACGCAGAGACATAGTTGTCTAAGGGCCATGTCATACGAGCGCTATTGCCGTCGCGCTGATAGCGTCGAGATAGCGCCGGAAAAAGTGCATGTCATACGTGACGGCAAATGCGTCGCGTTGATGCCGTCCCGCCAACGCCAGGTGCCTGTCATACGTAGCGTTTTCCGGGCGCATTTGCCGTCGCGGCAATTATGTTATTAGGTGTTCCAGTTGTTCTGCCAGTGCTCACGCGGCAAATGCGTCCCGCTAGCGCTAGCGCTCCGTATGACAGGGTCCCGGCGTCACGTGCGCCGCGTTGCTAGCGCGACCGTCGGCGTTGGCAGCGCCCAGCGTCCGGCTAACGCGGACTCGCCGACGGCATTAGCGTCCGTATGACATGCTCCATAAGAACCCCTTTGCCGGGTTGGAGCGTTTTTAACGCGACGCTATCAGCGCGACGGCAATAGCGCTCGTATGACATGGCCCTTATGGCATCATAAATGTCCATACCCTCCACCATTGGCTGTGGTTTATATGGTGAATTTTATTTCCATCAACTCATAGCTTTTAATTCAATTTTTTATTTAAAAAAAATAAATAAATAAAAATAAGTAGATATTTTACACTTTTGAATTTTCATCTCCCTGAAGAAGCCCCAGTTCCTGGGGAGAAACGTTGGAGTTTAATAAAAAAAACCAATTTAAGGACAGTAAGGCCTTTTTTATAAAGTCTTGTTATCATCTGAACTGTCCGAATAGAGAAACGTTATATGTATACAGGCGTTCATGAATGTAAATGTTACCTAAATTTTGGTGATTCACCTACTTAAATTGGTAGTTACTCTGCTAATTTGGCTTGTTAATTAGATACTTTGCTAATTTGGCTCACTTATCACTACTGATTCGGCTCCTTAACTCGCTACTCATCTGATAGGGTTTCTTCATTAAGTCCTTAGGTTATGGATTGGTTAATTTGATATTAGGTCACCTGCGAATTCCGATATAAACAGGCCTGTCTAGTTTTGCTGAGGCAAGCAGAGGTATATGATCACATTGCATGGGACTGAGGTGAACGATGTTCATGCAATGACAAATTTATCTGATTCATTAAAACTGACTTATTAAGATATCGGAAAGCAAAAGTGCTGTATTCAGACGTAATCATTATGGCGTCTAATGTACATATTATTTTTATGTAAAATTATGAGAAACAAAGATAAACATCAAATCTCCCTAGGTCACTGCATCACCTAACTAAAAACCATGTGAGAATTATCAACAGAGTAAAAACTAAGTTGTGTTCTCCTAATAGGACATAAGATAGTATAATATTCGTTTAATTTTTCGTTTGAGTCTATTTTACCGAGTTTTTTACAAGCTGGCTTAGAATCAGATTCGTTCCATCAACCTTGGAATCTATAAATCCGTTATCTTTCAATAATAAAAGTAGGTACCTCTATAGAAATAACTTACCTCTTCAATAGTGGTAAATCCGTTCGCATAATGTGTCGATTGTTGTGTGCGTTGTTGAATCGTTTGCATATGCTGTTGCGTTTGCTGTTGCTGCTGTTGCATCGTTTGCATTTGCTGCATACTCTGTTGGGTTTGTTGCATCTGCGTCATTTGTTGCTGAGTTTGTCTAACTTGCGTGTCCCTTCGGAGTCCCTGAGGTTGTACTGGCATCGCCACACCTGCGAAGATTAAACATAAATCATGATACTCTCGATAGAAATAACTTTAGGATTTTTTGCAGTACCACTGCGAGACATGGGCATTACTGTTGTCTTTCAGAGATAAATACTTGGATATGTCTACGTTTCTCAATTCACATAAATTTAATTAAACAAAATTAAATTGTATTCTAATAATTCTATATTCTAATTCATCCAACATCGTTGTTTCGAAATTTATTCTCGGTAACCCATTTTTTGGGGAAACGCTTTTTGCGTTTCAATGCTTTCTGAACAACTTTGGATTCATGTTTGCACGTTTACGCATTAAGATCTGGGTCAAAACCATGTTAACCTATAATCAAATTTCGATGAAATTTCTCCCGAGGTGGTGCGGCTTAGTTCATCGAAGGTCTTCAGTGATTTGCATTGTCATTATATGATTCGCATGCGGCTTGATTTATTGCGGATGATTACACAAAAACAATAATTTCTCAAATTTATCGATTTAATTTAGCTCAAACTATTGAGAGTTTGGCTTCCAATGACAGCTTCATCAAGATTGGTCAGTAATATCCAATCGGTAAGCGCAAAATAACTAAAAATTGGTTGCCAAGATATTATTTTAAAACTAATAGACCTGGCATAATTTTAGTGGTATTTTTAGGGATTATATTATTTCTTCCCAGTCCTTAACAGTTTTGTCTCTAAAGGACAGTTCCATAAGAATTTAAAAGTTGGATAAATTGTAGGTTTGCATATGCACAAATGTGAATATCATGAAACTGTATATTTGTCTCGGTTTGTTGGCCTAATTCATTTAACGATTTCGAGGGTTTCTGGGAGCTAACCTCAAAAGAAGCGTTGTCCGCGTTTTCAGAATGTTACTCCTTAAATCTTCGCTATCTAATTCTTTACACCCATGTTACAGTCCAGTTTTTAAATTGAATAATTAAATGAATAATAATGAGGCGTAAAATATATTCTAATACCTTCAGGTTGAATGTAAACAGAGCACATAGCTTCGCCCAGCTGGTTCCTGGCCGTGCAGGTATATTCCCCCTCGTCTCCCGGGCCAATCCTGCTGATCAGCAGAGAAACATTCCCTGTTTGTTCCTCATACCGCAGCTGATGCTTTTGGGAGGCTGAAAAAGAATACAATTATTGTTGATGAATATTTTAAAATACGAAATAATGAAACACTGCTGAAAATAACGTCAACAGTTATGAAGCTACTGGAATGCTAAAACCCTGATTTGTCTTCAATCTACCGGTTCATTTTGTCTTCATCATTTGAACCAGAAATCCATTAGAAACTTATGTCGAATGAGACTTGTTTGAAACTATAGAAATCTCTATAGAAATGTCTATAGAAAGTCTAAAGAAGAAAAGTCTATAAAAATTTTTGTCACCCTAGTTTTACAAGTAACGTGATCGATCTGGAACTTCCCAAAGCTGAAAACTGTAATTCTGTTTCTTCTAGCATTTTACATTGCAGTTCGCCGAAGTACTCGATTTTATGCACCAATAACTTTCAGAAAACCATCATACTCTCTAGTTCCAGAAAACTGTGCCCTCAAGTAGTTTTTCAACATCTTTAATGAACTAATTGAAAAAAAATTAGGGAATAAACAAAACTAAATTTTTTTGACATGAAATATAATTGTTTGACAAGAAAATTTCATTTTCAATTGGGTACGTATTTTAAATTTTATGGTGCAAATTAATGATTAATTTTATTAGACTGTACCTATTTTGTATTAGGCAAAACACGAAAAAGATTTAAAAAAAAAAAAAAAAAAAAAATGTATAAGAAAAAAGGATTTTTATGACAGATTTATTTTTGAATCTTGGGCTGACTTGAGGGTCCAACCCTGCATTGCAGTTTAAAGTTAACTTCCTTTATGCGTTAATTTTATTAATAAAATTCGAATGAAACATACAATGGGCAGTTTCGTCCATTTCATCTTATTCCATAAGCGGAAAGTTTCCAAAAGAGCTTTTCTAAAAAGGTGCCATATGAGGGATATATATAGAATGATTTTAATTGACCACAGTAGCGGTGTAAAGAAAGCTAAAAATACTTTCTTTAAAGCTTGCTAGCTAAAGAAAGCTTTAAATGATGTCATAGGAAAATGATCTCATCCCCGCGACCGCCTGTGTTGGTAGTGGTGGTGGGAGGGGAGGGTCTGTACCTTCCTCTTATGACGTCAATAAAGATCAAAAATTAGAAATTCTAACACACTAAATTTGTCCAAAGTTTCTGGTCTTTTTCTGAACTCAATTAACGAACTGTTAATAGAATTTTATGTTGGTTATCAGGAGATCTTTTCAAAGAAGGTAGATAAAATGTTAGGGACCTTACCCATAAGGGGGGCACCTTTCCTCGTCCAGGAAATGACCGGTTTCGGGTCGCCTGTAACGCGGCCTTCGAAGAGAGCATCTCCGCCTTGAGCGAACCTCGCGTTGCTGAACACCCTTTCGAATACGGGCGGTGTTCCGCTAGGGCTGTAAAACATGAATTCAGTCATTAGAGCTACACTGGTGAGGGGATGAAATTGTTACGGCTATTCCTCATAAAACTTTTATTGAATGGTCCGAGAGCTTTCGCTTCACAGCCTCATCAACGATTTATACATTATAGGAACGTTAAGTTTACATAAGTTGTAATTAAAGAGAGCACCGGATTGGTAAGGGGACCACCGAGGCCTATTTCATAAAGCAGCAAGTGACAAGTTACAAGCCGATTTTATGTACAAGTTGTTAAAAATGAGTGTGCAAGCGTTTCATAAAGGTACAAGTGTAGACTTGTAATGCACAGAGAAAATTAACAAGTGTACAGGCGAATTTGGACAAGTTACAAGTGTTTCCCCTTCATTTTGTACAAGTCACTCTTTTACAGTTGTGAAAAATGGCCGATTTTTAACCGACATCCATTCTCCTGTAAACTTGTATTTTCCAGCATTGTGAGTTGACAATATTTCGGTGTTTATATGTGGGAATCATCTTCTGCTGAAGAATAAACGAAAGAAGCATTCAGCGTAGAAGACGCCAACGATTTTTTAGGTCACGAACAAAAGCTTATTTCGTGGGTATTTTCGAGTTTAACGAGAGATTTAGGATGTCGTCCCTTGAATGATTCAAAAATGCTGCGTGACCCTGTGCAATTTTTCTTGATCGGGTATTAAGGATCTCCCCATCATTGAAGAACAAAGTTGAGAATATTTATTTAAAAAAACTGAAAAATTGTTAAATATCCAAAACTATTATTTTGAATCGTAGAATGTGATTTAGAACGAGTTAATTTGTCATAAAATTGGTGGTTAAAAATTTCTTTGCACTCAAAGTGCTCAAATTTTAAAACAAAGTAACATAATATAAAACGGAAGTTAGTGAAAAACGTTGTCTATTTCCACAAAAAATCTCTAAATCTAGAAAAATCTATTTTTCGCTGAAATAGACAACGTTTTTCACTAACTTCCGTTTTGTAATGGGTTTCCACAACTTCGTCGCGAGTGATTTAGTTCGTTACATAATATAGTACTGTTATCTTCGAAAATTCGCTCATACGATCATGCTGCATGACTGGAACTTTTTCCTTTCTAGACTACTGGACTGCATCCTCGAATATAACAATTTTTATTTTGTTTTTGTTTATACTCGCCTAATGAAGAGCGGAGGCTGCATTTTCCGCCCAAAGTTCTTACGAACTAAATCTAAATGAAGGGAGGTATGTTGAATGTACTTGGAGAATTCGAAATTATCAGAAGTGACAGACCTGGTAAATGTTTTATCCCTTAGAACTGTTGAAACTAGTAATTCTTCGGGGGGGTAACCATGTCCTCCAATCGGATTAATTAGACGTTTTCCTCCTTTCACTTCATTAGCTATAATCCCCCTTCACTTAACTTGCACTTAATTGGTTGTACCTCCAGCCCTTTTTCCTTTCTCTCACCAATGGGATTCAAAAACTATACTATAAATCTATGACTATAAAAGCTGTGTTCTTTCTAATCTGTGTTCAGTTATTGTTTGTTACTGATTATGACCTAACCGTCAAAATCGATTTAACATTGTAACTCTTCATTTTTCGTGGAAATAGACAACGTTTTTTCACTAACTTCCGTTTTCAAAGTTCATAGCTTAAACTGAAATAAAAGAGGAAGAAAACTTCATGTCTCCTAATATTGCCCTGAAGACTCTTTCGTCCTAGGGACCATATCTTTGCGGTAACTACCTATTTAAACATACTGTTACAAATCCTATCTCTACTATTAATAAGAATGAAACTCCGTCTGTCTGTCGCTCGTGCCTATGCACGGCCAAACGGCTGAGTGGGCCGGATCTACGAGTGGGGGGATCTTTTTGGGATTTTCCGATAGGGTGTATAAGCGAATTTAAAATTTTCTAATCCCACCCGAACCATGGGCCGTAGGGCGGGAGGGGGGTCGAAGTAATAATTAATGTGCGCTTTTTGGACTTCCCCGCTTCCCCTACCCCTCTAAACGGCCGTTGACAATTCCGGAAAAATACGGGTTTCGTAGGTTTTCCTACGAGGAAGACGACGGCGCGATCGGATCGCGAAAAAAGTATCGGGAAATGCGTTAAAAAAATGCGAGAGTACGGACCCGTTTTCTCGAAAAGTCCGCCGAAAAACTTGGTTTTTTCCCATTAAAATATACCCCATAAAGGTACGTTTTTCGGAACGGTTTTCGCGGGCGAAATACAGCTTTGATCCCGCCGAATCTGAATCCGAAGTCGGATATCGAAAAAAGTGACGGAAAGTAGGTCAAATTGGGAGGGGAATTGCGAGGGAAACGTTTAACATCAGAAATTAATTTTGCCGTGTTCGCGAGAAGGCTCTGGGAAGACAGAGGTCTTTGGGGTTCGATAAGTCAGGTACAGGTTTCGGTGTTTGGGTGTTGCGAGCAGGTACCTTGCGAGCGAAGCGAGAGCCATTTCAACGGAATAAATTCGGATTTTTTCCTGCAAATATACAGCAATACCTTGCGAGCGAAGCGAGCAACATCCCCGAATAAACTTTTCGTGGTTCCACGTAGTTTTATAAGATTTGATTTGTTTGTAAGAATTCCCAACTGAAAAAAACGTCTGCCAAGTTGGGTGGGCAGTATAACTTCCTCAAGGATATACAGGTATACCTTGCGAGCGAAGCGAGCAACATCCCCTAATAAAATTTTCGTGGTTCCACGTAGTTATATAAGATTTAATTTGTTTGTAAGAATTTCCAACAGAAAAAAACGTCTGCCAAGTTGGGTGGGCAGTATAACTTCCTCAAGCGAGCGGAGCGAGCAACATCCCCTACAGAAGTTAAAACTACCCTTAGAGATCTACCGTTTGCGAGCAACATCCCCTACATGTTGGGTGGGCAGTATAACTTCCTCAAGCGAGCAGCATCCCCTACAGAAGTTAAACCTACCCTTAGAGATCTACCGTTTGCGAGCAAAGCGAGCAACATCCCCTACATGTTTCAATTGCGAGCGAATTTAAAATTGTCTAATCCCAGCCGAACCATGGGCCGTAGGGCGGGAGGGGGGTCGAAGTAAGAATTAATGTGCGCTTTTTGGATTTCCCCGCTTCCCCTACCCCTCTAAACGGCCGTTGACAATTCCGGAAAAATACGGGTTTCGTAGGTTTTTGAACGAGGAAGACGACGGCGCGATCGGATCGCGAAAAAAGTATCGGGAAATGCGTTTAAAAAATGCGAGAGTACGGACCCGTTTTCTCGAAAAGTCCGCCGAAAAACTTGGTTTTTTCCGATTAAAATATACCCCATAAAGGTACGTTTTTCGGAACGGTTTTCGCGGGCGAAATACAGCTTTGGGTCCGCCGAATCTGAATCCGAAATCGGATATCGAAAAAAGTGACGTTAAGTCGGTCAAATCGCGAGCGGAAGCGAGAAGAAGCGTTTAACATCAGAAATTAATTTTGCCGTGTTCGCGAGAAGGCTCTACAAAGTCAGGGGTTCGATGAGGCGGGGCTTGCACCTGACGGGAACGGGTTGCGAGCAGGTACACGCACTTACGTCTTGAAGGGTATACAGGTATACCTTGCGAGCGAAGTGAGAGCCATGTCAACAGAATAAATTCGGATTTTTTCCTACAAATATACAGCAATACCTTGCGAGCGAAGCGAGCAACATCCCCGAATAAACTTTTTGTGGTTCCACGTAGTTTCATAAGATTTAATTTGTTTGTAAGAATTTCCAACAGAAAAAAACGTCTGCCAAGTTGGGTGGGCAGTATAACTTCCTCAAGCGAGCCAAGCGAGCAGCATCCCTTACAGAAGTTAAACCTACCCTTAGGGATCTATCGTTTGCGAGTGAAGCGAGCAACATTCCCTACATGCCACACTTTGCGAGCGAAGCGAGCAATATTCCCTACATGCCACACTTTGCGAGCGAAGCGAGCAATTGAATGGGGGGTCCGGGGGGCTTGCCCCCCGGCTGGACGTGGAGGCGAGCGTAGCGAGCCGGAGCGGCTAGTTCTATATAAACGTAACTACCAATGTGATAATAATAGAGATGAATTACTAACTGAATTACACTCTTGAAGAATCTGATGTACATCTGTGCACATTGTAACTTTCAAAATGCAGCCGATCTACAATATAATAGTTGAATGTGTCGTTGACAGAAAGAAGAGATTGACTCGATGAAAGAAGCAGGCAGTGAGCCAAGGAATTTCAGCTGGAGCGTTGACTTATTTATCTATCGTTTTCGGAGGGAAACTGTGTCTGGCGTCTGATGCCTATTTTTAAGGTTCTCCGTTCTGTAATAACTTTTTCCCTCAGAAATGGCGATGATCTGTTGCTCTATTTTACTATCTTGAGAACCGCTCATCCTCACAGATATATCGAAAACCTCATAGTAGTTAAATTCCACTAAACTTTTCAAACTATTGTTTTTAGTTTTGGATTGTTTTCGACCCTTCGAGTGCTTCGAATTCGACACCAACCAGTTCTGCCCCTTTTCGGATACCTACTGAATAGCATATCATGGTTTCGTCGCGAGCAGGAGGCGGACAACCGGATTTGTATAATCCGGTATTGTTTTTTGGGCTAGCACTCAGGTAAATTTAAGAAGAATCTGGACTTCTAATTGATCGGGGACCACCCTCAGCTCACCCCGCACATTCTCAGAAAATGTCATCAAATTTGAATGAACATTGTCATGATAAAGCTTCTTATGAGGATTTAAATTTGCGCATGCACAGTTGCTACTAGTGATATGATAATGTTCAAATCGATTTGATGATTGAATCAACTTTTCCCGACTACCCATCGAATTTGATCGTGACGAGGCGGACAAGGCAGAGAGAAAATAATACGTAATGGATTTTATGTTTGTGCATACGCAGATCAATGGTCTATCATGTACCCAGTCTGTAACAGTGTTGAGCAAAATGTAATTACAATTACAGAACAATAACACGTAATTTTCAATGAAATGTTGACAGTTACATGTAAAATCTAATAATTGTGATTGTTACAATTACATTATGCTAAAATGCCTCTAAGGGAACATAAAAAAAGGTTCTCTCTCTCTCTCTCTATCTCGCTCTCTCTACCTCTCCCCCTCTCTCTCAGTTGAACTGTTCCATTAGAGAAATTTTAGCATAAAGTAATTGCAATTACTTTGTCTCCAAAAGTAATTGTAATTAAGGATTCTAATTACAATTACTTCTGACCTAAATGCAATTGTAATTACAATTAATGTTATTGCATTCCATTCTTAGACCGAATCCGTGAAAAAACCATAGGTGTGTGTGTTTGTCAGATTTTGTCGACGCTGCCTAGGCTACAATTCTCAACCGATTTTCGGGGTTCTTTCTTAGTTCTATCCCAATTTTAGACTAGTTTGAATTTCATGATGGAAGAAGGGGAATGAAGGGGGTAAAGCCGAAAACACATGAATTTTTGGACAAATTTGGCCTTTTCTCCTTGAGGACGCTGCAGGACGCTTGAGGAACCACTGCATTTGTCGAAACATTGTGTTACGTCGCTTACGGCCATCGCTCACCGCTTGTTTCTCCGCTAATGAGCCGCGAGCGTTCGGCGATAAACCGACGAAAATTCGCCTTTCGCGACGCTTAGTTTAACTCATCGTGATCCTGACGTTCCGCTTTCTTCGCTCTGCGTGAGGAGATCTGCCCCGCACGAGCTCCGAATAATCACCGGCCCGCTTCGCAACTTTTTTCCCTTTAGCTGTCATGCATCTAACTATACATATTTACGAAGGATAGTGGCAACTCGTACACAGGGCATCAAACTAGTATATTGTATAGGCCACGTGTACACACACACAGCCAACACATTCTACCTACAAACACTGACTGGCTTCTTGAAATATCTTCTTCAGGTGCAGTTCAGAAACAAGTGGACAAGGTTTTCAGCGATAGCTGGGTAAAGTAGTGGGGTTACCATTTGTTGTAAGGCATATATGATCCTGAGTTTTGATGGTCCCCAATTCTTTGATTTCCAATAGGCCTTCCAAAATCCCTATCCATGTATGTATGTATGTATCTATGTAGTTATCATAAATTGCCCTTAGCGTAGTACGGGTACACAGCTAGTAAAGAAATACTTTTCTTCCTAACTACTGCAACTTAGGTCTTTTTTTGTGTCTAGAAGTCAAGTATTTGATTTGATTAAAATTATTATTATTTAATTTTATCATTTCATTTATTTTAATATATTTCATTGATTTTAGATTTACTTCTCCGACAAATCATTTAGGGCCTCATGCAAGCTTACCTAAGTTATTTAGGCATACACTCTCACAAAAACTTCTTCAGACCTTCTTCAGAAACTCCTTCAGAGCTTTCTAGTGGCGCTGTAGTTTCTAATGTTACTGTATTGATTACGGGGGACGAATTGCGTTCAAATGTCAACAAACCTGGCGTTTTCAGTGAAATTAAGGATTCTTATGAAAAATTATTTTTCATGAATTGATGATTTTTGAATCGATTTTCACATTAATTTTCAGGTTTCATTGAGTGGTAATGACACTGGCGGATCTCCTCGAATCCGTAATAACTAAATTTAAAACCTCAATAAAAAATCGAACAAAAAACATACAAAAAAATTATTTGTTAGCGTGCAAAACTGGTCTTGAAACATAAACCAACATGAGGGCCATAATTTTTGCTCGGTCAGATACCAAGGTTCTTTACTAAAAATAGGATCTAGATTATCAAAGCCTTTATTATTGCAGCGAGAGCTACGTAAAAATTATATAAATCCACTACAATGAGTACTGGGAAAGTGTGCACAAATGCGTTTAAAATATTAGGAAAACAGAGTTTAATTTCATCGGATTACAATAGTAGGTATTGAGATAGTACTTACTATCCTTGTACGATCATTCCTTCTTGAACCACCATTCCTTGCACTGAAACAAAAATCATGCCATCAGTCTCGAATTCATACACGCATTATATTTTATGGAGAGTTTCATATTTCAAAAAGACCATTTCATCAAACTGATAGATAATTAAGCAATCAATATTTGTATAAACTGAAGGAAATAAAATGCCCTATTATTTATGAACTTGAAATGTGCATCAATTAACGACTTAATGACCTATTATTAAACATCTTATCGCGTGATTCAGCGAAAATGAATAATAGGTATATACCTACATCGTAAAGGCAGAGATCGTTTTCTTAAAATTTTAAATGTAATAATATTAATTTGCATTAGGTACTTCCATTTACAGATGCTCAATGTAAGTACAAATACACACGTCAATACTGAAGTATATAAATCTATGTTGTCTTGGGTAATCTTAAACCGTCATGTAAGATAAAATGGTTGATACATGTATATATATATATATATATATTACCTTAAATTCTGCTGGGATAAATAATTATCGGTGAGTGAATATTTTTTGTATAGAGTGGGTTTAATAAAATGTTGGTAATTGAGGAGTGGGAACATATCATAAAACCACTTGCATAAGTGCTATCAAGTAATTTCTAATAATAGAATTCCAGGATTAGAGTATCAAAAGTTAGGTAAGCGCCTGGCTAAGTTCCTACTTCAGAGTGTAAACAACTCAGGAATACGTACCCACCCAAGTATTTGTTTATCCCGTTAGCATGTGTTAAGTTCAAAATAACTTTAAAAAATCCCTTTCCAACGTTTTTAGACACTGCTACAGCTAAACGTAGATCCAAGCGTTGCAATTTGAGGTAAGAACTATGTGAAAAATAACGTAAGGATAAGAAACGGGTAGTTTGACTGAAACACAAAGTTTGACTGGTTCAGACGCAGGAACATACTGAACCAAATGATTGTAACGATCGGCTTAATCCTATTTCAGTTGTTTCTTTTCTCTCTGATTAACGTCGTTGCATGTATCTGACCTTAAGCCGACAAAAAAACAAAATTGTGAATGAGATTGACTGTCAACTTCTAATCTATCTAGTTCAGACCTATCATATCAATTCAATACATTCGTGATGAACCATTAGGTACTAAGCATTATGGAGATCTTGCACTGATTTCGAAAATAGGAGTGCGTGTTACACCTCTGAGTACACCTCTGTACCACAGATGTACAGCAGATGTGGCGGCGCTCGCCGGCGGTCGGTCTGTCAATAAAAGATAGTCGGGCTCTGAGAATGGAGGTGGTAGGACGATCTGGAGGTCACAGGAATAGAACAGGAGCCGCAGGAAGAGTGGAAACTTGATTGGTTTGGGGCAGAGGCACTGCGTCCGATTCAAGAAATTCGCGAAAAATTCTATTTCTGTTTTGTTTCCAAGTCTATCAATGTTATCGTTTCTGATCGATCAATTTTGAACTTTATTTGGCGTTGTTGAGCTTGTACCACACGCATAACACCACGTTTAACCATCGGCCTTATAAAAAATTATACATGCGCATAAATGCCAATATTTTTTATTACATTTCTAGAAATCCTGGTTGAGACCGTGGAGTCAGAAAGACAAGACACTAGGTACACAACATGTCCTGCTGTCTGCGCCCTTGCCGACCTGAATTCGAACTAGCGTCAACTGGCAATGGAAATAAGCTCCCTTCTGGTTAGCTAAGTTCTGTGATTATTCGTAGTCACTGCGGTCCTCCGTGGTATAGGAGAGCGTATCAGACTCGTAAGACTATGGACCAGAGTTCGATCCCAAGTTCGGGACAGCATTTTTTGCATTCGAATTCAACCTCCGAAACTAATTTTTTAATTTTTATCATGCCCACTTGGGGAATTCGTTTATTCCTACATTCCCGTGAAATTTGTAGTTTTCTTTTTCAGTTTGATGATTATGGCTCCTCCAAAAATAACCTCTTGAGACCGACCGGAAACTATTCTCTAAGTTCCTTAAAATAAATAGATTCAAAGTTTTACTGGATCAGTAAAATTTGCACACCTAATATTTGTTATGATGAACTACAAATTAAATATTGATGACTAAAGATGGGAAGTTTCTTCATTTCTAGTCCTTTTAGCAATGCAAAATCTGTAATAAATACCGACAGAAAATATCCTAACATTGCCGTATTCTCATCCCCATATCCCTATGTAAATACTTAAACCTGATATTTCGTTTAAAAATAGATTCAGAGAACGAAATCTTATTAAGATCTTCTACTAGTGTTGCAGTCCTAAGAGTGTGACAAATTTTTTTTTTTCAAGGTATTTTGCTAGGTACACTTTTATTTTTGGAGAGCCTGCAGGCCAAAATTTCCTTTTTTTCGGAATCACTCATGTGTGCAACGCAACTTCGGTTGTGGAACAGTGCAAATAATGAGAGAACGTACGTAATACTTCCTTAATTACGGGGTAGTATCGGGCGACGCGTTGGTACGGCAGGTGTAGATGAATTTTATACAGTAAAAACCATCTCAGGAACTTACAGACCATTTAGAAAAAAAATCGCATTAAAATCGGGCCAGCCGTTTTAGCGTGTATTCTTCATCCACGTGCACAAATATCATACATAGTTACTTAGATTATTCTGTTCATTGAGTACTTTCAGTGTTACAATTTTTTCAAGAAAATCACCTTCTTCTCATTCATTACCTCTTTCGTTGGATAATGCTGGTCAAATGTCACCAGTCAAAATGATTGAAAATAAACAGGCACGACCCATTTCCATTTACGGACTCGCATTAATTTAACGAGTAGTTGTAATTTATGACTGTTGACTGGACGGGTGTTGAGGAAAGAGAACGTGCGGCTCGTTCAATGAAGGGATAACGTAAAGTAGGTCGTGGTCAGACCTAGATTCAACATGGTAGGTACATTATATCGCTTCGTCTTTTGTTTATGATGCTGAAACCTTGTGATTAACGAAGCAGGAAAACCGAATCTTCTGTCAACGGTTTGTCCGCAATTCGCTATCTACTGTTTAAGTAGGGGAAGTGTTGTGTTCACATTACTGAGATATCAAATTACTATTCTGCTCTAAAAGGACATTTGCAACGTTTCTTTATTCGGACAGTTCAAATTATAACAAGACTTCCGCAGTTCCTGGGAAGAAACGATGGAGATTAATAAAAAACCAATTTATGGGCAGAAAGGCCTTTTTTGTTAAGTCTTGCTAAAATGTAAATTTGGATCTCCCTGACCAAGTTTAGTTCCTTGTCTCTATATCTAGATGTGTATCCCCAAATCTGAGTCATCCTTTACTTCCACAAATGTCATCTAATTTTGATGGAAGATTCAGGGGTACCTACGCAGATTAGGTCCTGGATTGGCGCTTTCGACAATTTGTACTCAGGGATGCAATTAAAACCGTCTGCGCATGTGCAGCAATTTAATTTTCAAAACGTCAATTTACTGCTATTATTTCTTCAATTTCGCACGAGTTTGGAATTCGGATCACAAAATGATCAAGTGAATTGGATCATTAAGACCTTGCAACTAACATAATATCCAAAATCCGGTTTTTATGACATTTTATGGGGCTATGTGGGTTAGATTCAGAGTGCAGCCCATATGTTTTCATTCGCGAACCAGACCCTAGGTAAATGTTCTAACTATACACTATGGATTGTGTGATGTGTATTTAGTCATAGCGCAAACGTAAAACCCCCAAAACCTTTCGCGTCTACGTTATATTTTCAAATCTTTTTCGTGTTATGTTTATACATAAATTATAAACCTATACACCTCGAAGTCCTCCCAATCTACAACTCGTGTTTAGTGAGCCGCTCAAATACTATAAACGCACGAGATTGACAAATAGGGTCAACAATATATTATGTGCACCCTAGATATTAATAACAATTGTTAAATTATGTTAACATTTTAAGGAATGAAAACGTTTCTACTTAATCGTGATTTCAATGTAGACTGACTCTGCATCCAATGTGTCGTGGTACTACATATTTTTGAGACTCTCGAATTGCATTGCTTAACTCAAACAGCCACAAACTTTCATTTGTTTGACGACATATACATTTGAATTGGGAACATTTTGAGTTACATGTACACAAATTTATGAGGTAGTGTCTCTGCATTAATTGCATTTATTATGATATATCGGTAATTGATGGAATATCTTTTAAAATATAACATCTTCGCCCCATTTTTAAGGAAGATTAGCAAGCTAAAAAGTTTGGAATTTAATCCTCGAAATGCCTAAGTTATAGTTGTTTCTCAAACGAAAATGCTGTTTCGTATCACGACAACAGTTAATGCTGTTTAAATGAATATGATTTGCCATCGTTGGCAGTAAATCAACCTATGGGATACCAAGCCGTAGGAATAAAATGTGGACTGCGGCCTTCAGTTAACCATATTTAGGCAGGTGGATTTTGCAGACCTTACAAGGAGCCCAACTGCAGCGTCCTACATGCCGCGAATCTCCTTCAACGGTCATGAAGATATTGCGTACATTTTTGGAAGATCCCAAGGAAAAATTATAATTGTATTGTGAAGAAAAAGTACCTTCTAATACAAGAAAAACCGACCACAACATTCAGATGTGTTAGATATTCCAATTACCACAGCTGGTGGAGACTTAGTTGATTGATGGGATTGCGATGGCACTAATTTTAAATGGAAAATGTATTATTAGTCTTAACTTGAATGGGACGATACGAAATGGTGATACAAAAGATAGTTACGGAACATGTTTGAAGCTTTCTTACAAACACCTGATCGTTGCTGGAGGAATTTCATTTCCTCATTTTCCACCCAAACAAATGTTGTTCTCCACCAGTTTGAATGCTCTTGGAACTTGACCAACTTTATCAACCATATGTCAACCATAAGGACTAGGGCCCCATCGATAAGCTGATTGAGGTCAGTATCCAGCAGGCGTTCCATGTTTTAAAATTTCAATGCGAGGCATCAAGTTAGCAGAACACAGGAAGTTGAGGACAAAGACACACATATGTAACCTATCCAAAACCAAAAAGAAACCAGATTGAATAGGAACTTGCCATTCTTACGGAAAACGATTAGGTAGCAGTAGTAGGAAGATATCACTAAAGCTAGTACCTATCTACAAGATAAATTATGTATGGTACTTATTTGGCCTTCTCTGATCGTAGTCTGATTTAACATTTAGTTAGATTTAAACATATTTTAACCACGTCTAACGAAGATAATAAGAAATTCGATAAACATGCTCATATGCTAAATCATTTATAATGTAGAGCTTACTGTTCAGGTGTTTCATCCGTACAAATCTAACAATAAAGCTATATCCCATATCGCAAAGCTATCGATTAATTATTTCACATTTGCCGAAGCTCTGAAATCGTGTTTAATTTGCCTAATTAAAAGAAAAGTTAGGTAACATATTATGTAGGCACCAAATGTAGGTAATAAATAACTTTTTAAGCTTGCATGCTTGTTAAGAGCTTTTGAGAATTGTTTTACTTTTGTTTAAAATTTTAATTGTTCGGTTTGAAAAATGACACTTGTCCATGAATATTAGATGGCTTGATTGTACATTATGATAGTATTTCCTTGATTGTATGACTGAGTATATTATGATAGTCTTTTCCAATTTGGTCCATCTTCTACTTCTGCTCCCATGTCAATGTTATAACTTATAACTCTTGATCTGTTAAGTGGTAACTGCATCTTCTGCCAGCATTTTATGAAGCAATCATACATATTATTCTGATTCTAAGCAATTAGAGGATCAAAGCGTTGATCGAAAGCTAGACGATTTTAGACTTTAGATTTCATTTGATTCCTAACTGCTCTACCTACTGCCTTAAAATTAAGTTCTATCTTGAATGAAAGCTCTTGGTTTCGAAAATATTCAGGTGGATATTCTATGTGTTATTATACTGTATCCCTAAACTCTCTTTTACTCTTAGCCGGCGGAATAAAATGTAGTCCACGACCTTCACTTAACCTTATTCAGGCTAAGGGGTTTAGCGGACCTTCCAAGGAGCCCAAGTGCACGGGGAATCTCGCTCGCCCGCGTCCCTCATTTAAATAGACGACCCTATTTGGTCATCTCACCCTCTGCAGCTGAGTCACGCACTGCGCCGGCGCGCCGCCAAGGCCGGTTGTGTTCAGTTGAGCTTGATTGCTCCCTCGCCCCATTGTCGTTGTTTTGCAGGTGGTTTCGAGAAATTTTGATACCGTCGTCCCCAGTTATTCGTGATTGGTTTAAACGAGACTGACCTTGCGCCTAAAGGCTGAAGAGTGATGAGGTGTAGAATACTTTTTTCACCTCCATTTCAAATTTTAGCATCTTGATTGAATAGCAAAGAAATTAGATACGGAGATCACTAGGCAACGACAACACTAGCCTTTTTGCTGTCGTTACGAATCGTTGCTACGTGTCACTGTTTTGAGTAATTGTTACTTTAATAATTATGTTTTATAATAAAACATAAATAATTATGTTTTATGACCGGACATATTTTTTCGAGGCTGTTTCACGTTGGGAACCAAAATTGCAATGAAAATAAAAGATTAAAAATCATTTGTCTACCTCATTCCGGTAAAGTAGTACACGACTAGAAAATTTTCGAATTTTTCAATATGTATTTCTTAATGAAATACTATAGCATAAATACCTAATATTTTTATGAGAAGAAATGACAACGACAACTGCCATCGCAATCTTCATACTCTGCGGAGCTCTCAAAGAAACATTTTCTAAAGAAAGATTCGGATTTTTTTTTTGGTAAAATTTACCTAAAAAACCAGGTTGCGTAGTTTTTTCTGAAGAAAAAATAATCCAATACCTCCTTATCTCATAATAAAACCGCATTTAAGATGCTGAAGAAGCCCTGAAATGTCCTCAACAAATATAATTTTAATGCACCCCATTAAATTGAACTTAATTTTGTTAAAATAATGTGCTTGTACACCTTGTCTTCATCACCACAGTTTCCGTCATAAATATACATAGGCACATGAATAATACGGTTTTTCAGTTATCAGATAGTCAACTACGACTCAGTAACCGTATCAATTGATCCCTAATGAACGTGGTGTGAAGTGACACTCCACTCCTGATTTTTTAAAATTAATCATATGTATTTTACATGACTGTGCTTTCCTAATTTAGGTGGTAAATGGACGCGAAAGCGAAAACGATTTTGCAAATCATGATTTGCCGACAGTTTAATGGCCCCCGAAAATTCGCTCACCTCGTTCCACGACGCTGTTTTCGTTATGCGTTATGAAAACTTTTTCTTAGCTTGTTTGAGTCTCACATAATTATTGGGTGTATGATGACGGAATAACAATTAAAAAGAGGAGGATTGTTATCGGAAAGGCTGACCGTCGAAGCTAATAAGCTGGAAGGCCCATCTTAGTTGAGATGCGTAGCTGAGATAAGTTGTACGCTGCATTCTCACGTTCTGCTGTATGTTCACTGCTTTACTTTGATAGGTGTTTTCTGACTACGTACTCTCTCACCCTTGGCGCTCCGGAAGTTGAAGAGGTTGGTGGGGACCAGTAGGAAAAAAACAAACGTAGAATGAATGAATAGATTAAAATCCACCTGTTAATTCTAGAATTAGAATTCATTGATCATGATGTAATCAACATGAAGAGATTCTCTATTATTCACAACCTTCTGGCTGACCAGAAGACTTTGACTGAACCGTTATTTTTTTTTTTTTTATCATACAAGGGCATGTGCCCAATTAAAATGTAAATTAAATAACGTGAAATGTACATCAGAACATAAATTCAAATGGCAAACTTAAAAACCTGAAATTAGTTAATTATATTCATATCTTCAAACAAGAGAAAAAAATCAATTTAGGTACTGTAAAAGAGAAAGAAAAGAAAACTTCAATTTAGTGAACACTTAAGTGCCACTAATGAATCTGGAAATAAATATAAACTATCGCTGTTTATGCGATTAAATGAAAAGATTGAGACGGTGAATTGGAGTGTTGAGGAGGTAATTTGTTGGAGACGTAGGATTATAAAATAAAACATTACTTCTAATACTGAAGGGAGGGGTACAGGAAAATGAAGCTTTTGGAGTAAATGGGAACAATCTATTTTGTTGAGAAAT
Source organism: Adelphocoris suturalis (assembly GCA_030762985.1). Lineage (NCBI taxonomy): Eukaryota > Metazoa > Arthropoda > Insecta > Hemiptera > Miridae > Adelphocoris > Adelphocoris suturalis. Next base: position 46,838,855 of record CM061043.1, on the reverse strand, counting down.
AACTTAGAAACAAATACACAATCTGCATATGACGTCGACTTTCTGGGGTGGAAAGATTGTGTTGTTAAAGAATATCCCTATAATTGAAATCCGAAAATTCTACACCCTGCTTGAAAGCAACATACCGTGCAAATCGACGTTGTACCCTCTCAATACGCTCAGTTGCATTTACATAAAACGGAGCCTATACAATATCGCCATATTCCAGAGTGGACCTCACAAATGCATTGTATTAGACTACCAAAGCACTTATGTTATTAAAGTTCCTCGTACTTTGCTTTAAAAAACCCAGGGGTTTCATTGATTTAGCACAAATGTTCTCAACGTGAGGCGAAATGTCAAATGAGCACCAAAAAATTCAACTAAATCCTTGATTGACGTCACTCGACTCAACCTCACACTACTTATGCAATAATTGAAATGCGATGATGGGGCAAGCGATCTGCTGAACGTGATTAACCGTTAACCGTTCAATTCCTAAACTTCCTGGCAGGCTTGCAGGTCGGTGACGGGAACTCGCAAAATTTGAAAATGTGGGAAGACGAAAAAGTTTATACTACAACGCTCAAAAAGACACATTCTGCGTGATTTAATTGCGATGATTGAATTATTAACGTTTTACGTCTGCGAGGGTGGTCCATGGTGGGATAGATTATCACATGTAACAGTTGCTGTCGAAGAAACTGTTTTTCGGAACGTTCACGAGAGAACGCCTAGTCGTCAACACCCCCACCCATTCCAGATCGTCCATCCTTCACTATAAGAACTCTCCCTCTCTCTCTCATATGCGTAAAGCAATAAACTATTATTCACACCCCAATGTCTATATCTGTAACCCAATTGCTATCATCACCTACCCTCACCCCCTTGCGGCATTTTCTTATCTATCATTGAATTATATTCAATATATCTCGACATCATATTAGTCAGAGAATCCTCCCTCATTATCTTTTCTTCGGAGCGTCATTTAAAGAAATCGGTATTAAAAGATGTCATGTGATTGATTTCGTATCTCATTAATTAATCCCTAACCCCCGATAAATAACGTAAGGTCTACGTTTGTAACGGGACCGATAGAATCGGCGTCAACATTATTATATTGACGATGTTTTTTCCGTTATCTTGGAAGAAAAAACATCACATTTATTAAACCAAAAAGAAACACTCCCCTGTTATCGAGTTTTTGTATAAAACGAAGCTATGGAAATCCTAGAATTTTCTATATACAAATCGGCATTGAAGCACTTCGAATCGTGAGTTTCGTCAGAATGAGTCACGGATTTCGCCGACAAATCAAGAACCACGGGAAAAGTGACATAATAGTTTCATCAATAGAATAACGATCATAGAAAGTGTTAGACCATAATTACAACAAACATATTTGTTTATAATCGAATCCACCATCAAAACATAAATAACAAACGATTGTAAGCCATGCTTTTTAAAAACCTAGTCAATGCGATGATGTTTTCACAAATATGACAATCTGGCGCTGTATACTATTTTTGCTACATGTGTTAGATTTCCGATTCGTGGTTTCCTAATGTAAAATCACCATCTTCGATGTATTTGGCATTTAAATATTTGGTGAAGTATTTTAAGCTCCTAAAGGTTGAAACATGGGTTGGAAGGTTACAAATACAACATGCTTAACATGCCACCCATTAATCAAGTGCGTAATTCATATTAATTTCATTAGTCTTGTTGTATATTAAATCGCCGTTTTCATCTATTTTGGTCCCCTCCCCCTCCACTTTAAATTTCAGAATTACTAACTGATTTTTTTGTCAGCGCTTTGCTGTTGAATACCGAAACGTCATAGAAAATAGAATTTGAAGGGCACTCACATATGACTGAAAAGTACAGATTGTGTGGGATTTCATTGCTGCGTTCGGCAAAAACAACGTTTAAATAGCTTCATGCAAGATTAACACGCGTTAACGATAATTGCGATGGATAATAAATATTTCGAGCTCATCAATAAGTATGATTTGTTCTTCTATCTGGCTTGGATAATTAAGTGAAGAATCTAACTCAAGTATTAATTGAGCGTCACCATCGTCCACTACTGTCACCAGCCCTTTAGCTCCCCTGCCAAAAAGTCTATTTCTGGGGTTTGGCGCCTGCCCGCTTCATCCTTTGAGAAATCCGTTGGAATCTTCTGTTCGCGATAAAAAACGAAAGAACGCTCGTAACCTCAGAAACGTGTCCGTGTCGATGGGATTCATGAGCTCATAACTGACAGCCAAACGCTCGCATTCCGTTTGTGTTGCCAACCGACAGAACCCAAAACTTGAGATGATTTTGGCTGTTCAACCTTCATTGCAATTTCTAATATGAATTAAATTAAATGCTAGATCAGGGAACTAAATTTCGGGAGAAGATTGTGAATCCACCACTGGCTATTTCGCTTTTAATTTAAAATATCCTAAACCTATATTGATCACGAACCGACAGCCATTTCACTATAAAGTTAGATAAAATGTAAAATCAGATTCGTATAAAAAAATGATTTTGATTATTACTTCACCACAGTGGCGAACAGTTACTCAGAGCTTAGATATTTCATAAAGATCCCCTCACCTTCCTTACCCATTTCTTTACATGCTATTACCGTAATGAGATCCAAAATAATCCCAAAATGTTTGAATGTGAGTAGTTGTTTTTGAATTTAAAATATATACATTTAATAATTAATACTTCATAAAAATCTCGAAGAGCATGTAACACATTTAAATTGATATTTCCTCTCGCCAGGTTAAATACAGACGAACATTGCCGTTGATAAAAACATTCATGCGTCCAACCTTGAAAGTAAGAGATTCAACAAAAACCACTATTATCTATTTATAGATATAAGTTTTTTCATTTCCCTTTGATCCGAAGTAGAAAGAGATTCTTATGATTATTAAAGAAAAGTTCACTACTTTTGGATCTGCGCAGATTAACGGAATTTGTGTGCTTGCGCGCGCAGTAGTATACATACTGTTTGATGTGACAAATGGAATTGGCCTTATGTTGCATATAGGAGTTATGATCCTCAACCCTCAATCCTCTCAAGAGCATCAGCACACTCATTGCCCACATAAAAGTTATGGTTGAGCCCAATCGTGTGGCTCGGTGTAGCGATACCCGTAGGCTTTTCATTAGGGGAATATCAGAATAGTTGTCCCTGATCGCCTTAATAACATAATTAGTGATACGCTTAATTGCATAAATAACAACTCCTGACAACTCGCTATTTATACAAAAAAAATTTTAGCACAAAAAGTAAAACAAATCAAATCAAATCTAATTATTGCCTTAAGATTTCCTTGTACAATACATAAGTATGAGTTATTGAGTTGCCTCTTAAATTAAAAATAAACATAATACTTCAAAATTTATTTTCAGTTCCTTCTGTATACAGTTTCTTTGTTTAAAGTTGAATAAGCTTATAGTTACTTAAAATAGATAACAACTTGATCTCAACTAAAGAGGAAAAAATCCAAATTCATAATACGTATTATGAATTTTGGTTCTAAAATAAAACAATATTAACATAAAATAAACTCTATCTTACTCTACATTAACATAAACTCTATCTTTTTATTTTCTGTAATCTTCGCAATATAAAAATAGGCAAACACAAACTATAGATCTTTATGGCATGGGAGGAAGACATTGTTAATTATTTTTCTCAAAGACCAGCTTCTTCAATAAGGTCACTTAAAAACATTATATTTTTGGTGTATGTCAAAAGGAATTGTCCAAACATTTTAGTTCCTCCATACCTCTACATTTGTGGATTCTGAGTGTTTCATGTCTAGACAGCCATGAGCTGAAGCCAAAGTACTTAATCTTACCCATTGCAAGCTGGGGAATTCACCCATTAGGTGCTCTATGGTTTCATTTCTCTTCATATTTCATAAAATACATTTCTGACTTCGATTTACTTTTAGATATTTTTCCTTGAAATTTAGTTTGAAGAATACCTTGGCGCGACAGTCTGACTTGCACTATTAATCTTTTATATATTATTAGCATATTAACACCATGGTACACCGGTGCACCTACTCCCCCACAAAAAGTACTTACATTGTTATTCATTTAGTTCCCTATTATATTAGGTACATTGTTGATTTCTAATTTAAAAGCGGTTAACCTAGTTTAAGCGCGGGATGTGTTCAACCTAGACATTTTTGTATTGTTAGGAAACTTGTCGACCCCTGAAACCGTAGTTAGTATGCCGACGAGGGACGCACTTTACGAGTTCTGCTTAAAAAAGCGACACAGGGGTGGGGAGGTCGGTCTGCCACAGAACTTGGAAGAAGGTAAGTGAGGTAATTTCAGGCGATCGGGTTGTGATAAGTGGGGATCCCGACGTGGAAGTGGAAGGCGACTGTAGAGTCATAGCCCAAGCTGAGAAAAATCAGTTTCCTATTAAGGTGAGAACGATAGAGGTCAAGGCGGGCGTCTTCTATCGGGATCTGAACAACGTCTTCCCTTGCTCGCCGAATTCTCACCTCATATGGAAATACTAATCCACCTGACCGCCCTTGCTTCCTTTCCTACTACTCCATGAGTTAGCGCCTGCCTCGATCGTTTGACTTTGCGATGCATTACACAGGAGCAAAGTGGGTCAGTAGATTATGATTAAGATTAGATTATCACAGGTTAACAAAAGAAAAGTGATGTTCCTTGACGGAGATCTCATGATCAAATCTAGGGATTCTCGGATGTGCTGAACACGAATCCGAAGCCCGTTTCTTCCATCTCATCAGAATTTTGATGTATTATCACAATTTGTCCTTTTTAGGTCCAATTTGTACAATTGTTATATTTGAAGAGTTTAGGGGCATTGTTTCCTTTAGGTTTTGACCTTCTGAATCAAATGAAATCAACCGCCGGTCGCTACAATTAATGGTTACGGAGTTAGAGTACTTTAAAGCCCACAAAATGTGTGGTTTTCTCCTTGGATTTAGGGCCAAGGAGAAAACACGAAAAACCACGTTTTTTGGACTTTAATGTGCTCCAGCTCCGTAACTATTATTCGAAATGACCTGCGGTTGCTTTTATTTGATTCAGAAGGTCAACAACTATAGGAAACAATGCCCCAAACTCTTCAAATACAACAACTGTACAATTTGGACCTAAAATGGACAAATTGTGATAATATATCAAAATCCTGATGAGATGGAAAAAACAGGCTTCGGATTCGTGTTCAGAAAACTCAAGAACCCCTAGATTTGATAATATGATCTCCGTCAAGGCACCTGAATTTTTTTTTGTAAACCTGTGTTATGATTTGGCGAGAATTGCGATCATTTTGCTAGTTGACGAGTTTGTCAAGGTGTTCAATATTACAGCCCATTCTCTCCTCAATGTATAATGTTATGCGAGGTTATCGACCTCATTCTACGAAACTCTCTTGAATCTCCGGAGATGTGAGAATCCCATTATGGACATACAGTTCGTAAGTTAAAATGATTCAATGGAGATTTTGGGCAATCGTGGGTTCATGTTTAATGAGCGAGCAAGCGCTTTCTAGTAAAGGGGCCCGATTTAATTCAAAGAAGACTATGATTGTTTTTCCAGACTAGGTTGGAAAAAGTGGAATTAAGGACCAATCTTGTCGAGTTCTATTGTCAAATAAAGCCTTTACAATACAAATCGACTAGATTAGAGTAATTGAACTGAAATGGTTTACCGAAATAAATTTAATCTTGAATAGTTCTGTAACAGGGCTCAGGGGAATTCATTGAAGAAAAATTGTGTACCTATTGTCAGATAGGCTTTGCTTCCTGGCCTTAGTCTTAAAAACTTATCAACTAGGTACCTCGAGAGTTTGGCTCGGCGCGGCAGTGCATTGAAGGAGCAAAGTGGGTCATTAGATTATGATTCACCTGTAAGTTAATTATGATCTGATGATTTTAGCATTTGATGCGATTATCATCGGTGAATAAGTATATGAGCTACTTGTAGGTGAACTGCAGTAGAAATACGCTCTATTGAATCCCGTTTTTTATTAGATCTTGTTGTGGTGATATTACAAATTTTTTACGATGCAAACAAATCAAAGCTGATTAAATGTGAAAAATTATGCGGCCGTAATTATCGCTGGAGAGAAATTCGCTAAGTGTTAGATATTTGATATTATAAAACCATAAAAATGTAAAGGATAGTGGTAAAAAAACATAATATCTACGTAAATAATAAAACGCAAAGGAGAACTTTAGCTGCACAAGAGTACATTTGAAAGTCTTTTGATCATTTTTGGAATTCACCGTGTGGTTTCAAGTCGAACTCCAGCATCAATGCTAGAATTGGAAAATACTTGGCCTCCATAGCACCACGATTCGTAAACCTGCAGTATAAAAAAGGATCAATATTTTAAATTCCAATATCGCAGATTAAAGAGGAAAGAATAGTCTAAGAACGTATTCTTTTTGATCGGGGTGAACTTACACTTTGCCACTGAGGGCGCGTTCCACCACAGGGGGTTAATCCCGATTCGGGGGTTTTACCTCAAAAACGGCAGTGACATAACTGGATCAACTCTGGCCCTGACAGGAACATGTTCCCTAAAAAATCCGGCTAAAACCATGGATTTAGGTGTTCGTATATAAACTGCAAGTTTCGTTCTCTATCTCCCAGTCCTGGGACGAACATCGATGGCTCCTTGTGCTAGAAAAGCGATATTTGCACGGATTCACATCGCTTGTAAGTTACGATCAAAATAGTTTGAATTCAACCAAAACTAAGAGGAGTCTCGAATGAATCTGGACACTTCACGTGTAGTCGTAATTATCTTCAAATTGAACGATTGTCCGGTAAAGGTTTAGTGGTAGTGATGGAACACTTATTTGCTGACCTTCTTTTCCACCAAGTCCTAAACTGAGCTTCTGTCCTGAGTATTAGGTCAGCGGTGCATTCTAAAGGCGCGAAGTAGTGATTTCGTAATCAGTTGCGATCACGCTGCTACTTATGGGTCGGCTGAGAAATGAAGGGTAATCATAATTCAGATGGAAAAAAATACTTTCAGAAATACATTATTGTACGTAAAACAATCAAATCAGCTTTTCATTCAAAGTTAAACTTCGTTATGGTACCGTCAAATGGAGTAACTTCGGACATTTATACTCTGTGTCGATCATGCTGAATCCTGAAATGCAACTCGTCGCCGTGCTCAGGTTAATTCTTTAAAAAATGTGAAGTGTTGATAGTTCAAAAACTTTTTGAAAACACCGAGTTCTTCTTCATGTCAGTATTACTTCTCATGAGTGATTTGTATTTAATATTTCTGATATAAATTTGAATATGTACCCATTTCCTTTGCATTAATAAGGTGATGCAGTACTCGCTTATTTTTCGAGTAGGATTATCAACCCTACTATTCACAGAAAACTTTAAGTCAAGCAGCATTTTATCAGTATTAAAAAATTCAAACGTTATCGGTTTTTCTTAAACTCTTGAAAAGCGATTCAGAAGGTACATCTAGAAAAAATTCACTACCAATAATGTTGCAAAATTTCGATAGGTCAAGACACAATATTGATTCGGTTTATTATTTTCAATAGTAGAAGTTGACTCGATGACTGACGAAATATGTATACAGTGAAGGTTTATAATTAAAAAAAAATGTTCCTCTCATGAACATCTAGATTCCAATATATTGTTATGTAAAACGCTAGAAACATGAACTAAATATTATGAGAACGGCAAGCTAAGATACTAAATTCATAAAAACACTACCTTTAGCTAGAAACCACACGATTTACAAGAATTACCGCAGACGCATAATACTATCAATTATCCTCATTAAATAAGACTTACCTACTTCTAAATCGTCTCTAGATCAATTCCCCAACTAAAGACGACCGTATAAATAATGATGTCAATTTAGCAGGATGAGGGCCAAATTGAAATCCTACATGAAATCCTTAATAGGTGCCAATTTTAGTCAATTAGTTCTGGCACTGCCACTGCCTAAATAATAAGGAAAGTATTATTGGTTTCCTGGTGATGGATTTTCTTATTGCTTTTTTTTAATACTAGCTTAAGTTTTGGTTTGGTTCTGCCTAGCTCTCAGTCAGTATTAAGTTTTTGAGTCTTATCTTTTGTGCCAGCCTTTTCATTTTACCTTGTAGCCACAACTGCAACATATATATATATATATATATATATATATATATATATACTGGTATGTAAAAAACCTTTTTTCCTTAAATAATGGATGTTTTTCATGGTTTTATCAGGGCGGACTAGACGTTTTTATACTGTTGTTGTGGCATTTATTATTCATTATGACCTTAATTTCTACATTGATGACCTTGTCCTTTCTTATGACAGCGCAGAAGATCCTTGAGTGAGTCATCATACAATTAATTAACTGATTAGTGGTTGTTATTTTTTGGTCTGGCGTATTTTGAGTTCATCTTGTGTTATTGTTGTAATTGTTTCTGTGCTGAGGTTGAAATGTAATGTTGACATGGTGTTTTTAAATAAACCGAAAGCTCGACAATAAGGACTACCATTTCAATTCCTTGAACTTATCCTACAATTATCCTACTACTAATCCTGCTAAATTGACATAATTAAAATTGTGGATAAATCGTCACTACTTTGCTTCTTCCCAGTGGCGTAGTTTGAGGGGCAGGGTGGCAGAGCCCCTCCATGAATTATAGAGGATGCAGAAGTTCGTTGTAAGGATACAATCAAAATTAATAATTTTACGCTTCTAACTTTAGTACCCAGCACCTTTAATTGGAGAATGTAATTAAGAAAACACAATAACTATTATTATTATACGAGTCCGGTTGCCTAGCAACTTTAAACGCTCTTTGAAATGAAGAAATTCTTATTAGGTTCGCTTGTGTAAGGGCATAATGGCGTGGATATTGTACAGCCCCACGGAGAGGAGTAAAATCATCTAGGCGGCCAACGAAACGGAAATGTGGATATTGCAAACTGAAATCCCACTACCTTCTGAGGATAGCCTGTGTGCGATTTTTCCCTAGAAAAATATCGATTGCTCAGTATCCACCAGAATTCCCCTACGAACTTCCCCTACTTTCCACTGCCTACTTGATCAAGCTTCAAGCTTGGATGTTCGGTTCAAAACAGTTTCCCGTTGGTATTCTTCTATTAGTTTTTCATTTTTGGTATATATCGTTTGTATAATACCATTTACGAATAAAATCCCTGTTAAAATAAAGCAAAAATACAGTAAATAGAAGCCTGCAGTGGTGTTCAAAATGGTTTAATAGAATAGATTGAAATAATCTATTGTAGCAATATTTCTACTCTAACCTAGCATTTTGCTGGTTTGAGTTTGTTTTGTTTAGATTTTGTTATGAATGACACATACATACATAAATAAATGAATATATAGGTGGGTATATATATATTCGAAAAAATTTTAAACGTTAAACTCGTTTCAGAATACCTCAAAACGGATTTCAACGCAGAAAAATTTCGAAATTTTTTATTTTAACCTTTTGGAGCCATTGCAATAAAAAATTCGCTAGAATTAAGAATTGATCTGTTTATCACGATGATTTTTGCTTACAAGCAAATAGGTTGGTACCTACCTACTTAATTACTCATCTTTACAATCTCATATTCTCAGTTCGCCATTCAAAGGTACATAACTATTTCGGTTCCGTGCAAATTTGGCTATCGGACAACAATTTAATGAAAACTAGTCTACGGCAATTTGTCTTTTGACAAAATCGTTCTGATATAAATACTAGTGATTAATCACTTAATAAGCGCGACGGTCCTTGAGGGAACGGTGATGGGAACCGTGAAGAATGAGGGTCGAAAACGTCGGACAACAGCCTCTGAGGCCAAATCACGAAGGCTCCAATGAGAAATCTAGCCTCGGACAATAGACCCGATTAATAAAAACACTTTTTATAGGAGTACGGGGAGGGGGTTTCTTTATAAAATCACCCATCTATTATGTGTTTTGACAACAGTGACTATGCATTGTGAAGCGTGAAGGTGATTTAAGGTCGGTGAATGGAAAGTGGATCGAATGATCAAATATATGCAGTTGGTAACAGAAATCCAAGAATCAATTCTTAAAGAAGTTTTAGTATATCATTTTAAAAAATGAACCTTTACAGTGTTTACAAATGCAACCCCACTCAAAATTTTTTGGTTCGTTCCTAAATGCGTTGGTTAAAAAAAATAAAAAATTAATCCAAGATTTATTATTTTATGTCTGATATGTCTCTTCTACGCAGATCACTGGTCGATTGATAATTTATCAAACAGAATAACATTGTTATTATATATTAACAGGCTTTTATATAAATACTTGGTACATTATCTATATATAACTATATAGGCAAAGTTACCTATTGATAGACAATTCCGAACGGCTCCATTGTAAGGTCCTCGCCAGTGTTGTGGGCATAATCTTATCGTTGAATACGAATACGATTGTAATCGCGATAATTATTCGTTGATTCTGAATCAACTGCGATCATCAATTTTAATAGGGCGTCCCTCCTATAATATGCAAAGCCTTGCTACTATTACCTAGCTTCAGATGGACGTCCTTAAAGCGAATTTAACGATTACAGCCCAGCCTATTTGTCTCAAATTTAATTCAATAGGACGTCCCTCTGAAGCTTGGTAATATTAACAAGGCTTCGCATATTAAAATAGGGACGCCATATTGAAATTGATGACCGTAGAGCATTTTTATGGGTTGTATTCGTGTAATCACCGACAGACGAATACGATTAGACTAATACGAATATAATCGCAGTTAACTCAGAATCAACGAATAATTATCGCGATTACAATTGTATTCGACGATAAGATTATGCACAACACTGCCTGGGTCTGGCAACGTAAGGGAAATTCCGCGATCGCTCTAGGAGCGAAAAACGTCGCATCCGGCCACCAGACTTTCCAGTTCCTGTCCCTGTTCCTGCCTACAGTGCGAGGACCTTAGAATGGACCCGTTCGGAATTTTATACATATCTTAGGCAGTGTTGGGCATAATCTTATCGTCGAATACGAATACGATTATAATCGCGATAATTATTCGTTGATTCTGAGTCAACTGCGATTACATTCGTATTCGCGTAATCGTATTCGCCTGTCGGCGATTACACGAATACAACCCATGAAAATGCGTCACGGTCATCAATTTCAATAGGGCGTCCCTCCTATAATATGCGAAGCTTTGCTAGTATTACCTAGCACCAGAGGGACGTCCTATTGAAATATATTTGAGACAAATAGGCAGGGCTGCAATCGCTTAATTTGCTTTAAGGACGTCCATCTGAAGCTAGGTAATATTAGCAAGGCTTTGCATATTATAGGAGGAACGCCCTATTAAAATTAATGACCGTGACGCATTTTTAAGGGTTGTATTCGTGTAATCGCCGACAGACGAATACGATTACACTATCACGAATATAATCGCAGTTGACTCAGAATCAACGAATAACTATCGCGATTACAATCGTATTCGACGATAAGATTATGCCCAACACTAGACCCAGGCCACATCCCGCACCCCATTTCACCAGCTGATGTAGGTACATGATTTTTAAGCCGAATTTAATTGACTTTGATCCAGTACTTTTGGGGAAAGCTTCAGACAGTACGAAGGGATTATTAAATTTTATTACCTATTCGATTTTTTCGAGTCCACGTATAGGTATCTTCAGAGGTTCATTACTGAAAATAGCAAACCAAAATACAAATCTGTGAAGGTGATTTAAGGTCGATGAGTGAAATGTGGATTGAATGATTGAGATTCTAGTTATCTCAAGAATAGATCAATTCTGGTTTATTATTTTCAACAATTAAGTTGTAACTAGCAAATCTCTGACAAAGAAGTGAAACGATGGCAATGGCTTTTATGTTTCTATTATGGATTCTATTCATTTTTGGATTCTAATGTTCCTATTTTCCAAACAAATTTTCATGAAAATCCATATTGAGGCATTCTGAAACGTTTCTTGGATTTCAAAACGTTTTTTTTTGGAAATTGTTAAATTTAAATTTACATTTTTAGCAGAATATACTATACTACTTATAAAAGATCTAATTTGAGGACTTACAAACATTTTTAGACATAAACATATAGTTTAGCGACTCAGTACACGAAATTTTTAGGCTTTCTAATTAATGGTGTATAGAATCTCTCCAAATTATCTTTTGTCCTACCAGAAGGACTATAAACATTGTAGCTATTTTTGGAACATATTTTGAAATTTGAGTATGTAATTTGAGTGTTTTTGTGCACAAAAAGTTCTGTCCTTCAATATCAGGTAAATTTGTGTAGGTATATACTTCCCCACGTTTCATACATACTTGTACATATTCAGGAGTCGATTCGAAGGAAGAACTAAATTTCATTTTGTCTTCCCATTTTCAAGTAAAGGTTGTAACCTTATAAGGTTAGCAGGTATGTTACATATTGAGGTAACATACCTGCTGGATATGACTTATGAATGTAGTTGTTACAATTTGGTACCTGCTGAATCCTTTGGGTATTCCCCATAATCCTCCGGCATGTAAATCATGTCCTCGCGAGATAGAATTTTGTAGATACCAAATATCGCGGGCTCGTTGACAAACTGCTAATTAAAACTTTATAGATATCGAAAGACGAAGAACGCGATGTGGCGCGCGGGGAGGTTTCGAGCGAACTGAAGACGGGAGGACGACAGACCTACGGCGAGCCTTGTTAAATGTCCCTCATCTGGAAGTAGGGGAAGGCAGCTGGAAGACACTTCGCCCGTAATCCTGCGAGATCAAAAACCTCATGATTTTTCCTCGTAAAACCAAAATTTCTAGCGAGAACGAACCCTCTTTTATTGTTACTAAAAGCGAAAACCGTCGGCGGAAGATTATCAGATAATTCCTATTTCAGAAGATTATCAGATAGTCAGACGATTCTTTTCAAAATATCGTGTTTTATCTTGGTTTTGTTGTGAGCACATGTTTAAATAACGGGATTTCATGAGGGATGAGTGCGTGCACCCTTTTGAAGGACGTGACAAATACACTGTAGCACTGATATGATTGTTGTCATTCAGCAATTGTCAGTCTGGTCGTAAAGGAGTCCTAAGGTTTTATAGTTTTGCTATTTCAAGCCCTACTAAAATGGCCTTTTATCTTTTATATACTTAGCTCCCTCTTATTTCTCACGGTAGAGTAAGATTGTTGATGTTTTTGTCATTCTTCTAAGTATGAAATCTCGTACGAGATGTTTCACAGCAGTAGAAAAGTATGGAAAGTAAAGTGAAGCCTCACGCTGAATCTGATATGATATCATGGAACAAACACTTGATCCTTGCTAGACCTGAACTCATCTAGGGGTTTAACGGCTAAAACTATAGTACTTGGAAAATTATTCAGCCCTAAAGCACGTCGATTAAAACCTTCTCAATGTTGACAGTATTACTCTTGAATTCTTTTCGGCTTCGAAGACCGAACTTTCTCTCTAAAGCAGCTGGATGATGCGGTTGTGAATGAAGATCGGCCCTCATAGTGATTTTAAATTAGAACTCTATCTTACGTAGTTGGAGTTTGCTGATGAGTGCATTTTCTGCAGAACCATTTTTCTCGCATTTTTACAGCTGTAGAATTGTTTTGTCGATACTGTGCACTATTTTGATAGTTCGTGTTTGTATTTTTATCGAGTGATTCGGTAGTTTCAGGCACGTCAAGACTAAAACATGTTCCATGTTGACATTCATTTATGAATGTTCTTCCGTTCTGAAGACCGAAACAATCTGCACAATGCAGATGATTGGTTGAAACTACCAACTTGATTTTTCTAATTTATTATTTTAGATAGTAATTTGAATTTTTTGTTAACCGTTTTGTTACGAAAAAATATTTTTTTTTCGGCTTTCCTCAGAACTTTTAGTGAGAGGGTTACGTTTTTCGGAAGCGCTAACTTCAGGTACATTTTCCGATGGATTGGGAGAAGGTATCAACCTAATTTTTTCCCCTAGTAGGTAAAAATCTAAAATGTAACTGGATTGTTTTTTCAGTATTTGCTACGAGTTTTTCAATACGTCCTGTTTTACCCCCGTTTTCCTTATTTCATCGCTCCTACTACCCAAACCGTTCATGTCTAGACAATTCCAAACGATCCATTTGCTTTCAGTAAAACCAAAAACATAAACCACTTTGAGTTTTGGAAATCGGTTGAGCATAAGCTTATAAGTGTACCCGTACAGCAACAAAGTAGATTATTCAGCAGAACGTTTCAAAGGTTCACATCGTTCCGCTATGTCGCACTGCTCAAACCACTGTCTGGCGACCACTGAAGGCGGGTAGTAGATTAACTAAATACATCAAAATTGACTTTCTAATGATCAGAATTTATCTTTTAACATGGAACATATTTTTGCCATCATAACCCGGCCAAAAATAAGACAAAATTACCGTTACGTGACATTTATTCCGTTACGTTCCTATTTTCTGATGATTATCGCTTAAAACCAAATCGTTGCTACGGAACTGTATCTTAGGTATTTTATCATCGTACAAAAATCGTTCGCCAGTCGTTGGAAAGCTATCGATTTACCTAACCGTATTATGAACCAATGAGCAGTGCGTGGCGCACAATCTGAAGTATGAGCGTGGTTGTCTGAATAATTGTTTACATACAGGTGATCGTTCTCAGTGAATTTTGTAAATATGACTGCAACCACTATTTTAGACTGGAAATAAATTTGGTAGGTAATATTTGGTAGGGAGACTCTCTGGGACATTAAGGAATGATTGAAATCATGGGCTCTTTTCCAATCAGCTGAGTGATCTAAATTCTCTCCTGTTCTCCCAAGGAACATGGTCCATGTTCTGTCAAGATTTAGTACTTAGGACTAAATTAGTTATCTCTTTTAAAATGTTCTGAGGATGCTCCTGTATTAAAGTTAAAAAAAAGAAGTGATTTTAAAGGTCTGAACCTACCCTGCTCCATTACGTTACATATTTCCCGAGTTACAATATCAACTGTAAATTAAGGGAAGATCAACATTAGGTTAGTCCCGTCAAGTTTGTTTTCCAGTAGTCCTTGCCCCTACCTGACTCGTCCCACTCTCGTACTTGATTTTAAATAAAAGATAACTAACCCGTTTGGGTGTGTTTTCTTCGTCGTGGAATTAGAACGGGTGGTTCCACCCAACTTATCTAACTACCGATCAGTATTGCAACCCTTCTCACATATTCCTCATTGAATTCACCTGAAATTACTTAATCCCCATTGAAATACTTGTTATTCACTAAATACATAGAAATTTAAACAACTTTGGTTCCACATCTTCTGTAGGTTTGTGATAATTACTTGCTACGTTCTAATCGAGACTGATTTTCATGCCAATTTAATTGACTTTTTCAAAGATATCTTAGGCTAAGCCCAAGATGGCATCCAACGAGTTATTGCATTCGCACCGAATGTAACTTTGGTGAAACGCAGACAAGAAGAAATAGATCGTTTTTGGGAGTATGACTCCCCCCCAAAACTTCTTCGGTATCAATTATTTAAGCATCAACATGACCAGGTGTAACTGAGGTAAGTAAAATAATTTTGCTCCTGGTTTTTCTAACGAAGAGGCTAATTTTCACTTTTGGATCTCCGACGTTGTAACATTCACAAAGGTGAGTGGGGATCGCATGGTTTCTGAGAGCAGTTTCAATAAGTTTTATACTCTTGTCGATCTTCAATGGGGCTCCGAACATGAGAAGTTCGAGGTAGACCTCAGTACGTAAACAAGGACCTTACCAATTTGCTTTCTTTTGTTGCCTGTAAGGGCGGCTGTGACAGACATGAGTTTTTTTTTTTTGTCCATTATTTTTGTGTTGTGTTTCATTATTATAATAATTTATTACCTAATCAATAGTGTAATTTTCATTTTTTACCAGTATTGACGAGGTGGGGAACGAATTGTAGAGGGAAAAGGGGTGATGAGGTGTTAGTAAGAGGAAAGTCATGATAACCACCATGTTTCTTAGGTCCTTATCCCCCTAGCGCTCCTAGCGGCGGACTTAGCCCCATTAGGCAACATGAACTATAGGTACCGCTATGAAAAGGCATAGACATGAGGACTATTACAATTAACGTTTTAAGAAACAGATAACCGTTGGATCACAACACCACCAATCCACAGTTTGATTACCATTCAAATATCTGAACTCAGGATTTTGTAAGAAGTCAAATTTATCTTTGACTACCAACAGTTTTAAGGATGCTACCAAATTCAAGGATGCTATTAATCTCTACCCCTACGATCGATGAGTATCACCTATTCAGGCCGTCCATGAATGTGGTAGTCAACATTATGTATTCTAAATGATAACGTCTAAAAATAATGAAATCAACAAGAAGGAGGAAGAATTCAGAGTAACTTAAGGTTTGACACGAGTAATATGAACTACTCACGGTTTGTAATCACCGGTGCTGCAATATGTACTGTACGTGCAGGATGATTTCTTAGCCAACCCTAAAAGTACGCAAATATGCGGTTTTGCCAACAGAGCTGACAACAATGATGGGTTCCGACTATTGATTGACAGGAGGGAGAAATTGACGTCCCAAGGCGAGACGTCAATCCCTCGAAACATAAACAGATCCGAAACCTCAAATAAACATAAACACATCCGAAACCTTGAGTTAGTCTGACTGACGGTGATTTCGCGGATGGATTGCCTCTCTATTTATTGGCACGGCAGCAATATTGTGACGGGCGAAAAACCGTAAAATAGGTTCATTTTATAACTTTGTCATTACGAGCCGTAACAGTTGCAATAAACATGGATGTCTGGTTGTTCTTGAAACGATGTTTGAACCAAATAAATGAGGTAAGTACAATACAACATAATGAGAACGATGCAAAAACGTATTCCTTTTCGGTTATGGTTTGTCTTAGCCTCCTGGAAGGTTTTCTATCCCTTCTACTTGCCATTGGTCTAATGATCGAGCCAATTGACAACTATTACCCCAAATCATCGACATGAAAAACACCTTCCGCGCAGATACTCATTATTATGAAAATGTTTAGATGCTAGGTTCCAATATTAGTGTCAAAATCTGTCCAAAACTGTATAATTTAATGTATTAGACCGAAATTTCCGCATCCACAGCCTCTCAGGGCTACAGAGATGTTTGATGGGAGTTATGGGATGTACCTGCAGGTCATGTTGATTTTTCATTAAAATTGTCATTAACAAAATAATTTTCATCTGATAATTGCGAATTCGCGAGCTGATATATTTGCAGTTCTTTGATCTTGGGTACAAAAACTCGATCCTGACAAATCTTGATTTTGTATCAGACAAAGTTTGTACACTACATCAAGTATCATTTTGAACAAATTTTGTTTCGCCTCTGCCTATTCAAATGTGCTTGTATGTCAGCTACCTCGAAATCCTGTAAGCACAAATAATCATCCATTTTATTAAGTTTTACTGGTCCCGTTGAAATTTACTGGGATTAAGTAGGTCCGGCAGTAAATCGCTTATCGTGAATCTTATTGTTCGACTTTCTTCCTACCATGTTTAATAAATTCAGCCCCCCCCCCCTCAATTAACATATGTTGTTCTTTTTGAATGTGACCCACATCAATACTATTTCCAGTTGAATTTTTTGGTTGTCCTTCAGCCGAGTGGAACGCTCTAAAACACTTCGGTTGTGACGGGGATCCCGGATTCGCAAGGAACTTTACCAGGTATAGTGTCAATAATAATACGATTAATATATTGAAATGTTTAAATTGGGTAAACTCATAGGAAATATTGTATTAAATTTATATTCAGCCTATGGGTGGATGGAAATATGTCATTAGATCAGGGTGGTCTGTGAGTAAAAGTGATCTAATATTGAAATAGTGAACCGTTGAGTAATATTTTGCTGAGTTCTTTTGTCGACGTATTCACTTCAAAGGTTTCCGATATGACAGCTCATCGGTGACGTCACGTTCGGTAATATTTCCGGGCTCACGCACCCGTACGACGCCCCGTACGTGACTGTCGATGCGACGGACTGACGCAACAAAAACGTTCCTGACTCGGCGATTCTCCTTTTATAGCCCCCACACCCGACCCAAACACAAATAAAATCCTACCCAGGCAGCTTTGTACCCGAGTAAGAGCAAGGGAAGTATGATTACAAATGCAATTCACTGGTTATTATAGTTACGACTAGCTGGTAGTATTATTACCACCACTCAATAATACGTACTATGGACACTAATGGATTTGGCTTCCTCAATCGAAGGTAGGGATATTTTGCAACGAGCATTAAATCAAAACATTTTCCTACAACTATTGATATTTGTGCTGGATTTTCGCGTTTCACACAAGTGCTGAACAATTTTGGTTTTATTCCGGGCACAAATACTCAAAGTACAATCTGATTTTGATGAAATGTTGGGGTATTGTGGGGGTTGGTCCCTAGAGGGTCCAACAACAAATAATTAGGTTTAATAGTCTTCAGACCACTAGTATCGTGTGTGCGTGTGGTAATGTGAATTTAATTAATCACACAAGATTTAAGATTCAATGGCGTCTCAGAATTGTGGGGTACCACGAAGAATGGTCTATTGTAGGATGGGCAACTTTCGTTAGAATTTCTCATTTTTGATCTGAGAATCGAATTTTGTACCTTTGAAAACCCATGACGTCACTCAGTTTTCGTTACACCTTTGTTTTGGCCACTGCTAACCATCCAACATCCTCCATATTGCAGCTTTTTGGAAAGCTCACTGCAAGATATTTCAACCGAGGGAATAAGTTAAAATAGGTGAAATCACCCTTTTCAAACTTGGATTACCAACTTCTCCCGAAATTATCATAATCAATTCTCAATAAATAATCAATTGATACGATATTAAGCTTCGTAATACGATAGAACGATTAGGACATTTAGGGGAAGTTGCTTATAACTAATAAAAAAAATGAAGATATCGAATCGTGAGAGTTGCAGCCGGATATCATATCAAAGCAGGTCTTCCATACTGCGTCCTTTCCTTCGTGCGAACCGAGCACTGACCCACAGATGCACCCGCTTCTCAGGGAATAAGGTCACACAAGACCAGCCTGATGGGAAAATTCTTTTCGACCTCTCTTTTATAACCATATTACGCTTTACCCATCTCGTAATGTTAACTTAAGAAAATGATACCCAAGAAAACTAAACATGGATAGGGTTCGTTTGAAAATCTTTACGAATTAAAAACTGTGCGGGGGAATTGTGGCAATGATTGCTATAAATGATGATAACGTGCCGGCAAGAAAAAATATCCCTAGGAGAACAATCTCGTTACAAGAGATCGGCAAAACCTGTCCAACATTACAAGATTTTAATTTATCTGGACCTCAAATGTTTTTCTGCCTTTACCGTGTAGCAGCAAAAATGTACGTTGATGATCAATCAGCGAGTAAATAGCAACACTGAATTAAAATTACATTTAAATGAGTGATTACATAATAAATTTGGCCTGTAATTTGAGAAATCTTCCCCATTCAACTTATAATTATTTAATTTGAAATTTTTCTGCTGATTGGCAATTAAAACGTACGGAGTTCCTTTAAGCTGACTGAGCAGGTATTTTTTCAAACTGAATTTTAATCAAGTGCATCCTTTCTTATTTAAATGATTGTGTTAGCTTTCATTTATTGTGCCGAAATGAAGTGTAATCCCTTAGGGTTAGGGTGACTTACGAAAAACTCTACTCTATTCCATATTTATTTTTTTAATCTATTCTCACAAATTGAACATGCCTGAGATGGTACCGATGGTCTAATACTTATTTGGGTTCTACACTTTTTTACTTGTAAAATATCACATGACAGGGAAGAATGATGTCACCAGGATGACGAAGGCGGAAAAAGGTGTGCTCTCAAAAGATGACTCCAACAGCGAATATGGGATGCGATATTCCGGCACAAGGATGGGCAGGTAGTTGGAGGGATAAATCCAATGTTTTGTTGAAACATTGGGAAGTTTTTTATTAAGTTAAATTTATGAACAAAGAGCATATAGGAACTCCTTTTCATAGGCATAATCAATGTTCAGTGAGGAAGTTGTTTCGTTGTTGTTGTTTCGTGTTGTTTCGTTGTTTGTGTGACATGGTCATATTATTATCATTATAATACCTACTGCCTCTTCACGACTGTGAATAATAAGTAAGTATGTGCCTTTTTGTGAGGTGAGATTAATAAAAAATAGAAACTACGCATTTTTAGACATGCACATGCAGCGCAGACGTGTAAAAATATATGTTTTTAAAGGCCTTCAAGTGATCGTCGATAGTAGAAGACTACTTAACAAGACAATGTTGACCAGTCGATTGATTTTAAAATCTATTTATTTCACAGCGACATTAAAGTTTACGGCTTGAAATCTTTGGAAACTTAGAGGTACAGAAATAAGTAACTCTATAGTTTTCTAGAACCGGGAGCAAATTTAAAGTAGACAGGTCGTATGAGATGGGTAGTTGCTGGCCAAAAATAGCTGGTGTTGGCCGGACCATGCAAGTTTTCACAAGTTTTCATGATTGTCACAAAAAGCTTCTTGAAGACAGCTGTCTAGCAACTCGACCCACGCCTGAACTGAAGATACACATTCAGATATATCCTCGCTCGAATTTACTTTTGATGATCCCAAAACGGGGTCAAGCACTGCGCATTAACAACCAAACAGCTTCCCGAGTCTAATATTGTAGAATTTGATCTCATTTCAAGGAGAAGAGGAGCTCCTTCTTTACGTAGTTAGCTCGATAAAGAAACCTCAGCCTTCATGAGCATAGAATATTTATAAACAAACTATTCTCAGCTGTAGCGCACGTTCTCCTCCATCTTTGTGCGAGTTGAAGTTTTGTTGAACTGTTCTAAAGTTGGCGTGTGCAGTGAAGGAGATACAGATCAAATGAATTCCTAAAAATAATCTAAGATGTGACAAAATATGCTATGCTATTGAATCTTTAGAGTGTTTTCTCAACTAAATTTTACAATGTTGATTGAACTATCGAAATGTAGTGTCAAAGATGAGACACAAAAGGGAAGTGACCTGATCGTCCCGCGCCTTGGTGTGAATCTATGTACCTTTAGGCTGAAGATTAGGGCTGCCATCCGTCTCGATTTATCGGAGCTTGTCCCGATTTTCGAGGTGTTCTGGGCGTCCCGTCCCGATTTTTGAAATGTCCTGATTAATTTTTTTGCCGTCCCGACCGTGTCCCGATTTCTAAAGAAATCGACTCTTCGAACAATTTTATAAGATGAAGATGAAAACTGAAAAAAAAAAAAAAACCCCTCACACGTAACGTGGTACATGTACCTACTGTCTTCCAAGTGAGTACGCTTATCTAATTAAATATGCATGGTGTGAAACGCAAAGCGACTATGGTAAGCGGGAGTAGTCTGAACTTCTGCTGATCCGACTTTATCTTCTTCTCTCTTTTCTTTATTCTTCTTCTTTATCTTACT
The DNA here is from genome assembly GCA_030762985.1 of Adelphocoris suturalis. Classification (NCBI taxonomy): domain Eukaryota; kingdom Metazoa; phylum Arthropoda; class Insecta; order Hemiptera; family Miridae; genus Adelphocoris; species Adelphocoris suturalis. The sequence continues at coordinate 46,817,405 of CM061043.1, read as the reverse complement.
TGGGCGACTCGTTTTTAATGTTCACAAATTTCCAAAAATGCGCTCAACAAGTCACTCAAAACTGCTAAAAGTCGTTAAATTTATATTTTCTTCATGTACAAAATTATGCTGAAAAATGTATCAACTTAAATTATGATTTCATTAGGTAATATTTGCTGGAAAATTGATTTAAAAAAATAAAAATAATAAATTAAGATAACTAAAAATTCTAAATGTTTATTGAATCGCAGAACACTACCTATTTAGAAAGATTTTTTGTCATAAAATTGGAAGTTGAACATTTCGTTGCTCTCAAAGTGCTCCCATTTCTAAACACGTAAAATAATTATAATCGATAATTGACGAAAATTCGCTCATACGATCATGCTGCAAGACTGGAACTTTACTCTTGTTTTCTCACTGGAGCCCGTAGGATTTTTGCCCCCGGCCCCGGAATTTCTCTCCACGGCCCTGGCTATCAATTTCACCAAAGAAAACTTTGTTGAACCATCGGTGATGGCGAAGTGCATTTAATGGGTTCCCATGTCTGCCGGTTACCACGGTGAATGAATGGAAAGCCGAGTTTCCGTTGGATGGCGTCCTCCCGTCAATTATGAACCGCTAACATATCCTACTCGTTCTTTTTAATATTGACCCCACGTTGGGAATTCGCTGAGAGAAGAGTCTAAGCCTGCCCAGTGCTCAGTTGGTACCTACACAGAAAAATCAATCCCTTATGAAACCAGTGTCAACATCAACATGAGTAACCCTGAAGTTGGCACCAGAAGACCTAAGATCATTACCCAACGCATAGGGAATTGTGGATTTCTACCCGCAATTTCGCTTTCATTTGGCTTAATTATTTTTGCAATTTTTTCAACGATGATTAGTAAATACGTTTTGAGGAGTGTTTCCATGTTAGGTCGATTCCTAGTTTTCCTAGTATAGTGCAATCAATCACTCACTCCCACACACAGTTTAAGAGAGTGAGAGAATGATTAGTAGAGACGAGAAAGGAAAAAAAGGAAATTAGAAAAATGAAGAGTCCGAAAGCATGAACCTATTTTGACACGTCATTTTAGCTTAGACCTATAAAATCTATCTACCGTTACATATTTAGCATCCGAAGACCCTGGGGGCATGCCCCTCCCAGGGTATGCAAAGAAAATTACGTTTGAGCCGACAGGGTGAGGTCGGGAGGGGGCCAATGATTGGCTGAAGTTCTATTTTGTTACTTATCTTGGGGCGTCTCGTTCATTGCAACGGCGGCTATTCGTGTAGGCTTAGCAACACGAGACTAGTATCTCAGAGGGCTCGTCATATCTACACCTTATTGACTACTAAGTTTTTAACGGAGTTTTCACACTCCTATATGCTTCTTTATTGAGACGTACTTGGTGATGTGGGATCTGTCCCTTCACTTAAGTCTGTCAAAAAGTTAAGGTACAGCCGAAGATTTCCGACTTATGCAGTAACAGAAAAAACAGAACTCATATTTCACCGACAAAGTCATGGGTAGCAGCAGGTGGCAATATAAGAGCACACAAATTAACGGAATATCGACAATGAGTGTAAAATCATGAAAACCAGCTGTACCCCACAAATTAAGTGTGAATTTTGTTGCATTTTCGTTTTTTCTATTCTTTTAAATCTTTTGAGATTCAAGCACATTGCCGTAAATTCAAAATTGTGACAAATCTCGCTAAACAAATAATATTTTGCAGGATTTCAATTTTTCAGAATTTCAAGAATTTACCGTTTTCAAGCCAATTTTTTAAAATATGAAAACATTTTTGTTGATACTCGTAAATAGAACTACAAAATTTCCTTCCTACGAATCGCTGTATTGTGTTCCTTTTCAGATCCATTTTGCAACTTCCATTGACCCTTCCGACATGTTCGGAAAGTAAAAATCCCCTAGTGCTAAATAGAGACCACCTCCATACGAATCATCAGACGTACAAAATGGCAGAAGTCCAAAAAAGACAGAAATCATCTACCTTCACCTTCAAACGAAATATCATAACAACTTATGATATCCGAGAAATACAATTTGACGGACCCCCCTTGACGATTTTCTAGCGGAGACGTCCTCGCAGAGAGCGTCGGGTTGAAAGAGGACGGATTTAAACTTTGGAGGGGAACCAATTCCTCGCTGCCCCCCTTTTAGTTAGTGAGCCTTCACGAGATCTCAGACTCTGAGAAAAGAACTTGGACGTAACTTGAGACGACGGGTTCGCTGAAGAAATTCCGGAGTTTTCTAGGAGCGAGAAGATGAGCGAAGCCGAATTCCACTAATCAATCATATCTGAAGCTAAGAGTGCTACAAGAGAACTTACTGATCTGTCCTAGGTTCGTTTAACTTTATATTAGTATGGGAATGGCAGTTGCATATCTGTACGGGATATGCATATAAGTATGGGAATGGCAGTTGCATATCTGTACGGACGATGTCTACAATTTTCTATGCGATGGATGTATTGGCCTCTGGCTTGCAGTAATGTTCCTAGGACTCCTACAGATTCTCAGACCGCTGTGACAGTTTTTTCCTATTATCCTGCCAGTCCACTTAATTTCGTTGTTATTGCGGCCTTCGT